>CM059425.1:221583126-222183126 GCA_030390025.1 Squalus acanthias
CCATACCCCTTGATGCCTTTTGTGTCTAGAAATCTATCTATCTCCTTCTTAAATGTATTCAGTGACTTGGTCTCCACAGCCTTCTGTGGTAGAGAATTCCACAGGTTCGCCACCCTCCTGAGTGAAGAAATTTCTCCTCATCTCAGTCCTAAATGTCCTACCCTATATCCTGAGACTGTGACCCCTCGTTCTCTGACCCGCTGCCGCCAGCCAGTCCAGGTTGGGGGTCCGGGAGCTCGGATGCCCGAAGCAGCCTGGGTGCCCGTAGCCGAGGTCATCGGCCAGGAGCAACACCACCCCGGGGCCAGCATTGAAAATCTTCTATCATATAGAAGATCAAAAATCCTCAACCAGCGAAGAAGTAGTCAGCCCCACCCCCTCCCCCGGATCATCCTGCAGGGTCAGTCAGTCAGTGTCTTACTGGCACGGTCAAGGCTCCTTTTATGCTTTGCGAAGATTCCATCGAACCGTACCTGTCAATCAATCAGTGTTCAGGTAACTGGAGCCTGTCCCCTTTCGAAATTGGAACATTACATATAAACTAGAGGCGCATGGGGCACACAGGCAGAGTTCGGGGTTTTTTTCCCCCAGAAGTTCTGGTTTGGAATTAATCAACAGTTCAACTCGCGCGTTTTCTGAGTTAGATGGCGAGTTGGAGGAATTTTCGTTAAAATTTCACGAGAGTTTGTATTACTGATTTAGTTACTGACACAGAAACACAAAACTCGTGGGAATTACTTGGTGCTGTGTACAATAACGAAATGTCTATGGGACAGAATTGACTGGTACAGAGACAGGGTCAGGAAGCTGCTTTCACTGAATGTCAGGGGAACCAAGGTGTTGTCCTAGGATGTGATGCACCAAGTTGGAGAATTCTTGAATTTCTTTTTCAGAAGGCGTTTTTTTTTTAAAGGTTGTCTTTATGTATTCAGTTTATTTTCTTGTACTGCTTTATTATAACCAGTTATTTCGAAATGGGTTACTTTTATATTTTAAAGGCTGATGTCAATTTCAGCTAAATCGTACAATTTCAATGTAAATTTCAATGTAAATCTCAACACTAGAGGACTCCAGAAGGAGCATCCTGGATTTTATCTTTATTAAATGAATTTCATTGTGGATGTTATTGGGAATCAATTGCATGCAGTGCTTGGTCACTGATTTTGATCATGACGCCTGCTATCGGTCAAGCAAAAGATGTAGAACCGGATGAAGGAGGCTCGTGTGAAGCATAAACGCCGGCAAAGATCTGTTGGGCTGAATGACCTGTTTCTGTGGTGTAATTACTATGCAATTAAAATCATAGAATGGTTACAGTACAGGAGGACATTCAGCCCGTCGAGCCCATGCTGGCTCTCTGCAAGAGCACTTCAGCTAGACCCACTCCCCCACCCTTTCCCCGTAGCCCTGCACATTATTTTCCTCCAGGTACTTATCCAACTCCCTTTTGAAAGCCGTGATTGAGTCTGCCTCCACCAGCCTTTCAGGCATTGCATTCCAGATCCTAACCACTCGTTGCATTTATAAAAAAAGAAGAAGTTTTTTCCTCATGTCGCCTTTGGTTCTTTTTGCCAATCACCTTAAATCTGTGTCCTCTGGTTCGCGACCCTTCTGCCAACGGGAACAGTTTCTCACGATCTACTCTGTCTAGACCCGTCATGATTTTTGAACACCTCTATCAAATCTCCTCTCAACCTTCTCTGCTCCAAGGAGAACAACCCCAGCTTCGCTAGTCTATCCACGTAACTGAAGTCCCTCATCCCTGGAACCATTTTCGTAAATCTTTTCTGCACCCTTTCCAAGGCCTTCACATCCTTCCTAAAGTGCGGTGCCCAGAATTGGAGACAATATTTCAGTTGAGGCCAAACCAGTGTTTTATAAAGGTTCATCATAACTTCCTTGCTTTTGTACTCTATGGGGGAAAAATTCAGCTGCTTGCGCCTCCCGTTAGCGCCTTAAGAGGGCGCTAATGGGGCGTAAAGCAGCTAACGCCCGGGCGCAGCGCCGCCCACGCCTCCCGAAAAATTCAGCGGGAGGTTAGCGGCGGCGGCAGCCGGTAGCGCCCTGTGGCGCTGCGCCGCCGGCGATGACGTCATCGCCGTGCGCAGCACCCCGCTCGCGCCCCGGCTGTGATCTTCAGTCGCGCCCCCTGATTTACCGCCAGACGCTATGTCCGACGGGTTCAGGGAGGCGTACGTGCGGCCGGGGCGGCGATATTTAAAGAGGAGGTGGCAGGCGGCCATTTTTGTTGCTGGCCGCCTGCCAGCACCTGCCCCCGTTGCTGTCCCCGGCCCCCGTGAAGCCCCCCCACCGTGAAGTGCCGGCTGCGCTCCAAGAGCCCGGCACTTCTCTTGAGTGCCGGGCTCTTTTGCCGGCACTCCCGATCCCTGGGGGCCCAGCTGGGCCCCGGTTCGCGCTGCGCAGGGTCCCTCCCCTTTAAGAAGGGGAGGAAGGCCTGCAATACCGCGGCGCGACGTGCCGCAGCGCGTGGCGCTGCGGCACGTAGCGCCAGGATATTCCCTCGCAGCGCCCCAAGAGGGATGCGGGGTGCTTCCAGTGGCGCCCCGCTTCCCTCTTGGGGCGCAACCACTGAAGTTCCGGCGCGGGGCCGCTAATTTTTTCGGGGCGCTAAAAGTCGCGCCCCGGCGAGGTTAGCGCCCCAAATGGGGCGCGACTCAATTTTTACCCCTATGCCTCTATTTATAAAATTGAGAGGTCGCACAACACCAGGTTATAGTCCAACAGTTTTATTTGAAATCACAAGCTTTCGGCGCTTACTACTCCTTCGTCGGGTGAAGTAAAGAGATACAGAATCGCCAAAGCATATATATATGCTTTGGCAATTCTGTATCTCTTTACTTCACCCGACGAAAGAGTAGTAAGCTCCGAAAGCTTGTGATTTCAAATAAAACTGTTGGACTATAACCTGGTGTTGTGCGACCTCTCAATTTTGTCCACCCCAGTCCAACACCGGCATCTCCGCATCTATTTATAAAGCCCAGGATCCCATAGGCATTATTAACTGCTTTCTCAACCCGCCCTGCCACCTTCAACAATTTGTGCACATATAACCCCTTTGTGCATGTATACCCCCAGGTCTCTCTGTTCATGCACCCCCTTTAGGATTGTACCCTTTAGTTTATATTGCCTCCCCTCGTTCTTCCTACCAAAATGTATCACTTCGCACTTTTCTGCATTAAATTTCATCTGCCACGTGTCTGCCCATTCACCAGCCTGTCTGTCTTCTTGAAGTCTATCACTACCCTCCTCACTGTTCACTATACTTCCAAGTTTTGTGTCATCTGCAAATTTTGAAATTGTGCCCTGTACACCCAAGTCCAAGTCATTAATATATATCGAGAAAAGCAGTGGTCCTAGTACCGATCCCTGGGGAACACCACTGTATACCTTCCTCCAGTCTGAAAAACAACCGTTCACCACTACTCTCTGTTTCCTGTCACTTAGCCAATTTCGTATCCATGCTGCCACTGTCCCTTTTATTCCATGAGCTTCAACTTTGCTGGCAAGCCTATTATGTGGCACTTTATCAAACGCCTTTTGGAAGTCCATGTGCACCACGTCAACTGCATTGCCCTCCTCAACCCTCTCTGTTACCTCATCAAAAAACCCGATCACCAAAAAACTCAATTAAGTTAGTTAAACACGATTTGCCTTTAACAAATCCGTGCTGGCTTTCCTTAATTAATCCAGACTTGTCCAAGTGACTGTTAACTTTGTCCCTGATTATCGTTTCTAAAAGCTTCCCCACTACCGAGGTTAAGCTGACTGGCCTGTAGTTGCTGGGTTTATTAAATGTAATTATGTAACTGCCCCCATCAACACAAAAATATAGAATTTGAGTGACCGAAGTGGTTAAGGGGTGTAATCTTATTTTATGGATTCCAGTAACAATTATTAACTGCTGGAGCAAACTCTTGCTGAAATAAAAAGGGGAAAAATCATAAATTATGAAAATCTGAAACAGGAAATACTGAGAGTATATGAAAAATGAACAGACTGGTTAATATTTCAAGTAGAGGCAACTGACTAAGTTCTCTACCTTGAATATTAACTCTGATGAGACTATTGTCCTGTAATAACTCCTGGATATAAAAAAATAATCTCAAGTCATAATTTTTTTTTTAACTGTGTATACCAATTATTATTATTTCTCCGCCCTGAAATATAACCCTTTGCTGTCCCATGTTTTAATTTGAGGGAGAGAAATCGGAACAGAATTAGCTTTTCATTCTGTTTTGCATACATTTTCAAATAAGGAACCTGAAGAAAATATTGTACAAGCCAATATTACCAGCAAGCAAAGATGCTTTAGAATAGCTTTTATAGGTAATTATTTTGGTTAAATATTTGGCTAGCTTACTGCAACAATATTAACTCTATTTTTGTCTTGTGTTTTTACTTTGTTGAAGTCTCAACAGCCAAGTCCTGCTGGCTCCAGTTCCAGTTCAAACTCCAGTTCAAGTTTTACTCCATCTCAAAACAACAGACAAGGTAAAGATTTGAAGTATTATCCATTTATATCTTTTCTATACTTCCTGATGCTACCTCTTTACAAGGATAAAAGTCCAACTTTCTCCATGTTTTCCCTTCACAATCGCATCCTCTAATACTAGAAGTCAGTCTTGTGGTTTTTTTTAACTGCCTCCAGGACTTCAATGTATCAGTAGAATTGAACACTGTACTCATGGTATGATCTGATCAGAGCATTACAGACTTGGAGCATGACTTTCTCTGCCTTGGATATTATCTTTTGGTTATACAGTTCTGCGTTCTATTTACATTGCTGATTCTTCTGCAATAATTGGATTTGTTGAGCCTACTAAAACTCTTAGCTCTCTATTTTATCTGTAGTTATTTCAGCACCATTCGTGGATGCTTTATCACTTTTTTTCTTCCTGTGCACAGTAATTAACACTTGTCAGTATTGCATTTCATCTGTCATTGTTCCACCACTTTCATATTTTGTTTAACTCATTTTGTATTTTCCCTGATTCCACTGCCAATTTTTGCTATCCAAGCTTGCAAAGAAATTTAAAACACTAGGGTTCCTAACACATCTCTGGGGCAAGCCACTCAGCAATCCTCTTCTTCACACTTCTCCCCCCCCCCCCCCCCCCCCCCCCCGAATTCTCATTGCTTTAAATTGAACTGTTAGAATATCATGCAGAACTTCGAATGCTTTTTGAAAGTCGAGTCGTGGTCCTAATGTCAGCCTTGTCCTTTTCACATTAAAGATGTCCAGCCAGGGTAGTTCATTGTGCAATGCTCCGCCTCTCCCAGGATCACTTTTTTAACCTCCTTGGGTATCCCTGAAAACTAATGCTATAGCACCTCTTTCACTCTGTACTCTTCTCTTTCCTGAGCACTGTATTCCTATATGTTATATTCATTACCATCCTCTGGGGTCAGCCATATTTTAGAACCAATTTGTTGTTCTTATTACCACAACAGTCTCCATTTCAGGCATCTTATTTCTAATGCCTCTAGTGTCTTTCATGTCCTCGGTATGCCTCAAAGTGCTTCACACCTTATTCTGGATTTGCCTAGTTTTAGTCTACTCATTTCTGGTATCGTGTTCCTCTGTGCCTCACTGCGTTATTCATATCTGTCTGTTGTATATCTTCCACTCTTTGATCTGTCTCTTCTGGGATCCAGCTTCCCTTCTCTCTTCCCCCTTTCTCCACCAACCTATCAAGTTTAAATCATTCTCAACCACAGCCTCAGTGTTCCTCACGAGTTCATGCTTTGTTTAGATGCAGCCAATAATTCCTGTACTGGCCTTTTTTGTCCTGATATTCCTAGTTAAGAGGAAAGAATTTTTATTTATATAATGTATTTTACATCCTCAGTGAGTTGGTAACCAGAAGTCATAGATTTAAAATAATTGGCGAAAGAGAATTTTTTTCTCACGGAGGGTTGGCAAGATTTGGAATGCACTACCTGAAAGGGTGGTGGAATCAGATTCCACAGGAAATTTCAAAAGGTAATTGGACATGTATTTGAAGAGGACTTACGGGGAAAAGATTGGGGTGTGGGACTAAATTGGACAGCTCTTTCAGAGAGCTGGAACGGGCAACGGGACGAATGGCCTCCTTCTGTGCTGTAAGAGTCTATGATTCTAGTCAAATGTGGCAGCCAATTTGCACACATCAGGGTCCAACAAACAGCAAATGAGATAACTGACCAATTGATCTGTTTTGGTGTTTATTGGTTGAGATGAAAGTTGGCCAAGTCAATTTTTTTTGCATGTAGGCACGTCTCATCTGAAAGCTGGCAGCTCCGACAATGTCCTACTCCTTCAGTACTAACTAGAATGTCAGTCTACATTATATGCTAATATCAGTCTACATTATATGCTAAAGTCCTGGAGTGGGCCTTAAATCCACAATCCTCTGACTGAGGGGAGGGTAATAACACTGTGCCGAATTCACACTTTACTTCTGAACACGGCCCCATTTTTCAGATGCGTTTGCCTGCCACTTGACATCCTCAGGTTTTTTTTTGAGCTCTCCTTTACCATATACCAGAAGTATTCCAGAGAATGTTACCTTGCATCCCTTAATTTGAGTTTCAAGATAATTTGAAGCCTTGTTTCATGTAGGTAGACTGTTTAAGTGTGTGGCCCACAGTAATCAGATACTTTTTAAGAGGGAGTAAGGGTAAAGTGGTAGGACAACTCAACTTGGGTTGCTCTTGCACGGATGCTTGCAGCTAACTAGATGGATGACAGCAGTGCATGGCAGAAAGGAAATGAAGTGAGCAAACTAGGCTCAGTCATAACTTGAACTACATGAATGCCATGGTTATGCTGAAACTAGGTGCCATAAGCCAGGCTCAGTATAAAATTAGCAAATGGCATGCTCTTTGCACGACATCATTTCATTGCATTGTTTATGAGGCAAACTGTTCTCTCTTTTTTAAATTTAAATTGTGCCAATACTTAACAGTAGGTGAACAGCAGAAGTAATGGCATATAGTCGAGAGAGTAAATGAGGCACAGAATATGGAGGGAAGCGGAATTCTGGAAAGCAGTAGGATTGACTTGGAGTCTAGTCTGCTCCCAGGTTATATTGTAGTGGACAAGCAAAAGCAAAATACTGTGGATGCTGGAAATCTGAAATAAAAACAGAAAATGCTGGAAATGCTCAGCAGCTCAGGCAGCATCTGGTGGAGAGAGAAACAGAGTTAACGTTTCAGGTCGATGACCCTTTGTCAGAACTTGAAAACGTTAGAGATGTAACAGGTTTTAAGCAAGTGTAGAGGCTGGGAAAGGGGGAGGAGAGGAAAGAACAAAAGGGAAGGTCTGTGATGGGCTGGAAGGCAGGAGAGCTTAAAAGACAAAAGGGATGATGGTGCAAGGCAAAAGGGGATGGTAATGGGACATGTTAGGAAACAAAAGATGACTCTAGAGGAGGTATAAATGGCAATAGCAGAATCATTACCAACAGCTGATGTCCAAAAAAATGGGAGCGTTGGTTAACCTATTGCCATTTACACCAAATTCAGTTTATCTTGTGTGCTGTGAGATGGGCCTGTGCATAACAAATGTTTCCTTTCATTTGACCTTCCCAATCCTCAACCAATGCTATGAGAAAAGATGTAAAACAATTTACCTTTTTGGCACTGAAATTAATAATGGATTCTTGTTACTTGAAGTACAGTGAATGTACATGAAATGACCTACAATTATTTCATGGATCCCAAGCTTTCACGTATTTGCCTCTAGGTTAATCACAATCGGGCTTACTTTTAAATTCAATCTAAAAGAAACAACTGGCATAAAGCAGGAATTCATGGTGTGTATCCAAGTGATTAATTGTATAATGTGTAGTGCTGAAAACTTGAATTATATTCATAGTTCATTTTTTTTTCAACTTTCCAGCTTCCCTGACTGGTAAAGTGTCGCCAAAGTCATAAAGACCATGTTCAACTCCCAGTCTGTGCTGAGTTAGCTGGTCTCCGTTGCGATTGCTGCAGTTTGTCTTGGTGCCTCTTGGCTAGGTGAACTAGGGTGGAGGGAAAAGAAATTGGCCAAGGGTCCCTGCTCTTCATTTCTAAATGTTGACCTCTGGAAAATGCATATGTGAAGATGTGCGAGGACTGTATCTGATTGGACTGTGATATCTTCCACAGTAAAATAGCCTTTTAGCTACTCATGTTTAGGTTTGCACACAAAATTGGCCACTTCGCGAGGTACTGGAAGGTGCCCATTGCTCATGAACCCTGCTCCAGTAAGCGTTTATGCCTTCTGGATAGAAAGGGAAAAGGGAGGGGGAAAATCTAAATTACAATCCATTTGCCAACATCCCAATCAAACTTGGAATGGTTGTGAAGTTCCTTTCTTGTATTTTTAAACAGGTCCACTGAGATCTATAATGGAGGATCTCCATTCAGAAGACAATGAGTCAGATGAAGATGAGAATGGAAACCTCTCTGATGTAGAGAGATCATTAAATACTCATTGTGGAAACCGAGGACATAGGTTAGTATTGCAACGAGCTAATTAAAGGAAGGGTTTAAATAAATACTTTTTGGCACCTTCCATCAGCTATGTTATCATATTAATTTCTTCTGAAAGCCTTAATTGTGTTTTGTGCACTATACATCAATTAATGAGATAAAATTAAATTACAGGCCTGTCACTATAAAATGTGGGGTTTTTTGATCTAAAACTAATTCCAGGAAACGTCAATGTTGCTTAAAAGTTGGCTACTTCTGGTAATTATAGTGATTGTATTTTACTGCCTTGATCAATTGCAGCTGTCTAAGGGAATATCCATTGTCGTGTTTTAGTTTAATCAAAACATGACCTAGGATGTGTAATTGAGGATTGTGCACAAAGCTGCATATTTGCTGATTGGAGCTGCACATTATGATACTTCTGCTCATCAGCAGTGCTGCTCCTGGGGTTATATTTGTAACTTTTTTTCGTTAAACAGGTAAGTATGTGCTTGCTACATCACATGCCATGATTGTGCTCGAACACAGTTTTTTTTTTCTACATTTGATAAAATGGTAAGCCAGTGCTACCGGTGGGTTCTACTGCATGCATATACTTTGAAACAAAGGCAGATTCATTGTATAGAATTTCCTAGACAAGTAAAGTAATCAGAAGCTCGAGTTTTGGATATGTTGGTGCTAGTTGTACAGTGGAGTATCAGCATTTTCTGCTAAAGTACGGGACAACATCTGAGTCTCAACATTGCTGCTTGTAATTTTTTTTCCATATTGTAGTTGAGAGGTGACTTGAATTCCAGTCTTAAAATAAGAAACAAAAACTTTTCAACACTTGGAGTGATGCAATAATACATGAAGTATTTTGTCCATTTGTATACAATGATGAAACAGATGATGTGGATGTAAGTTATGAAACTTCGATGGCAATCAGAGCTACAGAAGAAGAGAACAAAAGTAATTTGTTTCCTTAATGGAAGGAAGGTTGAAGAGCGAGTCTGCTTACATGATGCTCATACACCCCTAAGTAGTTTCATTCAAGATTAGCAAATGCTTGAAGATTTTGACTCCACCCATATGATCGGTAGCTTTCCCTAAGAGTTATCGCAAAAGGTCATGGGAATCATGTTGATCTGAAGAGATGGTTATTAACAGAAGCAGGCTAAATCACCCTCTTGATCAGGAAATGATGGGTAAGGTGGGGAGAAGAGAGAAATAATACTGAATCAGTGAAGATTAACAACATTTAACAGTAACACATTTAAGCTGAAAAGTAAGTCTAGCACATCCATGTCTACATGGGAATGCAATGTTCGGAATAGAATTCGCCCCTCCCCACCCTAATTTTGTCCCTGGCTGTTTGTGCCTAACTTTTGTGCTTTATTTTTATTACAGAATGAGTTTGAGTGATGGGAGTGACAGTGAGAACAGTGGCAGCTCTACCCCACCCAGAAATGAAGCGCCTCCAATACTAAAAGCCAACAATAGCAATAACCAGGTATGGGAAGAAGCCATACAATAAACTGGAAACATTTGTGCACAAATGATTCCGAGAGAATTGAACCTAAAACCTTGTTTTGTTCAAAATCAGGGTCTGTTAAGTAACACATTTTTCAATTATATTCCCTTTCACATGCTATTAATCTAGGTATTGCACTAAGATCATAATTTATTAGCTCATATTGCACTAATTCTTTCATGAACATGGAAGGTATATTATGCAGTACTGTTGGTCGTCCTGTGAGTAAAATAATATTTGTAATGCACTTTCATTCGTATAATCTATTAAACCCAATTGTGATTTACATTCTCTGAAGGACTCATTGAGGCACCCATCACTGTCTCCTTACAAGCAGTAACCTCAATTGCCCCATGCTCCTCTTTTTTCTCTCTCTCTCTCTCTCTCTCTCTCTCTCATATCATGCATGCTGGAGGTTAATCACACCACTCCACCCCACCCCCACAGACTCTTGCATTGGATCACCATTCACTGCCCCTCTGCATTTCCCTCCAGAATGTCTATTCACTTGTGAACAAGATCTTCGCTATCTATGACCTTTTTGTTGACTATTGCATTGGCATTGTGGCTTTGATCGAAACTTGTCTTGCAGGTGTTGACTCCTGGCCCCTTACTGAAGCCTGGTTATACTTTCCACTGCCTACCTCATCTAAACCGTCATGGTGGTGTGACCCTTATCAAATCACAACTTGGCCTTTTCCCCCCGCCTCTTTCTTCCCCCCCCCCCCCCCCCCCGCCCAACTCCTTGGGCATCTTCTCCTTCAAGCGCCTCACCTGCTTCCACCCCTTGCGCCTCCTTTAAAAATGCTTATTCTCTATTATCCCTCCATGTTCCATCCCAAGTTTCTCCGAGATTTCCTCCTTCATCCTCCGCATTAAGCGACTCCTCATTCTATGATTTCAGTCTCTATCTCAACTTATCCATCCCCCCTCTCTTCTGAGTTCACTGCTCTCCTGTTCTCCCTAAACTTCTTCTTCCATATAAACTCTTAGACTTATTCACGGCCATCTCGCATGGCCTCTCTACTCCTGTGGTTTTGATCACAGACAAGGCCATCTCCAACCACTTCCTTACAGTTGCACTTCCAACTACCAACTGCCTATCCTTTGGCCCTCCATTTGCCATGATAATTATGCTGCTGTCAATCTGCTCAACCACTTCCTCTCCTTCACCTTGGATGCCCTTGTCCCCAGTAAAACCTTTACACTCTCACCCTGGTCATAACCCTGGTATAGTCCTCGACTTCACTCCCTCAATTCCAAGGGTTGCAGGCTTAAGTGTGTCCGGCGCACAGCTGGTTGAGCCAGCCATCACAAGATCTAGCTGGACTATATCAAGTGCTATTGGGCCTCACTCACTTTTTGCCAAAGCGTCCACTGCTGCAGAATCATCCTGTAATGAAAATATAACTCCCAGCTTTTTTTCTCCACTACCAACCATCTCCTTCAACATGTGTGAGGAGCTCATGGACTAAGACTGAGACTATCCATTCAGCTTGCTTCCCCTCACTCCCTTTGCCCACCAAGCCAAATCTAACCACAGGCTCCCCCTTGCCCTATCCTTGAATTTGTATGTTTTTCTCGTTTTTTTTCCTTTCTCACCTCATGCCTTCTTCAAGCCAGTCTTGTTCATGGGACCCACCTCCTGGCCCCCATGCTAGTAAATGGTTCCCAGTGTCAGCTGTGGCTCAGTGGGTAGCACTCTCTCCTCTTAGTCAGAAGGTTATGGGTTCAAGTCCCACTCCAGAGACTTGAGCACCAAAACCTAGGCTGATGTTCCAGTGCAGTACTGAGGGAGTGCTGCACTGTCTGAGGTGCTGTCTTTCGGATGAGACGTTAAACCGAGGCCCCATCTGCTCTCTCAGATGGACGTAAAAGATCTCATGGCACTATTTCAAAGAAGAGATGGGGAATTGACCCTGGTGTGCTGGACAATATTTATTCCTCAACCATCATCACTAAAAACAAAATGTTATCTGGCCGTTATTACATTGCTGTTTGTGGGATCTTGCTGTGCGCAAATTAGCTGTCACGCTTCCTACATTACAACAGTGACGACAGTTCAAAAATACTTCATTGGCTGTAAAGCGCTTTGGAACGTCCTGAGGTCGTGAAAGATGCTATAGAAATGCAAGTCTTTTTTATCTTTAGATATAGTCCCTTCCCTTTCAAAACTGCTGTGATCACCCACTCTTCAAAAGTACAACCCTTGACCCCTCTGTTCTTGCAAGCAACCATCCCATCTCCACCCTCCCTTTCCTCAAGTCCTTGAATGTGTTGCCACCTCCCAAATCCATGCTCATCTTTCGAGAACCCCATGTTTGAATTTCTTCAATCAGGTTTCTGCCCCTGCCACGGTACTGAAACAGCCCTAATTAAAGTCGCAAAAGACACAATCTTTGCGGTGCATTTTCCCTCCTCGTCCTCCTCTGCAGCCTTTGACATGGCTGACCACAGCATCATCCTCCAAAACATCTCCTTTGTTGTCCAGCTCTGTGGGACTGCCCTCACTTGTTGTCAATCGAATTTCGGCCAGAGCATCTCCAGCAGTTTCTTCTCTTCCTGCCTCCTGGACTTCTCCAGGAATCTATCCTTGGTCCCCTACCCTTGGCAATGTCATCCAAAGACATGGGTTGCTTCCACATGTACACTATATCCTTCCACTGCCTCTGCGCTGCCAGGCTGCTTGTCCAACATCTAGTTTTGGAGGAGCTGCAATTTCCACCAGTTAAACATTGGAAAGACCAAAGCTGTCTTTGGCCTCTAGCTGATGCTCATTACTCTCACTTCCAATTCCACTCCTCCTCCCCAACCACTGTCTCGGGTTAAAGCAGACTGTTCGCAACCTTGGCGTTCTATTGGACACTGAGCTGCGCTTCTGACGCCATCTTCTCTCCATGACAAAGGCCGCCTACTTCCATCTCTAACACCACCTGTGCCTGCCCCACCTCAGCCCACCTGCTACTGAAACTCTTCTGTTCCTTTTTCACCTCCATGCTTGATCATCCCAATGCTATCCTGGATAGCTTCTGATCCTCCCATGCTCTGTAAACTTCAGCTCATCGAAAATTCTGCTTCCCATATCCTATCCTGCACCCAGGCCCGCTCACCCATCACCCCTGTGCTCACTGACCTACAGTGGCTCCTGGTCTCCCCCCAATGCGCCAATTTAAAATTCTCATCCTCAAGCTTATATTTCTTTAGCACACAGGTTATTACACAAAATTAGGGCTCATGGTGGTAATATACTAGCATGGATTGAGGATTGGTTAACAGACAGAAAACCAAGTGCAGGAATAAATGGGTCATTTTTGGATTGGCAAGCTATAACTAGTTGGGGTATCGCAAGGATCAGTGCTTGGGCCTCAGCTATTTACAATCTATATCAATGACTTGGATGAGGGGACCAAGTGTAATGTATCCAAGTTTGCTGACGATACAAAGGTAGGTGGGTAAGCTGTGAGGAGGATGCAAAGGGTTATAGACCGATTAGGTGAGTAGGCAAGAACATGGCAGATGGAGTATAATGTAGAGAAATGTGAAGTTATCCCCTTTGGTAGGAAAATAGAAAAGCAGAATATTAAATAAAAAGAAAAACTTACATTTATGTAGCGCCTTTCACGACCACCGGACGTCTCAAATGGTGAGAGATTGGGAAATGTTGGTATTCAGAGGGACCTGAGAATTCTTCTACACGAATCACAGCAAGGTACAGCAAGCAATTAGGAAAGCAAATAGTATGTTGGCCTTTATTACAAAAGGATTAGAGTATAAGAGTAAAGAAGTCTTGCTGCAATTATATAGGGCTTTGGTGAGACAACACCTGGGCTACTGTGTACAGTTTTGGTCTCCTTACCTAAGGAAGGATATACTTGCCTTAGAGGGAGTGCAACGGAGGTTCGCTAGACTGATTCCTGGGATGGGGGTCTGTCCTCTGAGGAGAGATTTAGTAGACTAGGCCTATATTACCTAGAGTTTAGAAGAATGAAGGTGATCTCATTTGAAACATATAAAATTCTTAAGGGGCTTGACAGGGTAGATGCTGGGAGGATGTTTCCCCTGGCTGGGGAGTCTAGAACTAGGGGTTACAGTCTCAGTTTTAAATGGCCGACCCCTTATTCTGAGATGAGGAGAAAGTTCTTCACTCAGAGGGTTGCGAATCTTTGGAATTCCCTACCCCAGAGGGCTATGGATGCTCAGTCATTGAGTATATTCAAAACAAAGATCGATAGATTTTTGGATATTAAGGGAATCGAGGGATATGAGGTAGATCAGCCATGATCTTATTGAATGACTGAGCAGGCTCAAATGGCCTACTCCTGCACCTATTTCTTATGTGCTTATGTTCTTGTGTTCTAATATCTCCTCCTTTAGCTCAGGTCATTTTTATCTGACTACGTCTCTATGAAAAGCCTTGGGGTGTTTTTCTACTTTAAAGGTGCGATATAAATTCAAGTTGTAGATTTGACATGAAAGCAAACCTGTTCCCAAATTGCTGCCAATTAGTCCTCTACAATAAGCTTCTAGGAGGTGGTGATGGCTCATCCTGCAGTTAATTTTCTTCCTCCTCCTTGCAAGGAAGTATCTGTTTTCCTCTTGTCCCTTGGTCACAACAAGATGGTTGAGATCAGAACTCTTCTTGTGAACAGGAGTGAGCAAATACCTCTGCTCTAGCCAATTGGATCATCAGGGTGCCTCCTCTAAATATGTTCTTTGTACTTCATTCCAAGCCTGTTCATTTAACCTGTACCTCTTGTTTTTAAATTGCAGTGTGGTGACTTGCCATTTGTATCCATGTAATTAATACACCTTATTGTTTTTGGTTTAAAAAATAATTCAGTTAGGAAACTGCTTTTTAAAAAAAAAAATGTCCATAGTAATGTGTTGCTGTGAATGTCTTGACTGGTGTGGAGTCTTGATCTGAGATTTATTTTGCTTTTGATCACTCAAAAGTTGTCTTCTGATGGTTATAATATAATCTGTGCTTCATTTTGAGATGAGGTAAAGTGTTTGACATGAATCTTGTCATTCATGTGGAAATGACTTGTGAAATAATACTGGGCGGCCTGCTGGTGGCGCTGTCCAGGGAGCGTATAAATACTCGGGCATGGGCCCAGCTTGCTCAGGACATTCTTTAACAGGAACTAACGAAGGACACAACTAGATCTCCATGTTGAAAAACAGTTGATTAAAGCCTTGTTTAATACTCAGACCAAGTGCCTAGTAGTTTTCTTACGACAGTGTTCAGTTTCATGAATTTAATACACATAAGGAAATATGAAAATCAAAACTGTACCATTTGTGAAATCTGAAGGAAATATTTAACTTTGGTATACTGAAGTGTAATTATTTTGTTGCATCTTTAACATTAAATGTAGGACTTCAAAGCTGGACCTTGCGTTTACAAAAGAGTTGTCTGACTGCAAAACTAATTGCCGAAAAGGACAAGCTGTCCTTGCATTAGAAATTATTTTCAAGCCTGCAGCATAACCAGACTTGCTGAGCTTTTCAAGTTCAAGTTAATTTTGTGATTTGAAAAGCTGATCAAGTGCACTTTCAAAAAAATAAATCGAGTTCCTCACATTAATTTGCCCAAATAAGCAAAGTTAGGAATCCCATGACGATATCTACATTGAAGGTTACAGATTATCCACAGCTTCGATGGCTGTGTTTAGTCACCTTTTGCCCTCAGTAGCATGTTTAGATTCAGTGCAGTGCCTTGTGAAGGTGTTTATTTGTAAAAAAGGTAGCATTAAAGAAAAGCTGTCTTTCATTCTGCCAGCGTATTTCACACTTCTGGAGCCATCATTTGTTTCTTAACCTGTCCTATTACCATCTCGTCTCGCCTTGAGTATCTCTTGATGTCTCTTTACTTCTCAGACCTTCCCTTTTGTTCTTTTATTCCCTCCCCCAGCCTCCAAACTTGCTTTTTCATCTGTTTCATTTCCTGCTTTTTTTCTCAGTTCTGACGAAGGGTCTTCGACCTGAAACGTTAACTCTGTTTCTCTCTCCACGGATGTTGCCTGGCCTGCTGAGTTTTTCCAGCGCTTTCTGTTGTTATTTTAGCATTAAAGAGAAGTGCTTTCACCTATAGGCACTACTGTGCACTCTTAACACAGTGAAGAGAATATGTAATCCATCTTTTATGACCTCGGATAATTGTTCTGAATTGTATTAAATGCTTTTAGGCCTAGGTCACATTTCTAAGATCAATATTCAAACTCTTTTTTTTGGTATTTTCTGTAATATATACAGATGGTTAGGCTTCAATTTCCTGTCCTCCATTTCATTCCCACCCATTACAAGCTGCTTCAGTTGACGTGTGTCTGCACAAAAAGCCATCTTAAAACAGAAAAAAATGAAAGATTTCTGATGGACAATGTAACCATATTTAAATGAATTGGTCATTAATGGAGGATATACTTCTGGCGAGTGATGCCCATATTTCTATTGCACGCAGGAGGTATGTCCAAGAGTCGTAGCCCAGTATTGCTTCTTTCCAAAGTAAGCTTTTCAAAAACTTAGGATGAAATTCAGGGGGGAAAAAAGCTAGGCTCATGGAGTTCTCTAACTGAACTTTGACTTCTGAAAGTTGGTAGTAGTGCTCAGATAAGATTAGCTATTGTTTGGTCTTGTATGTCAGCAGTGCTTTACAGCCATGGGTCAACAGAAAATTGTTTTGGCACCTTATAGTCAACCAGTGTGCCCCTCATCTATAGGCGCAATGGTAACTTCTGTCTAAGAGAGAGAAAAATAACTAGAGTAGTCACAAGTATTTTTTTTTCCTTTGGGCATAAATACCATTTATTTAGGCAAATATTTGCACCATGGATAAGCATAAAGTAAATACTAAAAGACATTGTGATAAAAATTACAGTTTTCTATATTAGCTGATGCTCCAATTACAAAATGAAAACCAGAAAGGTTTTAAGTACTAATTTCTGATCTTTTTTCATAGTAATAGATGACATTTTTGACTGGACTCAGTCTTTTCTAATGAACAATTACCAAATGCACCGTGAAGACCGAGTACTGATGTAGAACGTACATACAACATTGCATCAGACATCTTTCACGAAATGCAAGCTCGTCAAGAAATCCCCCCAAAAAATTGCTCCTAGATAAATTAAGGTTTCTGCCTGAAATCTTGACTCAAATATATGCATTTCTAGATATTAAAAAATAAACTGGCAACTTGCTCCAGTACCACAACAATGAAATATTTGACCTCCTAACCAGAGACCAAGACAGTGATCCCAATCAGATCACTGTCTTAAATTGCCATTCAAACCTGCCAATCTTCCTTGTGCAAATGTGTTGGGTTGTAGCCAAGCAACTTGAAGGAACACTGCACAATGATAAAGTGCCCCATTTCTGGAAGAGGAAGAAAAAGGGTCTTGTTGACCGTTCAGATGGCAGATATGGAAAAGTCCACAGCCTAGATGATTTCCCCCCCCCCCCCATCAACTAAAGACGAAAATGTAAGCTTGGGATAGGGAAATTGTAGAAGTTACACAAAGCGGGGGGAAAAACTTACTAAGGCCAGTGCTTTTCAATAAAATGTAGCCATTTTTGCTGAACCTGAGTACAGCCAAAAGTGAGGAGCACTGAGGATACTTGTAGCTGAAGTCTTTACGCCTCTGTTATAACAGGTGTTAGAAGTCAAAAGCCCATTAAAGCAAAGCAAACCTGAGAAAACAATAAAGAATGGTGAATATGACAAGGTAAGCTGTGTTTCTTGCATTCTTGAAGTTCTTTCATACAGCAACATAATACAGTACTGGTCGGCATAGCGTATGTGTACACGTGGTATTTTTTTGTGTGTCACTAAGTAAAGCCGCAGAATATTGGCACTTTTTTCTCCTTTTTAAGTTCTGCTTGCTGGACAGTTGCTCTTCCTTATTTGTTCATCATCCATGTACCTTACAATAGGTCCAGTGGGCAAAAGTCATTGAGGCAGAATCCTTCCAGTTTAAAACTTTCTGAAGTTTCTTGTATCACTTTTTTTCTTTCCCCAGCACACAAGTTCTACCTTAGACCAGCCTTCTCTTCTTTCTTTCCATCATTAACAGCAGTGCCTCACTGTTGCTCTGCCAGTATAAAATTCTTGAATATACTGCTCTGCTTCAGAGACAATTACAGCTTGTGAAGTCCAACTTGTTTTGACTTTTCTGAAGTTTCACTGTCAACTCAGTTTCTTGCATTTTTTTGTGTTTACATAGTTTCATACACAGTATTTACAACACACAAACAGGCCATTTGGCCCAACAGGTCCAGGCCAGTAAGTCATCTTGTAACAAAATTTGATTGAAATTGATGGCTTCATGCAAAACAATTTCACTCACTAAGAGTCATTCTTCAGCACCAAGTTTGCAGTTCAAAAGTTACAAGTGATTCATCCAACACAGAAGGACATGGGAAGTTGATCATGGATGAATCTGTTTCAGTAGCACTGGTCAAGGCAATCTTGCCCCAAGACCTCTGTGCTCATGCTGGCATTAAGAAGGCTCTTATGTAGTGTTGGAAGAGTACATATTTTTCAAAACCTACCCCAGGGTAAGGGAACAGACTTCTTCTAAAGTAGGTCTGACTGACACCATGGTCAGAAAAGTATCTGATGGCACGGAAATATGCTTTCTGGAGTTGAGTGCCCTGACTGACACTCATAAGAACATAAGAAATAGGAGTAGACCATTTGGCCCTTCAAGCCTGCTCTGCCATTCAACAAGATCATGGCTGATCTTCTACCTCATCTCCACTTTCCCACACTGTCCCCATATCCCTTAGTTCCCAAAGATTTATCGACCTCTGTCTTGAATACAGGTACCACCTGTACATGGGCCACAAACATCATTCAAGGTGTCAATATGGAATCAGGGGAGCCTCTTGACTGGGAGCTTTAGACTGTATTGTGTTTGACTACATAAAGTAGGTATTTGCTTTGGAAAGTCAACAAACTGACTTTCCTTGAATCCTTCAAGGAAGGATTTGCCTCTGGCACCAGATATTCAGAATTTCATATCCACATAGCGGTGCTGATTTAACTTCTGCTCTGATTTTGGTTTGCCTGGTAGTCCTAAATATTCTCTCTCTTTTTTTTCTCTCTCTCTCTCTCTCTCTCTCTCTCTCTTTCTCCTTCTCCTTCTCCTTCTCCTTTTTTCTTGAGGTCAATAGCTAAATAATACCAGTCGTAGCTGTCCTTGATATTTCAGATTGTCGCTCGTGGCCATGATATTACAGATTGTGGCAGACTCGTGGAGTTTTTAGAGTTGCTTATCTCCATGGAATTTTTTTTTAATTTCCTTTTACACCACCTCTATGATCCATCATAAGTTTGATTTCAAAAGGTCGGAGTCATTTTCTTTCTCCATTCTAGCTAGGGTGACAAACCTGAGAGCTTGTGTGGCCACCATTGGTATAACCACTGACGGTAATGCTTGGGATACAAGCTTGTCTAATTCTGCTTATATACTGGAAAGACAATGTATGAAACTGGAATTTTTTTTGGTGGTTCAAAGTGAGCACATTCACTTTTACCATCTGCCTAGTATATAAGATACTGCGCAATTACTTTACATAGGATTACATAGGATATACGGCACAGAAACAGGCCATTCGGCCCAACCAGTCCATGCCGGCATTTATGCTCCACATGAGCCTCCTCCTGTCTTTCCTCGTCTAAATCCCTCAGCATAACCCTTTATTCCCTTCTCCCTCATATCCTTGTCTAGCCTCCACATAAATGCATCTATACTGTTCGCTTCAACCACTCCCTGTGGTAGCGAGTCCCACATTCCCACCACTCTTTGGGTAAAGAAGTTTCTTCTGAATTCCCTATTGGATTTCTTGGTGACTATCTTATATTGATGGCCTCTAGTTATGCTCTTCCCCACAAGTGGAAACATTCTCTCCGTATCCACTCTATCAAATCCTTTCATAATTTTAAAGACCTCTTAGTTCACCCCTCAGCCTTTTTTCAAGAGAAAGAGACCCAGCCTGTTCATCCTTTCTTGATATGTATACCCTCGCATTTCTGGAATCATCCTTGTAAATCTTCTCTGCACCCTCTCCAGTGCCTCTATATCCTTTTTATAATATGGCAACCAGAACTATACACAGTACTCCTAAGTGTGGTCTAACCAAGGTTCGACACAGATTTAGCATAACTTCCCTACTTTTCAATTCTATCCCTCTAGAAATAAACCCTAGTGCTTGGTTTGCTTTTTTTATGGCCTTGCTAACCTGTGTCACAACTTTTAGTGGTTTGTGTATTTGTACTCCGAGATCCCTTTGTTCCTTTATCCACCTAGACTCGCACCCTCCAAGTGATAAGTGACCTCCTTATTCTTCCTACCAAAATGTAATACCTCACATTTATCTGTGTTGAACTTCATTATTTGGGGAAAGGGGCTAGGGAGTTGGCATCGTACAGCATTCACAAATGCAGAGCAAAGCAGTTTTGCATCCTAATTTAGCTCGCACCAACTATCCAGTGCCTATTGACTTTCCCCTTCATTTCTTAGATTTTGTGAAGCTACATAAAATCAGTTTAATTATTCAATAATATAACCTGCATTATAGTTACATCATATTAAATTTTTGGTACTTTTAGTCACAGCAAACACATCTTAAAGATTAATACAAAAGCAAAATACAGTGGATGCTGTAAATCTGAAATAAAAACAGAAAATGCTGGAAATACTCAGGCAGCATCTGTGAAGAGAAACAGTTCGCGTTTCAGGTTGATGACCTCTCATCTTAAAGACTGCTGAACTGCCAAGGCATCTACTTCAAAAGCTGCAATAAAATAGCAATCAACAATCTATAATAGGAAAAACTAATTTTAGACAATGCACTTTTAAGTGGGTTTGTTTTTCACGTGGGAGCAAAGTTGTGAATGAAACAAATGTGTGGATTTTTAAGGACCAGGAGGATTCATTTGATTCCATAGAATGGGGCTTTAGAGTATATTTGCAGGCTAGCAACCATGGGAAGATGGCTGACCATTGGCAGGGAATCTCAGCCTCATGTTTTGACACCTTTCACTGATCTGGCAAAGGAGATCTTGTACACGTTCATACCTATTTCATCCACTGTTGTGTGCTGAGATTCAATCTGCATGAGCAGAAAGTTGCGGCACTTGATCTTCAAAAGTAGGTCAATTCCTGATCATTCTTTTAGTTATTCTTCCCCAATTGTTGAATGTTGAAAATGTTGGTCAAGAAAAACAAAGCCTTTCTGAATGGTTTTGCAACTGAGGAAACCCATTTTATACCATTGTTGCAGATGTCTGGGCTCTATTTGAACCTAGATTCCAGAGGTGTAAGGACCGAGTGCTTGAGCCACTGTACCTCCCAGCCATTTGAGTGACATTTTCATTGAGATACAGTACTTAAATTCTTCTCACTGTTACAGTTCTTGAGGTCAAATATCTATATTGCTTGTTCCAGTTTGTAATTAAACTTGAGGTAACCATATCATCAAAGAAATGTATTGCTGGACTGAGTGGCGAATATATATATTTGTTGTGAACTAGGTTAATGACCATCGGATAAAGTGTATTGGATCAATATCAGTAGTTGCTGAATACTACATATTTGAGCAGTTCTCATCCCCTTACTAAAAAACTTTTTATACTGAATTCAAAATCCTCATCTTCAAATCCTTCTTCCTCACCTCAAGCCTCCTCCAGTCCTATGTCCCTGCTCACACTCTCCACTCTTCCAGCTGTGGTCTATTGTATATCTCCTCTCTGCTCCCTCTCCCCTTCAGCTGTACCATCAGCAGCAGAGGCTTAAACTATCTCACCCACACACTCTGGACCTGCCTCCCCAAATCCCCTCACCTTAATACATAACTCCTCACCTTTAAAAGCCTTCTTAAACCACTTCTTTGCAATATTTCGCCAACTGCTCTAATCCTCCCTCCTATACCTGGTCAATTTTGAGCCCCAACTGTGATGCATCATGAGAATTTTTCTGCGTTAAAGGTACTATATAAATGTAAGTTGGTGGTGGTTCTTGAGGTGGGCCTTAATATCCAGTCACGGTTGACCTATCCTGTTTGTTGCCATTACTGTGCTACCCCATCTGAGGTGTTTGATTGAATAAGTATGGATGCAAGTAAGATCCAACTTCAATGTAGTGTTCCTCATTTTAAGTGTTTATTTTAAAGTCAGTTATTTAATTGCTGTTTTTTTTTAAATCCATGGTTTTTCAGATTCTATTTTTAGCATCAAAAAACAAAGGAAATAACGAGGGCAAAATCTAGGGGGAGGAAAACTTGACCACACAAAAATGGATAAATTCAGAAGATTAAAAGGGATGAGGAAGGCCATCTTAATGGATCCTTTTGGAGAGATCCTAACACTCCTCCCCTTTGTAGCATCCAGTTTGTTTCTTAAATGATTTCCAGGATTTTTGTCTCCACTATACTATTCAGAAGTCTATTTTGCATGTTCATCATTCTTCATAAGAACATAAGAACATAAGAAATAGGAGCAGGAGTAGGCCAATCGGCCCCTCGAGCCTGCTCCGCCATTCAATAAGATCATGGCTGATCTGATCCTAACCGCCAATCTACTATCTATCACAGAACCATCTCCTGCATCTAACAGAATTGCACACACGAAATAGGAGCAGAATCAGGCTACACAGTCCCTGGGCCCGCTCCACTACCCACAGGGCCATGACCGATCCGAACCTAGACTCATGTCCAAATTCCTGCCCGCTCCCCGTAACCCTTAATGCCCTTTACTTCTAGGAAACTGTCTATTTCTGTTTTAAATTTAATTAATGTTGTAGCTTCTACAGCTTTTTGTGGCAGCATATTCCATGGACCTACCACCCTCTGAGTGAAGTAGTTCCTCCTCATCTCAGTTTTGAAAGAGCAGCCCCTTATTCTAAGACTATGTCCCCTAGTTCTCGTCTCACCCATCATCGGGAACATCCTCCCCGCATCCACCCGATCCAACCCCTTCACAATCTTATATGTTTCAATAAGATCGCCTCTCATTCTTCTGAACTCCAATGAGTAGAGTCCCAATCTACCCAACCTCTCCTCATATGACCACCCCCTCATCCCCGGGATTAACCGAGTGAACCTTTTTTGCACTGCCTCGAGAGCAAGGATGTCTTTCCTTAAGTAAGGACACCAAAACTGTATGCAGTATTCCAGGTGCGGTCTCACCAATACCTTGTACAACTGAAGCAATACCTCCCTATTTTTATATTCTATCCCCCTAGCAATGAAAGCCAACATTCCATTTGCCTTCTTAATCACTTGCTGCACCTGCATACTAACCTTTTGAGTTTCGTGCACCAGGACCCCCAGATCCCTTTGCACTTCAGTACTCTCCAGTTTCTTGCCATTAAGATAATAAATTGCTCTAGGATTTTTCCTGCCAAAGTGCATCACCTCACACTTTCCAGTGTTGTATTCCATCTGCCAAATCTCTGCCCACTTACTTAGCCTGTCTATGTCCCCTTGCAGGTTTTTTATGTCCTCCTCATTCACTACTTTCCCTCCCATCTTTGTATCATCTGCAAATTTTGATATGTTACACTTGGTCCCTTCCTCCAAATCGTTAATATAGATTGTGAAGAGTTGGGGACCCAGCACTGACCCCTGTGGAACACCACTAGTTACTGATTGCCAGTCTGAGAATGAACCATTTATCCCAACTCTTTGCTTTCTGTTAGATAGCCAATCCTCTATCCATGCCAGAATATTACCCCCAATCCCGTGATTTTTTAGGGAATTTTAAGACTGATCTCAATCGTTCTTCGTGTGAAGAACGATTGAGATCAGTCTTAAAATTCCCTTTTTTTACTAGTTTGAACTTGCCCTCTTGTTCTACCCCTTCAGTTAATTTAAAGTAATATTCCAGTTTAACATTTTCTATATCCTTAACGATCTTTTATACCTCGAAGATCACCTCTCTGATACCTCCTTTCTAGGCTAAAAAGTTTGTGCCTCCAGTCTTTCCTCCTAGTTCAGACTCTTAACATGGGATCAGCCCTGTGGCTCTTCTCTGCACTGCCTCCAGCGCTTGAACATCATTCTCTTTTCTTGATGACCAGACCAATATGCTGTTTTCAAGATGCAGTCTAACCAGAGCACTACACAGTGTGATCACGACCTCCTTATGACTTAGTCTACTGTTTTGGCTATGTAGTTTAAAATCCTATGGGCATTGTTGACTGAATGCGGCTCTGCATTGGTGGGGCATATTTAGTGTTGAGTCTATTAAGACTCCTAGAACATTTTCTGCTTCATTTTCAGCTTTTTCAACAGAGTGCTCATGTCTTTTTTTCTTCCTATATATAGCACTTTACACATTAAGTTTTGTCTGCTGTGTTCTGCCCACTTGTCCAAACCATTCTGTAATTTCTGAGTTGCCTCTTTTGATTCCACTTCCCTTCTCGTTTGGTATCATTTGACTACTTTAACTACTTTATATTGGCCCGGAATTTGCGGTCAGCAGCAAAGCCGCTGATCTTGAAGAAAGCTACCCACAAAGATCTAGTGATCTCTGTGGCATTAATTTCAGCTCTCCCGGCCTTTGTTTGAATCTGGCGCCCAATCAGGTGTATCTCCAGCATCCAGCAACAGTGATATCATCAAGCTGTCTAAGCAGCCAATCACATTGAAGAATTCTCAGACAGTAAACCAGGAAGTAAAATGCACAGATTCTAATTTACCTTTTATAAATTTTATAGAGCGAAATAAATATTGGGGCATACACATAGGATTACAGGAGAAGCGGAATATCAAACTTTAAAAAAATGTATTTTAAAAACATGCAATTCTTAATATTAATGGAAAAATTTGACATTCCACAAATATAAAATTAGTTTTTCGGGGCCAGAATGGTTGTTCAACAGTCAATATTTAAAAACCCAGTTACAGCTCTTTCAACACGGCTTAACTTTTTCTCGGGGGGGTTTAACAGCAATACTCCAGCGTAATAGGGGAAGTTTTCGCCCTTGTATGTGATTTCAATTGATTGCTGACTCTGGGGTGTTCCATAGCGCAACCTGTGGCGGAGCAGTGAATGACCGCAACTTCAGGATTTCTGCGTTTATCTGCGCATGCGCTAAATCCTGAAGTTGCTGTCCATTTCAGAAGGGTAATGACGGCGAACACTGCCAGTTTCGTCGTCATTACCACCGCAAAATCCAGGCCATTGAATTTCTGAATCCAAGTTATTGATGTAAGTTAGAAACTGTAGCAGTCCCAGCACTGAGCCATGAGGCAACCCGCTCTCTTTACTTTCTATCCTTAAGCCAGTATCTTATCCATACTCAGGATTTTTCGTGAATACCAACAGCTTTGAGTTAATTAATAGCCTTTCTGTGGAACTTGGAAGTCAAGGTACATCACGTCAGAGATTTTTCCACAGTCCATTTGGATTATCAATTTCTCAAAGAATTCGATTGTTAAAAGTCGGAACTTGTATGGAATATCGCTATAAATCAAAACAAGCCAAAAACTTTTTTTTTAATTGCTTTATTAATGAACATAATTTATTGAGATTCTGCACCCGTCGTGTGAGGCACAGTGAAGCTGAATCAAATAACTGCATTTCTTCCAGCGCTTTCTGAAAAACAAGACAGACGCTACACGGCTTGAGCCAGAAGTTAAAATGATCGGAAGATCAGCAAATAAAATGTGAATTCTCTGGGATTTTATTCCACTGAAAACTGGGTCTAACAATTGATATGAATTACATCAGTGGCTAGAGCACGCAATGTGCTGGACCTGATTTTGGTGCAAAGAAACGGAGGATTTGGTTTATAGAAAAGAATTTGGGAAAGGATTCATTGTCCAATATGAAAAATTCCATGAATTTGTGGAGAAAAGTGAATAAAAAACCTTCTTTAAACCTTATTTATCTTTGCATGTTCGTTCTAATGCAACCTCTGCTATGGAGTAAGTTGGGAGATTATTTGACAAGTTTCCCCACTGTAACCACAATTTACACTAAGGGGAGGGAAATGAGGACTGACGTATTTTTTTAAATTCGTTCCGGGATGTGGGTGTCGCTGGCAAGGCCAGCATTTATTGCCCGTCCCTAATTGCCCTTGAGAAGGTGGTGGTGAGCCACCTTCTTGAACCGCTGCAGTCCATGTGGTGAAAGTACTCCCACAGTGCTGTTAAGGAGGGAGTTCCTTCATCGTCGCTGGGGCAAAATCCTGGAACGGCGATATGTTTCCAAGTCAGTATGATGTGTAACTTGGAGGGGAACTTGCAGGTAATGGTGTTCCCATGCGCCTGCTACCCTTGTCCTTCTAGGTGGTAGAGGTCGAGGGTTTGGGAGGTGTTGTCCAAGAAGCCTTGGCGAGTTGCTGCAGTGCATCTTGTAGATGGTACACACTGTAGCCACGGTACACCGGTGGTGGAGGGAGTGAATGTTTAAGGTGGTGGATGGGGTGCCAATCAAGCGGGCTGCTTTGTCCTGGATGGTGTCAAGCTTCTTGAGTGTTGTTGATGCTGCACTCATCCAGGCAAGTGGAAAGTATTCCATCACACTCCTGACTTGTGCCGTGTATGTGGTGGAAAGGCTTTGGGGAATCGGGAGGTGAAACACTCTCCGCAGAATACCCAGCCACTGATCTGCTCTTGTAGCCACAGTATTTATGTGACCGGTTCAGTTAGGTTTCTGGTCACTGGTGAACCCAGGGTGTTGATGATGGGTATTCAGCGATGGTAATGCTGTTGAATGTCAAGCGGAGGTGGTCAGACTCTCGCTTGTTGGAGATAGTTATTACCTGGCACTTCTGTGGCACGAATGTTACCTGCCACTTATCAGCCCAAGCCTGAATGTCGACCAGGTCTTGCTGCATGCGAGCATGGACTGCTTCATTTTCTGAGGAGTTGCGAATGGAACTGAACACTGCAATCATCAGCGAACGTCCCTACTTCTGACCTTATGCTGGAGGAAAGGTCATTGATGAAGCAGCTAAAGATGGTTGGGCCTAGGACACTGCCCTGAGGAACTCGTGCATGATGTCCTGGGGCTGAGATGATTGACCTCCAACAACCACAACCATCTTCCTTTGTGCTAGGTATGACTCCAGCCAGTGGAGAGTTTTCCCCATGATTCCCATTGACTTCAATTTTACTCTGGCTCCTTGATGCCATACTCCAGTCAAATGTTGCCTTGATGTCAAGGACAGTCACTCTCTCCTCGCCTCTGGAATTCGGCTCTTTTGTCCATGTTTGGACCAAGGCTGTAATGAGGTCTGAAGCAGAGTGGTCCTGGCGGAACCCAAACTGAGCATTGGTGAGTAAGTGCCGCTTGATAGCACTGTCGACAACACCTTCCATCACTTTGCTGATGATTGAGAGAAGACTGATGGGGTGGTAATTGACCAGATTGGATTTGTCCTGCTTTTTGTGGACAGGACATACCTGGGCAGTTTTCCACATTGTCGGGCAGATGCCAGTGTTGTAGCTATACTGGAACAGCTTGGCTAGAGAAGCAGCTAGTTCAGGAGCACAAGTCTTCAGCACGACAGCTGGGATGTTGTCGGGGGTCCATAGACTTTGCTGTATCCAGTGCACTCAGCCGTTTCTTGATATCACGTGGAGTGAATCGAATTGGCTGAAGACTGGCTTCTCTGATGGTGGGGACCTCAGGAGGAGGCCGATATGGATTATCCACTCGGTACTTTTGGCTGAAAATGGTTGCAAACGCTTCAGCCTTGTCTTTTGCAGTCGCGTGCTGGGTTCCACCATCATTAAGGATGGGGATATTCATGGAGCCTCCTCCCGTTAGTTGTTTAATGGTCCTCCACCATTCACGACTGGATGTGGCAGGTCTGCAGAGCTTTGATCTGATCCGTTGGTTGTGGGATCGCTTAGCTCTGTCTGTAGCATGCTGCTTCCACTGTTTAGCATGCATGTAGTCCTGTGTTGCAGCTTATCAGGTTGGTACCTCATTTTTAGGTACGCCTGGTGCTGCTCCTGGCATGCTCTTCTACACTCCTTATTGAACCAGGGTTGGTCCCCTGGCTTGATGGTAATGGTAGAGTGAGGGATATGCCAGGCCATGAGGTTACAGATTGTGGTGGAATACAATTCTGCTGCTGCTGATGGCCCACAGCGCCTCATGGATGCCCAGTTTTGAGCTGCTAGATCTGTTCTGAATCTGACCCATTTAGCACGGTGGTAGTGCCACACAACACTATGGACAGTGTCCTCAGTGTGAAGATCGGACTTTGTCTCCACAAGGACTGTGTGGTGGTCACTGCTACCAATGCTGTCATTGCCAGATGCATCTGCGACAGGTAGATTGGTAAGGACGAGGTGAAGCAGGTTTTTCCCCTTGTGTTGGTTCTCTCACCACCTGCTGCAGGTCCAGTCTGGCAGCTATGTCCTTCAGGGCTCGGTCAGTAGTGCTGCTACCGAGCCACTCTTGGTGATGGACATTGAGGTCCCCCACCCAGAGTACATTCTGTGCCCTTGCTAAGCTCCGTGCATCTTCCAAGTGGTGGTCAACATTGAGGAGTACTGATTCGTCAGCTGAGGAAAGGGTGGTAGGTGGTAATCAGCAGGAGATTACCCATGCTTGACATGAGGCTTCATGGGGTCCAGAGTCAATGTTGAGGACTACAAGGGCCACTCCCTCCCGACTGTATACCACTGTGCTGCAACCTCTGGTGGATCTGTCTTGCCGGTAGGACATTAAAGGACAATAGTGAAGATGGGTTTTTATGACAATCCGGTAGTTTCATGATCACCGTTACTGACGCTCGCTTTTTTTATTCCAGATTTATTTAATTAACTGAATTTAAATTCCCCAGAAGCCGTGGTGGGATTTGAACTCACGTCTCCGGATCATTAGTCCAGGCCTCTGGATTAAGAGTCCGGTAACATAACCACTCTGCTCCCGTTCCCGACGCTTCTTTAATATCATGTGACTCCCATTTGAAATTGATATTTCCCTTGGTGGATCATGGGTCACTCTTGAAGCTTGTGCAGCTAAACTATGTTGACAGAAATTGATTGATTTATGGGAACAACAGTCTTTAAAACTGCAGTTTTTACAAGTTCCTGGTTATTTTACAACAACTTTTTGAATGTGTTATTACACCAATCTTGCATTTTTTTCAAGAAAATTTACTGCAAAACTTTTGTTGTAAATCTTGCAAGGTTTTTTTATTACTCTGGAAATTTGTAATGTCTAGGTGTGTATTTTAAGGAGTACAATCTGTATTTTAAGGAATACATGGCTCAAAAGGCCAACTTTCACACAAGTGCTGACATTTCCAACTCTGATTTAACCTATTGACTTCTCATTTGTTTTTCTGCGAAAATTTCAGTCCATTAGGATTAAAATGTGCCTTAACCAAAATGACCAGTGCAAAGGGTCCCAATTTCAATTCATCCATTATTGCACTATAACTTGTTGAGCGCCAGCTTCATTGCTAGTTTGGGAATGTTGGGATATAGTGGAGATCTTTTGAGGATTCTGAATCATGTGAAAATGTGCAAACAAAGCAAACATTTGAAAAAATAGGTTTGGTTTCTTTAGCATAAAAACGCATGTGGAACAGCTCGAATTGAATCCTGACAAAGTGCATCACTTCTAGAAGAAAAAAGTATCTTTGAATCAAGTTTTATATACGCAGTTCACAAATTTATGACCATCAATAATGCTGCAGCTGAATCTAAAACACTTTTGTATACCAAAAATGATCCTTCACAAAATATTAATCTCCAAGAGTATAACTGGTGTGTGAGGAAAAATGTATTCAATCTGATGAAAATTGAGCAACTTTTTTATATTTAGGTTAGGGTTATACATTTGATATGCCTGGTTCTATGCAATTATGTGCACTTTCAGTGCAGTGGTTTTTTTTTTAAGTTAAAAGGGGTCAAAATAATAATTCTGCATTTGGCCCATCTGTCTTTAGGCATATCTAGATGAGTTGGTTGAACTTCATAGAAGGCTAATGACACTTCGTGAACGGCACATACTACAACAGGTAAGAAAATCATGAAGTCAAGTTTTTGACTAACGTACACATCTTGTTTTATGGCATGTTTAAATAGTGTTGACTCTATTAAAAAAAAAAAAAAAAATTCTTCACCTTTTGTGCTCCTGTAGTTGCATCTGGGAGTTTAGTGAGGAACATCACAAGCGACACCTGTGTCTCAAATCTTGGCTACCTGGCTTTCCTTTTCCAGTCTCATGGTTGTTTTCTGTTCTTCTATTAAAATATCCATTTTCTTTTTGTATTATTTCTCTAAATGGGGGTAGGAGGGGGGAAGCATTTTCTTCAATATAATCCTGCACCTCATTTTGAAGCTGAGATTTACTAATCGTTTTATTCTAGCAACAATGAGTTTTGGCTTGAAATTTTATGACCAGCATGCCAGATTCTGGCACCAAACTTTGTACCAAATGAATTGAGGCTTTTTCTGATTGATGCTTTCTACTGGATCATGACTATGGACATGCAAACATGGTCATAAAGGTTGAACAACAGGGATCTCAAACAGTGTAAAGTTAATTGTGGCTAAGCTGTTTGAAGCAGTGACTCCCTTTATAGCCAAGTCCAAGAATCATGGCTTATTGGCCCATAAGTCATGATGCGGAGATGCTGGTGTTGGACTGGGGTGGACAAAAGTGAGAAGTTGCACAACACCAGGTTATAGTCCAACAGTTTTATTTGTAATCACAGGCTTTCGGAGCTGCTGCTCCTTCGTCAGGTGAAGTGAAGGAATACAGATCGGCAAAGCATATATAGACAGAGAACAATGCCTGTGCAGCGTACAATGTCAGACGACTACAGTTAATCTTTCTGACTGCCTTTTATCACACCTGTGATTTCCAGTAAAAAAAAGTAAAAAGTTTAAAGTTTATGGTTTTCCATACAGACTGCAGCATTTGACACATTAGACCCCCTGTGACCCCACCTCATTGTCTTAGTTGTATTTTGCTATGTCTTTGATATAATGTCTTCCTGACTGACCTGATTGTCTCTCTGCCGAGGTGTGATAAAAGGCAGTCAGAAAGATTAACTGTAGTCGTCTGACATTGTACGCTGCACAGGCATTATTCTCTGTCTATATATGCTTTGCTGATTTGTATTCCTTCACTTCACCTGACGAAGGAGCAGCAGCTCCGAAAGCGTGTGATTTCAAATAAAACTGTTGGACTATAACCTGGTGTTGTGCGACTTCTCACTTTGGCCCATAAGTCATCATCCTCATTCCCATAAGGGAAAAGCAGCAAAGAAGCATCAGGAATTACATAGGATATACGGCACAGAAACAGACCATTCAGCCCAATCAGTCCATGCCAGCATTTATGTTCCACTCGAGCCTCCTCCCATTTTTCTTCATCTAACTCTATCAGCATAAACCTCTATTCCCTTCTCCCTGATATGCTTATCCAGCCTCCCCTTAAATGCATCTATACTATTTGCCTCAACTACTCCCTGTGGTAGTGAGTTCTACATTCTCACCACTCTCTGGGTAAAGAAGTTTCTTCAGAATTCCCTGTTTGATTTCTTCGTGACTATCTTATATTGATGGCCTCTAGTGGAAACACTCTCTCTCTATCTACTCTATCAAAACCTTTCATAATTTTAAAGACCTCTATTAGGTCACCCCTCAACCTTTTTTCAAAGTGGAAAGAGATCCAGCCTGTTCATCCTTTCCTGATGGGTATACCCTCGCATATCTGGTATCATCCTTGTGAATCTTCTCTGCACTCTCTCCAGTGCCTCTATATCCTTTTTATAATATGGCGACCAGAATTGTACACAGTACTCCAAGTGTGGTCTAACCAAGGTTCGATAAAAGTTTAGCATAACTTCACTACTTTTCAATTCTATCCCTCTAGAAATAAACCCTATAGTGCTTGGTTTGCTTTTATATGGCCTTGTTAACCTGTGTCGCTACTTTTAGTGATTTGTGTATTTGTACTCCGAGATCCCTTTGTTCCTCTTCCCCACCCAGACTCGCACCCGCCAAGTAATAAGTGACCTCCCTATTCTTCCTACCAAAATGTAATACCTCACATTTATGTGTTACATTTAATTTGCCAATTATATGCCCATTCTGCAAGTTTATTAATGTCTTCCGGTAATTTGTTGTAGTCCTCCTCCGTATTAACTATTTCCCCCCCCCACCCCCCCAAAAAAAAACTTTGGTGTCATCTGCAAATTTAGAAATTGTGTTTTTGATTCCAAAGTCTAAATCGTTAATATAAATTGTGAACAACAGTGGTCCCGGCACTGATCCTTGTGGAACACCACTACCCACCTTCTGCCACTGTGAATAGCTACCCTTTACCCCTACTCTCTGCTTTCTGTCTTGTAGCCAGCTAGCTATCCATTCTGTTACTTGTCCCCTGACTCTGCATTCTCTGACATTATTCATTAGTCTATTATGTGGTACCTTATCAAAGGCCTTTTGAAAATCTAGATAAATTACATCATCTACATTACCCTTGTCTACTCTCTCTGTTACCTCTTCAAAAAATTCAATGAGGTCGGTCAAGCAAGACTTTCCCTTTTGAAATCCATGCTGACTATTCATTATTATATTTTTGGCTTCTAGATGTTCTATTCTCTCCTTTAGTAGGGATTCCATTATTTTTCCTACCACCGATGTTAAGCTGACTGGTCTATAGTTCCCTGGACATGTTCTGTCTCCCTTCTTAAATATAGGTATTATGTTAGCTATCCGCCAGTCCTCTAGCACTACACCTTTTTCTAACGAATTATTAAGAACATAAGAAATAGGAGCAGGAGTAGGCCATTCGGCCCTTCGAGCCTGCTCCGCCATTCAATGAGCTCATGGCTGATTTTCTGGCTTAACTCCATTCACCGGCCCTATCGCCATATCGCTTGATGCCCTTACAAGTCAGAAATCTATCGACTTCTGTTTTGAATATACCCAATGACCTGAGCCTCCACAGCCCTCTGGGGTAGAGAATTCCAAAGATTCACCACCCTCTGTGTGATGAAATTTCTTCTCATCTCAGTCCTGAATGGCCTACCCTTTATCCTGAGGCTGTGGCCCCTGGTTCTAGACTCCCCAGCCAAGGGAAACATTCTCCCAGCATCCATCCTATCAAGCCCTGTAATAATTTTGTATGCTTCAATGAGATCCCCCCTCATTCTTCTGAATTCAAGAGAATACAGGCCTAGTTTACTCAATCTCTTCTCATACGACAGTCCCGCCATCCCAGGAATCAATCTCGTGAACCTTCGTTGCACTCCCTCTATGGCAAGTATATCCTTCCTTAGGTAAGGAGACCAAAATTGTACACAGTACTCCAGGTGTGGTCTCACCAAGGCCCTATATAATTGGAGTAAGACTTCTTTACTCCTGTGCTCAGATCCTCTTGTAATGAAGACCAGCATACCATTTGCCTTCCTAATGGTTTGCTGCACCTGCACATTCACTTTCAGTGACTCATGTACAAGGACACCCAGGTCCCTTTTGAGCATCTGCATTCCCCAATCTCTCACCATTTAGGAAATACTCTGCCTTTCTGTTTTTTCTACCAAAGTGGAGAACTTCACATTTATCCACATTATAATCCATCTGCCATGTTCTCGCCCACTCACTGAGCCTGTCAAGATCCCCTTGAAGCCTCTTCACATCCTCTTCGCAACTGACACTGCCACCTAACTTTGTATCATCAGCAAATTTGGAAATGTTAGATTTAGTCCCCTCATCCAAATCATTGAGATAGATTGTGAATAGCTGGGGCCCAAGCACCGATCCTTGCGGTACCCCACTAGTCACAGCCTGCCATCCTGAAAAAGACCTGTTTATCCCTACTGTGTAGTAATGCCTCTGCTATCTCTTCCCTAGATTTTATTAAAATGTGCAGATGTAACCTGTCCGGACCAGGGGTTTTATCCTCTTTGAGCTTGATTAGTTTATTTAATATATCTTTTTTTATTTTAAATGCATTTATTTCATTACTAATCTCATGATCCAATGTCATGTCCGCCTGCTCTATCTCCCTGTTAAATACTGAGGCAAAGTAATGATTTAATATTTCTGCCATCTCTCTATCACTGCCTGTGGTGTTATCCTGTCTATCCCTTAGTGTCCCTATTCCCATCTGGACCTTTTTTTATTGATGTGCGTGTTTAAAAAAAAAAAAAAAATTTACTATTTTGTTTTATGTTCCTTTGATAATTTAATTTCATAGTTCCTCTTTGCCTTCCTAATTTTTTGACATCTTTCATAATCTCTTCTTATTTTCCCTTATCCTGCTGTCCATGTACTTAATGTATGCCTCTTTCCTTACCCTCAATTTTTCCCTTTATGGCTTTATTCATCCATGGTGTCTCATTAGTGTTTAGCTTGTTCTTGTTTATTAGTGGAATATATTTTTCCTGGACTCTGATCACCGTTTTAAATGTTTCCCATTTCTGTTCTATGTCATTGTTTGCCAATATTGTTGCCCATTTTATTTTCCCAAGTTCAATTCTCAGCCCCTCAAAATCAGCTTTTCTCCACTCTATTTTACCCTAATCATCATACTTATGTCCTTCTCCATTATTATTTTAAAGCATATATTATGGTCCTTGGGAAGAGTCATTGGGTTTGACTTTTTGCCTAAAATCTATCTCTCTTGCATTCTAAGTCTGTATCAAATATCTCCTCCCTTACGTAAAAGTTCTAGCTATCAGAAAATAACCCATCATTGATCCAGGTCATGGCATTAATAATTGGCAACAAAAGTGGAGGATTTTAGATGCGCAACCTTCTGTTGTTGCAGAGCATTAAGATTCAGTCATGCTTGATATAGTGACATGGAAGTAGTGCACAATTCTTCAGTGACCTCCCTTTGGACCACATTGGCACATTAGAAGAGAAGTCTACACAATTGTCCTCATTGCCATCTTTGAAATATGTGGTCATAGAGTCATTATGGCACAGAAGGAGGGCATTCGGCCCATCGAGACCATGTTGGCTCTCTAGAGCAATCCAGTCAGTCCCATTCCCCTGCTCTGTCCCAATAGCCCTGCAAGTTTATTTCCCCCCAAACGCCCATCCAATTTCCTTTTGAAATCATTGATGGTCTCCGCTTCCACCACCCTCGTCGGCAGCGAATTCCAGGTCATTACCACTCGCTGCGTAAAATAGTTGTTCCTCACATCCCCCCTGTATCTCTTGCCCAAAACCTTTCAATCTGTGTCCCCTAGTCCTTGTACCATCAGCTAATGGGAACAGTCTTTCTCTGTCTACCTTATCCAAATCTTGTACACCTCTATCAAATCTCCCTTCAACCTCCTTTGCTCCAAGGAGAACAACCCCAGCTTCTCCAACCTAACCTTGCAGCTAAAATCCCTCATCCCTGGAACAATTCTGGTAAATCTCCTCTGCACCCTCTCAAGGACCTTCACATCCTTTCTAAAGTGAGGTGACCAGAACTGGACGCAATATTCTAGTTGTGGCCTAACCAGAGCTTTATAAAGGTTCAGCATAACGTCCCTGCTTTTGTACTCAATACCTCTATTTATTTATGAAGCCCAAGATCCCATATGCTTTGCTAACTACTCTCTCGATATGTCCTGCCACCTTCAAAGATCTATGCACATGAACCCCCCAGGTCCCTCTGTCCCTGCACACTCTTTAGAACTGTGCCATTGCCGAATCCCCCGCCATCAACATCCACTGCATTCCCTTCGTCAACCTTCTCTGTTACTGCATCAAAAAATTCAATTAGATTTGTCAAACACGATCTGCCTTTTACAAATCAATGCTGGCTCTCCTTAATTAACTTAAACCTCTCCAAGTGCCTGTTAATTTTTTCCCTGATTATTGTTTCTAAAACCTTACCCACCACTGATGTTAAACTGACTGGCCTGTAGTTACTAGGATTGTCCTTGCACCCTTTCTTGAACAAGGGTGTCATATTTGTCACTTTCCAATCCTCTGACACCTTCCCTGTATCTAGGGATGATTGGAAGATTATGGCAAGCCCTTCCGCTATCTCCACCCCCACTTCCCTTAGCAACCTGAGGTGCAAGCCAGGCGACTTATCCACTCTAAGCATATCCAGCCTTTCCAGTACATCATACCTATCGATTTTCACACCATCCATTACCTCTACCGACTCCGCTTCTACCGATATTTTGTCAGCATCCTCTTCCTTAGTAAACACCGATACAAAGTACTCATTAAGTATTCTAGGTTTGCCCTGCACCTCTAAGCATATATCACCACCTTTTTCCCTAATGGTCTCACCCTGCCTCTTGCTACCCGCTTACTATTTACATGCCGGTAGAAGATTTTTGGTTTCCCTTTAATGTTAACTGCCATTCTATTCTCGTATTCTCTCTTTGCCAGTCTTATTTTCCTCTTCACTTCCCCTCTCAACTTATTATATTTGACCTGGTTCTCACTTGAAGAATTCACCTGACCTGCATCACTCACCCTCTTTTTTTTGTTTCATCATATTCCCTATCTCCCTCGTCATCCAAGGAGCCCTGGCTTTGGTTCCTCTACCTTTCCCTCTTGTTGGAATGTATCTAGCCTGTACCTGAAACATCTCCTCCTTAAAATCATCCATTGTTCCGTTACAGTTTTTCCTGTCAATCTTTGGTTCCATTTTACCCTGGCTAGAACCCCTCTCATCCCATTGAAGTTGGCCCTTTTCCAATTTAGAAGTTCTACTTTAGATAGTTCCACTCCCATCTACTCTGGATCCTGCATACCAATAAAGAGGATTTAACCTTGAATCATTATGCGCAAGTTAATTTTTTTAAACTGTTAACTCTAGGTTTTGAGACAAAATTGCAATACTCTTCAACTATACCATTTAAAGAATGTGTTGCATTTCAGGATTTTTTTGACCATTTGTCCACATGAACAATTTAAGAGAAAAGTTGCTTGTAAGTGTTGGGCTTTAAAACAAAGTGGATCTCCACAGGTTTAAAAGGGAAGACTGCAGGCTTTTGCTGAATATGTATTAAAAGCCACACACGGATAGTGCTGACTGGTTCGATTGCAAATACAAGGTGTTATCTCATCCCAGGGGCTCCCAACATACATTCACATCATTGGGGGGGTCCCTTCTTGTTGAGCTTCGAGTAACTTGTTTCCATGATGCAAGAGGAACCAAGCCCCAACTTTCTGTGGGGACAGGGAAGAGGTGAGAAGTCAGGTTTTGCTGAGGCAGACTCGAAGTCAGCAATGCTGGAGGAGCAGTTATAAGACCTCTTGTGTAAGTCAAGAAAGACGATCTACTGATGCGGAGTTGCTTGACTTTTTTTAATTTTGTGTCATTATATAAAGATTAGTTTTATCAATTAGAGCTAAGTGAATCTAAGTGTTGCTTTCTATGTTCACCTGACTGTGAAATAAAGCACCTTAACAATTTGTATGGAGCCTTGCTTCACCTAGTGGTAACCTGGCCTGCCATCAGAGTTTGAAGCGGCAGACATGCTAAAACACTATTATCGATTCCAGATCACAAGGGGATGTTATTGTTCCATTTTTGAGTTATGCTATCGTATAAATAGATACAAGATACTATGAGTCAATTCTCATAAAAGTAAGGCACTCGTATTGCAAATGTGAGAGACTGACATTATCGAACCCATAGAAGGTAACCACGAAAGACTCAAATCTGTAACAGTATTCTCAACCTGGGATATCTCACTGTCTGGAGAAATTTGCGGTAGATTTTTCCCTCCAGGATGTTGAAGGTCCAAATCCTGAGCACCACAACTTTGTTCAGTGAGTAAATAGCAAGGTACAATCTCCAATTGTGCAGTTTTTTAAATCAAGTGTCCAGTACACTGAGGCCACTTGTATTATTGCCCTTGTTGGAATTGAACTTGGAACCTTTTGGCTCTAACACCCAGTACACATAGAATGGTTACTGCACAGAAGGAGGCCATTCGGCCAGTCGAGCCCGTGCCGGCTCTCTGCAAGAGCACTTCAGCTAGTCCCACTCCCCCTCCCTTTCCCTGTAGCCCTGCAAATGTTTTTCCTTCAGGTACTTCTCCAATTCCCTTTTGAAAGCCACGATTGAGTCTGCCTCCACCACCCTTTCAGGCAGTGCATTCCAGATCCTAACCACTCGCTGTGTAAAAAAGCTTCTCTTCATGTCGCCTTTGGTTCTTTTGCCAATCACCTTAAATCTCTGTCCTCTGGTTCTCGACCCTTCCGCCAATGGGAACGGTTTTTCTCTATCTACTCTCTCTAGACCCCTCACGATTTTGAATACCTCTATCAAATCTCCTCTGAGGCCGAACCAGTGTTTTATAAAGGTTCATCATAACTCCTTGCTTTTGTACTCTATGCCGCTATTTATGAAGCACATGGTGCATTTACCCACTGGATGATTACCAACGTTGATTGTACAGTCCAACAGAGAGTATCAGAAACCTAATTCCTCTGGATAGGGAGTCCATGCACTCGAAGATACTGGTTGTCATTATAGGTACCTTCCAGGGTGTCACAACAAGGTAACCTATGTGTGGAGGCGGCAGACGTGGGTATGGTTCTTAATGAATACTTTGCGTCTGTCTTCACAGAAGGGAGGGACGATGCAGACATTGCAGTTGAGGAGATTGTGAAATATTAGATGGGATAAAGAGAGAGAGAGAGAGAGAGAGAGAGAGAGGGGAAGTATTAAAAGGTTTAGCATCTTTGAAAGTAGATAAATCGGCAGGCACAGATGAAATGTATCCCAGGCTGTTGAGAGGCAAGGGAGGAAATAGCGGAGGCTCTGACCATCATTTTCCAATCCTCTCTGGCTACAGGTGTGGTGCTGGAGGACTGCTAATGTTGTGCCATTGTTTAAAAAGGTAGAAAGGGATAATTACAGGCCAGTGGGAAAATTATTGGATTAATCAAGGACAGTCCACATGAATTTGTTGAGGGAAGGTTGTGTCTGACTAACTTGATTGAGTGAGTTTTTTGAGGAGGGTTGATGAGAGTAGTGCATTTGATGTAGTCTACACGGATTTTAGCCAGGCCTTTGACAAGGTCCCACATGGCAGGTTGGTCAAAAAAGTAAAAGCCCATGGGATCCAAGGGAAAGTGGCAAGTTGGATCCAAAATTGGCTCAGTGGCAGGAAGCAGGGTAATGGTCGACAGGTGTTTTTGTAACTGGAAGGCTGTTTCCAGTGGGGTTCCACAGGGCTCCACTAGGTCCCCTGCTTTTTGTGGTATATATCCAATGATTTAGACTTCAATGTAGGGGGCATGATTAAGATGTTTGCAGATGATACAGAAATTGGCCGTGTGGTTGATAATGAAGAAGAAAGCTGCAGACTGCAGAAAGACATCAATGGACTGGTCAGGTGGGCGTAAAAGTGGCAAATGGAATTCAATCCGGAGAAGTGTGAGGTAATGCATTTGGGGAGAGCTAACCAGGCAAGGGAATACACAATAAATGGTAGGATACTGAGAAATGTAGAGCAACTTTGGAGGGGGAGGGCGAACAGCCAGTTGTCGTGGTGCACATAGGCATCAACGATATAGGTAAAAAACGGGATGAGGTCCTAAAAGCAGAATATAGGGAGTTAGGAGGTAAATTAAAAAAGAGGACCTCAAAGGTAGTAATCTTAGGATTGCTACCAGTGCCACGTGCTAGTCAGAGTAGAAATAGGAGGATATTTCAAATGAATACGTGGCTAGAAGAATGGTGCAAGGGGGAGGGATTCAAATTCCTTGGACATTGGAACCGGTTCTGGGGGAGGTGGGACCAGTACAAACGGGATGGTCTGCACCTGGGCAGGGCCGGGACCGATGTCCTAGGGGGAGTGTTTGCTAGTGCTGTTGGGGAGGGTTTAAACTAAAGTGGCAGGGGGTTGGGAACCTGAGCAGGGAGACAGAGGAAAGGGAAATAAGGATAAAAGCTAAAGACAGGAAGGAGAAAAACAAAAGTAGAAGGCAAAGAACTCAACGGTTTAAATCAAACATGGTCACAGTAAATAATAATTCATATAGGTCTGAGAGCGTTAAAAAAACAAGCCTGAAGGCTTTGTGTCTTAATGCAAGGAGCATTCGGAACAAGGTGGATGAATTAGCTGCGCAAATAGAGGTAAACGAATACGATTTGATTGGGATTACAGAAACATGGCTCCAGGGTGGCCAAGGCTGGGAACTCAACATCCAGGGTTATTCAATATTTAGGAAAGATAGGCAAAAAAGAAAGGGAGGTGGTGTAGCATTGCTGGTTAAAGAGGGGATTAACACAATTGAAAGGAAGGATATTAGCTCTGATGATGCGGAATCTGTATGGGTAGAACTGAGAAATAACAAGGGGCAGAAAACGTTAGTGGGAGTGGTATATAGACCTCCAAACAGTAATACGGAGGTTGGGGACAGCATTAAAAGGGAAATTAGAGAAGCATGCAGTAAGGGCACAGCAGTCATCATGGGTGACTTTAATTTACATATAGATTGGGCTAACCAAATTAGTAAAAATACTGTGGAGGAGGAATTCCTAGAATGTTTACGAGATGGTTTTCTGGAACAATATGTCGAGGAACCAACCAGAGATCAGGCCATCTTAGACTGGGTATTATGCAACGAGAAAGGATTAATTAGCAATCTTGTTGTACGAGGCCCCTTGGGTCAGAGTGATCATAATATGATAGAATTCTTCATTAGGATGGAGAGTGAAGTAGTTGAATCAGAGACTAGGGTCCTGAATTTAAATAAAGGAAACTACGATGGTATGAGGCGCGAATTGGGTAGGATTGATTGGGGAATGTCACTCAAGGGGTTGACGGTGGATAGGCAATGGCAAACATTCAAAGACTGCATGGATGAACTACAGAATTTGTACATCCCAGTGTGGCATAAGAATAAAACAAAAAGGGTGACTCAACCGTGGCTAACAAGGGAAATTAGGGTTAGCATAAGATCCAAGGAGAGGGCATATAAATGTGACAGAAAAAGCGGTAGCCCTGAGGATTGGGAGCAGTTTAGGATTCAACAAAGGAGGACAAAGGGATTAATTAAGAAGGGGAAAATAGAATATGAAAGTAAGCTTGCTGGGAACATAAAAACTGACTAAGAGCTTTTATAGATATGTGAAGAGAAAAAGATTAGTGAAATCAAGTGTAGGTCCCTTGCAGTCAGAAGCGTGGGAAGTTATAATGGGGAACAAAGAAATGGCAGCCCAATTAAATGCATATTTTGGTTCTGTCTTCACAAAGGAGGACACAAATAACCTCCCAGAGATGTTGGAGAACATACAGTCTGATGAAAGGGAGGAACTGAAAGAAATCAGTATTTGCAGGGAAATGGTGTTAGGGAAATTGACGGTATTGAAGGCCGATAAATCCCCAGGGCCTGATAATCTACATCCTAGGGTACTTAAGGAAGTGGCCCTAGAAATAGTAGATGCATTGCTGATCATCTTCCAACATTTGATGTAATCTGGAACTGTACCCATGGATTGGAGGGTAGCTAATGTTACCCCACTATTCAAAAAGGGTGGTAGAGAGAAAGCGGGGAATTACAGACCGGTAAGCCTGACATCGGTAGTGGGGAAAATGCTAGAGTCCATTATAAAGGATGTAATAGCTGAGCATTTGAAAAACAGTGACAGGATCGGACAAAGTCAACATGGATTTACAAAAGGTAAATCGTGCTTGACTAATCTACTGGAATTTTTGGAGGATGTAACTGGGAAAATAGATAAGGGAGAACCAGTAGTAGATGTGGTGTATTTGGACTTTCAAAAGGCTTTCGATAAGGTCCCGCATAAGAGATTAGCGGGTAAAGTTAAGGCACATGGGATTGGGGGCAAGGTATTGACTTGGATAGAGAACTGGTTGGTGGACAGAAAGCAGAGAGTAGGAATTAATGGGTCTTTTTCCGAGTGGCAAGCAGTGACTAGTGGGGTACCGCAGGGATCGGTCCTTGGACCCCAGCTATTCACAATATACATTAATGATCTAGATAAGGGAATTAAATGTAATATCTCCAAGTTTGCAGATGACACAAAGCTGGGTGGGAGTGTGTGCAGCGAGGAGGATAGCGAGAAACTCCAGGATGATCTGGACAGGTTGGGTGAGTGGGCAGAAGCGTGGCAGATGCAATATAACGTGGATAAGTGCGAGGTTATCCACTTTGGTGTCAAAAACAGAAAGGCAGACTATTATCTGAATGGCAATAGATTGGGAGAAGGGGAAGTGCAACGAGACCTGGGTGTCCTTGTGCACCAGTCGCTGAAAGTAAGCATGCAGGTGCAGCAGGCGGTGAAGAAGGCAAATGGTATGTTGGCCTTCATAGCGAAAGGGTTTGAGTATAGGAACAGGGATGTCCTGCTGCAGTTGTACAGGGCCTTGGTGAGACCACACCTTGAGTACTGTGTGCAGTTTTGGTCGCCTTATCTGAGGAAGGATGTTCTTGCCATGGAAGGAGTTCAGCGAAGATTCACAAGGCTGATACCTGGGATGGCAGGAATGACATATGAGGAGAGATTGGGTCGATTGGGCTTATACTCACTGGAGTATAGAAGAATGAGAGGGGATCTCATCGAAACATATAAAATTCTGACCGGTCTGGACAAACTAGATGCAGGAAGAATGTTCCCGATGGTCGGAGAGTCCAGAACCAGGGGTCATAATCTACGGATAACGGGTAAACCATTTAGGACAGAAATGAGGAAGAATTTCTTCACCCAGAGAGTGGTGAACCTGTGGAATTCTCTACCACAGAAGGTAGTTGAGGCCAAGTCATTAAATATATTCAAGGATGAGTTAGATATATTTCTTAAAGCTAAAGGTATCAAGGGATATGGGGAGAAGGCAGGTACAGGGTACTGAGTTTAGATGATCAGCCATGATCTCATCGAATGGCGGAGCAGACTCGAGGGGCCGAATGGCCTACTCCTGCTCCTATCTTCTATGTAACAGAGGGACCTTGGAGAGCATGTCCACAGATCCCTGAAGGTAGCAGGACAGGTAGATAAGGTGATTAAGAAGGCATACCGGATATCCTTTTATTAGCCGAGGCAAAGAATATAAGAGCAGAGAGGATTACATAGGATATACGGCACAGAAACTGGCCATACAGCCCAACCAGTCCATGCCAGTGTTTATGCTCCGCTCGAGCCTCCTCCCGTCTTTCCTCATCTAAATCTATCGGCGTAACCATCTATTCCCTTCTCCCTCTATGCTTGTCCAGCCTCCCCTTAAATGCATCTATACTAATTCACTTCAACCACTCCCTGTGGTAGCGAGTTCCATGTTCTCACCACTCTTTGGGTAAAGAAGTTTCTTCTGAATTCCCTATTGATTTCTTGGTAGACTACCTTATATTGATGGCCTCTAGTTATGCTCTTCCCCACAAGTGGAAACACTCCCTCTGTATCCACTCTATCAAAACCTTTCATAATTTTAAAGACCTCTATTAGGTCACCCCTCAGCCTTTTTTCAAGAGAAAAGAGACCCAGCCTGTTCATCCTTTCTTGATATGTATACCCTCGCATTTCTGGTAACATCCTTGTAAACCTTCTCTGCACCCTCTCCAGTGCCTCTATATCCTTTTTTATAATATGGTGATTGGAACTGTACACAGTACTCAAGTATGGTCTAACCAAGGTTCGATACAGGTTTAGCATAACTTCCTTACTGTTTAATTCTATCCCTCTAGAAATAAACCCTAGTGCTTGGTTTGCTTTATTTTATGGCCTTGCTAACCTGTGGCGCAACTTTTAGTGATTTGTGTATTTGTACTCCGGGATCCCTTTTTGTTCCTCTACCCCACCTAGACTCGCACCCTCCAAGTGATAAGTGACCTCCCTATTCTTCTTGCCAAAATATAATACCTGACATTTATCTGTGTTGAACTTCAATTGCCCATTCTGCAAGTTTATTAATGTCCTCCTGTAATTTGTTGCAGTCCTCCTCGGTATTGACTATCTCCCCGCCCCCCAATTTGGTATCATCCGTAAATTTAGAAATTGTTTTTGATTCCAAAGTCTAAATCGTTAATGTAAATTGTGAACAGCAGTGGTCCCAGCGCTGATCCTTGTGGAACACCACTACCCACCTTCTGCCACTGTGACTAGCTACCCTTTACTCCCACTCTCTCTGCTTTCTGTCTTGAAGCCAGCTAGCAATCCATTCTGCTACTTGTCCCCTGACTCCGCATTCTCTGATCTTATTCATTAGTCTATTATGGGGTACCTTAGCGAAGGCCTTTTGAAAACCTAGATAAATTACATCTACTGCATTACCATTGTCTACTCTCTCTGTTACCTCTTCAAAAAATTCAATAAGGTTGGTCAAACATGATTTTCCCTTTTTGAAATCCATGCTGACTATTCATTATTATACTTTTCGTTTCCTAGATGTTCTTTTATTCTCTCCTTTAGTAGAGATTGCATTATATTTCCTACCACCAATGTTAAGCTGACTGGTCTATAATTCCCTGGACATGTTCTACCCCCTTTCTTAAATATAGGTATTACGTTAGCTGTCTGCCAGTCCTCTGGCACTACACCTTTTTCTAACGAATTATTAAATATGTGTAGTAATGCCTTTGCTATCTCTTCGCTAGATTCTTTTAAAAAGCATGGATGCAATCCATCCGGACCAGGGATTTTATCCTCTTTGAGTTTGATCAGTTTATTTAACACATCCCCTTTTTATTTTAAATGCACTTATCTCATCTCATTACTCATCTCATGATCCAATGTCATGTCCACCTGTTCTATCTCCCTGCTAAATACCAAAGTGAAATAATGATTTAATATTTCTGCCATCTCCCTATCGTTACCTGTGGTATTGTCCTGTCTATCCCTTAATGGACCTATTCCCATCCCAACCTTTTTTTATTGATGTGCCTGTAAAATATTTTACTATTTGTTTTACAGTATGTTCCTTGATAATTTAATTTCATAGTTCCTCTTTGCCTTCCTAATTTTTTTTTTTACTTCTCTCCTCATCCCTTCGTATTCTCTCATCATGCACTCCTCTGCTGTCTATGTACTTAATGTATGCCTCTTTCCTTACCCTCAATTGTTCCCTTACGTCTTTATTCATCCATGAAGTCTCATTAGTGTTTAGTTTTTTGTTTCATTTTAGCGGAATATATTTTTCCTGCACTCTGTTGAACACTGTTTTAAATGTTAGCCATTGTCATTCTACATTGTTGTTTGCCAATATTGTTGCCCATTTTATCTTCGAAGTTCTATTCTCAGCCCCTCAAAATCAGCTTTTCTCCAGTCTGTTAACCTGGTTTTTGTCATACTTATGTCCTTCTCTATTATCAACTTAAAGCGTATTATATTATGGTCACTATTGCCTATATGTTCCCCTACTTTTACTTCTTATCTGCTCTGGTTCATTCCCCATAACTAGATCCAATAGTGAATCCTCCCTTGGGCTTTTTACATATTGGGTTAGAAAGGAGTCCTGTAGACATTGTAGGAACTCCATTCCCTTATCCCCTTTATCTACCTCTTCTGTCCAATTAATATCAGGGTAGTTGAAATCCCCCATGATTATTAGTCTATGTTTTTTACTCATTTCTCATTTGTCTGTATATTTCTTCATCCACCTCCCTTCCACTATTAGGTGGTCTGTAGACTACACCTATTAGTGTGATTGATCCTTTATTATCTTTTATCTCTATCCATATAGATTCTATTTTTTTCTGGTTATGCTAGAACTGTATAAAACACTAGTTAGGCCACAGCTAGAGTACTGCGTACAGTTCTGATCACCGCATTACAGGAAAGATGTGACTGCACTGGAGAGGGTACAGAGGCGATTTACGAGGATGTTACCAGGATTGGAGAATTTTAGCAATGAGGAAAGATTGGATAAGCTGGGGTTGTTTTCTTTGGAACAGAGGAGGCTGAGGGGTGACTTAATTGAGGTATATAAAATTATGAGGGGCCTAGATAGAGTGGATAGGAAGGACCTTTTTCCCTTAGCAGAGAGGTCAATAATCGGGGCATAGATTTAAAGTAATTGGTAGAAGGATTAGAGGGGAGTTGAGGAGAAATCTTTTCACCCAGAGGGTGGTGGGGGGTCTGGAACTCGCTGCCTGAAAGGGTGGTAGAGACAGAAACCTTCATCACATTTAAAAAGCACTTGGATGTGCACTTGAAGTGCCGTAACCTGCAAGGCTACGGACCAAGAGCTGGAAAGTGGGATTAGGCTGGATAGCTCTTTTTTGACCGGCACAGACACAATGGGCCGAATGGCCTCCTTCTGTGCTGTAAATTTCTATGATTCTATGCTGTTTGCTAAAGTATATTTTACAGGGCTGATTTTACAAATGATGAAGAATGGAAAATTGTGTGCACTCGTGCCTGTGATTTGCTGATATGGTACCATATTAGACTCCCCACGGGTAGTGTGCATTTACAAAGTTAGCTCTTGTATCATCAGATGAATCGACTTCAAAATTGTAGTGAAGGTCCTAAAGACTGATCAAAGTCTCACCTTCTGGAGTGGTGAGAATGTGGAACTCGCTACCACCTTGAGTGGTTGTGGTAAATAGCACAGATGCATTTAAGGGGAAGCTAGATTAAGTACGAGGGAGAAAGGAATAGGAGGATCTGTTAACGTGGTGAGATGAAGTTTTTTTTTATTCGTTTATGGGATGTGGGCATCACTGACTAGGCCAACATTTATTGTCCATCCCGAATTGCCTTTGAGAACGTGGTGGTGAGCCGTTGTCTTGAACCGCTGCAGTCCGTGTGATGAAGGTACTCCCACAGTGCTGTTAGGTAGGGAGTTCCAGGATTTTGACCCAGCGACTATGAAGGATCGGCGATATACTTCTAACTCCTGATGGTGTGTGACTTGGAGAGGAACTTAGAGGTGGTGGTGTTCCCATGTGTCTGCTGCCCTTGTCCTTCTAGGTGGACGAGGTAGTGGGTTTGGGAGGTGCTGCTGAAGAAGCCTTGGCGAGTTGCTGTAGGGCACCTTGTAGATGGTACACACTGCAGCCACGGTACGCCGGTGGTGGAGGGAGTGAATGTTTAATGTCATGGATTGGGAATCAAGCGGGCTGCTTTGTCCTGGATGGTGTCGAGCTTCTTGAGTGTTGGAGCTGCACTCATCCAGGCAAGTGGAGAGTATTCCATCACACTCCTTAATTGTGCCTTGTAGATGGTAGAAAGGCTTTGGGGAGTCAGGAGGTGAGCCACTCGCCGCAGAATACCTAGCCTCTGACCTGCTCTTGTTGCCACAGTATTTATGTGGCTGGTCCAGTTAAGTTTCTGGTCAATGGTGACCCCCAGGATGTTGATGGTGGGGGATTCGGCGATGGTAATGCCATTGAATGTCAAGGGGCGGTGGTTAGACTCGCTTGTTGGAGATAGTCATTGCCTGGCACTTCTGTGGCGCAAATGTTACCTGCCACTTATCAGCCCAAGCCTGAACGTTGTCCAGGTCTTGTTGTATGCGGGCATGGACTGCTTCATTATCTGAGAAGTAAATAGTATGGGGACGCTCGTGTAAAGCTGAATGGCCTGTTTCTGTGCTGTAAATTCTATGTAGTCAGTGTACACCTAGCTGCTTTCAACTTGAGTCATTAGATCCTGTCTCGGAGTGGGCTGAATGTGGATGGTAGTATTGTATTTAAAATCATTTTGCCTAGATCTGATTTTACACTACTGAAGTACAGATTGGATTTAAAGGGATTCTATTCAGTAACATTTGATTTGTTAAGAATCTATGAAACATTTTTTTTCACTTTCTAATATATTCTGTACTGAGCAGCATAATATACTGTTGTAGATTTTTTAATCCCTGGATCTATTCCAATCTCTTGAATAATTATCCAGATGTGTTAATGCTATGCTCTGAAACAGAAGAACCTGGTATTTGTGCAAGAAATTAGTCCATCTGATTGAATTGGAAATCAAATAGAAGCAAAGTCAAGGATTGAATCTTTTTGCAATTGAGGGTTTTTTTTCCCCCACGTAGACCAAAAGCACAACTGAAGAAAAAGGTTGCTTAAAGATGGGAAGAGAGGTAATGAGGTCCAATAATTTTGGAAGTGACTTGCAGTATATATTGGGTAAAAGATTGGCCTCTGGTGGCGGATCAGACGGAGCTATGAACGAGCAGTTACCCAGAGTTACAGGAATGAAAGGTGCAGGCTAGGACAGAATAAGGCTGAAGAAGGTTTCCTAGACAGGGTGGAGCAAGAGATTTTAAAGTAATTTGATCAATGATTCCACTTTGCCCACTGGCTAAATTGGCACAGGTACGAAATTGCATTATCCACCAAAGTCTCTCTGTATAATACCTTAATTATTTGTCTTCGAGCTATAGTTAAAATTTAACATTATTCTATCTACGTGCTGATGTATCATTGGGACTAAAGATTCCATGATTGAAACCCACATTTGCAGCTCTCTCATAAATAAGTAATGCATAGCATTGAAAGTCAGCTAATTTGTTGCTTATCTCTCTTCAGATTGTTAACCTAATAGAAGAAACTGGACATTTTCACATCACAAACACAACATTTGACTTTGACCTTTGCTCACTGGATAAAACCACAGTCCGAAAACTACAGAGTTACCTGGAGACTTCTGGAACGTCATGAGGACAGCAATCCCTGGCTACAAGCTGGAGACTTGAACTTTTAGTGATGCAACCCATACGACTAGCCCTATAGAGCTACTTACTGCAGCTTTTTTTCCAGCCAGTCATGCTTCTCGCCCCTGAACGTGTTGCTGGGGGAAAATGCCGAGAGATTCAACAGATCCTTATCAGCCTGAGGAATGTTCTGGAAGTGTTGGACTGTGAGGTCCATCTCCTCCTTTACCTCCCATCCCCTGGATACTTGCTCTTCGTGGATCTCTGCGGTAGTGTGTATCTGCGTGGTGTCCAAGTCCACATGGCGAATGATGCATGTGCAACACTGCCTTAGTATGTAACTGATCTATCTATTTATTGAAAAAGTACATTCATGAAAAATATCTTGGATCTTTGGAACAACACTACCAGACATTGAGCACTCGGGTCACATTTATGACCAAGGCTTACGAATACAATAGGAATCGGTCACCAGAAGTCTGGTGAATTTATCTCCAACAATTTTTTTGTTTTCTTTGTAAACTAGCTGCAATCATAGGGACACTATGTGACTACACAAAATGTTCTAGCCTTAGTAATTGAACTGTAGTGCTTTAAAATCTATTGCTGTGCACTGTGTTCTCCGAAACGTTACCAGCTTTGATATGTTTTAATTAGTGATCGACCAATACAAATTTCAGATCTGTACTGATACTGGGAGGAGTATTGTCTGCACAATCACCCTATTAAGCAGATTTTTTTATTTCTTCCAGATTTGATTCAAACTTTTTACAGGGAACAAGAAGGGATTTTATAATGGAGTTTTCCTTGCCCTTTTAAAGTACTTCTGCAGCTTTTTCCTTTATTAAAAAATAAATAAATTGGCAATGTTAGTCACCCATAAGTATAGTTGCATCATGGAAATGTTTTGCTCACAGTGGCCCTCCTTCAGATTCTTAAGTTCTTGTTTGGTTTCCTGGTACAAACAGGTGTGCACACCCTCCTCTGTTGCTTAGCTCTACAGACTAGGTGAAGCGTAAATACATCTGAAGGCTCACAGAACTAACTGATGAAATATAGAGGAAAACTGGTATAAACCAGGCTGGTTGATCACTAGTTTAAAGCTTTTGGCATATCAGATGTATTTAAATTGTTTTTTTTAAAGAAGGCTCTATGTGGGATTGTCTAAAATATTCTTCCCAATTTTCTGTAAGTTTGTTGTAGAAAATTCTTAATTTGGGATTAATTATTTATTTGAAATGCTCCCTTCACTGCCAAATCGGTTTTGCCGTCTTTACCATTCTGGTAAAATGTGCGTGCTTATCTGTCCATCCTTTGGATACTAAAATTATATTTCTTAAAAATAGATTTTTCTTTAGCAAGTATGTTGCAGTAAAACCATGTTTCAATGGAGTCTTTTTGAGGAGACCTTAACTGTTACTTTCAGTCCAAAGACGGGATGAATTTTTTAGTACTTTTTTTATTACTAAAAATTCTGAAACCGCTTCCAGCAGAACAAGTGTACTTTCCAATGATAACGAGGTTCAGATAAGTCATTGTGTCCGTTACTTGAAATGTTACCTTGTTAGTATACTTTTAATGTGCAATTCATATCAAAAGAATCAAACTGCTTTTTAAAAAAAAGAGGGGAAAAGAAAACTTATTTCACTTTCATGTATGTGATGTCCAGTGTGTGGTTTCAATTGCCATTACTCTTTGATTTTGTCGTGTCAGTGGTAAAACCCAAGAATGTTTGTTCGTTCTAGGAAAAAAAAACTCTAGCAGTCTTCAGAAGTTTAACTTGGTACTTTGTGCGTCCCTTTAAGTTAATGTAGTTGCTTGGTCCATCTTAATTGTTGTGACTAAATTTTGTGGTACAACTCATATTTAAAATTTTCAGATATTTTACTAAATTTGACTGAGAATCTCTCCTGCGATTCCATCCAGCCTATTCTTTATTGCATATATTCCATATGTCAAGATGTTCAAAAAGGTAATGCAGTGAAAGCTGTTGCTATTTTAGCAGGACTCCACACTGAGTGGCTTAGAAAAGAGGGATTGGTTTCAGATTGTTTACTTCAAAGGAAAAATACACGATAATAGAACATTTATGGTTTAACTCAGCAAACATGTTATTTTGTATTTAAATCAAGATAGAAATGAACCAGTATATTAACCATCTGCTGTACTGTGCAAACATGGGACACCAGTCTAAATTAAAATTCTTGCAAAAACCATGTTTAAAAAGTATGAAATTATCAACATTCCAGGCTTGAATCCCAAGAATTTGTTGCAATGTTGAGTTTGCCACAATATTTAATTAGAACAAGTGTGTTACACTCCTAAAACAATTTTTTTTGCATTAGCTTTTCCATCAATTTTTGTATCCAGAGTACAAAATAAATCCTTTTTTCAAATAACTGACACTTGTGTACATATTTCCTAATACTCTTATAGTAATGTGTTTCTTCTGAAGCATCTAGTTTGTTTAGGCTACATGCCAGTCATGTCTGTAGCTATTAGATTGTGACTTTTTTCCCTTAAAATAGCCACATGCATTTTACTCTGTATCAGAGAATATTAAATTAAAACTGAAATTTCTTAATGTGCAGTATCTAACACTTATTCATTCTATGCATTCATAAAACAGCACCTGCAATATGGTGAATTAAGAAATGCATTTATAATTGCTTGCAGTTTAGGTTCTGTGATTGTGAGTGAAAGATGGTGCTATTGCTGGCTTTAATTGGTGATACTGATACTGTGGTTAAGAGGCCGCATGCGAGCTACCTATCTCAGTTGTGGCCCTCAGCAAACCCTGTATTCTGTTGGCTTCTGGATCTCCGTTTAGAATATTCCTGCCAGCTTTAGAATATTCATCTGGATGTGATAGATGTTTGTATACAGAGGAAGAGATGTCAAACAATTTTACAGACATAAAAAAGAATCCACAAGTAGTTTATTTGTGGTAGCTCTGCAAGAACGGCCTTTCAACAAGTCACTGTTCTGGACTATGGCCCTCATTGAAAAGTTAGAACACTCCTGGGTCATATGGACACTGGTGCTCCCATTGTATTTAGTTGTAGAAAGAAATACCGGAACTACCCATCGATTCCAGCCAATTACTCCCAACAGATGGAAAAGTATTTCATTTGCATCTTCTGAAATAGGTGCGCCTTCAAAGCTACATTCGTACAACATGAAGGCCATCCTATCAGACACTGAAACCCTTCTTGTGAAATAGTTTAATTTTGTGGCTCCGGAGACCGACAGCAAAAGTAAATGGTAGCCTATACGAGCACTTGCATTTGATTCACCATTTAAATCCTGCCTGCAGGTGGGTTGCTCATCCACAGGAATCAACATTGCACTTTTGATCTTGAGGGTCTGTATGGGTCTCTTTCTAAATGGCAACCATACCTCGCAACTTCCAAACCATCGAGTTGGGGATTATCTACAAGAATCTGGAACCACTATTTTCACGAGTGATCATGCATAATAGCTGAGATTTATTATATAGAAACCTAGTTTTCCCACTTATCTGACGATATTGCTGAAACCCTGGCTTTGTGTGTGTGTGTGTGTGTGACCAATGCCTGTGCAAATTGGGCACAGGCCCTTCCACTGTTAAATTGGTATGCTTTGTGGCAATTTTAAGCCTGAAAATGGGCGCAATGCATACCAGTTTCTAATGCCAGAGGTTGGAAAGTTTAGAGGGAAAGCAGTGTGAAGTCTGGGGAGAAAAATGCTAGTACATGTAAAACCAAGTGCTTGTCTTGCCCTTATTCTTGATCTTGAACGGACAATCTCGTAAGTATGAAACCATCCTAAATGGTAGGGATGCTCCAAGATAAGTCCAGGGAGTCTCGAAGTAAACTCAATGGCTCAACCATCCAGATTCTGACTATAGTATTCTTTCTCTCACGCTGGGACATCTTTAGAGGTGCATTTTAGTTCTGGAAGTGCACAAAGTAAAGATCTAGTGCATTACCTACTAGCATAGGTTATTCTTCTTGGAGTCAAAGGTGCACAACAAGGAATCTATTCTAACCATGGCCCTAAAAGACAACTATGTCAGTAGCCACTAAGTCTGAAGTCCTGCTTTTCTTGGAAACCTTAAGTTCTGTTTATCGGTATTTTCTTGTGTCTGTGCCACCTGGTACTGATTCTTCGGCACAGTTGGGTGCTGATACTCTAGTGATTCCAAATTCATGTATAATGGGGAAATTACCCTATTGTGACTGTTGCAGATGTCATTGTGTTGAGGTTTTGACACTAGCAAGCACAGAGACTGTTGATAAACATCGGTCTTCCCATCTGTTCTTGCTAACTCAGTAAAAGGACAGCAGTGCTCTTGGTGTCAATAACCAGAAAAATTGCCTTTTGCAACATCTCCATGCTAACTTCCTTTACCTCAACCCTCTTATTTGCCTAACTTGCAGTCCATCTTGAAATCATAAGCCTTTTCCTTAAAGCTTCTTGCTTTGACTTGGGTACTGAGCCACCCTTCTGTAGTTGCCGATGAACCTCTTGCTTAATTTAATTGCAAGAATCTGACAATCAAATCCTCCTCTACCCAACAAGAGTTGGATATTGTGGCTATTAGTGCTTATATTATAGAACTAGTAGATTTAATATCTCTACTTAACCAAGAAAGCCCATTGGTACCCTCCGTGGTTACTGACCTACACTCCATATCAGAAACCTGTTTGGTAAGAGTCGGACAATAATGTTCAAGAGTCAGTTTCGCGATCCACTCAGTTCTCTGATTTTGATTGTCCCTTGTGCTGCTTCTGTGGAAGGTTAAAATAATGAGCTTGAACTATCCCAGTCAGTGATTTTCATTAAGTTACTGTGATAGTTCAGGCTATTTCTCAAGTCACAGCTAGAATGTAATTTCTGTAAGTAGATTGAATTTCTTGTGTCTTTATTCTCTCCGGTATATGGATTAACATAGTCCAGATCCAATAATTAACTAGTAAATTGTTTACTGGAGAATCTGTGGAAGCCTACTAAATTCTGCCATCACCTCAAAAGGCAGAAAAATACCAGATTACTGCCAACTGGATAAAACTATTTATCTGGATTTATTTACAGATAAAAATAATACATGAGCAGAAAGATTAGCAATATGCTAACAAAGGTAATCAAATGTGAGTTTTAAACCAAATGCATTAACTTTAAAATAAAGCTTCTGTAGAAAGCACCTCTTGGCATGTTCTTGAAGAAACTGGTAAATACTTAACATTATTTTCTTTGGTTCCTTTCTTCTTTTACAAATAGAGGTATGACTAAAAAAAAACTGAAGAGGGTATTTGGATTATGAGGGTATCTTTTCTATTGAATTAGAGGTCTCTGAAGAATGATATGCGAGGAGCATCATATTACCATAAGCAATGAATTAATAGCCAAAAATTGCCTCTCCTCATCTCAGTCTTAAATGGCCGACCCCTTCTCCTGAGACTATGCCCCTAGTTCTAGATTCGCCAGCCAGGGAAAACAGCCTCTCTGCATCGACCCTGTCAAGCCCTCTAAGAATTTTATACTTTTCAATGAGATCACCTCTCATTCTTCTAAACTCCAGAGAATATATGCCATTCTACTCAATCTCTCATCATAGGATGGCCTTCTCATCCCAGGAATCAATCTAGTGAACTTTTGTTGCACTCCCTCTAAGGCAAAGATATCCTTCCTTAGTAAGGAGACCAAAAACTGTGTACGGTACTCCCCCTTGCAATAAAGGCTAACAATGAGAGGCTAACCAATGAGATTTAAGGATCGAGAAAGATGCACAAGAACGACGGAGAAGGAAATAGGGTAAATTAGAAAAATAGAGAGGGGAAGAAAGATTGGAATGAGAGAGAGGAAGAAAAAGAGACAGAAAGGAAAAGTAAGAAAAACATTTACATTTTAAATTGTTCCATTTCTGGGCCAGAGAGGTTGAGTGGCATTGCAGGAACATAAATCTCATTATTAAAAGATTCTTGCGTTAAGTACCAGCCCTAAATTTCTGCAGCGAGTTTAATTCATTTTAACAGTGCGAATGTAGCAATATCTTGAAACTCATGGGGAGATTGACAGCGAGTTCCCGTTTTCGCGAAGCTAGCGGTGGAGCAGCACAAATCGTCCAGCAATTTGTGACAATTCACAACTCGTGCTGTATCCCTTACATGCCACAAATTGCTGGGTTATGTACACACTAATAACGGCATGCGCATTCAACTCTCCATTATTTTCCCAGCAAATTCTGAGTCAATGAATTTAGCCCCCCCCCCCCCCCCACACCCCATCCCCCTGGTTCTTACCATGCTATGTACTAAGTTCCTGGAGTACCCAGTAGGGTGCAGGCACACACAGCACCTGAGGAGCAGTGGCCATTGGCAACATCGCCCCAACGTGCTCATGAGCTCTTCCAGCCTTGCATTCCTTCAGTCCTTCAATTCTAGCCTTTTGTCCATTGGCGGCTGACATTAAAGCTGCCTCAGCCCTATTCTTTGGAACACCCTCCCTAAAGTCCTTCACTTCTCTACTTTTCTCACCACCTTAAACCTTCTAAAAATCCATCTTTTAACCACTGTTTTTGGTCACCCCTCATAATCTCCCCTCCACAGCTCAGCATCCATTCATTTTTCCGTTTTATCTGAATAAACGCTCGTATTGATGGGGTAAAAACAAATGTTTTTTTTATTTCCAGACCCTTCAGAACATTCCTGTCAAAGAATAACAAAAACAATACATGAGACCTTGGCGTGTAATTGCTACAATGTGCTGACTCTCATCAGTACCGCAGGATATTTTATAATTTAATGATGCTACGTAAATGCAAGTTATTGCTACAATGTCAGCTTGGTGCTGTTGGTAGGATGGTTGCCTCCACATCAAAAGGTTGTAGGTTCAAGCTTCCTCTCCAGGAGTTGATACTTCAGTGCAGTACTGATGGAGTGCTGCATTGTTGGCAGGGTCATCTTTCAGATGATATGTTGAACTGACGTGCTACTGCCTGTTCAGCTGGATATTAAAGATCCCATGGCACTATTCAAAGAAGAACAGGGCGTTCTCCCATACATCCTGAACATTCAGCCTCTGCCAACATCACTAAAAACATATTAACTGGCCATTTATCTCATGCTGTGTATGGGACTTTGCTAATACACTAATTGACTTGCTGCATTTGCCTACATAACGGTGATTACATTTCAAAAGTGAATCATTGGCTATAAAGTGTTTTGGGACATCCTGAGGATGTGAAGAGCTATGTGAATGCAAGTTAGTTTTTTCTTATAAGCAACCACACTACTAATTGAGCCACGGGAATCTGAGTGCTTTGGTGGATAGCCTGTGGAGAAATCGGAGTTGGTACCACAAGTAACATTCCTTTACGTGCACTTGTGGGTACACAAATCGCCTCAAAATCAATTCTACTGCTGTCAAGGATTTTACAGTTCTCCCATCAAGGGCACTATGCTGATGTGAGGGATAATTGGTAAACTACATTAGTGTATATAAAGCAACAGGAAACTGATAGTATAGAATATGTTCCATTTTTGTAAAAAAAAACTTTTGCTTAAGAGTTAATAAAATGTAAGAAATGTACCAATCTCGCAGCAGAATGTACCAGTAATTTGCAATATACAGGATATAATAAACAGAACAAGCAAAGGATGGGGGAGGGAAAGAGACTTTGCTTGCTATTTGCAGACAAATTATAAACACATACTTTGCAAACACATTTAGGATTTCACTAGAAATAATGCACAAAAGAAACAGTTCCTCCCAAGTATTAATGCAGCAATTGATCCTCCTAATGAGGAGAAAAGTCAGACAAGGAAAATAAATTGCCTGAAGCACCATCAAAGCCAATAATGTCAAAGGAGGCGGCAGTACCAATCCCCTGTATCAGCTCCGTCAGTGAGCTAGGAATTGAAGGTGCAACTTATTTGTCAAATAAGGCAAAACAACTGACAATTTCATCTTGTCAATTAAAAAGCAAATGGTTGATTCCCAATTATCCAAAAACTGCAGATAGTTACCCCATCAGAATCTTCCAATTGTGTAGAAATCTGCTTAACCTTAAAAACAAAGGTTCTTGTGAAAGTCAGGGCTGTTAGTTTTGGACAATGTGACATCTTCAATTTTAGGGACTCAGTATCAGCATCAAGCACTTCAAAGTCATTTATAGCAGTTAGAAGTAGAATAAAGCTCCCTCTGCCCCAGTATTCCTTACTGCACAAATGGCCATAATTTGTGCTCAGCCGCTGGCCCTGAAGAAAGCTGCTCAGATCTCGCGATCTCTGTGGCGAGAAGTTTGCTGAATGGGAATTCCTAGTGCGATGCTGCAGTGACGTCAACAAGCGGTCTAAGCAGCCAATCACATTGTAGAATTCTCACAGACAGGAAACCAAGAAATAAGAAGCTGCTTTTATTGGGACTTTTTAAAAATGTTAGAGAGCGAAATAAAGATTGAGACTCTCACATGGGGATAAGGTAGAAGCTTAAATATCATGAACAAACTTTAAAAAAATTAAGTTTTAAATTTTTTTTAATTTTTATCATAATGGAGAAATTTGACACTCCACAAATATAAAAATTAGTTTTTTAGGGCCAGAACGTTTGTTTACCAGTCAATATGCTGTTAAAACCCCAGTTACACCTATTCCAACAAGGCTTAACATTTAATGGGGTATTTAACAGCTATATTGCCACAGAAAAAAACAAGGTTTCATCACTTCCACTGATTATACTGATTGCCGGCTGGGGGGGGTCCACAGCGCAGCCAGTGTCGGAGTAGTGAATCACTGACCACAACTTCACGATTTCCGCAGTTAGATGCGCAAGCGCTAAATCCTGAAATTGCGGTCAGTTTCATGGGGGTACTTACGGTGAATGCTGTTAGTTCACTGTCATTACCCACCGCAAATTCCGGGCCATTATATTTTCCATTTCCCACACTAGCCATCCTATGGCCTCTCGGCGTAAGATTCCTAACTTATTGTCAATCAAATGTTGAATTAGTGCTGTGGGCCTCTGCTTACTGGGAACTTGGTTGAAACTATCCAAATTTCTTTCAAGTAGGATCCTTCCATTCAGCAGTTTGGACTGGATTTAAAACCAGGTTCCAGATGTTAGGCCATGAGGATGAGTTTCTACATGGATTCTCCCAATTATCCACCATAATTTTGGTGGAAGAGCTACGGTAATCAATGAAAACAGTGTAAACTGACATGGTACAGGTGTGATACCCATGCCCAGAAGTGTGAATTATAATGGTAATGGGGGAGGGGTTTACAATGCTAAATTGATTCCATACCAGATTCATTCTGGTGTGAAGTTAGTGGTATAAATGTGTGCCAAATGTTTTCCTTTATGGCAACATACAGGGTTTGCCATGGTTCATCTACTGAAGTTACGACAGGCGGTCAGGAGAACCCACAAGGAAATTCACTTCCATGTCCCCAAAACCACAAAATTATATTTTATTGCCCACGTGAATGCGCTAAACAGGAAAACCAGAATTTGTTCTTAACATTATTAAATGGGAATAAAATTACCAATACGTTTAGAGTTAAGCACACTTAACTGACTCAAAAACACAGCAAAAAAAGTTTAACTATTGTACATTAGCATAAATGGAAATTCCACAGAAATTCCAGAGATAAGTTTATTGAACTGAATGAAAGTTGTCAATAGCCATCATTTGCGAATTCATTTACATAGTTTACAATTTGTTTTTGAAAACATTTGCAATTTTGGGCCGCTGCGTGCAATGTTCCCTTGAAGCTGTGAGGGCACGCAGCGATCTGCAGGTCCCGCGCAGCTGGTTCAACAGTGTTCGAATAGCAAAAACTGTGTCTGCGCGGTAATTTGAATGGGCCGCGTGCAGCCCCTTGAAGGGGCCGTGCACCCAAAAAAAATTAGCGGGAGCGTTGGCTGAGTGGCATGCTATTCTGCTGCATTAATGCCCGGTGCCATAAACCAGTAGGCTCCAGTTTTACATCCAGGCTTAATATTTGGGCTTCCACCGGATGGCAAAGCTGCCCACATTTGAGTTGTCAGACACAGCACCGAGCATAAGGTGGATCAGTAGGGTTCCTTAGGAATTGTACTTGAGCACCCTCTTCTGTCTGGGTACAGTGTGGCATTGGCAGTGGTCCTGGAGATGTCTGCAGTCGCTAGTGTGCTCAGAATCTACAGTACGAACCCTGACATGTTACAAAAGGGAGAAGAAGAGAGGACTAAATTAACCAACAGGAAGGAAAATTATTTTAAATTTGCACTTTAAAAAAAAAAGACAGACTACTATCACAGCAAAACTGGATATATAGAAAGATTTCTTGTTTGTATGACGACTCAGCGTCACAGTCCCGAATTACTATTGCTATCCACCTACACACATGTACAAATGTTGTATACATCCATACTGAAAAACAGTTATTCATTGTTCAAATAATAATTGGGCTATTAAGAGGACCAGCGATAATAATGGATAGCAAGGAGAATGGATTGAATACAAGGCAAGCATTTAATGTTTAGAGAGGGGATTTAGTTGAAGTTCCACTGGTAAATTATAGTGGGCCTGGCACGAAACCAACTCCTGAGGGTGGTCCTGTTTACATTTAAAAAGCATAAATCATCTTGGAATGCTATATGTTTCAGTGAGTGGACTTCGAGTAATTTTTGGGTTCAATTGGATCTCTAAACATTACCATGGCATTAGATTCACACTTTGCAAGCTGCCACAATGGAAATATTTGACATATACATTTACACCACAAAGAATCTGGTATGGACTTTACTCTAGAATCTATTTCGCATTGTAAACCCTTCACCCATTACCAGCATAAATCGCAGCTCTGGGCATGGGTTTCTTATCTGTATCATGTCAGTGTCTTTGAAATATAAATGTTGACATGAGTTTTTGATTTCTTGCACCCATCTCCTGGTAACAGTGACGGTGGTAGGGAGAGAGAAACACCAATGTGCTATTCTTGTCCCTAGCCTGCATGATTGGGATTGAAAGAGCCACGTTGACCTACTGTACTGGAAACACCACAAAGTTCTGTCTGGTACCCAGACTGAACGTAGTTCTGAAGTCACTCAAAGATCTCAGTATAAGCTGGATGGCAGAGAGGTACATAATAAAACCAAACTTTTACCTTCGCTGAAGTAAGTGGATGCCCTTGATTATTTAATGTATGAAACATGAATTCTGAGGTAAATCCAGAAATTCAGGTTTATTCTCTGAAATAAGAACACATTATCGTGGCAGCAGATTGTTGACTTTATAAGGAGAGGCAGCAGCCTTTACATTGATCTAACTGAGGAGAGCACAAAAAAAAGAGACTCTTCTGGCCTATTATCATTGTGTTCATGTTGTTTTTACCTTTGAGTAAATCAGATGTAGTGGAATACATTATACAGTATTATATTCTCAGCTCCGATCAATATGTCAAAAGGTAGTTAAATCAATTGATAAATAATTGATATTAGGTTTCAAACAAACATTATTGTCTGTTAGAATCAAGCTATATCTGATAAGAAAACCAGCACAGTAAATTGTGTTTACATGCAACCACATAAAACTAGCCAAAGGTACCCAAAAGATGAAACAAGTGATCTTGTCTGAGAGCCAGCCTGTGCGTATAATAGGGTCGTAATGCTGATATTGATTTCCATTAACAGCAGACATTCCTCACACATGTGGTTTTTGTATGTACATCAGTATGGGTGGTCTCAAGAGCGCTAAGTGCAGCAGGATGGCTGAGACTTGGAGAATTGGAGGAAGATGCTATTAGCACACGTTTAACAGTGTTACTGAATCCCAAAATGCATAAAACAGATTTTTGTTTCTACTCTTCGTTGCAAAAGCTTTTATTTTAACTTGTGCTAATCCTTTAAATCATAAAAAGACCATTACTGCACAGGCTCACTTACTTTGACAGGGTTAGTGTTTCTCTCTTTGCTCTGAGAACAATCATAAAATTAATGCTTTTGTTTTTTTTCCTCCTTAAACTCCCTGACCTTTTGGAATGCTGAGAGCTCCTAGGTCCTTTATTAAAACCCAGTGTTCAAAAGTTAATAATCTTTCATTGAAAGTTACATATTTCAAAAATTATATTCTCTTTTCCTATGGATTGTTCCATTGAATGTCAAAAGTTATATGAAAATATAGGAATGTAGGACAGGAAAAGCCCATTCAATGTATCCAGCTTCCCACGTCATTTTGGTTTATGTACAGAATTTATAGGACTATGTTCATACAGGACCTAGACAGACTATTTTTTCTCTTGCTTTACATCCCTCTATTCACTGTTGAATAAGGAATCTGTTCACTTCTTTTCCAATGTTTCAGCCAAGTCTACATCTACTGTACTAGGTGGTTGTCCCTAAGTGACCAGCTTTAAGGCTGCAGTTATACTGTTATATCACAGTGTGATCTGAGTCTTACTGATAGTTACAGAAGAGCTCTGCACATCCGTTGTTTGACATCTCTGCGGCTAGGTTTTAATCTTAGGAGAGAAGGGCAGCAGCATCTGTTTCCCCTTAACATTAAAACAAAATTGTTCAAAATTTTAAAGGTTCCCAAGTACTCCAATAGATTGTCTTAGATCTCTTTGAAACTCAGCTTCACACCAGACTGGAGTTAAATGGCAACTAGCGTAAACTTGAAATTATATGAGATACCCCCTCAGAGCACCTAAGACCACTTTATTTTTGGCATGGAAATGGCAGTATAACTGCACCCTAAATGCAAAGTATTTTCTTCCTAAATTTCTCCAGATCCACCTTACCAGCAACCTTTATATGACCATCTCATGCATGCCCAAGGTGTGGTCAGTGGAACTATTCATTGTGTACAGATAAGTAATATCAATTTGATATACTAGTCAATCTTCCATGATATTGGACATGGGGAATCAAGGCCAAGAGTTGTTTTCAGGTGAAGCGAGTTTAGAGGCTGGGGATTATTTGGACCAGAGCAGAGTTAATTCAGTCCCATTTTAAAGTCATACATTCTCTCCTTATATTTATATTTGCATTGAATATGTCAATGTCCACATTTAGAAAGGAAACTGCCTATGTAAACTTGCCACTCCCTTAGTACTGCATGAAGTGTCAGCCTAGTTTATATGTGTGAGTCCTGGAGTGGGGCTTTAATTAATGATTTTCTGCTAAAGCTGGCAGAATTTGAGCTGGTTACACATATGAAGTGAGTACATCAATCAACACTCCATTGTCTTTCAATTGACAAAAAAATCTGGAGCTATTTTTCAACCAATCAGAATCTATTGTGACAAAAAAATGGAAAACTTTTCTCACAGTTTCTTTTTCTTTACTGTTGTTACATTTTGGGGAGTTCTTTACTTATTCTTTTTACTGCATATATGTTTTGTTTCTGTATTTCAGACTACTTTTGTAGGTGCGTTAGCCCACTATGTCCCAGAGGGAATGTTTTCATTTGACCAGATATCAAAGAATTAACAGGAAATCCTCTTCAGTTTGTTTCAGCCAGTGATTTTATCCCGTGCATTCATGAAATCCTACTTGTCTTCAGAGGATAGCAGATTAGCACTAGACTCTGCCTTGGGCTTTAGCAGCCAAACAAATTTACTGAACAGTAATAGTGGTTGATAAACTTAGCTATTTCTATTTCAATCTCCCCGTGTAGCAGAAAATAATTCATAGTTCACAACTGCTGTGATCTAAACAATATTCTTACATTGCTGTTATTTCCTTTTTTTCGGTCTATGGCAGTTATTTGGCCTGATTATCTCTGTTTGAAGACTCCAGATAGAATCACCAATTTAAACAAGATAGGTTGATCAATACCTTAAGAAAGTTCCCAGGACTAAGCAGATTTAAATAGTTTTCTGTTAAATTCAAAAAAGCTATCAATCAAACATATATTTGAACAAATCCCATAAGATGTTTGTAGTCGAATTGATTGAATTGGTACCATCGCTAGTCATAGACAAACCAATTAAAATCTGCAACAATTATATTAAGTTAAGCTGGGATACGATTTATGTGAGTGTAGATGGTTTTTAACTTCTTATGTACCATGGCAGTAAAAAACAAAAAGGGTGTAGGCCAGGGTGAAGCTACCTGAAGTTGGCCTTTATTCTTTCTCCACTTGTTCATTCTCTTATTCAATTGTGCATGATTCACTCACATGCATGCATTCCTGCACAACAACATGACACACTCTAGCTGAATAAGCATTGTTTAAAATGGTGTCAAGAACAAGCACGATCTGCCCCAGTAGCTCACAGTACCCTATGTCAAGTATTTCACCCACAGCCACTACCAACACAGCTATATCCATCCTGGGGATTTAGATAGTTAGTTTAATGAGAGTGCACCAGGTGAATCACAGAATACAAGTGAGCAGAAGCATGTGGTGTTGACAGGGGAGGAGCAAGAAGCTACTGGCTAGCAGAACAGCTGGCATACTTCCTGAGTTGCAGAGCCCTGAGATTCGGATTACATGGCACCTGCATTTAAAACAGGAATGCTATCTGAGCACCAACACTTTTTGTTGAAGGCAAATGGTATGTTGGCTTTCATAGCGAAAGGGTTTGAGTATAGGAACAGGGATGTCCTGCTGCAGTTGTACAGGGCCTTGGTGAGACCACACCTTGAGTACTGTGTGCAGTTTTGGTCGCCTTATCTGAGGAAGGATGTTCTTGCCATGGAAGGAGTTCAGCGAAGATTCACAAGGCTGATACCTGGGATGGCAGGAATGACATATGAGGAGAGATTGGGTCAATTGGGCTTATACTCACTGGAGTATAGAAGAATGAGAGGGGATCTCATCGAAACATATAAAATTCTGACAGGTCTGGACAAACTAGATGCAGGAAGGATGTTCCCGATGGCGGGGGAGTCCAGAACCAGGGGACACAGTCTAAGGATAAGGGGTAAACCATTTAGGACAGAAATGAGGAAGAATTTCTTCACCCAGAGAGTGGTGAACCTGTGGAATTCTCTACCACAGAAGGTAGTTGAGGCGAAGTCATTAAATATATTCAAGGTTGAGTTAGATATATTTCTTAAAGCTAAAGGTATCAAGGGATATGGGGAGAAGGCAGGTACAGGGTACTGAGTTTAGATGATCAGCCATGATCTCATCGAATGGTGGAGCAGGCTCGAGGGGCCGAATGGCTACTCCTGCTCCTATCTTCTATGTCTATATTAGCAACTGTGTCAAAATATCCTGAAAAGGTGTGGCAGTGACTGTGGACCAGTCCACTACCCACATCTGTGCAGTTGTGCATGATTGCTTAACTGAAATGCAATCCACTATGGGGTTTGTGGCACTTCAGAACATCTACATTGGAGCCTCAATGACAGAGGCCTTTTGCACAGTGGGTGAATCTCTCGTGAATGATCAGACCGCTGCTCTGGAGGCTTTGGGCTCCAGTCTCCAAGAGGCTGTCTTCTTTCAATATGATGGGGGATTGAATGGAGGGAGCTATTTTCAGGACTGCACTGAGACCTGATACTAGTTATAACCAAGAGCACAGGAGGTATAATGAAGGAACATGTATGAGCTTACAAAATAGTTAATAAAAGTTCTATGAATCTATTTCCAAAACGATGCTATCTATCAAAGTATTTACAAGGTCTCTCAACCTGAAAGTATAGTGTAAGCAATCAATGTGCTTACCTATTTTGTAAGCTACTACACATTACTACATTACAACAGTGACTACACTTCAAAAGTAATTCATTGGCTGTAAAGCACTTTGGGATGTCCTGAGGTTTTTTAAAAACGCTATATAAATGCAAGTCTTTCTTTATGTAAAAAAAATGATACAGGGATGGGACATTGTTATGCTTTCCTGGGTTGCAGTAACATTATTCACTGTAGATAGAAAATGTCTATGTTTGGCTGTTAGCAATATCTACATGTATTCTATTATATCTCTTATATTATCTAGAATACAATTTATGTTCAAAATAACTCTTGGAAAATGTTAGTTATTCGTTACTAACTTAAAAAAATAATGAATTACTATTTATTTAAAAATTGCACCAGTCCACTTTTGCAAAAATCAACATTGCAAAGATTTGAAAAGGCCAATGTTCTGTCCTCTCCCATAACCTGCACCTTGCCAAGAGCATCTACACTTCAGGTTTTAATGTAGGGCTGAATATCGTCCATTAAAATTGAGACACTAACTATTTAACTAAGTTCTTCACAAATCAATTGCTTAAATGGATAGTACCTTAAGTGCTTCCCCTTAAAAATTAGTGGGCAGTAATGGAAAAATAGTTTTCATAACGCATAATTTAAAAAAGGTAGTTTACCCAGATTGGCATTCTACCTTGAAACCAGAATAATATTTAGAAGGAAATCAGCTGCAGCATTAAAATTGTAGTTGCAGTATTCAACACCCTGAGGAGATAATTATCTGATGCAGCAAAATGAGAATTTCAGCAAAATGTGCATGTCGTTGTAATGCTTGGTGTCGATATACTGCCTCGAAATGATCCCACTCACTCAGGCATTTATAACATCATGTATAAGACACACCCTGGCAGTGCTGCTGAGACACCATGGGGGAGAAATTTGTGTTAGACAGTAAAGTTGCTGGTGTCGCCAGCAACTGGAGTTAATGGCCGCTGAAAATGGCCGCAACGCTAACGGAATAAAATTCATCTGGGGGATGGAGATTGTTGGCGCAGTGCTTACCTGCTGTGCAATGACGTCCTGGTGGCATTACTGGAGGCATCCGATCCGAAGTTTGTGTGCAGGTGTGGCGTTTGAGCTGTGGAGCTCGCAAGGAATTGTGGGCAATAAAGAGGCCTCAGAATTAAAGGGGCTATGCACACGGAATCAATACAAATTAAAATGAAGTGACAATACAGTTTTCAGCCCTTTCTGACTTTTAAAACATATTTAACATTAAAAAGTCTCAAATGAGAATATTCAGCTCTTAAAGCTGAATTCCCTTCCTAACCTCAAAAAATGGGAAAAGTACTTCAGCATTAACACAAATGGCTCAGCAAGTCAGGGAAGGGGCACCCAGGGACTCACACACAGCAATCCAGCTTTGTGCACGGGGTCAACACTGCAAGACAGGCCATCTAGCCACAGGGGCCAGGAGGCCTTCCAAAAAGAACGATGTGGGAGGACATCACTGAGGCTGTCACTGCCAGCAGTGTCGCCCCACCACCTGGCTCCAGTGCCCAAAGAAGCTTTATGACCCCAGACCAGTGGTCAAGGTTGGTGAATGCATCTTCAAAAGTCATCTCCTACCAGCTGCACCACTAGCCTCACACACTGCTCAATGCATGACCCCCACCCCCACCCCCAATCACTCACCTACCAACAATCTGCACCAATCATGAGGCACATCATCCATTCCTAGCCTCACCTCATCTCCTTGGAGGAGACGGTGCAGGCCATTCTTGGCAGGAGCATGGCTGAGCCCTTGGCCAACGGCGGGGCTGAAAAGATACAAAATGCTGATATCCTCATATGTTACCCTCCTTCTGGCATGAACCTCATGGTTTCCCGCCCTCCCATCACCAGAACACCACTCTTGTGCCTTCTTCATTTCACATACCCTAGAAATGCAGCCTGCCAGCCAGTGGGTGACCAAGAAGAGAGAGAGGAGAGTGTAGAAGATTAAGAAGATTGATTTGACACTCCCAGCCACCAGCTCCTCAAGGTCAACTAGCAAGGACATTTGCATTGTCCCCCACTGAAAGTCAGCAGCCTTCCACCAGCCATGCTGCAGCCACTGGGGTAGCACTGTGTGACATCAGTAGGATACAAGGACAGAATCCGTTTGGTTAGAGTTGAGGAGCAAAAAGGGTATGATCACGCTACTGGGGGTATTCCATAGGCCTCCAAATAGTGAGAAGGAGGTAGAGGAGTGACTCTGCAGGGAAATCGCAGAGATATGAACGAGCTATAGAGCGGTGATATTGGGGGACTTTAATTATCCAAATATCGATTGGGATAATGCTAGGGTAAAGGGAAAGGAGGGGGAGGAATTTCTAAAATGTGTTCAGGAACATTTCCTTGACCAGCATGTTCTTGGCCCAACTAGGAAGGAGGCATTGCTGGATCTGGTGCTGGGGAATGAAGTGGGCCAGGTCAACCAAGTGTCTGTAGGAGAACACTTGGGTACGAGTGATCATCGTATCATAAGATTTAGATTAGGAATGGAAAGGAGCAAGGAAGAATCTTGAGTGGAACTTCTAAACTGGAATAGGGTTAACTTCAATGGGATGCGAAAGGATCTAACCAGGGTAAAATGGAACCAAAGACTGACAGGAAAAACTGTAACGGAACAATAGGTGATCTTTAAGGAGGAGATGTTCCAAGTACAGGCTAGGTACATTCCAATAAAAGGGAAGGGAAGGGTAAGGGAACCAAAGCAAGGGCTCCTTGGATGACGAGGGAGATAGAGAAGATGATGAAACAAAAACAGAGGGTGTATGATGCATGTCAGGTGAATTCTTCAAGTGAGAACCAGACCAAATACAATAAGTTGAGAGGGGAAGTGAAGATGAAAATAAGATTGGCAAAGAGAGAATATGAGCGTAGAATGACGGTTAACTTAAAAGGGAACCCAAAAATCTTCTATCGGCATGTAAACAGTAAATGGGTAGTAAGAAGCGGGGTGGGGCCTATTAGGGACAAAGAAGGTGATATATGCTTAGGGGCGCAGGGCAAGGCATGAATACTCATTGAGTACTTTGTATTAGTGTTTACTAAGGAGGTAGATGCTGACAAAATATCGGTAGAAGTGGAAAAGGTAGAAGCAATGGAAGGGGTGAAAATTGATAGACAGGATGTACTAGAAAGGCTGGGTATGCTTAGAGTGGATAGGTCGCCTGGACCAGATGGCTTGCATCCCAGGTTTCTAAGGGACTTGGGGGAGGAGATAGCAGAAGGGCTTGCCATAATTTTCCAATCTTCCCTCAATGCGGGGAAGGTGCCTGAGGATTGGAAAGTGGCAAATGTGACACCATTGTTCAAGAAAGGGTGTAAGGACAATCCTAGTAACTGCAGGCCAGTCAGTTTAACATCAGTAGTGGGTAAAGTTTTAGAAACAATAATCAAGGAAAAAATTAACGGGCACTTGGAGAGGTTTAAGCTAATTAAGGAGAGCCAACACGGATTTGTGAAAGGCAGATCGTGTTTGACTAATCTAATTGAACTTTTTGACGAAGTAACAGGGAGGATTGATGAAGGGAATGCAATGGATGTTGTCTAATGGATTTTAGGAAGGCGTTTGACAAAGTACCACATAGAAGGCTGGTTAACAAAATTGAGGCTCATGGAATAGGTGGGTCAGTGGCAGCTTGGATAAGGAATTGGCTTAAGGATAGAAAACAGCGAGTTGTGGTAAATGGCTGTTTTTCAGACTGGAGGATGGTAGACAGTGGTGTTCCCCAAGGGTCAGTGCTGGGGCCACTGCTTTTTTTGAGATATATAAATGACCTGGATATTAGAATACAGAGTAGAATTTCTAAATTTGCCGATGACACCAAACTTGGGGGTGTGGCAAACAGTGAGGGTGATACCAATCGACTGCAGCAGGACATAGAAAGGCTAGCAGAATGGTCATTTAATACAGAGAAGTGTGAGGTCATGCATTTTGGCAGAAGGAACAGGGAGAGGCAAGGGGGGAGAAATTCAGTTGGTTGTGCCTCTCGTTAGCGCCTTAAGAGGGCGCTAATGGGGCGCAAAGCAACTAGCGCCTGGGCGCGGCGATGTTTGCGCCGCTCGCGAAATTAACTAGACATTTTGCGGTGATGCTAAACACTACCGCCACGATCTCCTGCGCCGGCAGATCGTGACGTCAGTCGAGTGCGCAGCGCCCCAGAGCGGATATTGAGTGGTGCCCCCTGCCTTACCGCCTGCCGCTAGCAACGACAGGTTGAGGGGAGCGTTTTGCAGTCAGGAAGGGACTGGGGGAGCGCTATTTAAAGGCGACCACTTCCTGCCTTTTTTTGTTGGTGACATTTTTGAACCACGCATTCTGAGAGAGAGAGAGAGAGAGAGAGACTTCTGGAGAGATTCAATGCTGTGTGAAGGAGTTTTGGGTACTGAGCAGCACTTTGCAGGTTCATTTTGATTTGCCCTTCCTTGTATCGATTTAGAAGAGACTGTGGGGGTTGCACTCTGAGCTCTTTCCCTGGTTCTCTCCATTGTTCTTTCCAGCAGATTTGATGTACAGGTCTCCAGGCCGAGATTCAAGGCTGCAATGAGCAGGATGTGGATGGAAAGCAAGATCAACCCTCCCCTTTAAGAACTGGCCGGCGCCATTGTGTCTGTGTTCCATTGCCGACTGACATAACATGAGCTTCGCCAGCGCTCTGAGTTAGCGCCTCGCTTTTCGGCCTTTGCACCTTAAGACAGATGTGAAGCGCCTGATTTAGCACTCCAATCACCTCCAGGGGCGATAAAAGTCAAGTTTGCAGTCGGAGGCGATAATTAGCGTCAGGCGCTAATCTTTGCACCCGGCCGATAATTGCGCCCCAAACGGGGCGATACTGAATTTTTCCCCCAATATACACTTAATGGCACAGTTTTAAAGAGTGTACAGGGACAGAGGGACCTGTGAGTTAATGTGCATAGGTCCCTGAAGGTGGCAGAACATATTGAGAGAGTGGTTAGCAAAGCATATGGGATCTTGGGCTTCATAAATAGAGGTATTGAGTACAAAAGTAGAGAAGTTATGCTGAACCTTTATAAAGCGCTGGTTAGGCCACAACTGGAGTATTGTGTCCAGTTCTGGTCACCACACTTTAGGAAGGATGTGAAGGCCTTGAGAGGGTGCAGAGGAGATTTACCAGAATGTTTCCGGGGATGGGGGATCTTAGCTACAAGGACAGGTTGGAGAAGCTGGATTTGTTTTCATTAGAGCAAAGGAGGTTGAGGGGTGATTTGATAGAGGTGTACAAGATTATGACGGGTTTGGATAGGCTAGACGGGGAAAGGCTGTTCCCACTAGTTGATGGTACAAGGACTAGGTGACACAGATTTAAGGTTATGGGCAGGAGATACAGGGGGGATGTGAGGAAAAACCTTTTTACGCAGCGCGTGGTGATGACCTGGAACTGGAAGTGGTGGAAACGGAGACAATCAATGTTTTCAAGGGGAGACTGGATAGGCACTTGAGGGAAATAAACTTGCTGGGCTACGGGGATAGAGCGGGGGAACGGGACTAACTGGATTGCTCCACAGAGAGCCGGCATGGGCTGAATGGCCTCCTTCTGTGCTGTTATGACTCTATAATAGGCATAGGTACACACAAGACAGTCACTAAGAGAATGCATACAGGTGATGAGTTAATTTCTTGATGTCACATTGGATGGATAGACGTATATAGGTGGATTGGAAAGTTTGCTTTGTGGTGGCTTTTATTTCAGCATCATGGCCAAGATGACCTTCTGATGGTCAGCAACAGATGGAAGGTAAGGTGTGGGACTAATGTTGAAAGGGGAATTGGGTTTGTGGTCACTGGGACCATAGGCGGATGATTCCATCAAAAATATCCCAGCCACAAAGGGGCTGTCTGGGATGTAGCCTTCCGTCTGATTCCTCCTCTTCTGCTTCCTACTCTTCGGCTTCCTCCTCTTCTGGGTCTTCCTCTTCCCTCTGCAAGCAGATGCTGTAAATGTGAAATGACAGCATAAAATGTTAGAAATACTCAGCTGATCAGGTAGCATCTCGACCTGATACGTGAACTCTGTTTTTCTCTCCACGGATATTGCCTGACCTGCTGAGTATTTGCAGCATTTTCTGTCTTCTCAAAGCCTTCATTTACCACTTGAGCCCTTGCCAGCCTCCAGCAGCACACCCTACACACTTAAAAAAACTTTTCACATCTATTGCAGCAAGCCACCACTTCAATAAAATCAAAAAACCCAGTCCAAAACCTTAAATCCAAACTTACCTGAACGATGTGTGTGTCCCTTTAAGAGGTGCAGACATCGCCACTGTTAACCTAGCGTGCTTAGGACCTAATTCAGCGCTAGGGTCGAAGTTCATGCTTGTGACGTAAAGTCGGTGTTGCACGCCGATTTACGTCACAACGCCACCATTTTGTTGGAGATGGCGCTGCCAGTTACCGGCAGCTCAAAGGTAGGGACCAAAACGGCAGCCACTGCAGGACCCGCCAGCAACTGGCGAAAGAGGTTGCCGTGTTACAGAGTGGCGCTAAGGCCCCGAATTTCTCGCCCAAGATGTGGAACAAAAACTTGGTGCATCACATATCCATCCCCCCCTTAGCTATGCAGTGTTTCTGATGGTTTGGACAACTATGGCAGATTCCTTCTCCAATCCCAACTCCTTGCATGAGCCAAATTCCACCCTGTTACCCCGGTGGACAGGGGCATGCCTGGATACAGGGACATTTTCCAACTGCTAAGACTGGGGTGGGTCTAAAGATATATGTTGGAAGATGCTCAACAAGATCTTTCCAACTACATTGAAATGGGGTGACTAAATTGTAGAACAAAAGTGCTGAACATTTTGATCCGCACATAAGAAACCAAATTATTTGCTGCAAGTTTCCATTCTATTGGGTATTGTGACAGCTATCATATCTGCAAAGTAACTTTGATTTCAATAACTGATCAAACAAGTGGCTATCATTTAGAAATTAATCAGAGTGGTCATTGAAGACAGATCTAATTCTGTTGCTTTTAACAGGCCAGGAAAGGTTGATGTGTGTTATAAACCATGATAAATGCACGCTTTTACTTTGGGACGTCATTAGATCATAAGAATTTATTTGTCTCATATAGCAGAAAGCTAAGGTAGACAACACTTCTGCTGGCTAGGGTGCAATACCCAACCAATGCAAATCACTGCATGCAATTGTCTGTCATCTAATACATCAATTGTTTTATTAATAGACAATAGAAAATTGTCAAGTGTAGTGGTTCTAGAATGCAATCCATAAAGTAATTGGACTTTCATCTAGGGATTGAAGTTTTTCCAAACAGTTTGAAATGGAGAAAGGTAACAGCTGTCCTGTTGACTAGGGAGCAGCAGATGGATGTGCAGAGAATGCCATGCGGTGCAGAGAATGCCATGCGGTGCAGAGAATGCCATGCGGTGCAGAGAATGACATGCGGTGCAGAGAATGCCATGCGGTGCAGAGAATGCCATGCGGTGCAGAGAATGCCATGCGGTGCAGAGAATGCCATGCGGTGCAGAGAATGACATGCGGTGCAGAGAATGTCATGCGGTGCAGAGAATGCCATGCGGTGCAGAGAATGCCATGCGGTGCAGAGAATGCCATGCGGTGCAGAGAATGCCATGCGGTGCAGAGAATGCCATGCGGTGCAGAGAATGCCATGCGGTGCAGAGAATGCCATGCGGTGCAGAGATTGCCATGCGGTGCAGAGAATGACATGCGGTGCAGAGAATGCCATGCGGTGCAGAGAATGCCATGCGGTGCAGAGAATGCCATGCAGTGCAGAGAATGCCATGCGGTGCAGAGAATGACATGCGGTTATAATCGGGTTTAACACGTCTATCCAACATTCCAAATTTGAAACTGTGTCATAATGTAATGTATGAATTCATGCACAGCATTAAACTTCTGTGTGGATTTATATATTAACTCTCTTAAAGTTAATCCCTTTTAAATTTTCTTCTTTTTTGACTTGTTTCAAGAGACCAGTGGGACACAACCACTGTTAGTCTCTCTTCTTAATGTCTCCTGCTATTCCTAATAGTAAACTAAATCTTACTGTGGAATACATTATATAGAACAGTGTCCATATGCCTTAAGAAGAGCTAGCTATTATCTTTTATGATGTGCAAAGGATAGAGATTGTCACTAATATTTTTCCCATTCTTCAAGTAAGAATAAAATATTGAATCTTTTTATTTGGATTAACCTCGAGGTAGACCAGACATGTTGTAGGAATGATTCATGTTTTATTTTTAAAAATGAATACGTGGGTAAGACGTTTTTAAGTGTTTTTATAAATAACTACTTATTGCTTTAAAAAGTTGCACACTATCAAACAACGAGTGGCTCTACATCAGGCATGATACTGCATGCCACAGGGAATTCATCAAATCCGCATGAACTGTGTTACTGGACTACATGAGGTGTTGCTGAACCTCAGAAATTACTACCTCACTACATTTTTAATTTCAAAATATATGTGTCAAGAATGAAATAACATATCTCAATACTTTTTATCCAGAGAGTGTGACCCATTGAAACTGGAGTGATGTGATATTTATTGTACCATACTCTCTCTTCTCTTAGGCAGTCCCTCAGAACCGAAGATGACTTGCTTCCACATTAAAAATGAGTTCTCAGGTGACTGATGAGTCCAATGCGGGACCTACAGTCTCTGTCACAGGTGGGGCAGACGGTGGTTGAAGGGGCGGGTGGGTGGGGTGCTTGGGTTGACGTGCGCTCCTTCCGTTGTTTGCGCTTGGCTTCCGCTTGCTCCCGGCGAAGAGACTCGAGGTATTCGGCGCCATACTGTGCTTCTTGTCACAATACACTTAAGGTTTCATCACATATCTGTTTAGGCTCTAGGTTTTTACAGTGAGGAACAAGAAATATAAAACTGAAGGAAAGGTTAAACTAATTTATATCTTTGCTACTTTACCAAATATTTCTGTAACAGTCATTAGTGTTACTAAAAGGCTCTGTTTAAATAAGCGTGCTTAAATTCAGGACATTTTTCAGCACCTCCCTGCAAACTTAAACAGTGGTACAGTCCTTCCAGAATTTGCCGTTTTTCAATTAACCGTTATTTTCTCTTGGTTGTTTTTGACATTTCTCTTAGATACACATAAAGAAAAGAAAATGCCATGTTTTACATATAAGGGCCAATTTTCCAAGTGTATGCTAGAAGTAGGGAACCTCACCCACCCGGCCACACAAGCGTGCTGTCCATGATTTTATAATATGTGGTCATCAGGCAAGGCGCCACACGAGCAATGTTCCCGTTAAGTTGCGCGGCTGCGTGGCTGCGCGGCTGTGCAGCTGTCTGGAGGTCCCGCGCAGGCCCCTTGCCGGCTTTACAATGGGAAAAACAGCGCATGCGCGAAAATTTGAATGGGCCGTGCAGCCCCTTTATGGGGCAGTGCACCCAAAAGAAAATTAGAGGGAACATTGCACACGAGTAGGGTGCATTTAAAAAATCAACCATATAGATTAAAATGCAGGCTGGGGTGTATTACATTCAGTAAACCACAGGCTGGTGTGTGACCCAAGAGAGTAACAGATATAGAAATTAAGATTATATCATACACAACAACAGCTTGCATATAGTGCTTTTAATGTAGTAAAATGTTCCAAGGCACTTCACAGGAGGGTTGTCAAGCAAAATTTGACACCGAGCCACATAAGGAGATATTAGGACAGGTGACCTAAAGCTTGGTCAAAGAGGTAGGTTTTAAGGAGTGTCTTAAAATCGGAACGAGAGGTAGAGAGACAGAAACGTTTAGGGAGGGAATTCCAGAGCCTGGGGCCCAGACAGCTGAAAGCATGTCCAATGCATTGGAAAGATGTTATTTTTGCTAATATATTTGCAGTTGTATACTGTAGCACCTACCTTTTTCTGATTTTGAAGATATTTGGACATCCTGGTAGATAGCAGCAGCTTGAAAGAAATAATAGAATCATAGAATAGTACAGCACAGAAGGAGGACATTCGGCCCAGCTCACCGAAGAGCATTTATGCATTTAAATGCATTTTTATAGTATCTTTCACTTGTTCAGAATGCCCCAAAGCACTTCACAGCCAATGAATTACTTTTTGAAGTGTAGTTACTGTTGTCATATAGGCGAATGTCGCAAATGAATGCTGGCCAGGACAATTGCCTGTTGGTCAAACAGTGATGGAGGCTTTTATGCCCACCTAAATAGGGGCCTTGATTTAACATTTCATCCAAAAGACAAATACCTCCTCCAATGTAGACTGGCCAAACCAAATTAGCAATAATACTGTGGAGGATGAATTCCTGGAGTGTGTACGAGATGGTTTTTTAGACCAGTACGTTGAGGAGCCAACTAGGGAACAGGCTATCCTAGATTGGGTATTGTGCAATGAGAAGGGGTTAATTAATAATCTTGTTGTGCGGGGTCCTTTAGGGAAGAGTGACCATAACATGATAGAATTCTTCATTAAGATGAAAAGTGAAGAAGTCCAATCCGAAACTAGGGTCCTAAATCTAAACAAAGGAAATTATGAAGGTATGCGGCGTGAGATGGCTATGATTGATTGGGGAGCTTCATTAAAAGGCATGACAGTGGATAGGCAATGGCTAACATTTAAGGAATGAATGTATGAATTGCAACAGTTATACATTCCTTTCTGGCGCAAAAACACAAAAGGAAAAGCGGCCCAACCATGGCTAACAAAAGAAATTAAGGATAGTATTAGATCCAAAGAGGAGTCATATAAAGTTGCCAGAAAAAGTAGCAAACCTGAGGATTGGGAGCAGTTTAGAGTTCAGCAAAAAAGGACCAAGAGATTGATTAAGAGGGGGAAAATAGAGTATGAGAGTAAACTTGCAAGGAACATAAAAGCGGACTGTAAAAGCTTCTACAAGTATGTAAAAAGAAAAAGATTAGTGAAGACAAATGTAGGTCCCTTACAGTCAGAAACAGGAGAATTTATAATGGGGAACAAGGGAATGGCAGTGCAATTAAATAAATACCTTGGTTCTGTCTTCACGGAAGAGGACACAAATAACATCCCAGAAATGCTAGGGAACCAAGGGTCTAGTGAGAAGGAGAAATTAAAGGAAATTAGTATTAGTAAAAAAATAGTGCTGGAGAAATTAATGGGACTGAAAGCCGATAAATCCCCAGGGCCTGATAATCTGCATCCCAGAGTATAAAAGAGGTAGCCATGGAAATAATGGATGCATTGGTTGTCATCTTCCAAAATTCTATAGATTATGGAACAGTTCCTGCAGATTGGAGGGTGGCAAATGTAACCCCACTATTTAAAAAAAGGAGGGAGAGAGAAAACAGGGAACTACAGACCGGTTAGCCTAACATCAGTAGTAGGGAAAATGCTAGAGTCTATTATAAAGGATGTGATAACAGGACACTCAGAAAATATCAACAGGATTAGACAAAGTCAACATGGAATTATAAAAGGGAAATCGTGTTTGACAAACCTACTGGAATTTTTTGAGGATGTAACTGGTAGAATAGATAAGGGAGAACCAGTGGGTGTGGTGTATTTGGATTTTCAGAAGGCCTTTGATAAAGTCCCACATAAAAGGTTAGTGTGCAAAATTAAAGCACATGGGATTGGGGGTAATATACTGGCATGGATTGAAAATTGGTTAACAGACAGGAAACAGAGAGTAGGAATAAATGGGTCTTTTTCGGGGTGGCAGGCGGTGACTAGTGGGGTACCACAGTGCTTGGGCCCCAGCTATTCACATATATATCAATGATTTGGATGAGGGAACCAAATGTAATATTTCCAAGTTTGCTGACGACACGAAACTTGGTGGGACTGTGAGTTGCGAGGAGGATGCAAAGAGGCTTCAATGCGATTTAGACAAGTTGAGTGAGTGAGCAAATACATGGCAGATGCAGTATAACGGAGATAAATGTGAAGTTATCCACTTTGGTAGCAAAAACAGAAAGGCAGAGTATTATTTAAATGGTGATAGATTGGGAAATGTTAATGTACAGAGGGACCTGGGTGTCCTTGTACACCAGTCATTGAAAGCAAACATGCAGGTGCAGCAAGCAGTTAGGAAGGCAAATGGTATGTTGGCCTTCATTGCAAGAGGATTTGAGTACAGGAGCAAGGATGTCTTACTACAGTTATACAGGGCATTGGTGAGACCACACCTGGAGTACTCTGTGCAGTTTTGGTCTCCTTACCTAAGAAAGGATATACTTGCCATAGAGGGAATGCAGCGAAGGTTCACCAGACTGATTCCTGGGATGGCAGGACAGTCATATGAGGAGAGATTGGGTCGACTAGGCCTGTATTCACTAGAGATTAGAAGAATGAGAGGGGATCTCATTGAAACATATAAAATTCTGACAGGGCTAGACAGACTGGATGCAGGGAGGATGTTTCCCCTGACTGGGGGGTCTAGAATGAGGGGTCACAGTCTCAGGATACGGTGTAGGACATTTAGGTGAGGAGAAATTTCTTCACTCAGAGGGTGGTGAACCTGTGGAATTCTCTACCACAGAAGGCTGTGGAGGCCAAGTCACTGAATATATTTAAGAAGGAGATAGATAGATTTCTAGACACAAAAGGCATCAAGGGGTATGGGGAGAGAGCGGGAATATGGTATTGAGATAGAGGATCAGCCATGATCATATTGAATGGCGGAGCAGGCTCGAAGGGCCGAATGGCCTACTCCTGCTCCTATTTTGCTATGTTTCTATGTCTATGTTTCTAATGCAATACTCCCCCAGTGCTACACTGCAGTATAAGCCTACATGATGCACTTCAGTCCTGGAGTGGGTCTTGAACTCACAAGCCTTCTCAATCAGAGGCAAGCATGTTACCAATTGAGCGCAGCTGACACCTGGCTAACTAGTTAGACAGCTTGTAATCAAATCATATGATTAGAATTGAAGTGTTACTGCAGCGCATGACATGAACTACTGAAGCAATACTGGGTTCAATTGCACATCATATTATAGAGTGTACACTGTATATATTAACAAAAAGAATAGATGGAGGACAATTTGTTAAAAAGAATATAAATCAAAGGGTTCTTGTGACACTGGGCCTCAAGGGGCCAATGTGACACCTTGATCATATAATGGCTAGTGTTCTGTGTTGTGGTCACAGCAATCTCAATACAGATCTGAATTATAGCAAAACATGTTTTTCATTTTTATATACAAAGAAAGAGCAGTAAATGGGACTGGAGTAAATTATTCCGATGTGGAGTTAGCACCGGTACAGGTGCAATGGGCCAAATGCTTTTCCCCTGAAATTCCTATGATTCTGTAATTCTAGAGTGATGTATAAGTGATTTGTATATTCACCAGAACCCTGAGATTTTTTTATTACCAGATAATATGTTCCTAATTATTGGTTTTATATACACAACTTTTTGCACTGAGCTCTGAGAAATCTGCCTTCGATGTCGTTGTGTGTGGAGGCTTTCACTGTGTGAGAGAGTTGGAATGTGTTGCTGTGCTGCCATAGACTGATGACTAATGAGACATTAGGCTGCTAATGTTATACCCGCCTCCTCCTAACAGTTTCTCTTGTAATACCATTCACTCTGTTGCATTTATTAAAGCCATTACACACACTTTAATTGGGTGTTGGGATGTTTCTTTGAAAGTTGGTTCGCTGATTTGTTTGTATCGCATGACACAACACCAATACAGCACGTGTGAGGAAAATACTCGAGTCAGGGCGGCAAGTACAGGATGTTTGCAGAATATTAGGATTTTGACTTACTGTACACAGTCGTAAACTGATGATATCCCTGTTATGTTATGTTAATCTGCACATTCAGAACAAAAACAGATATTCCCTTGGGGGAGGACAGGTGGGTGAGATTCGCAAACAATAAGTCATCCACTAGTATTGATATAATTTGTATAGAGCCACTCCTGTTGTGCACACATATTAACCCAAACTGTGCTCAGACGAACTTTCCAGACTTCCAGTGCGAGTGTTCCCATTCTTGGTTCAGTGAACATCATAAAATAACTGCTCGCTAAAGGAACTGCACTGAGTTTGGGCTCCAATTATGATGTGATTCTGTATGGGTCAGTCCACTACAGTACTGCCTTCAAACCCAGACACTGACAGAGTCGGGTCCTGGGGCTGCTTGTCACTCACATCCACCCATTGTTTGCTAACTGGAACGAGTTCTATCAGTTCTTAGCTCGGCTACTAACCCACAGCACCGTGCAAAAAAATAAACTGCATGTCAGACACATCCTGCTGCAAGTACGCCTCCCGACAGCTAAGCAGGAGTGTTGTTTGGCAGCAGTCAGGGAGAAGTATATCGGCTGCATGGGTCCCACCTTCATAACTGAAAGCGACTACACGGGCACAAAGGCATTGTGGGGTTAAAAGTGGTCAAAATAGTATGTTTGAAGAGCTCCACAATGCAATGACTAATGAGACGTTAGGCTCCTGATGTTCTACTCCCCTCCCCTCTATTCATTACCACTAGCTCTGGAGACGTCTAACAGCAACTTAAACTTTGTCTCCTCATTTCACTCTTATTCACATACAATTATTTCGTAGCTGTGATAAGAGGCATAAGAAACAATCATCAACACTGAGGAAATGTTTCTCGGAGTATCAGTCGCCACTTTGAGCTGGTGAAATATTCTTTTTGAAGGAGCCTGAAGTTATTGCTGTAAGTGGCTTGAGTTATGGTACAAAAGCTCATCCATAATGCCAGGCTGCATTCATCTCCGTTATAAAAGAAATCTGCGGCTGCGATGTACTCGTACCCAGGATTAAGCTAAGCCATTTTACAGAGCCTGCACAGCTGAAAAAAAATGGAGCCTTTCACAGCCTGAGACATCAGCAGGACATCCTGTTTCAGTTTAGAAATAACCCCGTTCCCTAATAAAAAAGAAACTCTAGAAATAATCTCCAACAGAAGAGTCTGTTCAGTTGTTGATTGTCATACTGGCAAAGGTCCAGGGCTGTAGAAAGAGATCCCGTGGAGCTACTGCAAAGCAGTCAAACAGCACCTAAGGAAGTCATTAAAAAATCTCATTTATTTAGTTCTCATTTTATGATAGTTTGCCCGGCAAATGCATCCTCTAGGCTATTAAGGAAGCAATACAAATAATTATGCAATGAAGAAGTATTTCATTTGAATTAAAATAATCTCACAGTGCTGTTTTTGGCAGAAGTTCTGAATGTTTGGCATAACATCATGGGGTAGCTCATAAATGATTATGTTATGATGTTTTTATGATGGGTTAAACTGTTTCTCCATATACTTTCTTACTCTAAAGGGCTTTGAGCTGTCAGTTCAAATTAATAGTTCACTTTAACGTATATATATTACATATTCTGCAAATGTGAACTGAGTGTACAAGTACAGGAGGAGGGAAGGAGTTTGACATGAAAGAAGAGAGAAAAAGAAAAGAAAGCACGAAAGAAAAAAAGAAAGAAGCAAATGAACAAACTGCTTCAAAACTGCAACTAATGGAAAAAGGCAAGGAAAATGTCAAAGTGTAAACAGTGCAGTAACATTCATTACTACTGAAGTTCTCTGTTGTCACTTTTTATTGATGTCTATGTGGAAATATCTGTTAACATAAGATGGAAGTGTACTTTTACAAAGTTTTACTGAAATGTTCCTAAGACTGTTACTCCAGCGTTAACGGACAATAATTAGAAGCTAATGCTGTCAGTGGTTCCAGTCATCTAATGATAATTACAGTAAACTTAATTTTGAACGGTAAAAAAATGAACTGTGGCACCAAAAGGTAAGAAATGAATTTTAAAATTACCGTGATCAATGAAGAAAAATGAAAGAGGCTGAAAACCATGCATGCTGACCCCAAACCACAGGTCACTAGAAGAAGCAGGTCAGCATCAATGACTGTAGATCTCCATGCATGTTAGAACATACCTTGTTATAAATACATCCTTTGATGTCTAACAAGTACATTTACAATTGCTTTACAAACATGTAATGTAAACAATTATAGTGAAAAGAAAGACTGGAAAACAAAGCATCAAATGAAGCATTAAAAAGTCTTCCTTTTTGACAGTGGTAATAGTAACAATGATATGTCTAAGAGGGCATTATATTAGCAATAATACCAACTAAATTTTACACATATGCGAATTGGCTATTTTGCCATTGGTCATAGAAATCTCAATACTACATAGAAATAATGGGATTTGTAGATACTAGATCTTTTCTTTGGTAAATAAAGAACTTTTTAGAACAAATCATGATCAAAACATGTTCTTTGATTTCATTTTCATGACGACTGCTGTTAGAAGCACTTTGTTCTCTTCAATATTTCTCAGCTACTCACTGATGTGTGAGCATTCCCTGCCCACCACGTCTGGCCCAGCTAACAGACAAAAAACAAAAATCGCAGCCAGCAAATCTGCACCAGTCGGCTTTGAAGCAATCTGGCTCTCTTCAGAAAGATTACTGACCTTGCTAGGTTTCCTTTTTTTTTTCCCTTCGTTCCTTTTTAGTCAGTCAGTGATGTGTGTACCTCCAGTACTGAAAATGTGAGTTCACAAAATGTCTGGCATAATTTACATGCTTGTCCTCCTTTCAGACAGACAGTGTTCAGCAAAAGATTTAAAAGAAAGGAAAAAGGGAAGAAAGGATTTTGGTGTGGTCTCTATATGCAACATTTTCTATTGAAACAGGAAAAAAAGCAGAAACTACTACAAAATAGTTTCCCATTCCCATCGCTGCTGAACGTGGAACTTCTCAACATTTAGTTTGTTTTTAGCCACAATCCTTTTCCTGTAGTAAAGCCCCTGAGATAATTATAAATTCCACAGGCCCATGAAAAGACAGATATGGTAATAGACAGATTGAATGTGCTTGATTGGCAGAAATGAGCCCAGATCTTGCAGTCTGTCTCTTCCATATTCATCTTTCTATGATCTGTGCAGCATCATTAAAATTCAGTCAAATAAAATAAGACTTCATTTAACTCTGAGTTTTATTTTACATTTAAAAAAAATTGCTGTGGTTTGTGAATTATTAAATTGAAAATTCAGCGTACATAGCCATCACTTTAATGTTATGGTAATGAACTATCTGAGCCATCAAAATCACACAATAACCCAGCATCGGGCACCGAATATCTTATGTAGAAGACCTGTGCCTCATAACCGCAAATGTGAGTGTATTTTGTGGTCTTTTATATGTGTAAAATCCACTTATATTCTGCGCTCAGCTGTGAGTTTGAAAATGTTTGTACAGGAAAGTTTAGTTCAAATCTAAAATTTCTCTAAGAAGTGCCAGAACCCCCTTTTTCTTCATCTCCAGAACCCATTTTAGAGTTTTTCTCCTGATTTAGATCCATTTGCGGGTAGCATGTCAGTTGTTCCTAACTCTTGTCAATCCCCTGCTACAGCTAAAAAGTATACAAGATTGCCCAAGATTTATTTCCCCTCCCGAGAATTTTCCCTTCTTGGGGGGCAAGCAAATCTCCCACAAGATTCAAGTGAGATGGGAAGCTTAACGCACAGGGAATTGCGAACTTACATCCTACCATTCCATGTTGTAGCACATTAGAACAGGAACACGCTATATATTGGGCTGACTAATGAGTAACACCTGTGTGACCATTCCCGCATTTGGGTGGGTTTCATTTAGTTGATTTATCAACTAGGTCTGTAATGAAAACCCCACTGATCGCCACCGAACGGATTTACTGGACTATAAACAGACTTACAATGGAACTTACAACATCATTCATGGAAGAGCTAAATATCTAAAAGATCCTCCAGCAATGGAACGAAAATGTTATTCTACTGGATCTATAAAAACAATACGGCCTATGAATTCGGTTGCGTAGCGCCCATTGTTTGGGCGCAACGGGTGCTGAATTGGGTCCAAAACGGTGGCTGAGCAGCACGCGCACACTTCTGCTGCGGGCCATGCCAGATGCCATCTTGGTGAGGGCAGTAGGGCGGCCGTTAGGAGCGTGCACTGAAAGTATGACAAGTAGTCAGATCGTGATGTCAATCAGCGTGCAACACTGATTTGACGCCAGTGCTGCCATTTTCATCGTCATCGCTGGAACTAACGCCCTGTGTTAACTTCGCACAGCTGAACATGCGTTCAGCAGCAGGAAGGACCCCCCAACAGTGCTATTTAAAGGGATCATCACCACCTTTCAGGTAACTTGCTTTTTGATTTCTACTGGCTCTGTGTAAGTTTGTGGACGTGTTTGGAGATTTCCAGAGTTGTTTAAAGTTGGTGAGGTGACAGGGAGTGGTACTGCAAGTGGAGAAGGCTTTGCCTCAGACAGCAGAGGCAGCAAAGAGAGGAACTCCTGCAGCAATGTCCTAGCTCTGAGACGATTGGCCTCCAACAACTACAACCATCTTCCTATGTGCTAAGTATAACTCCAGCTAGTGGAGAGTTTTCCCCCTGATTCCCACTGACTTCAATTTTACTAGGGCTTCTTGATGCCACACTCGGTCAAATGCTGCCTTGATGTCAAGGGCAGTCACTCTCACCTCACCTCTGCCACATGAAACATCAGAGAGCAGACCATTGGGGTGCTGAAGCAACATTTCCGCGGCCTGGACCACTCTGGAGGAGCGTGTGTCCCTATTCATGATGGTTTGCTGTATCCTCCGCAGCCTGGCCACCATGAGGGCACAGACTTTGCCACCAGGGATACGGCCACCAACTCAGGAGCAGGAGGAGGAGGAAGAGGAGGAAGCGGAAGGAAGGAGGCAACCCAGACAGCTCCTTTCTGGTTGGGATATCCAGTATCGAGTCATTCGGCTGCGGTACGAGTGAACGTATCCCCAATTCCCCATTCAACAATAGTCTCACACTTTACCTTCCCTCAGTTAGTGACCCTCACAACGTCCTCTTGGCCACAATGCTGAAATAAAAGCCACCACAAAGCAAACATTCCAATCTAACTTTATACATCTATCCATCCAAAATTACATTAAAAAATCAACTAATCACCCTTGTGCATTCCCTTAGTGACTGTCTTGCGTGTGCCTTTGCCTATCCTAGTGCTCCTACACAATGCTACCCCAATGGCTGCAGCATGGCTGGTGGAAGGCTGCTGACTTTCAGTGGGGGAGACTGCAGATGGCCTTGCAGGATGACCTCGAGGAGTTCTGGGGCTAGTAGGCCCAGCTTCGGACTGCACCACCTCGGCATGGGCAGCAGCAGTCTGGGGTGGGTGGCTAATAGGCAACAGCAAGGGCACTGGCAGAGTTGGAGGACAAATGCTGTCATCCTGAGAGAGGACAGCAGGGTCAGCCTCCACGGATCCATTGCCACTCCCCTGGGGTAGCGCTTCAGCTATCCTAGTAATCTGATGGAGTACAGACTGCTGTGACACCCTGCAAGCCCCTTTCAACACTAGTAAACCCAGCCATGATGCAGCAGTCTGAGCTTGCGTGGTAGCAAGCTGAGCTTGCATGACTTCAGTCTGAGCTTCCATTGCTGCACTCAGATGTTGGGTGGCTTCTGCTTGTGCTGCAATGGAAGCTCAGACTTTGGCCATCAGATGCGACATGATGGTTGTGCCCACAAGTGCGTTAATGGATCTGCCCACCACTAGAAAGCATGGGCTCCAAGCTCTGTCCAAAGCCTGTGCAAGGCTGGAGCTGGACTCCTCCATACTCCTTGACATTGCATTCAGGCTTTCTAGCAGGCCTGCCAATGCACTAAGCATTTCATTATGCACACCCATCAGCGTTCTTCTGTAGGTTGCCCCATCGAAGTCCTCGTCTGAGTTCTCTACAGCAGAACACGTGTGCATCCTCGCCCTCCAGGGAGCTGGCACCTGAGCTACCTCTCCCCTGCCCTGGCTGCAGGCCACTCGTGCCAGGTGTCTCACCATGTGCAGATCTCGCGTCTAACCTATCCTCTAAAGTACGTGGAGTGTCAGTATCTGAGCTGGTGGCTGGGAGTGTGAAATCGAGTGACGGTGTTTCTTCTCTCTCTCCTCTCCTTCTTCATGTTGACCCACTGGCTGGACAGGCTGGATTTCTTGGGTGTCAGAAATGAGAAAGGCACAAGGGTAGGGTTGTGGTGAGGGGTGAGGGGAAAGCAAGAGGTGCATGCTTACACCATGTGCAGCTTGTAAATCAGAAGAGATTGTGGGATGAGGGGGAAGTGAGATGTGAGAAGGACGATAACGTATGAGGATACCAGCATTTTCTATTCTTTCAGTCCCGCCGCTGGCCACAGGCTCAGCCATGACCCTGCCAAGAATGGCCAGCACCATCTCCTGCAAGGGGGTGAGGTGATGCAGGTGAGCCCGTCTCCCGCCGGTTAAGGTCTGCTGGTGCCGGTTATCCGCTGCTTTTCCTGCAAGAGAAAGGGAAGTGTGTCAGTGAGTGTGGCGTAATGTGTTTGGGTGGTAGTTGAATAGCTGACTTTGTGTTCAAGCTATGAGATGTGGGTGTGAGCCTTGCAGTAGTGGTAAGTGTGTGCGGGTGAGTTGAAGCTATGAATATGAGGTATGAGTCGTGTTTGGTAGAGATTGTTGGTGGGTGAGTGATGAGGGTGTGGTGCATTCAGCATTGTCTGAGGCTAGTGGTGCAGATGGTGGGATATGTTATTTGAAGATGAATTCACTGACCTTGACCACTTGTGTGAGGTCATTAAACTTCTTCCTGCACTGAGTCCAGGTCCTCGGAGCTAAACTGCTGGCATTTACCACAGTGGCTATCTGCTCCCACTGGTCTGTTGCCTGGAGGGTCTCCTGGCCCCCTGTGGAAAGAGGACCTCTTTCCTGGAGTTGATCTCCTGGACCAAGGCCTCCAGTGCTGCATCAGAGAACCTTGAAGCCCTTTCTCTGGCCTGTTGAGCCATTATTCAGACTTCTTCTTTATCACCCTTGCCTCCACAACCAGTTCCAGCAGCTGCTGCAGGCAGAATGCACCTCCCCTTTAAGAGGTGCAGACTGCCTCTTAGAAGCGGGAGCTAACTTTAATTGGAGCTAGCCTCTTGGGCCCCCTGCTGAGCGTTGAGCCATTCAGCAGTGTGTTCAGAACTGGGCTGAACGCTACAATCATGTAAATTAGCAGGTAGCATGAAGTTTGTGTGCTGCCTGCATTCCTCTGAACGGGCACAGGTTGATAGCGCATCGCGATACCCGCGCACATTTTCGGGCCTTATCCAATTTCTAAGCTTACAAGTCCTATCATAGTATGTTTAGTGTTTTATATGTAGTAAAAGAAATAGCTTTTGAAACTGCCATTGCTAAAGGTTAGAACAAGTCTGGTAAGCAGTGTTTTTAAAGGAGTACTCTCTTCATGAAAAGTCCTTGTGGTGAAAGTACTCACCCTAACAGCACTGTGGGAGTACTTTCACCACAAGGACTGCAGCAGTTCAAGAAGGTGGCTCATCACCATCTTCTCAAGGGCAATTAGGGATGGGCAATAAATGCTGGCCTTGCCAGCGACACCCACATCCCATGAATTAATTAAAATAAATTATTTATCTTTCTTTGTTGTTTTGTAAACACATGAAGTAATGACTTAAATTACATTGAAGCAACACCACTTTGGGCTGATCTAAAAGACATGCTTGAATATTCTGGTCAGCACTGAAGTTGTGCAGATTTGGTTATATTGATCTGAGCCAGGTTTTCCAGTCCCCCAACATCTGTTCTGCTGCTGTGGCAACAGCCTTAGTGACCAGAAAAGATGCCTTTAGGTATTTTCCACCAGGAGCGGAGAGAAAATCAGAAGACCAGTCAGCTAATGCCACTTTTGTACATGTTCTACTGGCCTGTTACACAGCCTGCGACCAGGTTGTCTTCTTGTGTTTTTAGTGGAGCAGCAATGTAACATACAGGAGTGCTTTTTTTAAACTGTGGAAAATAATAACATCCAAATTAGTAGCAATTAAGCTGCTAGACATTGCTTAGAGTATATATTGATCCGTATGTGAATTTTCAGTTGTTTAGTGCCTGTTAAACAAGGCCAAAACCTATATAGTGCAAAACAACCGTTATTATCCCCCATTTCTTGATATTTTGCTTCTCTTTAGGCTCCTCATGCTGCTACTTTTTCCCAGCTAAGAGGGTGAGCGAGAGATTAATGTTAATACCACTCTGTATTCAGCCGCTATGGAGTGTGAGAGTGGCGGGAGTTGACTTTTTATCCCTGGCTTTGGGGAAGTGACTAGCCTACTTTCTGCAGTTCTTTCTGTTGGCCTGATTGAGATTGGTAACTCACTGCATGGGAAATTAGGGGTGATGTCATTGTCAGTGTACATAGGGGCCAATTTGCCAGTTTAGTTCTATTGCTATTTGTTTGTATTTTCTTCTTCCTGAACATGATGATTGGAAACCAAATAAAGGAGAAGTTATTGCGCATTGATAACACTCTGAAATCACAGGTTCCATAGATGAATGTGCTCAGCAATGGATCTATGAAACTACATACAATGACTTATTGTAAAAAGCTGTAAATCTCTAAATGGTGACCAGTTTGGGAGGTGTCCATGCAATACGATATGATGGGTATTGCCTTTGCGATGGATATAGTAGTATGACTGAAGTCTTATGGGTGATAACCAAATTGTTGATACTAAAAAGCAAAATGACTGGGCGAACCTTGTAGAAGGTCCATCAGGGTAAAGTTATCCATTCATACAACCAATAGCAGCATAATTTATTGTAATACTGTTCAGTTGGTGACTGTTGCAAAGGTTTAGAAATTTGGAGGGTTATTTTAGTGAAAGGGTGAAAACAGGCACTAAGATGCCTGTTTGAAAGTCTGGATTTAGCATGCAATTTTGGGGCTAATTGATGATTACCATGATTTAAACGTGCCTGCAGGCGCTAAAATGGACAACTGCACGTTTAGCACTCAAGCACTGATTAGAATCAATTTTCCTGGAGTTGTATATGTAGCCTCCACTCACCCACTTCCACTGAAGGTGTAGCGTGCACTGGCTGGCAGAGAAGCCAATGTGGAAGGATGTCTCAGGGACCAAGAGGGCGCCCAGCTTCTCAGAAGCAGCACTGAGGTCCTGGTGGAGGAGGTCCAGTGGACCTATCTGGGGGGCAAGGTCGTATACTAGTTCTGCTGTAGAAGAGTCAGATGAGTCTCTTGCAGGGCCAAGCTTCAGAAAAAGGCTGATGAATGTAGACAAACCAAATGCTTGGTGCAATGCAGCGCCTGCCTGAAAGCTTATGGGTCCTGGCTAGGGGGATAGGGAAGTCCGCATCCACCTTGGTCCGTGGCTTGATGCAGAGCCTGGAACCCATTCTGTACCCACAGGGAGGGAAGGAGGCCACGGAGGCAACTAAAGTGGCGCATGTGGTAGGAGATCACCCGGGAGGTGACAGCTAGGAGCCATGGTCCCAGGCCATGGCTCCAGTTCTGCAAGAAATTTAACGATTTGACACAAGTGGTCAAGGTAAGATCTCATCTCACTAACACACTGCTCAATAACTGCACCACCACCACCACCATCACAACCTCAACACACTTCATCCACCATCTAAATATACACTGGCATTCACACATCCCACACTATTGCATCCTTCACAGGTACAACTCACACCTCAGACACATCTCACAGCTCTTCAACCATGTGAGGCATCACACACACACACAAACACACCTGTCAATATTCTCATTCATAATCACCACTCTTTCTCTTCCAGGACAAGATAGCACATAACAGACGGCAGCAGGACTTGACTGGGGGTGGGGAAGCACTCTCCTTGAGGAGGCAGTGCTGGCCGTGAGCGGGAGGGGAAGGGATTTGACACTGTAGCCAGAGGCAGAATAGAGAATGTATGTGGCCACTCCAGCTTCCTTACAGATGCACAACTATTCCTGATCCCTAATTCCCCAAACCTATCCTCACTCCCAAGCTTCATATGGTCTCATCACGCACATGTGCTGTGCCCTAACCCTTCTAGCTTTATCATTGCAGGCTCCCAGGAGCAAGATCCACCTCGCCACCTGGAGGAAATGGAAGATGAGCAAGAGGCACCTCGCCACCCCCCCCCCACCCCAGAAGGAAGAGGAGGGGGAGGAGAGCTAGGAAGAATGCACTGAGTCAATGGCTACCACTGTTGCAGGCACCAGCTCAGAGACCAGCACCACGCATAACTTAGAGGCTAGGTTAAAAGAGGGATCCTCACAGTGGGATGCACCGAGCACTAGTGGGCAGCAGCCACGCAGGGTGGAAGGGACACCACAGGTGCCACCTTTCTGGAGGGCAAAGTCATATACTAGTTCTACTGTAGAGGAGTCAGATGAGGGCCAAGCTTCAGAAGAAGGCAGATGGATGCGACAAACCAAATGCTTGGTGCAATGGAGAGTGTCGTAAGAATGAGCCTTACGCGTGGTAAACTTAATGTAAGCTTTAATCAACTTAAAACGGTGCTGCATACAAAAGAGGTCTTACCCTATGCCTCTTCCAGAGCTAACTGATCAGTCCAGTATTTATCCTGGACTGATTACAGGAAGTGATGTCATACAGGAAGCTGAAAAGTGTTACCACATTCTCCCCCCCCAAAAGATTAGGAGGCCGGAATGCTCCCTCCATTTCGTAGCCGTTGGATGAGGGAGAGCCGCACCCGTTTGGGTTCTCGTAGCGGTAGAGGGCCCCTAGCCCGTTTACCCGCTGCGGGCCATGGACCAGAGTCCGAGTGCTCCAGCCCGCTCTGTGAGGGGTCAGAACGATCCTGACTGTGTACTGGTACCCGAATGGGTGTCGGGCAGGGCTGTGGCAGATCCGTTTCTGAGCGTACGGTACAGGGTTGATCGTGGCTGCGCGTGCGAGCCCCGACGGGCTCATAGTCAGTCTGCCCCAGGTCGGCACGCTGGAGTGAGGTACCAGCCGGCGTCAGATCCCGATCATGATGAGAGGCACCTGGCAAGCCCAGAGATGTGCCTGGTACAATATCATCCCCTGGTGTCCCTCTATGTTTCGGCGGGCAGGGAGCCAGATCCCGCAATGACACGGTAGATTCCCGACCGTCAGGATACCGAATATAGGCGTAGGTAGGGTTGACGTCAGTGAGCTCAACCTCATCTACCAGGGGGTCATTCTTAGACGCCCGGACATATCTTCGGAGTAGCACTGGTCCCGGTGCAGTCAGCCACGACGGGAGAGATGTCCCATAGGATGAGCGACGCTGAAATCGGAAGAACCGTTCATGAGGCGTCGTATTTGTGGCGGTCGAAAGGAGGGACCGTGTGGAGTGTAATGCGTCTGGAAGTACTGCTTCCCAATGCTGGTTGGGTAGGCCCCGAGATCTCAAAGCCAGACGTACCGCATTCCAGATGATAGCGTTAAAACGCTCGACTTGCCCATTCCCAACCGGATGATAAGGCGTCGTTTTGCTGGCAGCAATACCCCGTTCCGAGAGATAGGCCTTGAGTTCTCCCGACATAAAAGAAGGGCCCCGATCTGAATGAACATAGGATGCCATGCCACAGAAAGCAAATACCTGTTCAAGGCAGCTGATAACCGTGGTTGTCAGCATATTGGGGCAGGGAAAGGCAAACGGAAAACGAGAATACTCATCAACCATTGTTAATAGATAAGTGTTGCGAGTCGAAGAGGGCAACGGCCCCTTAAAATCGATGCTAAGCCTTTGCATTGGCTGGGTCGCATGTATGAGTATACCACCCGAGGGGCGGAAAAACCGAGGTTTCAATTCCGCACAGACTCTGCAGTCCGAGCACATCTTCTTTACATCCCCGGTAGAGAATGGGAGATTTCGGGACCGCACGAAGTGCAGCATGCGAGTAACGCCTGGATGACACAACCCATCATGGATGTCTATGAGCGTAGAGGGTGCCATGGCGGAGCAGAATGCTCGTGTGAGGGTATCCGGAGCCACATTCTCCTTGCCAGGTCGATAGTGGATGGTGTAACCAAAAGAGGCCAATTCCAGCCGCCAAAGCTGGATTTTATTATTTTTAATTTTGGTCCGTTTTCGATTATCGAGCATGAAGGCGACCGATCGCTGGTCCGTGATTAAGGTAAAGTGCTGGCGAGCCAGGAGATGACTCCACTTCCGTACTGCCTCTATGATGGCTGTAGCTTCTTTCTCGACTGGAGGATAATGTAGCTCAGCCCCTTGAAAAGTCCTGGACAAAAATGCCACCGGACGACCTTCCTGATTCAGAGTGGCTGAGATTGCCACCTCCGAGGCATCACACTCAACCACGAAAGGAAGACTCTCATCGATGGAGTGAAGAGCCGCTTTCTCCAACTGCTTTTTCAGGAGGTTAAAGGCTGCAACAGCCGTTGTGTCTAGTGGGAATGTGCTGGCCTTCAGTAGAGGTTGGATTCGGTCCGAGAAGTTAGGAATCCATTTCGCATAATATGCAAACAGGCCGAGGGCCCGGCGCAAGGAGGCCGGATTCTTAGGTGGCGGGAGTTCTTGGAGTGGGCGAAGCCTTTCAGGGTCAGGTTTAATGATGCCATTGCCCACACAATAGCCAAGGATGTTGATAGTTGGTTGTGACTCAATGGATTTAGCCGCATTCAATGTCAAATTACGGTGCTGGAGTGCATCCCAAAATCGTTGGAGATTGGCGTCATGTTCCTGCTGATTGCGACCTGCGACAGTAATATTGTCCAGATAAGGAAACGTATCCTTCAAGTCTTCCTGTTTGACCAGGTCATCCATTGCTCGCTGGAAGACAGCCACTCCATTAGTGACCCCAAAGGGGAGGCGACGAAATTGATACAGCCGCCCATTGGCTTCAAAGGCTGTATACTGCTTGTCTGAGACCTTCAAGGGTACCTGATGATAGGCGCTTTTCAGATCATAAGTCGAGAACACCGTGTACTCAGCCAATTTATTAACCATATCATCGATGCGCGGCAATGGGTATGCGTCCAAGTCCGTATACTGATTGATGGTCTGTGAATAGTCAATGCACAGCCGTTTCTTGTGAGGTTGTAGAGGGTTCTTAACAATAACGACCTGGGCGCGCCATGGCGACGAACAAGGCTCGATGATATCCTCTGCTAAAAGCCGAGAAATCTCAGCCGCAATAAAAGACTGGTCTTCCTGACTGAAACGGCGTGACTTTGTTATAATCGGTTTGCATCGAGGAGGGATACTGGCAAACAGTGAGGGTTCATCCAGTGAAGCTGCTGACAAGGCACAGAACGGTAATCGAGGTCGTATATTAGAAATAGTGAGTTCAGGTTTGGATCCGCCGAACTCAATGGTAAGCTTCTTATGCTGCTTTTGAAAATCCAGCCCTAAGATAAGATCACTACATAAGTCCTTGAGCACCGAAAGCCGGGTGGAGGGATACCTGTGACCTTTAAGCATTATTTCAACTACACAGAAGCCAGAAATTCTGGTATTAAGTGATGACTGAGCCATCGCAACTGCCTGGTCCGATGGAAAAACATGTAGCTTTAACTGTGCAACAGTCTGTTCCCTAATGAAACTATCAGTGCTACCTGAGTCAATTAAGGCATCTAAAGTATGTCCATTAATTGATGCTTTTGTAGCTGCATGGAATAGATTCTGAGGACAAGCAGCTGTAATTGGTGTCGTTGCACAAAGAGTGGCTGAAATTCTAGGTGTGTTTCTTCGAGAAAAAACCCGAGAGGAAGCACGATAGTTTTTAGTTGGAACATCCTGATAGGCCCTTACTGGGGCAGTTCGGTAGGACTTAGCTTGATAAGCCCTCGTAGAGGCTCTTGATAGGCAAACCTTTACAAAATGACCCTTTTTGTTGCAATGACTGCAAAACGCATTGCGAGCAGGGCAGAATCTCCGAGGGTGAAACTCATCACCACAAAAAAAGCATTTCTTAGATTGCCAAGAGGCTGCCACAGTGGGGTCATCATCCTCTTCATCAGTGAAGTCATCAGATCGATCGTCAGGGATAAAGTCCTCCCTAATAGAGTTCACCTGTGGCCTCTTAAATTGCCTGACTGTAGTTAAGGCAGCAGACCGAGGTCTGGGCACTGTAAAAAGGTCTGCATTTCTTTTTGCCAGATCTAGAGAGCAAGCCAAGTCATAAGCTCTCTGCAGCTCAAGTGTCTTACTTTCCAGTAGACGCTGGCGTATAAATGGGGAGGCAAGCCCGCAGATGAACGCATCACGGATCATTTCTTCGCGGTATAGCTCAGCTGAGGCTGCCCGAAAGTTACAGTCCATACTAAGCCTGCGAAGCTCTTGGAGGAATTTATCAATGGATTCCTCCGGCCCTTGTTGGGCTGTAGCTAGTAGATGTCTAGCATAGACCTCATTCGGTGTCTTAGTATATAGTCTCTTAAGCGTCTGAATTGCCTCCTCATAACTGTCCCAGTCTTCCACATACTGAAATACATTCGGGGTGACACAGTTGATGAGTATCCGCAACTTTGAGTTATCATCAGCTTTGCAATACTCAAGAAAATTCTCAAACGTGCGATACCAGTGTTTCCACACCTTACCGGCTGCTGGGGTGTTTGGGTCCAAGTCAAGACGCGATGGTTTAAGGATGTTTTCCATGATGGGTGCTCCCTGGATCCTTAGCTCCGAGTTCGTCCAAAAAGTTTGAGTGCGAAGTTTTTCAAAAGTTGATTAAATTGTCGTAAGAATGAGCCTTACGCGTGGTAAACTTAATGTAAGCTTTAATCAACTTAAAACGGTGCTGCATACAAAAGAGGTCTTACCCTATGCCTCTTCCAGAGCTAACTGATCAGTCCAGTATTTATCCTGGACTGATTACAGGAAGTGATGTCATACAGGAAGCTGAAAAGTGTTACCACAGAGAGACTGCCTGAAAACTTATAGGTCATGGCTAGAGGGATGGAGGAGTCCGCCTCCACCTTGGTCGATGGCTTGACGCAGAGCCTGGAACCCATCCTCTCCAGTGTGGAAAGGCTGGTCAATTCCAGCCAGCGACCTGTGGAGCCCGACATCATGCAGTGCTGATGACTGAGGTCGCAGCTTCCAATGCAGTCATTGCATCTTCCGTGGAATGGCAATGTGCAGCAATGGAAGCTCAGCCAGCATTGCTGCTCCCTTCCCCACCATTCCACCATTGCCCTTGCAGTGGCCTGTTAGCCAAGCAGCCCAGACTGCTGAAGCCCATGCTGAGATGGTGCAGTCTGAGGTGGGGCCATCACGGCCCACAGCATCTCTAGGGCATCCCAGGAGGACATCTAAACTGACCTCTTCAGAATCTCAGCAGCCACCCACCTCGCTGGCTGCTGTCACTGGGTTTTCACTTCATAAAAGCACTAGAGTAGGCAAGAGCACTTATAGGATAACCACTAAGGGTAAGCACCAGGGTGAATAGTTTAATATTTGTTAGTTGTGTGATGTTTCTATTGTTTGCTTTTGCTGCAGATAAAGATTGATTGGGTAGTGGTGGAATCGGTGGTCTTCTTTATTGTGGTCTTCATGCGGAAGGAGTTGAAAGGATTGAGTGCAGATGATGGACTTCCTGATGGATCCTCAGTTGTGGAAGGTAAAGCCTGTGGCAACAGAGCCCGGAGTCTGATGGTGGAGCACGTCTCTCAAAAGCGCTCTTCAATTAGATGGCAGCGAGCTTCCCTCCCAGGTGCGGGCCGTCTACCTGGAAGCCTCTGTTACTCCCCCGGTTCCCCTCCTCTTCCTCCTCCTACTCTTGTGCCTCCTGAGCTTGACCCTCTGATCGCCAGATTGAGGAGCATGCAGCAAATCACCACGAATCTGGACGCCTCCTCGGCTAAGTACTGCAGGGCACCTCCTGACCGGTCAAGGCATCTAAACCTCTGCTTGAGGACTCCAGTGGTCTGCTCAATGATATTCTTGGTGGCTGAGTGGCTCTCATTGTATGAGTGCTCAGCTGGTTTCAGGGGGTTTCTCAGAGGAGTCCTGAGCCATGACATCAGAGGATATCCCTTGTCACCTAGTAGCCAGCCATGCATGGGGCTCAAAGATCTGTGGGACCGATGACTGTCTCATTATAAATGCATTATGGAAGCTCCCTGGATAGCAGGGATTCACCTGCATGATGCGCTGCTGGTGGTTGCACACGAGCTGCACATTGAGGGACTGGAATCCCTTCATGTTCCTGAACACCTCAGTTTAAATGAGAGGCTTGCAAGGCCACATGTGTGCAGTCAATGGCTCCCTGTACCATGGGGAATCCCGCAATCCTGTCGAATCCTAGAGCTCTTTGCCTCTGGTCTTCTCTGGCAATAAGGAATGATATAAAATCATTCCTCAGAGTGTATAGAGCCACAGCGACCTCCCTTATGCAGAAGTGTACAGAGGATTGTGAGATGTGTCTGCGTGGGTTTCCTCCGGGTGCTCCGGTTTCCTCCCACAGTCCAAAAATGTGTGGGTTAGGTTGATTTGGCTATGATAAATTGACCCTTAGTGTTAGGGGGGATTAAATATGTGGGGTTATGGGGATAGGATGGGATATGTTAGGGGGAATTAAATACGTGGGGTTACGGGGGTAGGGTGGGATATGTGTACTGTGGGGATTAAAGCAGGGACAGGGTACTGGATTTGGATGATCAGCCATGATCGTATTGAATGGCGGAGCAGGCTCGACGGGCCGAATGGCCTACTCCTGCTCCTAGATTCTATGTTTCTATGTTTCTATGTGACTGATATCACCCAGAGCTGCCTGGAAGGTTCCAGTAGCATAAAAATTAAGTGCTACTGTGACCTTGACTGCCACAGGCAATGCAGTCAAAAGAACATAAAAAATAGGAGCAGGAGTCAGCCATTTGACCTTTCGAGTCTGCTCCACCATTCAATAAGATCATGGCTGATCTTCTATCTCAACTCCACCATCCTGCACTATCCCGATATCCCTTGATTTCCTTAGTATCCAAAAATCTGGCGATCTCTTGAATATACTCAACGACTGAGCATTCACAGCTCTCTGGGGTAGAGAATTTCGAAGATTCACAACACTGAGTGAAGAAATTTCTCCTCATCTCAATCCTAAATGGCCGACCCCTTATTCTGAGACTGTGACCCCCTAGTTCTAGACTCCCCAGCCAGGGGAAACATCCTCCCAGCATTTACCCTGTCAATCCCCCATAGAATCTTATATGTTTCAATGAGATCACCACTCATTCTTCTAAACTCTAGAGAATATAGGCCTAATCTACTCAATTTCTCCTCATAGGACAATCCCCCCATCGCAGGAACCAGTCTGGTGAACCTTTGTTGCACTCCCTCTAAGGCAAGTATGTCTTTCCTTAGGTAAGGGGACCAAAACTGTACACAATACTCCAGGTGTGGTCTCACCAAGGTCCTATATAATTGTAGTAAGACTTCTTTACTCTTATACTCCAATCACTTTGTAATAAAGGCTAACATACCATTTGCTTTCCTAATTGCTTGCTGTACCTGCGTGTTAACTTTCTGTGATTCGTGTACAAGGACACCCAGGTCCCTCTGAACACCAACATTTCCCAATCTCTCACCTTTTAAAAAATATTCTGCTTTTCTATTTTTCCTACTAAACTGGTCAACTTCACATTTCTATTCCATTATATTCCATTTGCCATGTTCTTGCCCACTTACTTAACCTGTCTATATCCCTTTGTAGCTTCTTTGCATCCTCCTCACAATTTACTTCCCACCTAACTTTGTATCGTCAGCAAACTTGGATACATTACATTTGGTCCCCTCATCTAAGTCATTGATATAGATTGTGAATAGCTGAGGGCCAAACACTGATCCTTGCAGTACCCCACTAGTTATAGCCTGCCAACTCAAAAATGACTGGTTTATTCCTACTCTCTGCTTTCTGTCCGTTAACCAATCCTCAATCCATGCTAATATATTACCCCCAATCCCATGAGCCCTAATTTTGTGTAATAACCTCTTGTGTGGTACCTTATCGAATGCTTTTTTGAAAATCCAAATACACCACATTCACTGGTTCCCCCTTAAACCAGAGTTATAGCTTCATATGCCATCTTGGAGGCTCTTTAGCGCCTATAGTATCCAGGGAAAATCGCCCTTGTTGTCTAACTTGTTTGAGAAATAGTTTTTAATTAATGCTCTGCATTTGTAACTGGTACGAATGAGTAATAAACTGACAAGTTGCTGTAAAAATGACTATGCCTGTGTCTATGACTATGCTGTTATCCTTCAGATGTAATGTCATGATCAGCTGTAATATACTCCTATGTCAACAATTTTGGGATTCAATCGGTGTTCAGAAACCACTTAAGCTTTGTTCTTGTGGTTTATGACATTAACTCAAGCCTATGATTGGTTTACAGCCTTGTAAACCCATTCCACAAATGTAGTTTTATCTGCTGACTGTTTAACTGAAGTGAATTTGTGGTGTACATTACGTAAAAGTTGATAACTCACTCATACCTGCGGCTGTATGGGTTGAGCATCTGATTATCGATTCCTGTATGTGTATGCTGTACACTAGGTGCCCATGTTTGCACAGCAGCTGCTATTTAAAAATGGGAAATGTCACAATGGTGATGGTGGCATTTGTATTCATTTAGCTAATATCTCAGATACCAACAGTCATATCCAAGATATATCCTATATGCAAGGTGAGTATCACTTGTGCACTCCTACGGAATCATGTACAAGTGTCAATTTTGCATTTTGTACACTGGGTGGATTATATGTTTTATGGCAATATACTTTGGCTAAATATCCATCTCTTATAGCACTGTAGTACTATAGAAAGGAATTTGTTAGAGACTGAATCAGAATGATCTAATTGTGTGCACACAATGGAGCTTTGGTTTGCTCTCCTCCTCACACACCCTGCAAACACTTGCACAATTGTACTCTCAAGCAGGTACTCATGGCACCGTCAACAACCTTGGTTTTGGAAATGACTTCAAAGTTCACAAGTTACATAGAAGGCATAGGAGGCCATATAACATAAATAAATAATCAGAGTAAAACCTGCTGTTTACACTGACAGCAAAGCAAATTGATGAATGCTAATTCGAAGTGCAGCCACCTCACCATGCAAAGCCAACTTTTTTATTTAGTTAAGACAGATAAGATCACAAAATACTTTTAAGTCACACAGAACTTATGCCCTCCCCAAACACGTTAAACAAAACCAAATAATAAAAAAAGAAAGCCTCCTTTATTCTAAAACAAGAAGGTTAAAAAAAGACACGTAATTAATCATGTCAAAGCACAATGTCCTATTAAAACCAGCACCCCACTGGCCTGAAAGTATTTGTCAACTTTGCTATTAGTGTCTTTATGCCCTAATGCATAACAATGAAATTAATCAACTTATGTCTAGGAGTTCAGGGTTTTGGGAACTTAGTGTTGAAAATCATAGGATATTTTGTCGATCTTATTTCAGGTGATTGTAAGAGAAACTCCCACCATTTCAAGCAATTTCACACTTATCCAGAAATAGGTTAGAGTTAAAGATGCTGCTGGCCAAGCAGATTCTTTGATCCATAATTAAGAAAAGAAACTCTCAGGGTAAGTGCAATGAAAGTTAAGTCGCTACCGTATGTCTATCCCATGTAGTTTTTACAAAATGCCACAGTTAAAATAATTATATTTTGAAGGCTCTGCTGTGGAGCCTCATTAGTCTCCTTTTGTTGAGTTCAACAGTCGAGCTAATGTTATCCAAAAAATCAGCGGCGATGTGATCACTCTGAAAATAGACACATTGCAAAATCGGCGTTTGGGAGGGAATACACTCACAGGGGATTCAATTGGCTGGTATCACTACAGCATATCTACGCCACACCTAGGAGGCGCACAGGAGTAACGGGTGATGATCTGCCAGCTAATTTTATCTTCCTCTCTGTGGGGAAATACCTTGTCTCTTCTCAGTGACTCACCAGATGGCCCAGCAGTGGCTGGGAAATTGTGTAGGGATTTGTAGGAGGTAAAACAGAATGCATTACGATTAGCGTCACTGGACCACTAATAATTGTACTCACTGCTTTTAACCTCTGAATGCATCAACTCAATTAAATGTCTGGGCTCAAGGACTTTTTTTTAATCAAAGTCACAGTTCAAGTGACATAACACTCTCCACTTATTTACTTACAAGGTTGTTGGTCTCCTAATCCAGGTTCAAGTCTAATGTATTGCTGAGACTATAATTAGATAAGACCTTTGACAATTGATCCTTTTATAAAGGTGAGGGGGTCTATCTTTTGGTGCACCTTACTGTTACCATTCACTTACTGGGAAGTGGTTTGAGAGTTGTGTCAGCAGTGCTAGTTTTAGTATGATTACCAATGAACTACATTTTCACATAGCATTAAACACAGTGAAATGTACTACAGCACGTTAATTAAAAACTGGAATTAAATCAATTTGTATGGGATACCTTTTTTAGTGGTGGAACATTGTCAGTATAGGTCCATCTTGAAGTAGGTTTTGATTCTTTCCAATATGTTTCTCTAATACTTTGTTAGATTTATAATTGATTTTGTATAATATTTATTATGAATGTACTTTGAGACTTTAAAATGCAGAAATACATTATAGTATAGTAAATAGTAATATGAATTATAATGTAATAATACTTTTGTGATTTTGTGTAAATATATATGTCAGCTTGACCCATTGGTAACACTCTTATCTCTTACTCAGAAGGTTGTGGGTTCAAGCCCCACTCCATGAATTGAGCTCTAGGCTGATACTGCAGTACAACACTGGGGGAGTACTGCATTGTTGAAGGTGCTATCTTTCAGATGAGATTTTAAACTGAGGTCCTACCTGCCTGTTCATGTGGACATAGATCATCCCATGTCCCGACTAACATTTGTCCCTCAACTACCATCAGCAAAACAGATGACCTCCATTTGCTGTTTGTGGGACCTTGCTGTGCATTTGCTTACAAAACAACAGTGTCAACACTTCAAAAGTAATTCATTGGCTGTGAAGTGCTTTGAGGAGTCCTGAGGATGTAAAGGTGCTGTGTAAATGCAAGTCCTTATATGCATACATGCAAAGTACCTACTATGATTATAGAAAGTAAGTGAACACAGCAGTTGTGGGGGAAATGGCAGAAGTGGAAGGGCATACTTTTTTTAAAATGCGTTCAGAAGTTAATAGTTACAATCATTGCTTTTATTATCTGAATGCATCAATTCAATTAAAGGCCTGGGTTTCAGGACTTTTTTTCTTTATCAAAGTTATAGCTCAAGCGATATGACAATCTCCACTCACCTTTTTTGCTGGTGCTCTACAGACCTTTGTCCATTCATCTTGGTTTCTCAATTTGAACAATTTCAGTTTGTATAGTGGCCCTGCAGAGGATCTTGCATTGGAGCTGAAATCATCCCATGGTTTTTTTTCAGGCTGTGTTATTCCCCAAGATCTCCAATACTGACAGATTGTTTCCTTTCTTTTTATCTTGGGATCATTTTCCTCCTATTCCTTGAACAAGATGGGTTGTTAATCTGAAGATGTTGGTTGAAATGTAGGCGAGTCCTCAGTGCAGGTGTGAACATAGGAATAATGAATTCTAATTTCATACTAGGCCACGTCTAAGGGAAGTAATGATATAGAATACATAAATCCATCTTCGAAGACCAAAGAATCTTGAAGGAAATGGACAGAAAAAGAAAGAGAACAGATGAGCTGGGACCCAAGATATGGAATGTGAGGAAAAGAAAGGATGAGTGGAATCAATTTATGAGGGGAATAAGACATTGTTTCTGAATGTAAGGGATAAGCATGTGTTCTGCTATATAGCAGAATAGTAGGGGTAGGACTCAGTACTAGAGGAGGTGCAAGTGACTAGACTGCATGCCTCAGATGTTACCATGGTGGGCAGGAATGGAAAATTGTATCACTATGTTGGTTTCTACAACTTAATTTGTACTGGCTGCCTTGAAAATGCAGTGAGAATCATTTATAAGTGACATCTGTCTCCAATGCTTGAAGATCGTGAGCTGATTTTCCCAACTCTGGAACATTACCTTGTGCCATCAGTAGGTCAGTGATAATTAAAGTTCCTGTGTAAAATAGAGAAGGGATATGAATACGCAGTAGATTTTTTGAGAAAATAAATGAATCACATCACCACAGAATGGCACAGCCTTTAAAAAAGCCCACATAAGGATTTCAAAAGTACTAACTACCTCGATGCAGAACCGACCTTAAGTGCACAATCCCACATTTTAAATTAATTTCTTCTGGGTCAGGTACAGATGGGCATTGACTGAGGGGTGGTGCACTGTTTTATAGATCTTTTTCCACTTGTTAGTACTTATCTCAAGTCCTGCTTTGAAGACCTCTCAACCCTTTGAATGCTACCTTGAATGAAGGATGCATAAAATATATTTAAATATACAGCAGTTTGGAATGTTTGATATTTTGCTTCTTTTTGGTCTTACATAAATAACGCTCATTATTAATTTTATTTTGCATACTTTAATGTAAATCTTATTTATCTCAGAGAAAGTAATGCATCAAGATTCCCTGAACTCCATTGTTAATGTGAAAGGCAGAACAGTGTCTTCCCGATCTACAAATGCCCAGGTGAGCTATGGGCAACTTGTTCTGACATTGCAGCTCTGCTCGGCTAGACACAAACAAAACAGGAGCAAAATGTTAAATGACCTTTCAACCAATGCACAATTAAAATGAAGGATAAGATAACTTTAAATAAGGCTACAAAATTACCTTTAAAACTACTGTTGCCAAACAAATAATTTTTAAGAAATTACTTTCACTAGTTCGATCCCACCTTAGAGAACTTGCAATTAGAATCAAATGTGATGTAACTGTTGTGAGAGAAAACAGCTGTCCAACCATTTGGTTCAAAAAATGCCCAACATAGGAAAAAATTTTAATACTGAAACTTCAATACTATACTTTCATTTCCAGCTATAAACTGGGTATCCATGAGGCGCTGTGGGCCATCAGCAGCAACAGAATTGTATTCCACCACAATCTGTAACCTCATGACCGAACATATCCCTCACTCTACCATTACCATCAAGCCAGGGGACCAACCCTGGTTCAATAAGGAGTGTAGAAGAGCATGTCAGGAGCAGCACCAGGCGTACCTAAAAATGAGGTGCCAACCTGGGAAGCTGCAACACAGGACTACATGCATGCTAAAAAGCGGAAGCAGCATGCTATAGACAGGTCTAAGCGATCCCACAATCAACGGATCAGATCAAAGCTCTGCAGTCCTGCCACATCCAGTCGTGAATGGTGGTGGACCATTAAACAACTAACGGGAAGAGGAGGCTCCATGAATATCCCCATCCTCAAAGACAGTGGAGCCCAGCATGTAAGTGCAAAAGACAAGGCTGAAGCATTTGCAACCATCTTCAGCCAGAAGTGCCGAGTGGATGATCCATCTCGGCCTACTCCTGAGGTCCCCACCATCACAGAAGCCAGTCTTCAGCCAATTTGTTTCACTCCACGTGATATCAAGAAACGGCTGAGCGCACTGGATACAGCAAAGGCTATGGGCCCCAACAACATCCCGGCTATCGTGCTGAAGACTTGTGCTCCAGAACTAGCCGCGCCTCAAGCCAAGCTGCTTCAGTACAGCGACAACACTGGCATCTATCCGACAATGTGGAAAACTGCCCAGGTATGTCCTGTCCACAAAAAAACAGGACAAATCCAACCCAGCCAAATACTGCCCCATCAGTCTACTCTCAATCATCAGCAAAGTGATGGAAGGTGTCATCGACAGTGCTATCAAGCGGCATTTACTCACTAAAAACCTGCTCACTGATGCCCAGTTTGGGTTCCGCCAAGACCACTCGGCTCCCGACCTCATTACAGCCTTGGTCCAAACATGGACAAAGGAGCTGAATTCCAGAGGTGAGGTGAGAGTGACTGCCCTTGTCATCAAGGCAGCATTTGACCGAGTGTGGCATCAAGGAGCCCTAGTAAAACTGAAGTCAATGGGAATCAGGGGGAAAATGCTCCACTGGCTAGAGTCATACCTAGCACAAAGGAAGATGGTTGTGGTGGTTGAAGGTCAATCATCACAGCCCCAGGACATTGCTGCAGGAGTTCCTCAGGGCAGTGTCCTAGGCCCAACCATCTTCAGCTGCTTCATCAATGACCTTCCCTCCAACATAAGGTCAGAAATGGAGATGTTCGCTGATGACTGCACAGTGTTCAGCGTCATTCACAACTCCTCAGATAATGAAGCAGTCCATGCCTGCATGCAACAAGACCTGGACGACGTTTAGGCTTGGGCTGATAAGTGGCAGGTAACATTTGAGCCACACAAGTGCCAGGCAATGACTATCTCCAACAATGATGTGGAGATGCCGGTGTTGGACTGGGGTGGACAAATGTGAGAAGTCGCACAACACCAGGTTATAGTCCAACAGCTTTATTTGATGAAGGAGCAGCGCTCCGAAAGCTTGTGATTTCAAATAAAGCTGTTGGACTATAACCTGGTGTTGTGCGACTTCTCACATTTATCTCCAACAAGCAAGAGTCTAACCACCTCCCCTTGACAGTCAACAGCATTACCATCACCAAATCCCCCACCATCAACATCCTGGGGATCACCATTGGCCAGAACCTTAACTGGACCAGCCACATAAATACAGTGGCAACAAGAGCAGGTCAGAGGCTGGGTATTCTGCGGTGAGTGTCTCACCTCCTGACTCCCCAAAGCCTTTTCACCACCTACAGAGCACAAGTCAGGAGTGTGATGGAATACTCTCCACTTGCCTGGATGAGTGCAGCTCCAACAACACTCAAGAAGCTCGACACCATCCAGGACAAAGCAGCCCACTTGACTGGCGCCCCATCCACCACCTTAAACATTCACTCCCTCCACCATGCACTGTAGCTGCAGTGTGTACCATCTACAAGATGCACTGCAGTAACTCGCCAAGGCTTCTTCGGCAGCACCTCCCAAACCCGCAACCTCTACCACATCGAAGGACAAGGACAGCAGATGCATGGGAACACCACCACCTCCAAGTTCCCCTCCAAGTCACACACCATCCTGACTTAGAAGTATATCGCCGATCCTTCATCGTCGCTGGGTCAAAATCCTGGAACACCCTACCTAACAGCACTGTGGGAGTAACTTCACCACACGGACTGCAGCGATTCAAGAAGATGGCTCACCACCACCTTCTCAAGGGCAACTAGGGATGGGCAATAAATGCTGGCCTTGCCAGTGACGCCCACATCCCATAAACGAATAAATAAAATTAAAAATTTTTGAAACATAGGACTTATACAGGAATGCTTTTGTTAACAATCTGGAATATTAACTTCGTTTTCCTGACTGATCTTGAATTGGCCAAAAGCCTTGTTGCACCAGGAAGGAGAATGAGTGTAATGATGCTGCTCCAGTCATGTCAGCATCATGTCAGCTTCATAACTCCAGTCATGAAGCTGACATGATGCAACAAACAGATCTTCATTTTAGAATTATAGAATCGTAGAATAGTACAGCACTTTTGTTGGATACTTGAAAATTGGTTGAAGCTTTTCACTGGGCTGGTGAGAATGATCAGGTATAACTTCAGTCCAAATCTATCACTTCTCTTGCATGCTGTATTTGTCACATGTTTTTCTCAGCAGCTCTGTTACCCCAAAGTAATTATTTTCACCCTCTGATTGTTATGCACAAGGGGGGATAAAAAATCAAGTCTTGACAGTATTGATGTAACTGAGTCTCGAGGTACAATTCATGTAGCTAAATTGGAAGTGACACTCGGACAGTGGACAGATGGAAGATGATGAGGGATCAGGCAGCAGATGCCGGTCACAATAAACCAGGTAATGCATCACAAGGTTACGGACTTACAGCAGCGGAGAAATAGGCAATGGATACATGTTCATCATGACTTATCCCTTTATCTGGAAGCACAGGGATTTCCGCTGTTCCTTTGGATGTAATAAATTCCCTGTTGGGGAATTCATTGTCTTGGATCACGAAGCAGAGCTAATCCAGGACAGACCACCAAATTCAGCATACATTACAGTAAAATGGGGAAATATTGTATCCTCACTGCTATCAACTTTCACTGAAGGACCACCACCACCATAATAAGGTATTGTCTATTTGAAAATACTCTCAGCTGATCTTTGTAGTTTTCAATTCTCTTGAAATAACACACCTGATGCATTTAAGCAAGTATTGGGTACTTCATCAACTTTGCTGTTTCAGATCTTTTCTCAAATACAGGGAGGCAGATAATAAGAACTGACAGTTTATAGATTCTTCAAAAAAAAATCCAAAATAAACAAAGTCTGAGAACAGATAGGCAGAAGGATTAGGTTTCAGACTGTGCAGAGGTTTCAGTCATAGTCACTTAGACAGCATTCTTGTACGAAGAGTCTTTGTTTGTTTTTCCTGTCGGCAGGCCAAGCAGAACATTTAAGATATCCGTCTTATTTTCATCACCCATGCATTTGCAGGTTAAAGTTCTTGTTTTTGGGTGTTAAAGCTTGAATAATTCATTTTTTGTTTTTTTATTCTTTGGCATATCCTTGGCATATTATTAGTATTAATTGATACCCTCACCCAGAGAATCAGGGTAAGGGGTCAGAGGTTAAGCAGTTGAAGTTGGTGTTTCTTGTAGGTACTTCTGCTCGCTATTCCAGGGAATTAGCGTGTACTGGTACTCATTACATACTACATCTCATTAGTTTATTCCACAATACCTATTATTTTGTGCAGCAGTATCTTACAACCTGAATTAACTTTTAATTTTTACAATAACATGAAATATTAAAGAGCACATTTAAAGATTTTATTTTTAAAAGATACTGTACAATGGACTGCTACATTTAGGTGGACTATTATAAAATGTGTACAAGAACCAATGGCATAAAGCAGTAGGCCTCTCGTTAGCACATTAACTAAAGGGCAACAGGTGTGGCTTGCTCTGTGCCGAAGGAAACAAGCACCTTGGAATTTACTAAGCAAACTAAAGCTGTGGGTGACAGAGTCCTGCTCTCTGCTGAAGTGCTAGGGGAACAATTAGTCCTGCTGAGTGAGTCTCTCAGGATAAATTACCAAAAGAATTGATTATATTCCAGCTTTGTCGACGAGTAAAGTTTAAGGAGGACAGAGGGTAGTGAGGAGGACTTAATACCACATTCCACCGATGAGCAAAAATTAATTTAGCTTCTCCTCCTGCTCCTCTTCATCTGACATGGAAAATTGAGGGACACAGTGTGGTGTACAGAACCGAATAGATTAATACAGCTTTATACAGAGTTGATATGTTTATTAGTTACCTGTCGTGTAATATGTTCTGTGATTTCTTCTGCCTAATTAAGAATGAAGGAGAAGGGGCCTGGTTGTCACAGTGAGTTAGAGTACTGTACTTGTGAGACACTAAAGTGGTGTTCCTGCTGTGGAGAGGTGCTTAGTTTCTGCTTCACACCACCCAACAGAAGGTGGGGAGATTGGAGAATCTTCCTGTCATTCTTATGTCTCCCTAGTGGCTGGCTTGAAGTAGCTTTATTATAGGTTAGGAAAGCTACCCATCCACTCACCTGCAATCAGTACGTGACTTAAATAGCCTAAGCCACTGGAGAGAAAATGCAGGGATTTCATAGATTTAAAAAAATATATAGTTCTGTGACTTGTGTTAGATTGAAGCAGCCTCTTTCTGCTGCCTGTAATGATCCAAAATGAAATGAATCTGGACAATTTCAACGCCATACTTAATAGTATTGGTTCACAACACAAAACAAACCATAATTCAGCAGAAATTAGTAATCTCGCTCAGGGGCCACTGTGGGAAATAGAAAAATCCCCTCTGTTTTATCAGGCAGTGTTCTACTGAAGGTGGGTTATGACACAACGAGGGAATCTTCAGATTGTCAGACAAGTAGCACTTTTGTAGTTAGTTTTGCAGTGTTCACTCACCACCAAGCCAATTATGCCTCATCTTTGGCTCCACTTTATGTTCCACTGCAAGTGGAAAAGTCATTCAATTATCAGAGACTAGTCACAGTAAAGCATCTGAACAAGCTAAAAATAAAGCCCTTTTCCTGCATCAACTAATTAAGTAGTAATAATCAATGGTAGAGCCAATCAGATAATTGCATCCTTCACTTAAATGTAATTCACACTTTGTAACAAGTGAAGATGATCAAGGAGCTTGGAGATCACATCACCAACTTGTAGAGACTGAGATCCCTGCCTTGTAGGCAATGATGGCTTGTGACTTTGTACAAAGAGCTGAGACTTGAGCTCTGTAATGTCATTTACTGTAAATAAAATGTTCAAATTTTAAAATTAAAAAAAAATTCACACTTTGCAAACACAGGAGGTTAAGATAGTGGTTATCAAAGTACCTGGATTTTTAAACTGATGCCCTGTAACTTTAGGGTTAGGAGGAAGGCTGGATGAAGAGATATGGCACTTGGAGAAGTTTAAGTTAATTAAGGAGAGCCAGCACGGATTTGTAAAAGGCAGATCGTGTTTGACTAATCTAATTGAATTTTTTGATGAAGTAACAGTGAAGTTAATGAAGGGAATGCAGTGGATGTTGTCTATATGGATTTTAAGAAAGCGTTTGACATAGTACCACATAAAAGGCTGGTTAACAAAATTGAGGCTCATGGAATAGGTGGGTCAGTGCCAGCTTGGATTAGAAATTGGCTTAAGGGCAGAAAATAGCGAGTTGTGGTAAATGATTTTTTTCAGACTGGAGGATGGTAGACAGTGGTGTTCCCCAACGGTCAGTGCTAGGACTACTGCTTTTTTGATATATATATATATATATAAAAAATGACTTGGATATTGGAATACAGAGTAAAATTTCAAAATTTGCCGATGATACCAAACTTGGAGGTGTAGTAAACAGTGAGGATGATACTAATCGACTGCAACAAGACATAGATAGGCTAGCAGAATGGGCAGACAAGTGGCAGATGGAAGTTAATACAGAGAAGTGTGAGGTGATGCATTTTGACAGAAGGGAAATGGAGAGGCAAAATAGACTTAATGGCACAGTTCTAAAGAGTGTGCAGGGACAGAGGGTTCATGTGCATAGATCTTTGAAGGTGGCAGGACATATTGAGAGAGTAGTTAGCAAAGCATATGGGATCTTGGGCTTCATAAATAGAGGTATTGAGTACAAAAACAGGGAAGTTATGCTGAACCTTTATAAAGCTCTGGTTAGGCCACAACTAGAGTATTGCATCCAGTTCTGGTCACCACACTTTAGGAAGGATGTGAAGGTTCTTGAGAGGGTGTAGAGGAGATTTACCAGAATGGTTCCAAGGATGAGGGATTTTAGCTACAAGGTTAGGTTGGAGAAGCTGGGGTTGTTCTCCTTGGAGTAAAGGAGGTTGAGATTTGATAGAGGTGTACAAGATTATGATGGGTTTGGATAAGGTAGACAGAGAAAGACTGTTTCTATTAGCTGATGGTACAAGGATGAGGGGACACAGATTTAAGGTTTTGGGAAAGAGATACAGGGGGGATGCGAGGAAGAACTTTTTTACTCAGCGAGTGGTAATGACCTGGAACTCGCTGCCGACAAGGGTGGTGGAAGTGAAGATGATCAATGATTTCAAAAGGAAATTGGATAGGCACTTGAGGGAAATAAACTTGCAGGGCTATGGGGCTGACTGGATTGCTCTACAGAGAGTCGGCATGGACTCGATGGGCCAAATGGCCTCCTTCTGTGCTGTAATGACTCTATATGGAAGGTACATATGATTTCAAAGTACAGACATATTGCAGAAATCTGCAAAAAGTTTAATGGGGTGAAAAATTAATGATCAAAGGTTTAAACATCAAAATAATTGCAGTGAGTGCATCAATATAATTTCATTAGAAATTAAAGTGTAAACGTTAATCACTTATCTAGTGTGTTGTATAAACATAGTATGCAGTGAGCAGCAGTGGGATGGATATGGATTATATCCCACTCATGGTACAGGCTATGATTTGTGAGCAACAAAGTATCAGATTAGCCAATTTGTGGATTGTAAATCATGAGCTAGATTTTACAAATTAGCACTGGTAGTGCAGTTTTGAGCAATGGGAGCTCATGATGGGAATTTGGGTGAAGAAGTCGGTGCTGACTTCCACACCTATATTCCCAGTATGCATTCCTGTTGTGCAAAGCTCTGTGTTGGGAGTACTAATTTGTAAAAAAAAACTTTACACTCCGCGTTTCATCATCATTTAGCCATATTTCATCTTTTTAGATTACATTACATAGAAATCATTGGGATTACATCAAACTCATATCTAGCGGCAAGTATCGGGACATTTGTTTAGAAACATTCGAACAGAAGAGAGCCATTTACCCCATCGCGCCTGTTCCGTCATTGTGTCAGTCATGTTACAATTAGTTATGCAACAAAATGCGAGGAATTAAACTACTTTATAATGGGACCTTTAACACCTCGGCTGTAACGCAGATAACCATCCAGAGATTATGAATAATTGCGGAGTGATTCTGTTTGAGAACTATGTACATGTCACAATTATTAATCTTTAACTGCAGTCAGATTTTCTACAGCATTAATCACGCAGCAGCGACCACTGTGTGGATTAATTGGTGTTTAATGCACTTCAATACGGTGGAGGCTTCCTCTTTCAAACTGAGCGCAAACCAAGCTGTAATTTATTCACACATTCTCATTCATTGCAGCTTAATTAGACTGCAGACTGCACAACCAGCGTCTTAGACATGAGCGGAAGTTGGGGAGACTTCAATCCACATTTCTACTGAGCAGATGCACGTGTGCTGCGGGGATTTTGAATACACTTCATAAGCTTTTTAAAAATCTGTAAATACAATCACCAGCTACTAAATAGATTAAAATAAGTAATTAAAGGTGTTTTCGCACAGTGCGAAACACGTGCCAATGGGTTGAATTAAATTATTTTCTCTCTTGCGATAGATGGATCAAAGTTTGTAAAATTCTTTAAAAAGAGAGAAAAAACATGGTTGCCAAATTTAAGAGTAAACTAAAATAACAACAGAAAACGCTGGAAAAACTCAGCAGGCCAGGCAACATCCGTGGAGAGAGAAAGAGAGTTAACGTTTCAGGTCGATGACCTTTCATCAGAACTGGGAAGAGCCGGAAATCAAATAGATTTAAGGCCAGGGTAAAGCTGAGAAAAGGGGGAGGGGATAAAGGAACAAAGGGGGAGATGAAGAGACATTAAGAGACATTAAGAGATATGCAAGGCTAGAGGTGGTGTTAATGTGACAGATTAAGGCTGAATGAAGTGTGAAATCCACTGGCAGAATGAAGGACAGCTGCCAGCTTCTAGGAGGAAAAAAAAGGTGGGGGGGGACAAATAAAAGGGTGGATAAAATAAAATATAAATGTGATTGGAGCTGAGGTTATGATCTAAAATTGTTGAACTCGATATTGAGTCCAGAGGGCTGTAGCGTGCCTAAACGAAAGATGAGGTGCTGTTCCTCGAGCTTACGCTGAGCTTCCGTGGAACAGTGTAATAGGCCGAGGACGGTGAGGTCAGAGTGGGAGTGAAGTGGTGAAGAGTGAAGAGTAAACTACCCCGTCACTTGACAATTAGCGGTGAATATACCAACCTGAAAACAGCACACCTGATGGTATTGGCAGAGCGTGAATGGTGGGTTGCCGACCACATTTCTGATCTATTGGTGTTGTGCGTAATAATTTCAGAAAGACTGTTGGGTCAGACTTTTGCAATTCAAGCACACCAGCCGATTTGTGAGATGAGTCTTAAACAGGAATATGGTTTAAAGAGCCAGAGTTAATCCAAATATCCCGTTGTTGCCCTACTTAAACTGCACATCAAAACCAGCAGAACATAAATCTACCTGGCATGCTGTTACTTTATTAATTGTTTTGATTTCAAGTATATTCAGCTTGGATGCTGTGTTATGATTTTCTGTGTTAATTCTTGGCCGGTAATTGACTTTGCGTTTACTCATACCACACATTTCCTTTTATCTGACTTGATGCACAACATTTATGTTTAACTTTTGCTTCATTCAACCGTTCCCTTTCTACTGTCCCACATCTCATTTATCATTATCTTCAGAACTGTACCGGTAGATCAGAGCACGCAGGCCAGCAATGCAAACATGAGGAATAGATTGAGATTATTGGGTAGGGTAAGCAAACCTCAAAAGTCTCTTTTTCCCCCCAATCTCTTCCTATAAAAACATGCTTGAATGCTGACAAACCCGCTGTTTCCACTCTTTGTGAAACTGGTTACTTTTAGATGTAATGCGCGCGTAGCGTCGAAAATGTCGAGGATACTATAATAAACGTTATTGAATATGGTGTTGATTCCATCGGCGGATAATGTAGCAGCTAGTGAGTTATACAGGCCTTCTTCACAAGTTGAATAATATCCAATAACTTTCTATGCAATATTCTATTTGATATACATTCCAGTTTCACGCTATCTTATTAGGGAACGGTGGCATAGTGGTTATGTTACTGCACTAGTAATCCAACTGCCTGGACAAATGATGCGGAGTTAATTAAATAAATCCGGAATAAAAAGCTAGTATCAGTGACCATGCAACTATCGGATTGTTGTAAAAACCTTTCTGGTTCACTAATGTCCTTTAGGGAAGGAAAAAAGGCCGTCCTTACTCGGCCTGGCCTAAATGTTACTCCCACCACAATGTGGTTGACTCTTAACTGCCCCCTGAGTTGTACCAAACCGCTAAGGGTTATCGCCACATGGACTGCAGCGGTTCAAGAAGGTGGCTCACCACCAGCTTCTTAAGGGCAAGTAGGGATGGGCAATAAAGGCTGGTTGTGGAAGAAGTGTGTGTGTGTGTGATTGGTTATTACACTCTGGCTGGGAGATTTGTCTTATTGGCTTTAATTCTGGTTCAGTGGAAGACCTAGTTAAGTACACATATTAGATAACAGCCATTCATTGCGTGATGGCACTGGCCATGTATAGCGTACGCAGTTTTAATAGACAAATCCACATAGAAGGGGAAAACACAATGGCCCGTATTTTCTGATCCCTATGGGTGGGTATGCGCTGTGTACACACCCGTAGGAACATCGGAAATGCCGGTTTCAGGCATGCACAGCACATGCGCTGAAAACCGGCATTTCCGATCTGTCAAGAATTCTCTCGACAGATCGGACGCCTGCCCTGGAGAAAGGCCTCTGCGGGCGGATAGTTCCACTTTCTGGAGAACCTCCGCCCGCTGAAAACCCTTAAAAATCTTACGCCTGGTAAAAGCCTGCTTTTACCAGCATAAGAGTTTAAAAAAGTTAAATATATATATTTTTTTTCACTCATTTATAATTTAAAAATACTTTTAAAAAAGGTAAGTTTATTTATAGCCCCGTAAAAAACTTTATTTCAAAAAATTAAATTTTTGTTTAAAATATTAAATTTAATGTCATTTTAACTCATTTTAAAAACATGATGGTTTTTAAAAAAATTATTTACTGTTTTGATGTCTTTTTTCAGTTTTGATGTCTTTTTTCAGTGATCCCCATTCATACTTTTGACAGGTCTATCTGTCAAAAGTATGAAGGGGGGATTCCCTTCTCCCATTGGCTCGCCTGGCCCACATGATCCCAGGGACGCTTGCGAACCGTATGCGCCCCTGGGATACATGGGCCCTGCGCATTTCGTCTTGGAGAGACCCAGGATCGGAAATGGCCGGACCTCGAGAGCCCTCAGGTAAGGGCGTAGATTTTTTCCCGATAGGAGGCATCCGCATGCAGGAAGCCTCCTATCGGAAATTACGGGCCAATTTAATGTTATGAAGAAATCAATTAGATTAATAGTTGCAATAAACTCATACGAAACAAAACAGTGCACAATCCAGCGAACCTTGCTATATGCTTGGCTGTCTTCCTAAAATCGTAACAAATCCAGGTGACACCAAAGTATGATGTAACCTTGATTGCTGATACCTGTGAACTTCAGACTACATAAGCTAACACAAGCGATACTATCTCTTTAATACAAAACAAATACGTTACACGACCCCCCCAGCTGTGCTGTGCAATGTGTTTCGAATGAAGACTCGAGGCAGTATATCTTTACTGTAATGTTTTTTGGAACAAGCTCAATGCATCACAGACAATAGAGCCCCATTGAGAGCTGAACATTACATAATGTTGACATCTTCTGCAACGTACGATTGAATTACTCAGAACTGAAAGACACAAAAAAGCTGCCACTTTTAAAGGTAATATATGTGAAGGGCTAAATTCGGACAATGTGTGTGTGAAAATGATCAATAGAGCTCTAAAGACAAGTAGCTACGATGTTCCTATTCCATGGGGTTTTGAGGAAGAACTGGTGCTGCCAGAAATCTGTGTTGTATTTTTCTAATGTAATGAAAATGTCCCTGTCCCTAAACCTCTCCACCTCTCTCCTCCTTTAAGACGCCCCCTTAAAACTTACCTCTTTGACCAAGCTTTTGGTCACCTGTTCTAATACCTCCTTATGTGGTAAGGTGCCAATTTTTGGCTGATTACACTCCTGCGAAGTGCCTTGGGACCTTTTACTAAATTAAAGGCGCAAGTTGTTGTAGCGATTTCCTAGTGTTTTTTCCCCATACTTTGAGGATGTTAGTGAAAGTTGATAGTGCTGTGAGGGGGGAGATGGAATCTTATTCGTAGCTGTGTTAAAGTTTCGGGGGTTTTGGTACTCTCCCCGTCTCAACACTCGAGCACTGGTGGACCTTTGCTCCCTATGTTCCATAAGCTGTACGGTTTGCTACACTCTCCAACCAGTTCAGACAATAGTTTGCAAAAGAACTCCTGATCTCTTCAAGAGACTTGTTTTAACTCTGCACGTGTCGAAACCGATACTTCTTGGAAATATTGATTTTCTCTTTCTCATCAAATCAAACTGGATTTCCTGCAATCTTCTGAGTAGCACAGGAGATTTTAACAACATATGTGCTGATACTTCATAATTAAAGACAGTATACAGATTATTAAAATGTTCAGGTCTGTCTAGTAAGTTACAAAAATAATTTTCATCTACACGTCAAATATACAAGTCATTACACATGGAACAAACCAAATCTTTTTACTCACGGGTAGCATCTGTTAATTAAATCAGCAAACTGGCCTGATGTAAGATGAGGTTAATGAACAATAAATTCAAGGAAACAAACAATGCAGACAAACTCCAGCATTGCCCAACAGCAGCAGTAAACAGGAGCACAAAGTCTAAAGTAGTACAGAGCTTTCTGTACATTACTGCTTCCATAGATCAGGATTCTCTAGTCCATGATTTTCCCCATCGATTCTGAAGTTCAATCCACATCAGTAACTAGCCCGATTTTCACTGCATGTAATTGAGTGTTTAAATGGTTTATGGAAATACAGATAAGTAAAGTTTTATCATGTGCTTTGCTTTTCTGATATCTATGCTCTAGACTGGCCAATCCTTACAGCCCAGTAAAGATGGAGGAAGCCAGTTTTCTCCTCACCACAAAGTTGGAATGTTCTGCCATCCCATTTAATATCATTACAGAAAAACAATTTACCGATCATGATCAAGCTTGATATTTAAAAATATGTATAATATAAAAGATACTAATGAATCTCCCATGGCGGTGTTCATGGTTCGTCCGAGAAAATAGTTTTAGCTGTGCTTTGTTTCAGCAGACTGAAAGAGGATACAATGCCACCTCTGGTGAAAGTAAGAATACTGTAGTAGGTGTTACTGTTGGTGTTAAAGTGTTGCCCATTGATTTCAGTGTATTGGGGTATGACAGCGTTGTCAAGTCCAGAATTTTAATATATAGACTAGTTGATCTCCTGTCGTGTTGTACAGGGTGAGTCAAAATCAAGTGTAGTCTTCAAGTGAAATTGGACCAGGGCATGCAGATATAATTTAATCCCCTTAAAAGTCATAATTCTGTCCTTAATTTTAAAGAAGGACATAAGAACATAAGAAATAGGAGCAGGAGTAGGCCATTCAGACCTGCTCTGCCATTCAATAAGATCATGGCTGATCATCTACCTCAACTCCACTTTCCTGCACTATCCCCATACCCCTTGGTTCCGTTACCCCTTCGCTCTCTGTCTTGAATATACTCAACAACTGAGCATCCACAGCCCTCTGGGGTAGAGAATTCCAAAGATTCACAACCTTTTGAGTGAAGAAATTTCTTCTCATCTCAGTCCTAAATAACCAACCTCTTTTTCTGAGACTGTAACCCCTAGTTCTAGACTCCCCAGCCAGGGGAAACATCCTCCCAGCATCTACCCTGTCAAGCCCCTTAAGAATTTTATATGTTTCAATGAGGTCACCTATCATTCTCCTAAACTCTAGGGAATATAGACCTAGTCTACTCAATCTCTTCTGATAGGACAATGCCCCCATCCCAGGAATCAGTCTAGTGAACCTTCATTGCACTCCCGCTAAGGCGAGTATATCCTTCCTTAGGTTAGGAGACCAAAACTGTACACAGTACTCCAGGTGTGGTCTCACTAAAGCCCTGTACAATTGTAGCAAGACTTCTTTACTCTTGTACTACAATCCTTTTGTAATAAAGGCTAACATACCATTTGCTGTCCTAATTGCTTGCTGTACCTGCATGTTAACTTGCTGTGATTCATGTACAAGGACACCCAGGTCCCTCTGAATACCAACATTTCCCATTCTCTCACCATTTAAAAATATTCTGCTTTTCTATTGTTCCTAATTATTTTAGGAGATTTTAATTATTCACTCATTGATTGGGACAGAGAGAGTAAGTGGGGAGAAAAGGGAATGGGATTCATAAAATGTGTGCTGGACTCCTTCCTCAAGCAGTATGTTTGTAAGCATTGCTCAATCCAGTTATGAGTAATGAAATGTATCAAGTACATGAGAGAAATGTTGGCAGCAGTAGTGACCATAATATGATAAGGTTTAAGATCCAAATAGAAAGGGAAAAAGTTAGTCGAAAACAAAGACACCAGACTGGAATAGGGCAGTTCTTAGAAAGATGAGCAGTGGACTAGCTGAGGTGAGGTGGAAAGTTAAACTGACAGACAGGACAATAGATCAACAATGGGATAATTTTTGAAAGGTAGATTGCAATGGTGAAAACTAAATATATACCATTAAAAAGGAGACTTCTCAAGTTTCAGGCTACCATGGATAAATGGAAGTTAGAAACAAAAGAGGGAATATGGGACCTATAAAGGTGATTTAAAAATAAGAGATAATGAGAAAATAAGGAAAGAGGTTAAGAAATGGATAAAGAAAGCAAGGAAGAAATATGAGGAGAGAATCTCAAAAAATATCAAAGAGCAGTAAAGTATTCTACAAATAGGATTGTTAAATATGAGGTGGGACCCCGGAGAGGAGAGGATCCTGAAGGAAATGGGTTATAGAAATTATATTTCTGAGTTCTATTGAGAGGGAATGTGTGCGAGACGATTGGAGAGTGGCCAATGCAATATCCATTTACAAAAAAGGAGACGGAGTTAACCCGGATAATTACAGGCCAGTTAGTTTAACATCTATGGTAGGGAAAATGTTGGAATCTTTAGTTAAACATGAAATTATTATATTTAGATGAAGGGAAAATAATTAGAAACCAACAACACAGATATCAGAAAGTAAGATGGTGCTTGACAAAACCTGAGTATTCTTTTAGAAGGCATGGGTATATGCAGTAGATGTGGCATTTCAGACTTTCAGAAAGCCTTTATCAAAGTACTACACAAGAGACTATTGGAGTTAGGGAAGGGGTACCAAATTAAATTAAAAAACTGATAAAAGAGAACAGAGTAGAAATTAAGGGCAGTTTCTCACAATGGATTGAAGTTGGTATTGGTGTCCCACAGTGTTCTGTTCTGAAACTATTTCTATTTCCATTCACTGTACATTGTTTTACTTTTTTTATATACAGAGAGTTTTGAGGATTTTCCTTTTCTCCACACAAAAACAATGTGTCAAACATGAAGGCAGTGCTCCCTTAGCATAATGAAAATGATCTGTGGCCTTTGGCTACATTTCTCTGTTGTACATCATTTGAAGCTCTTTAGGTAAGGATTAATGCAGACTTCACTCTATATGGATTACCAGCAACATCTGGTGCACTTCACAGCTCTATAAACTCTTATTTCAAACTGATCCATCAATGTGTTCTAGACAGTCAATCCATTTTGTAATACTAAATTTAGTAATTTTGTGTAAACCAGCTATTTTCAGCAGCACTGCACAAATCAAGACGATCGCAAGTTTGTGCCTGAACATCAGGCAAGGTCGTTATTATGATATATTTTCTACAATCAAAGAACAAATGAAGTCATTTCTGTGTCAAATTCATTGCACCAAAGGAAAAATGACACACTGGAGACCCAGAGGCACAAGTCATTTACAACCAATTTAGAATGATATGTTATTAATGCTGTCTCCTTTTAGGTTCAAAGGTTACATCTGACCACATAAATTTAATCACTTACACTCAAGTTATTCTTTTCCTAAAGTCACAGTTCTGCACTTTTAGTAAATAAGCATGCACCTGTTTCAAAATGAAGTTCTGCAGTTGTGCAAATTTTAAAATACATTAGTGAGGTGCTTTTATTAAACTTTGTCTATTTTGTGCTTGTTTTTCAGTTCTTTAATAACATGAGTAGACTTGTTCTGGTATATATAAAATCACTAATGCATTTTAAAGTTGCACTATTGAATTACATCTTCCTTCTTAGCTGGGAATGATGTGAAACGTAAGGAGACTAATAGTTATATGAAGGTAAGGAAAAAGAAGAAAGATGCGATCTGCTCCTCGGTCTTCACCAAAGCTGTTGTTTAGGTGGAAGCTGGGAAATGTGTGAAAGTACCCCAGTGAGACTCAGCCTCTGTTCTTGCTTCCTGCGCAGAAGTACCTAATATCCATGGTATAGTTGTGATCAGTAACTCGCCATATGGAGAATCTCTACCATTCTTTGCCATTGTATATTTGTTTGATGCATCTTTTGCTGTCTTAACATATTTTCCTCCGATAACTTCTGCAAAAAGTAGATGTGCGTGTGAAATGGCAGCCCCTATTTTATACACACAGCTACTTTTTCTGCCAAAATTAGCAAGCAGCAGAAAAATCATTCATTGCTTAATTCCTTGTGAGTGAGGGATTGCCTTCTCTTTTTGCCTCTACACCACCATCCCAGAGCATCTGCAGAAAGAGAAACCTAATCCCAGAGAACTGTCAGGGTGTCTGGTAACAAGAAAGGCCAAGGCATCCAACAGTAGGTGAGGAAAGATTTAATAACTGTGGGTAGATAATAAAAATTCATGATGCAAGTAAAGAGTCATCAATCAGTTACTGATGCGCACTGATTTATCTTAAAAGTTCTGCAGTTGCGTAATATGCACACTATATCGTCCAGTGACAGAATGGCCGCCTTTGATCTCTGAGACTGTGATAGAACTAAAACACTGGTGGAATAGTGACAAATAGAGATATCACAAGCAGAATGCCATTCAAAGGGTAATAGATGATGGGGAGTGTGATATAAAAGAGGTTTAAAAAGTTGAATTGACTGGTGTGTGTATAGAGTAAAAATAATTATGTTCGGCTTCCTGATGGCTCAGTTATTAAATTCACTGTCCAGTTTCAAACTAGGCCTAGGTCACTTGTCTGTACTGAGTTAGCTGATGTTACCTGGGACAGTGGTAGGAGCTCTACAATTGGCATCAGCACCCCTGGGCTAAGGAGATGATAAATTAGTCTTGGTTTCCTCTCCTGATATTACCATCTGATGACGCCTGCTGAATGGTGCGGATAGGATTGGGCTCAGCTGCAATGTCTCCTACAGTAAAATAGATGGGAGCTTTCAGTGAAGAGTCAGTGCGCTGCTCTGGAACCCCAGCAAGAACCTACACCTTCAGGAAAATAGGGGAGAAAAATGGGAAATAAAAAGAGTAGGGTTTTCCTTTTCAAACCCACATCACTTTCTGCACTTGGACTTCTTTAAATGGCATATACTTTTAGCAAGACATTCAGCCCTTGAAACAATGCAACCACTTGTGAGGGTTTAAATTCCTAACTTGATGTGGCATCAAAGGAAATGGTTGTAGTTTTTTTTAATGTAAACATTTTTGGTGAGTTGATTTCCCTCCACTCTGCGCTTCCAGTTCAATAATGCAACCATGACTGAGAAAAGTTGGGAAATTGGAGGGAAAGCCAGATCCGGACCATTCTCATCAGGTCTATGCTTGGTGCAAGCCTCCTCTCAGCCAGGAGTGATGCATGTTATGAGGAGACTATTGGGAGAATAAAAGAAGTGAGAGTTAGTGGCATAATTGGCAAAAGAACCAGAGTCGAGGTGAGGAGAAATCTTGTTATGCAGTGAGTTATTATGCTCTGGAATACACTGCCTGAAAGGATGGTGGAAGAAGATTCAATAGTAACTTTCAAAAGGGAATTGGATATATATTTGAATGGGAAAACATTGCAGGGCTATGGGGAAAGAGCAGGGCAGTGGGACTAATTAGAAAGCTCTTTCAAAGAGCCGGGACAGTCGCGATGGGCTGAATGGCCACCTTCTGTGCTGTTTGATTATATGAGTTCTCAGCAATGGAGAACTGATTTTTTTTTCTCCCACTGCCAGTATTAATCACTCCCAAGTTAGATGCAGAGTAAAGCTCCCACTAATTTGCCTCAATCATATGATTCAACTCCCAATTCAGAAGAGCTCTTGCTAATCCACCAGTGTGATAATTTTCCATTTCCCACACCAGCCATGCTTATGGTCAGTTTAGTGCTCTGTTATTGGCAACTTTTCCACTGTAGACCAGACCTGTCAGATATTTGGTTGAGACTTCTCAAATTAATTTTGTGCAAGAGTTTCACAGCTGGCAGTGAGGAAATGTTCATGAGTCTTGGCTGGATTTGAATCCAGGTCACAAAGGTGAAAGAACATTCATCTATTTCACTATTCCACCCAATCTTCCCCCATTTTGTTCTAAAGTATCACACCACTCCTGACAAATGGAGAGCATCAATAGCTTTGCATAAGAAGATTCTTGCACTACTTTATAATGGATACAATGGGATTACAGTGTTGTATGCTTGAAAGGGACAACATTTTTAATGTAAAAAGCCCAACAAGGGAAGATTTGATATTGGATCTAGTAATGGGGAATGAACCAGAGCAGATAAGAGAAGAAAAGGTAGGGGAACATATAGGCAATAGTGACCATAATATGATATGCTTTAAGATGATAATTGAGAAGGACATAAGTATGACAAAAGCCAGGTTAATAGATTGGAGAAAAGCTGATTTTGAGGGGCTCAGAATAGAACTTGGGAAACAAAAATGGGCAACAATATTGGCAAACAACAACGTAGAACAGCAATGGGAAACATTTAAAACGGTGTTCAACAGAGTTCTGGAAAAATATATTCCGCTAAAAGGAAAGAACAAACTAAACAATAATGAGACTCCATGGATGAATAAAGCCATAAGGGAACAATTGAGGGTAAGGAAAGAGGCATACATTAAGTACACAGACAGCAGGGGAAGTGCATGATAAGAGAGAATACGAAAAGATTAGGAGAGAAGTCAAAAAAACCAATTAGGGAGGCAAAGAGGAGCTATGAAATTAAATTATCAAGGAACATAAAACAAAATAGTAAAATATTTTATTGGCCCATCAATAAAAAAAGGAAGGTTGGGATGGGAATAGTGCCATTAAGGGATAGTCAGGACAATACCACAGGTAACGATAGGGAGATGGCAGAAATATTAAATAATTATTTTGCTTCAGTATTTACCAGGGAGATAAAACAGGTGAACATGACATTGGATGATATTAGTAATGAGATAAGTGCATTTAAAATAAAAAAGGGGATATATTAAATAAATTAATCAAACTCAAAGAGGATAAAACCCCTGGTCCGGATGGATTATATCCACGCATTTTAAAAGAATCTAGGGAAGAGGTAGCAGAGGCATTACTACACATATTTAATAATTAGAAAAAGGTATAGTGTCAGAGGACTGGCGGATAGCTAACGTAATACAGAAAACTCTTTGGTATCCGGCACCGACGGGACCGGCGTGGTGCCAGTTGATCGAAAGTTCTGGATAACAGAGAGTTATATCTACCGAGGCTATTTTTAACAAAGAAAAATAAAAAAATCAAGAAATGTGCAGTATACAGTATTTGGGTACTCACCTACAGAACGTTGTGTTAAATGGATGGTGGAAGATGCTTGATTAAGTACAGTACTGCCAGTTGAGAGTAATCCATAACTCTTTAATTACTTAACAGTAAGTGAGACTCCCGGCAGCGCGGGAGAATCAACTCCTGCTACTGCAGTGTTTCGGACTTCCGACAGCGCCAGGAGGCCGAGTAGTGGCACTTTTGAAAACTACCCCTACTGACTAAATCGGCGTTCGCGGACTCGGGATCGGCAACATTGCCGGTTATTTGAGAGGAGTTTTCGGAGTACTCGGCGTTCGCGGAGACTCGGACTGCGACTCGGCAACATTGCCGGTTATTTGAGAGGAGTTTTCGGAGGATGATTTTTGCCGGTTAAGCGAGAATTCCGGATATTTGGGTGCCAGATAAACAAGAGTTTCCTGTACTGATATTTAAGAAGGGGGGTAGAACATGTCCAAGGAATTATAGGCCAGTCAGCATAACATTGGTGGTAGGAAAAATAATGGAATCCCTATTAAAGAAGAAAATAGAAGAACATCTAGAAACCAAAAATATAATAATGAATAGTCAACATGGATTTCAAAAGGGAAAGTCTTGCTTGACCAACCTCATTGAATTTTTTGAAGAGGTAGTAGATGTAATTTATCTGGATTTTCAAAAGGCCTTCGATAAGGTACCCCATAATAGACCGATGAACAGGGTCAGAGAATGCAGAGTCAGGGGATAAGTAGCAGAATGGATTGCTGGCTGGCTTCAGGAGTAAAGGGTAGCTATTCACAGTGGCAGAAGGTGGGTAATGGTATTCCACAAGGATCAGTGCTGAGACCACTGCTGTTCACAATTTACATTAACGATTTAGACTTGGGAATCAAAAACACAATTTCTAAATTTGTGGATGACACCAAATTGGGGGGGATAGTCAATACTGAGGAGGACTGCAACAAGTTACAGGAGGACATTAATAAACTTGCAGAATGGGCATATAATTGGAAAATATCTTCAACACAGGTAAATGTGAGGTATTACATTTTGGTAGGAAGAATAAGGAGGTCACTTATCACTTGGAGGTTGCGAGTCTAGGTGGGGTAGAGGAACAAATGGATCTAGGAGTACAAATACACAAATCACAAAGTTGCAACGCAGGTTAGCAAGGCCATAAAAAAAGCAAACCAAGCACTAGGGTTTATTTCTAGAGGGATAGAATTGAAAAGTAGGGAAGTTATGCTAAACCTGTATCAAACCTTGGTCAGACCACACTTCGAGTACTGCGTACAGTTCTGGTCGCCATATTGGCCCAAAAATTCGTGAGGAAGCCTTCGTGCGAGGGTAAGGCTTCCCCGCGATCTCTCACTGCGCATTGGCTTTTTCAGTTCCAGCTCGCACGAACTTGATGTTCTGGACAGCTGCTGTGCTGGGCTTGCGTATCCCACAGGCGTAGTTAATTCGTGCGAGCTGTGGGATCACGTGACTCAGTTAGAGCCAATGGCAGCACACCATCTTCCATTCATAACTTTCACATAAGTGCTGTGAAAGCTATGAATCTATACCCCCCCAAAAGAACAGCTAAACCTCAATTAAATTTAAAAAAAACCATCACATTAATAAAATAAGTATAGTTAAATAAATTAACCATTTTAAATAAAAAATTAAATTTTTGAAAAAATTTAAAATCTTTTAAAAAGTTATAAAAATAAACTTACCTGTCTTTAAAGTCTCTAAAAAAGATATACCTGTTAAAAAAAATTCAAAATAATACTTAATTCACTACTTACCTTGTTAAAAGTGGGTCTTACTCCTTTTTTTATGTGTAAAATCTTCCGTACTTACCTGCGCGTTGAAACCACTAAGTGTACTGCATGCGCGCAGCCTGTAGCGCGCACATGGTTCAGCTAGGAACCGCCCCCTTTTCCATTCACTAAGTGCCGGTTTTCAGCGCATGCGCAGTGCATGCAGAAAACCGGCAATTGGAGACAGAATACGCGAGAGTACGCAGTGCGTACTCTCGCGTAGCGGCACTAATTTTTGGGCCATTATAAAAAGGATATAGAGGCACTGGAGAGGGTGCAGAGATGATTTACAAGGATGATACCAGAAATGTGAGGGTATACATATCAGGAAAGGATGAATGGGATGGCTCTCTTTTCTCTTGAAAAAAGAAGGCTGAGGGGTGACCTAATAGAGATCTTTAAAATTCTGAAAGGTTTTGATAGAGTGGATACGGAGAGAATGTTTCCACTTGTAGGGAAGAGCATAACTAGAGGCCATCAATATAAGATAGTCACCAAGAAATCCAATAGGGAATTCAGAAGAAACTTCTTTACCCAAAGAGTGGTGAGAATGTGGAACTCGCTACCACAGAGAGTGGTTGAAGCGAATTAGTATAGATGCATTTAAGGGGAGGCTAGACAAGCATATGAGGGAGAAGGGAACCGAGGTTATGCTGATAGATTTAGATGAAGAAAGACGGGAGGAGGCTCGAGTGGAGCATAAACGCCAGCATGGACTAGGTGGGCCAAATGGCCTGTTTCTGTGCTGTATATCCTATGTAATCCTATGTAATGTAATTTTTTGCAATGGTTTACATTAATAAACTGAAGTTATTTTACACAGATAAAAACAAAATTAGACATTCATCCTCTTTTGTTTTCTTTTTCTAATTTTCCCCCTTTTTCTACCAATTTTTCTTCCTTCGTCTCCTGAAGTTGTTGCATCCTTGTTGGGGTATGGTACCATGAATGCCAACCAGGTACCAATGGCACCTCCCCCGAGGTGGCCATGTTTGAGCCTAGATACTGAGCATCAATAGGGTACTTGACTACAGCAAAGCCTAATCCTGTTCTTGTCTGCCTTGCTCCACCACCACACATACATGCATATATATATATACACACATATGCGCATACACTTCCAGCATCACCAACTCAGCAAGGACCATGTATCAAATCTGGGATATTCATTCACTTTTGTGAAAAAGAAGAGAAAAAATAATGTATTACAAAATGCACATATATATTGAAGTTCTTACTCTTCTTTGTATACTATATTTTTCTGGCTTCACATTATAGACATGTTGAGCTGATGCATTGCAGGGCACCCTTGAGAAGGTATTGTATAGAGCCATCTAATTTATCTGTAAATGTACAATAAAAGATATGAATATATATTTTGTAACTGTGATAGTGTAGAGATTGTGCACGTTATAACTCAAAGGAAAATCAAACATATGCCAATGTAGCCATGTTCTGCACACTTCTTTGACATAGAACAACAACACATCAATCTTCTCCTGACATCTGATGGGAGATTTTCACTCTTCCTTTCATTCTGTGTTGGTGGTGTGATGACTTGGCACAAGGAAAATAAAAGCTCTCATCATGTCTCTTGCCATGGTGCATGCCCTCTGATCTCTCTCACATAAATGCTGTTTTCACTATGCCTGCTGTTCGGAAGGAGGTTCAGATACCTGAGAGTGACTGCATGACAGAAGTCTGATTTCACAGTTCAGATGACGTTTTAAAGAGTGTGAGCAAAATTGGAGTCATAGAGTTATACAGCACAAAAAGGGGCCCTTCGGCCCATCGTGTCCGCGCCGGCCATCAAGCCCTGTCTATTTTAATCCCATTTTCCAGCACTTGGTCCGTAGCCTTGTATGCTATGGTGTTTCAAGTGCTCATCTAAATGCTTCTTGAATGTTGTGAGGGTTCCTGCCTCTACCATCCTTTCAGGCAATGAGTTCCAGATTCCAACCACCCTCTGGGTGAAAAGGTTTTTCCTCAAATCCCCTCTAAACCTCCTGCCCCTTACCTTGAAACTATGGTCCCTGGTTATTGACCCCTATACTAAGGGGAAAAGTTCCTTTCTATCTACCCTATCTATGTCCCTCATAATTTTGTACACCTCAATCAGGTCCCCCCTCAGCCTTCTCTGCTCTAAGGAAAACAACCCCAGCCTGTCCAGTCTCTCTTCATAGCTGAAGCGCTGCAGTCCAGGTAACATCCTGGTGAATCTCCTCTGCACCCTCTCCAATGCAATCACATCCTTCCTATAGTGTGGCGACCAGAACTGCACACAGTATTCCAGCTGTGGCTTAACTAGCGTTTTGTACAGCTCCATCATAACATCCCTGCTCTTATATTCTATGCCTCGGCTAATGAAGGCAAGTATCCCATATGCCTTTTTAACCACCTTATCTACCTGTCCTGCTGCCTTCAGGGATCTATGTACATGCACACCAAGATCCCTCTGATCCTCTGTCCTTCCTAGGGTCCTACCATTCATTGTGTATTCCCTTGCCTTGTTAGTCCTCCCAAAATGCATCACCTCACACTTTTCAGGGTTAAATTCCATTTGCCACTGTTCTGCCCATCTAACCAACCCGTCTATATCGTCCTGTAGCCTGAGGCTTCCCTCCTTGCTATTTACCACCCCACCAATTTTCATGTCATCTGCGAACTTACTGATCATACCTCCTACATTCATATCTAAATCATTAATGTACGCTACAAACAGCAAAGGACCCAGCACCGATCCCTGCGGTACACCACTGGACACAGGCTTCCAGTCACAAAAACAACCTTCGACCATCACCCTCTGCCTCCTGCCACTAAGCCAATTTTGGATTCAATGTGCCAAGCTGCCCTGGATCCCATGGGCTCTTACCTTCTTGACCAGTTTCCCATGCGGGACTTTGTCAAAAGCCTTACTGAAGTCCATGTAGACCACATCAACTGCACTACCCTCATCCACACACCTAGTCACCCCCCTCAAAAATTTCAATCAAATTGGTCAGACATGATCTCCCCCTGACAAAGCCATGCTGACTATCCTTGATTAATCCTTGCCTCTCTAAGTGGAGACTAATTCTGTCCCTCAGAATTTTTTCCAATAATTTCCCTACCACTGATGTTAGGCTCACTGGTCTGTAATTCCCTGGTTTATTCCTACTACCCTTCTTGAATAATGGTACTACGTTAGCTGTCCTCCAGTCCTCTGGCACCTTCCCCTGTGGCCAGAGAGGTTCTGAAAATTTGTGTCAGAGCCCCTGCAATCTCCTCCCTTGCCTCACACAGCAGCCTGGGATACATCTTGTCTGGGCCTGAGGATTTATCCACTTTTAAGCCCGCTAAAACCACTAGTACCTACTCCCTCTCAATACTAATTTGTTCAAGTATATCACAATCCCCCTGCCTGATTTCTATGCGTACATCATCCTTCTCCATAGTGAACAACAGATGCAAAATATTGATTTTTGCATACTTCAGAATATTAATAAATGGATGGTTTTGTGGTTTTATACCACGCATTTAGCATTAGAAAGCAATTTCTTGATGGTTCAGTGAATTTTTTTAAATTCATTTATGGGATGTGGGCATCGCTGGCAATGCCAGCATTTATTGCCCATCCCTAATTGTCCTTGAGAAGGTGGTGGTGAGCCGCATTCTTGAACTGCTGCAGTCCGTGTGGTGAAGGTACTCCCACAGTGCTGTTAGGTAGGGAGTTCCAGGATTTTGACCCAGCGACGATGAAGGATCGGCGATATACTTCTAAGTCAGGATGGTGTGTGAATTGGACGGGAACTTGGAGGTGGTGGTGTTCCCATGCGCCTGCTGCCCTTGTCCTTCTAGATGGAAGAGGTCGCGGGTTTTGGAGGTGCTGCCGAAGAAACCTTGGCGAGTTCCTGCAGTGCATCTTGTAGATGGTACACACTGCAGCCACGGTACGCCAGTGGTGGAGGGAGTGAATGTTTAAGGTGGTGGATGGGGTGCCAATCAAGCGGGCTGCTTTGTCCTGGATGGTGTCGAGCTTCTTGAGTGTTGTTGGAGCTGCACTCATCCAGGCAAGTGGAGAGTATTCCATCACACTCCTTACTTGTGCCTTGTAGATGGTGGAAAGGCTTTGGGGAGTCAGGAGATGAGACACTCGCCACAGAATACCTAGCCTCTGACCTGCTCTTGTTGTCACAGTATTTATGTGGCTGGTCCAGTTAAGTTTCTGGTCAATGGTGATCCCCAGGATGTTGATGGTGGGGTATTCGGCGATGGTAATATCATTGAATGTCAAGGGGAGGTGGTTAGACTCTCGCTTGTTGGAGATAGTCATTGCCTGGCACTTCTGTGGCGCGAATGTTACCTGCCACTTATCAGCTCAAGCCTGAACGTCATCCAGGTCTTGTTGCATGCGGGCATGGACTCCTTCATTATCTGAGGAGTTGTGAATGGCGCAGAATTTATACCATTAATGATCTGTATAAACCAGTAAGGTCTAGGGTTTAATTCCTGATCTGTTCTGAGTTAGTTGATCTCAGCCAGGATGGTTTTCAAGTTAGGACAAGGAGACTAGGCGTCCCTTGGGTTACAATGCTGCTAGTAGAAATTGACCTCAACTTTGTTGACCTTAGCAAAACCACTCCAAGTGGAGGTCTAACATTAATTTTGTGTCAGTTGCAGTATGAATGCAATCACCAAAATATGCACCTTTTATTTACCTAACCCTAATCCTGTAGTACCATCGTTTTTTTTAGTAATTGAAAGGGATCATTGTCCTGTCAGATCTTTTCAATGGTGGAAAATACAGCAGGGGGTGGAGTCAGCGGCAAGGCAGCAGAGATCGTAGTGGGGGCTGAAGATGATAACTGGGTTTTCCAATGCTGAGCTGGAGGAAGTTGAGACTCATTTAAGACTTGATGTCAGACAAGTAATCTGACAACACAAAGGCAATGGAAGGATCGAGAGAAGCGATGGAGAGATAGAGCTGCGTGTACATGTGGAAGGTAACTCCATAATCTGCTGATGATGTTGCCAAGTACAGAGAAGGAAACCAAGGATGGATCCTTGGGGACTCTGGAAGTGATGATGCAAGGACAGGAAGATAAGCCATTGCTAGAGATGCTTAGAGAGCAATCAGATAGTGGAACTAAGCTAGGGCAGCCTGAAGGATCTAGACAACAGAGAGGCATTGGAGCAGGATGATGATGGGTAGATTTCCCCTCCCAGTGGTGTTCAGGTAGCTGGCTGGCAGTATGCGCCAACTGGCCGCCCGGGAGGCCTGATCCATTTTTGAGGGCCGGGCCTCATTAAAATATGGCTGGCAAGGTAGGGGCAGAAAAAAAGTGCCCTGGAGCAGCCTGATGCCTCCGGGCCACTTCGATATTTGTCAGCCTGACCGCCCTCAGGGCCCGGGTAAAGGTAGGTCCAGGGGGCGTGGGGGTAGGGGGCTGGTGCAGCAGTGGCCCAGTTTGTTTTTGTGGATCCTGGAGGAGTACTCCTGGTCCTACAACAACAAGTAAAAACTTACCTTTTGGGCTGGACCGCCAGCTGAACCTGTGCAGAGTGTGCATCTCGCACACTCCACCCAGTTGAGTCCTAAAATGGCAATCAGGATCCTATGTATGTCACAGGACCCCCGATTTGCATCTTTAAAGGCCGACTGCCCAACTCAGGCAGGTGCTCCTGCTGCCCAGTGGTCGGCCCTTGGGAATATAGGGAGCAATTTTAACCTAATCGGCCTGTTGGAGAGTAATATTGGGCAGTGTGCAAAACCGGCGTTCCACCCGATCCTGTGAGTTTCCCGCCCAGTGGGTTCGATTAAAATTACCCTCAAAGTGTCAGCCACACTGTCGGCAGGAATAGGGCGGTAAGTCCTACCCCACCATTTTCAGGGCGCTACCGCCCTCTGGGAAGCCTCAAAATCTCCTCCGAGGAAATTCCTGGTCACTATTTTTGAATGATAAATACGCAGCCTGTTCTACAATGATAAACAAAGGATTAAGGCCTAGAAATTGGATAAGGCCCGAAAACGGGCGGTGGCATTGGCCAGTGCTATTTGCCTGCGTCTTGCTAACTTACCTGACGAAGGAGCGAACTGCTTCGAAAGCTTGTAAAATTAAATAAATCTGTTGGACTATAACCTGGTGTTGTGCGACTTCTCATTTTTGTCCACCCCAGTCCAACGCCGGCATCTCCACATCATGACCTCTTCTAAATGGTGCAGGCAGCACGCAAAATTCGTGCTGCCTGCTCATTAACATGATTGGAGCGTGGATCTCAGTACTAAACGCGCTGCTGTTTGGCTTACTGCTCAATGGGGTGGTCAATATCAGGTGCAGTCTAATGGCCAATAAAGTTTGGCCTAGGCTCTCTGCACTACTTAAAGGGGAGGTGCTTTGTTGCAGAAGGAACTCATTCTCCCTCTGGAGAAAGCCATGGCACAACAACCTAGAGAACAAGCTAGAAGATTTTCAGATGCTGCACTGGAAGCCTTGGTCCTGGTGGGCTGTCCTTTACCCGCAGGGAGGCAAGAGGCCATCCAAGGTCATTTGCAGAAGGTTATGGGACGAGATTGCTGAACCTGTCAAGGCCACCAGTGTTGTCCCAAGGACCTGGATCCAGCCCCGCAAAAAGTTTAATGACCTCACACAACTGGTCAAGGTGAGTGAAGGCTTCAGCAAATGCCATATCCCACCATCTGCACCAGAAGTGTCTCACACTGCTTAATGCACCACATCCCCATCACTCACCTACCAACAATCGCTAGCTATCATCACTCATACCTCACAATCATGGCTTCACTTCATCCTCACACACTTACCACTGCTGCAACAGTCACACCCACATCTCACACCTTGCACACACTGACAGATATTCAACCATGGCAGGCACATCTCCCAAAAACATTGCACTGCACTCACTCACACGCTTCCATTTCTCTTGCAGGCCAAGGTGGCACATAACAGGAGGGAGCAACAACACATAGGAGGCAGCTAAGACACCATTGACACCTGAGGGACCTGGAGGAATCCGTCCTTGAAATCATTGGAGGGGCAGTGACGGAGTCCATGGCCAATGGAGAAGTCGAAACCATTGGTGGTGTGGCAGTATTGGTTAAGGAGAATGTTACAGTGCTGGAGAGGGAGGATGTCCTGGAGGGGTCAAAGACAGAATCTATATGGCTAGAGTTAAGAAATAATAGAGGTGCCGTTACACTACTAGGTGTATTCTATAGACCTCCAAATAGTGGTTAAAGATATGGAGGAGAAAATTTGCAGAGAAATTACAGAGAAATGCAAGAACTATAGAGTAGTAATAATAGGGGACTTCAACTATCCTAATATAGCCTGGGATCGTAATAATGTTAAGGGCAGAGAAGAGGAAGAATTTTTGAAGTGTGTTCAGGAGAACTTTCTTGATCAGTATGATTCCGGCCTGACGAGGGAGGAGGCATTGCTAGATCTGGTTCTGGGGAATGAGGTAGGTCAAGTGGAGCAAGTGTCAGTAGGTGAACATTTAGGGAACAGTGATCATAGTATCATAAGGTTTAGATTGGCTATGGAAAAGGACAGGGAGCAATCTAGAGTAAACATGTTTAACTGGGGGAAGGCCAATTTCAGTGGGATGAGAAAGGATCTGGCCCGGGTAAACTGGAATCAAAGATTGGCAGGCAAAACTGTAGTGGAACAATGGGATGCCTTTAAAGAGGAAATAGTTCGTGTACAGTCGAGGTACATTCCCACGAGGGAGAAAGGTAGGGCAACTGAAATCAGAGCTCCCTGGATGACGAAACAGATAGAGAATATGATGAAGCAGAAAAAGAGCGCGTAAGACAGATATCAGGTTGCAAATACATCTGAGAATCAGGTTATATATAGAAAGGTGATGATGCAATGAATGAGGGACTTCAGTTACGTGGATAGACTGGAGAAGCTGGGGTGGTTCTCCTTGGAGCAGAGGAGATTGAGAGGAGATTTGATAGAAGTGTTCAAAATCATGAGGGGTGTGGACAGGGTAGATAGAAAGAAACTGTTCCCATTGGCAGAAGGGTCGAGAACCAGAGGACACAGATTTAAGGTGATTGACAAAAGAACCAAAGGTGACGTAAGAAAAAACCTTTTTACACAGCGAGTGGTTAAGATCTGGAATACACTGCCTGAAAGGGTGGTGGAGGCAAACTCAATTTTATCTTTCGAAAGGGAGTTGGATAAACATCTGAAGGAAAAAAAATTGCAGGGCTACGGGGAAAGGGCAGGGGAGTGGGACTAGCTGAGAGTCAGCATGGGCTCGATGGCTGAATGGCCTTCTTCCGTGCTGTAACCATTCTATGATTCTATTCTATGATTGCTGATGATGACGGTATGGTCATACCTAATCCTCCTTCTTACATCCCACTTTGCCTTCATCCCACGATCGTTTCACACTTACAAGCTGCTGATGGTGTATGCATGGATATCTTGCTTTCCCCCCCTCCGCTCACCACAACCTGACCCTTATGCCTTTCTGCTTTCAGATACCCAAGAACTGCCAGCAGGCCAGCCTGTCCCTCACCATGTTCAGCAAAGTGACGGAGGAGAAGAAGAGAAGAAGAGACGCCAGCACTGCATTTGACACTCGCAGACACCAGCTCAGAAATTGGCTCTGCGTGGACTTTAGAGGGAAGTATAGAGGCGGGATCTGCACATGATGAGTCACCGGGCATGAGTGGGCTGCAGCCAGGCCAGGGGGGATTGGGTAGCTTGGGTACCAGCTCCCCAGAGGACAAGTTCGCACACGAGTTCTGTTCCACAGGACTCAGAGAATGACCTCGACAGGGTGGCCTTCAGAAGAAGGGTGATGGGCATGCACACGGAAATGCTAGGTGCAATGGCAAGCCTGCCTGAGAGCCTCTTGTCAGTGTCAATGAGCATGGAGGAGTCCGGCTCCAACTATGCACGGGGCTTTGCGCAGAACTTGGAGCCCATGATTTCTAGGATGGAAATAATGGACAACTCCAGAAGAGACTTTGTGGACCCACAGGTGATGCTGGGTGTGATGGGCGATGTTGCAGCACAGGCGGAAGTGACCCAACATCTCACTGCTGCAGTGGAAGCTCAGACTGCTCTCCTGCAGGCTCAGCTTGCTGCGACGCAAGCTCAGACTGCTGCCATCATCGCTGGGTTTACCAGTGTCAAAAGTGGCTTGCAGAGTGTCGCAGCAGCCCAGCAATCTGACCCCCAACAGGTTGCTTGGAATGCTGAGGCACCGCCCCGGGGGAATGGCAGTGCGTCTGTGAAGCAAGAACCTGCTGTCCCCTCTCAGGATGACAGCATTCCTACTCCCACCACTGCCACTCCGCCATTGCCCTTGCCGCTGCCTATCAGCCAGCCAGCCCAGACTGCTGCTGCCCATTCCAAGGTGGTGCAGTCTACAGCTGGGCCTTCTAGGTCCACAGCTGGTTGAGGTCATTCTGCAAGGCCATCTGCAGTCTCCCGAACTGAAAGTCAGCAGCCTTCCACCAGCCATGCTCCAGCCACTGGGGGAGCACTGCGTAGGAGCACTAGAGTAGGTAAAGACACACAAAAGACAGACACTAAGGGCTGGATTTTCAATGAACCGTGGAGTCGGGTTTGGAGGCGGTGGGGGGGGGGGTTTAAAGTTACAGATTCGGGGGTCCTGACCCCATCCCGCCTCCAACCCACCTCCATGCCAGTTTCTCTGGCGGCGGGTACCCGACCTGTTCTGAGACCCGACTCCCCGAGGCGGGAAGGGATTAGTGACAATTAACTGCTTGTTAACAGGTAGTTAACAGGCAGTTTTTTGCATAATCCCTATTTTAAAAAGAAAAGTGTGGGCTTCCCGACAGGTGGCAACCACGCCAAGTTATCGGGGCGGGCCGTGGGTCTGCAGGGGTTGGAGGGGTTGATATGTCCGGTGGGCAGGTGAGTGATGGGTGCATGTGTGCAGAGGTAAGTGTGTAAGGTAAGTGCTAAGTGTGGGAAAAAGTTTTACTTACCTTAACTTCCTCCTGCAGGTGTCAGCCCTTCAGTTCTCGGGAGTTAGAAATCTCACCGGCACAGAAAGCAGGAAAGCCGTGGTTCTGTCAAAAACTGCAGCCTTCTGTTTTCTGTGCTGGAATGATTTCTAACTCAGCCTGAGAGGAAGGACTCAAGTTAGAAATCATATTGTGAGTGTTTGACAGCTTCACAGAGCTGTCAAACGCTGATATTTCATCTGTCAAAAGCTCTTGACAGATGAAATGTCAGTCTGTGACGTCACCTGTTGCCGGGTGGCCCTTAATTGGCCTGCTGAGCCCACTGGGCGGGCTCAACAAGGTCAATCAAGGGAAAATACAGTGGGTTGGCCACATCTCGATGGAGGCGGGTTCACAAGCCAGAATGTGTGATTCCCGACCCCAACCCGACCCCAGTTTCAAAATCCAGCCCTAAGAGAATGCACAAGGGTGAATAGTTGATAGTCATTTTGATTGGATTTGGATAAATTTATGAATTTTGTTTGGAATGTGGTTTTGTGGTGGCTCTCATTTCAGCTTTATGCCCAGGAGGATGCTGTTATTTTCCGTGACAGAGGGATGGTATAATGGGTTTCATTCACTGCAATTGGAGTCTGATGAGGCGTTCATGTACAGCCCGTCCGGAACGGGGATTTGCTGCCTGCCTCCTCCCTCCCTCCTCTTCCTCCTCTTCCTCTTCCTCCTCCTCCTCCTCCCCCTGAGGTGGTCCCGCAATCCCAGGTGGCAAGGGCTGCGCCTACATGATGGCCAAGTTGGCCAGCACCGCGATGGTCTGTTCGATGACGTTTCTGGTGGCAGCATAGCTTCTATATGAGTGCTGGCCACGAGTGGTGGGGTTGCGGAGGGGAGTCATCAGCCAGGTGCAGAGCGGATAGCCCTTGTCTCATAGCAGCCACCCTCGGGTTTGACGTGGTGGCTGGAGGATTGCTGGCACACCGGACTGGAGCAGGATGAAGGCATCATGACTGCTGCCAGGATACCTGGCATTCACCATCATGATGTGCTGGGCGTGGTCGCACAACAACTGCACATTAAGTGAATGGTAGCCTTTGCGGTTACGGAACATCTCAGCATTGTTACAGGGTGCCCGCAAAGCCACGTGTGTGCAGTCAATGGCGCCCTGCACCATGGGGAAGCCTGATATCCTGGCAAAGCCACATGCGCACTCATCCTGTTTCTCTCTGTTCAGAGAGAAGACAATGAAGTTCCTTCTCCTGGAGTAGAGAGCCCTGTGACCTCCCGGTTGCAGCGATGGACGGCGAACTGGGAGCTGTTAGCTATGTCTCCTGTTACAGACTGGAAGGATCCTCTTGCGAAGAAATTGAGGGCCACGATGACCTTGAGGGCCACTGGGGGAGCTGTATTCGCCCTGCTCTGAGGCTGCAAATCTGGTTGCAGGAGGTGGCAGAGTTCTGTGACCACCTCCTTGGTGAAGCGGAGCCTCCTAATACACTGCTCCTCGCTTAAGTGGATGTAGGAGAAGTGCTCTCGGAAGACCCTAGGTGGGTAAGGCCTCCTGCTGAGAGCCCTCCTGGCCCTTCTCTTCCTCCCTCTGCGAGCATCTTCTTCTCTTCTTCGCTGCCACCACTCCCTCTCCCGAAGAGCGCAAGGGGGACTGCAAGTAGATTCCCCATGACTGTGAGCACGTGGTGTGAGCAGAAGCCTTTAAATGAGAATCAAGGTGTTCTCCACTTGCAGTGATCTCAGCAACTTTAAACAAATTTAGAAAGCTGCAAGAGTTGCAGAAACTTAGATGGAGCCAGTAAAACTGAAAATCCCTGTCAGCTGCAAGTTGTTGCTGATGATCCCTTTAAATAGCGCTGCTGGGGGCTCATTCCTGCTGCTGATCGCTTGGTCAGCTAGTCGTGATTAAGAAAGCATGGTAAGTGGAGCGGTGACGTCCAAAATGGCAGATCGTGCACCAAATCAGCGTTGCACACTCATTGACATCACGATCTGCCGTATTTCCATTTCTGCAGCGAGCACTGGCAACGGCAGTGTGGCTGACCTACCCAAAATGGCGGCCACCATACGACACACCAGAAGCAGGCGGAAGCGAGTTGGCCACCGTTTTTTCTTCAAAATGGGCCTTAACGGCCGGCGCTAAACCCCTGAATTTCTAGGCTCAAATCTTTTATTTTCTTTGTTTGTAGTCTAATTATTCCAGTTGAGTTTTATAATATGGCTACAACAGTCCAGTTTTTCAACTGCTTTTGTGTTGGACCATTTACTGTCAAGTCTTTCATGCAACACAAGTGAGAAACAGAAGACTAGCAGTTGTCTGCCCATTCATTTGATAAACTGACATGCCAAGGATAAATCATGTTCAAAGCTAAGGAGTTCAAAGGACATGGTGCATGAGGTGTAAATCTTTCACTTCATCATTTTACTCATGCAGAGCAGGCCTGATGGACTCGGAAAGGTAGCAAATCTACACACTGGATATTTGATTCTCACTTCACATGAACAGCAAACAGACTGGGTTCTGAAGTTTGAGAATATACAGTGAAACATTGAAGAATGCTTTTTAAGCTGAAGTTTCCCCTTTGTTTTGGACAATAGTATTTGGGGCGTAACTTCCCCCCCCCCCCAAAAAAAAAGGCAAATATTGAACTACTTCTATAACATAAATAAGCCATTCAGTACTTTTTTTTGATTTGGCACAAATGGGGAGAGAAGATGGAAATAAATGTTTTTTAAATTTCTGCTGTTGTTGCTGATTATAAAGAAGAGGTGGCATATCTGAAGAGATATAATAATGGGAGACAAAGCTCATGGCATCAATTTGGAAACACATACTTTTATCTTAATTTATCTGCTGCACAGGCAAATATGCACTGGCTCCTCTAATGGTTTAATAGATCAAAAGTTCCTGCCCAGTGTAATACTAAGATATACAGACCAGAAGGTATCAGGTTAGACCCACAGCCTGTGCTGAGTTAGTTGACTTTTTCAAATTCAGATCATACTTGCATACATTTTGTGAAGTTGCTGCGTCGTACTTTCAGGACACGTTGAGGTTGTTGGTAAAGTTAAGAGTAAGCTGGGACCTGCATGCTTTGTGGGGTCAGGTTAATTTGGTGGCAACCTTCAGATTCAGCTGAGTTGGAGAGATTTCCAGGGTCCTGCCTGCACAGCAGGTCTCTCAGATGTGGGGTTGTCACAGTCTAGTTGAACAGAAAAGAACCTTCCTAGCTTTTGCTCTCAGTTAAACTATTGTGTCAGCTGTGACTACACTTCAAAAAGTACCTAGTTGATTATAAAGGGCTTTGGGATGTTCTGAGGTCGTGAAAGGCACTATATAAATGCAAGTCTTCTTTTTCTTTCTATTGCTACTGTCCTGTTGGGCCGCTTAGTTGTGTGAGTGTGTATATTCGGCTAGAGTAAAGAAAGAATAAAAAAGAAAGAGAAAAAAGAACTTGCATTTTATATGGCACCTTTCACATCCTCAGATGCTCCAAAGTGCTTTTACAGCCAATGAGTAGGTTTCCAAAAAAAACTCCAGGCTGCCTGGTGCTGTGAGAGCTCCAGATACCATCCTACATTACCCACTCTGGCTGGCATCTGTCCCACACGTATTGCTGCATGAATCTCCTTGGCTGATATTTGGCAGTCCAGTGATTGTGCTTCCTTTAGGGAACGTCATGAGGAGGCGGGTTTGGTAGAGTGGTGGGATATTTCCTGCATTTCTGAAGTGTGCAGTGATGCATAGAAGTCTGCAAACTCCATCTTGATCTCACTTGGGTCTGAGGTTAGCAGACCCTCTTTAATCTTAATTAACACCGTAGTTTTGTTCTTCTTCTTCTTCTTAGGCAGTCCCTCGGAACCGAGGATGACTTGCTTCCACACTAAAAATGAGTTCTCAGGTGATGAGTCCAATGCGGGACCTACAGTCTCTGTCACAGGTGGGGCAGACGGTGGTTGAAGGGGCGGGTGGGTGGGGTGCTTGGGTTGACGTGCGCTCCTTCCACTGTTTGCGCTTGGCTTTCGCTTGCTCCTGGCGAAGAGACTCGAGGTGTTCGGCACCTTCCCGGATGCTTCTCCTCCATTTTGTGCGGTCTTGGGCCAGGGATTCCCAGGTGTCGGTGGGGATGTTGCACTTTTTCAAGGAGGCTTTGAGGGTGTCCTTGAAGCGTTTCCTCTGCCCACCTGGGGCTCTCTTGCCGTGTCGGAGCTCCGAGTAGAGCGCTTGTTTTGGGAGTCTCGTATCGGGCATGCGGACGATGTGGCCCATCCATCGGAGCTGATCGAGCATGGTCAAAGCTTTGATGCTGGGGTTGTGGGCCTGAGCGAGAACATTAATGTTGGTACGCCTATCCTGCCAATGGATTTGCAGGATCTTGCGGACGCAGCATTGGTGGTACCTCTCCAGTGCATTGAGGTGCCTGCTGTACATGGTCCATGTCTCTGAAGCATACAGGAGGGCGGGTATCACTACAGCTCTGTAGACCATGAGCTTGGTGCTGGGTTTGAGGTCCTGGTCTTCAAACACTCTCTTCCTCAGGCGACCGAAGGCTGCACTGGCACACTGAAGGCAGTGTTGGACTTCGTCATCGACGTCTGCCCTTGTTGACAGTAGGCTCCCGAGGTATGGAAAGTGGTCCACGTTGTCCAAGGCCTCATCGTGGATTTTGATAATTGGGGGGGGCAGATCTGTGTGGCGGGGGCAGGTTGGTAGAGGACCTTTGTCTTACGGATGTTTAGTGTAAGGCCCATGCTCTCGTACGCTTCGGTGAAGGTGTTGACGATGGTTTGGAGTTCGGCCTCCGAGTGTGCGCAGACGCAAGCGTCATCTGCATACTGTAATTCGACAACAGAGGATGGGACGATCTTGTATCTGGACTGGAGGTGATGGAGGTTGAACAGTTTCCTGTTTGTTCTGTAGATTAGCTCCACTCCAGCGGGGAGCTTACTGAGGGTGAGATGGAGCATTGCAGCCAGGAAGATTGAGAAGATCGTTGGTGCAATGACACAGCCTGCTTGACCCCGGTCCGTACGTGAACTGGGTCTGTGGTGGATCCGTTGGTCAGGATCATAGCTTGGATGTTGTCAGGAAGCAGACGGAGGATGGTGACAAACTTTTGAGGGCAGCCGAATTTGAGGAGGACACTCCATAATCCCTCACGGTTGATGGTGTCGCCTTCTGCACTTGTGGTCGCAACGTGTTCACCAAGGCTTTCCCTGGTGTATGCCTTGTTTGTAATAGTTTGTCTCCCCTTGGTCCAGATATGGGATGCAGCAGTGTAGTGGTTATGTTACTGGACTAGTAATCCAGAGGCCTGGACTAATGATCCTTGATGATGGACTATTTGAACGTGAGTTCAAATCCCACCATGGCAGTTTGAGAAATTTAATTCAGTTTAAAAATTTTGCAAATGCTGCTGTCAGTAAAGTGACCATGAAGTTGTCGAATTGTCGTAAAAACCCAACTGATTCACAAATGTACTTTTGGGAAGGAAGCCTTTTGTCCTTAGTGTGGCCTATATGTGACTCCAGTCCCCACACCAACGTGATTGACTCTTAACCCTCTGAAGTGGCCTCGCAAGCCATTCATTCAGGGCAACAAGGGATAGACAATAAATGCCAGTGATACCCACAACCCGAGCATCCAATGGCGGTCTGGTCCGTTTACAGACTGTGATGTGTGAACATCAAGCGACAACAGGATCAAGCTTGATTTGGTTGTGATGCCTTCAATGGAAACATAGCCTGCCGACATTACTCACTGAATAGGTTCACAGATGGAGAATGGTCACTTAGATGCTGGCACTTAAAGAACCATATTTCAGGATCAGTCAATGCCTTGAGGAGAATAAAACTGAGGAAAATGTACACTGAATTTAACAAAAGCAGACATCAAAAGGGATCTAGCTTAGTTTGCACAAAACCATCCTATAGGAGCCATGCTATTGAAGGGGATAGTTTTCTGTGGAATTGTCAACCTTGTGATTGATTGGACAGGCAGTTCCACAGGTGGACTTCACAATTGGTTCTTAAAGCTTAAGCTGAGCTGAAAAATGTGCCTGACTGACCCATCTTCCATTGTCAAGTAGCCAGCTTCATGCAAGTGAATACCAGATAAGGGAAAGTTTGTGGTAAGAGAATAGAAATTGAATCCATACTTGCTGTATTTAATTCTGTTTCGAAGTTATTTAGTTGCTAACAATTGTGAATCTATATTTTCACATTTACAAGCCCAATTACAGCCTTCTATCATATCTCATGACTTCTGTTGTTCTGATTATCTAACAGGGTCCGTGAAAATAGTTGTCACTGAAAGCTCCCTTTCACGTGCAATTTTCCTATCATGTGTCAATGTGTAAGAGCTTCATCATTAAACATACATGCAAATGAGAACATGGGGCAGAATGAGAGAAGCTCCAAATCTGTGGACAGAAGTCTTGCAAAAAGTTGGTCCTGACAATTTCTATTTCAATTTCAATAAAGTATGTGGAAGAGTGTTCTTAAAGATGACGGATTTCTTTTGGTCTATTTGTTGGATTTTAGGAGGGGTGTTTTTAAAATACAAACATGTATTATAACACTTTAATGTAAATTGAAAGCTCCGATTTTAACCTAACACCGCCACCTCCACCCCCCCCCCCCCCCCCAGTTCCCCCCGATGAGAATGGGGCGGGTTCAGGTTGGATGATTGATTTACACCCCGCTCCATTGAAGTCAAAAGCGTAAAATCAAATAGAGTGTAAATTGGGCATCCAACCCAGACCCACCTCATTCTCGCCAGGCTAGGTTAAAATCGGGGCAAAATCTCCAAAATCATTGGAAAGCTAACTGTCACGAAAGCATTTACCAGAAGTTCAGCAGTAGAGGAAGATCCTTAAAGAAGAGGGGATCTGTAAAGTAGCTCCTAGTATACAGATTTTCATTCCAGTTCAATGAATGACAGGGCATGTAACTGCAAGCTACAGAATTTAGTGCCTTTTGCCATCTTAAAATTAATGCGTTTTGCATTTAAAGTATCCCAATCACTGCATAATGGTTGAGATGGTGCAAGATGAAAGTAAGCATGCCCAGAAGATCAGCAGGTGCCAGATTATTCCCACATGCCACCATCTGTATCTGCAGGCCCTGGGACACCAAACTGGCAATGACCAAGTGCAACTGTTTCTACAGGCTCCAGCTTAGCATGTGGGCTGTTGCACCTCTGTGTGATCTGCTGCACAAAGACTTGCCGCCAACGTCTACCATAAGATTGGCATTACCAAAGGCAGTCAACTGTTCTGCTCTGTCTCCTTTTAAGATAGTGTGGGGAGCATCTGCAATATCAACCAATATCAACAAGTAATTGATGTATTGTTCAGCAAGGCCAACACTTTTATCTCCTTTCCCACTGAATTGCAATGGGAGTATGCACAACTTCACTGTACTGCCACAATTTCCAAGTACAGTGGGTCATTGATGGGATCTATGTAGCCATCCAGGCAGTAGGTTGTTGATCTTCTGCTCCTCTTCACCTTTTCAGTGTGACTCATCTGCTTCCGCCTCAAGCTCACTATTTGAATTCTCCGGGGTGTTTCTCGCACTCCCCCAGTCCTTACTTCATCAGACCAGAGCTAATTAAAACTTAGCTGAAGTTTATTCCCCATCTATCTAACTTTTATAGCTTGCCTTTCTGATGCTCAATCCTCTTTGTTTTTATGATGCCCCTCATACCTCTCCTCTCGGCTCCTTATACTTCCCTCCCCCATGTCCCTTGATATGCCTTCTTCTCTACTGTCTGATGATCTTGCTCTCATTGAATCTGCCTTCATGAATGTTGCTCTCGCATTGAGAGCCAAGGTCCATTACTGGAAGGTGAGACTATATCCCACTATTCGCTGCACTGTTCAGCTGGTCAATTCCCCATACTGAGAATACCAATGCTACTTTATCATTGTAGGGCACGCTGGAGTAGTCCTGCTTCCCACTAGTGTTTTTTGACTCTCAACAGGGGTAATTTAAATTTTGGTGATATTGGACCGGCTGCCCATTATATATCCAGCCTGATTTTTCTTTCTATTGAAGTCAATGGAACGGAAAATCAGGAGAGGTGTATAACAGGCAGCCCATTGGGAAAAGTTCACTGTGTGATATAGACCAAGAAGTAGTAGGCACTTCAGGAGATGGATCTGGCAAGAGAAGAAGATGAAGGAAGTTGGGGGATAGGGCTGGAAGGGGCAGGATTTAGGCACATTGTGTTGGAGGGGTAAATGGGTAGCATATTGGGTGGTACAGGGTCACGGGAGCACTCCAGGCTCAAATTTGATGGTTTTTTTTCCTTTCCAGTATTACCTATTTTTTGTCAAACTCCACAGGGGTGGGAGCACTAGTATGTTCTCTATTCTGGGGCTCTTCCAGAATTCTTATTAGGAACAGGAGCTTAATATGGAATCTGCATCATTATCAAATTATGTCAACCTACTTAATTTTGCACAGTGTTGAAACTGCACAAGTGGATTTATTAACTTTAAAAAAATAAAAATGGCAAACCTGCCCAAAATATTTGCAGCTTGCGTAGGATCGCCTGTTTTCAAAATAGGACCCGGCGTGCATATTTTGAAAGCTGCAAAAAAAAGTCAGGCCTCAAATGGTTAAACCCTCGAAGCACAGCCAGCTGGCTAATGTGTAGCAGTACATGGACTCACCCACACTCTAGGAGGAGTGCACTCCTCTAAAGTAGCTTGAGATCCAATTAGTTCCCACACAGATATTATATCAATAACAAAGAAGCAAAGTATTTAAAGGTATTTATGTAGAGAATGACAAATGGCTGGAAGCGTGTAGGAACCTTGAACTCACTTCCAGCTTGCTTTTTAATTTAGTTTTGATATATATTTGTATGTTTTAAATTTTTTTTATTGAGTTCTCAATCAGAATTCATATATTCTGTTGCAGGCATAAATATTCTGTTTTAGCTGCAAGCTGCCACTATTATTCTCACTAATGTTTGTCATGCAACTCTACGTTATATAACAGGGGACTTTTTTTTTGCACCGTTACTGAGGTGTTATTACTATAATTTACCTCTAAAGGTAAAGATAATGGGGTAGAAATTAGGTCGCGCCCCATTTGGGGCGCAAATATCGTCCGGACGCAAATATTAGCGCCTGGCGCTAATTATCGGCACTGACAGGAAACTTCACTTTTACCGCCCCGGGAGGTGAGTGGAGCGCTAAAGTAGGCGCTGCACACCTCTCTTAAGGCGCAAAGGCCAAGGAGTGAGGCGCTAACTCAGCGCACGAGCGCAGCGCAGCTGCTGCCAGTTAGCGAGGGAACACAGACACAATGGCGCCGGACACTTCTTAAAGCGGGGGGGGCCACTTGCTCCCCAGCCACACCCTGCTCATTGCAGCCTTGAATCTCAGCCTGGAGAGACCTGTAATCCATTTTGCTGCCAAGCATGGAGAGGGTGAGAGAACGCGCTCATCGCTTCACCGAGCGGGCCTTGGATGCTCTGGTTGACGCAGTGGAGCGCAGACGATGCATGCTGTTCCCGGAGAGTGGCAGGAGGCCTTTGCCACGCGAGTTCAGAAGAGTGTGGAGGGAGGTGGCTCAGAGCGTCTCCTCCAGGAGCATGGTGCCCAGGACCCATGTTCAATGCCGCAAAAAGTTCAACGACCTCACTCGGGTCGTCAGGGTGAGTGGCTTTTTCTCAATACCTCTCCATCCCTCCATCTCAACCTCACTCTATGGCCAGAGGGTCTTAAAACCCCAATGCACAACACTCATCCAACACCTATGGCCCTTTCATCAAACACACACACACATTCCACACTTTGCATACAGTAAGGGCTATTCACCTATGGGAGGCACATCAGGCAAGACCATGGCTGCATACAGTAAGGGCTATTCACCTATGGGAGGCACATCAGGCAAGACCATGGCTGTATATTTACTCAGATGCTGTCCTTTTTCTTGCAGGCTGAGCTGGCTCATAATCGGAGACAGCAGCAACGGACGGGTGGAGGGCGGCTTCAGCTGCAACCCCTCAGCGATCTGGAGGAGCGCGTCCACAGGATTGTGGCAAGCCGGGTGATCGGTCCCGTCGCCACTGGAGACGCCGACCCCGTTGTGGACAGCAATGGTAAGGTCATCACCTTTTTGTCCTCTGTCCTTCCACTTGTCCCTCACAATACCAGCCTTTGACACTTTCAATCCAACTTGCTAACTCGCTGCACTTATTCCTCCCTTACTGCCACCCTGTCCTCACGCTAAAGCCACTCTTGTACCTCCCTGCTTTCAGATGGTGATTCACCAGCTGAGGAGACGGGCCCTGAAGCTGCCACTGGGAGTGATGCTGCAGCTGAGGAGGAAGAGGAAGCCGGAGCATCAGTGCCACCCTCTCCCGAGGAAGCCCATGCCCACACTGGGAACACGCCTTCCCCGGAGGGGAGCAGGGGGGAAGGGGCTGATGATGGTGAAGCTCCAGGACCCAGCGGGCTGCAGCAACGCCATGGGGGGGTAGGGAAGAACGGGGGCCTTCTCCCCAGAGGGAGAGTATGCCAGACACTCCTACTGCAATGGACGCAGAGAAGGAGCGGCTGATCGCAGAAATGAACACCCAGGCGGTGGGCATGCACACTGAGCTCATGGGTGCAGTGGGAAGGGTGCCCGATTGCATTGAGTCACTGACAAGGAGTGTGGAGCACTTCGCTGTAGCACAGGCGGATGCCACACTAACGCTTAGTGCTGCAATTCAGTCAATGGCTGCCGTGATCCCACCTCTGACTGCTCTCATACAGACTCAGATGGAGGCCACGCGAGCACAGACTGCTGCCAACCTCGATGGTTCGTGCACATGTCCCCGGGGCTGTCACCGCGCCGCAGCAGGCCAGCAATCTGTTCTCCGGCAAATTGCTCCGGATGCTGAAGTGCTGCCCCGTGGGAGTGCCAGTGTGTCGGGCGAGCAGGGAGTTGCTGGCCTCTCTCACGATGACAGCATTCCTGCTGCCAACACTGTCACTTCTCCACTGCACTTGCCACCGCCTGTAGGACAGACTGCTGCCGCCCATGCAGAGTTGGTGCAGTCTGCAGCCGGGCCCTCCAGGCCCAGAAGTGGTCGAGGCCGTCCTTCAGGGGCATCTGCAGTGTCAGGGTCTGACGAGCAGCAGCCTTCCACCAGCCTTGCTGCAGCCACTGAGGTCCCATTACGGAGGAGCAGTAGGGTTAGAAGGGGGGAAGTGCGCAAGGGAAGGAGATCACCCTCGAAGGGCAAAAAGTAGGAGGTGTGCCAAAATGCTGGTCATTTTTTTATTAAAGGCCGAGGTTCATGGTCCAACTTTTGTTTAGTGTTTTGGACATTATCTCCAGGTTGTGAGAACCAGTTATGTTATTGACTGTTTTTTTGTGTTTATTTCTATGAGTTTGTCATGAGGAATTGACACACACAGAGTTTGTAAAATAAATAAGTTTCTGTATTCAAAATATACATGGCTGGTGGTTGGAATTATTGGTGCCTTGGCCGGCTTAGGGGTTGCGTGCTGGGTTGATTAGTGTTTGTAGCAATGGCAGGGGCCCTAGAAGCGGCTTGCTATTAGTCGTTGACGGACGGCCCTTGCAGTTTGACCATTGTGGGCCGCCCTCCTGCCTTGGTGCTGCTGATGATCATCGTCCTCGTCCTGTTCCTCCTCTTCCTCCTCCTCCTCTGGTGGTGCTACAAGGCCTGGTGGCATTGGCTGGGTCCTGAGGATTGCCATGTTGTGCAACATGCAGCACACGACTACGAAGTTCGAAACTTGCTCAGGCGAGTACTGCAGGGCTCCTCCGGAATGGTCCAGACAGCGGAACCGTTGTTTCAGCACGCCGATTGTGCGCTCAATAATGTTCCTGGTTGCTTCATGGCTTTCATTGTACCGCAGCTCAGCAGGGGTGTTTGGCGTACGGAGCGGTGTCATCAGCCAGGTGCTCAATGCGTACCCCTTGTCCCCCAGAAGCCAACCAACTGGCTGATGCGGTGCCTCGAAAACTTCTGCCACAGTAGTCTGGCGCAGGATGAAAGCATCGTGGCAGCTGCCCGGATAGTGGGCATTGACAGCGAGTATCACCTGTCTGTGGTCACAGACCAACTGCACATTCAAGGAATGGAACCCCTTTCTGTTCCTGAATTCCTCTGCATTCTCTCGCGGAGCACGCAAAGCCACATGCGTGCAGTCAATGGCGCCCTGCACCATGGGGAAGCCCGCTACCCTCGCAAAGCCCAGAGCACGGTCACGCTGCTTGTCTGGGGTCATAGGGAAAGAGATGAAGTCTCGTCTCCTTCTGAAGAGGGCATTGGTGACCTGCCGGATGCAGCGATGCACCGCAAACTGGGAGATATTGGCGAGGTCCCCAACAGCAGCTTGGAATGAGCCAGTGGCGTAGAAGTTCAAAGCCACTGTGACCTTCACTGCCACCGACAGAGACGTCCTGGACCTCAGCTGAGGCTGCAGATCTGGCTGCAGCAGGTGGCAGAGCTCAGTGACCACCTCCTTGCTGAATCGCAGCCTTCGCAAACACAGCTCCTCGGACATATGGATGTAGGAGAGCTGTTCACGATATACCCTGGGAGGGTAAGCTCTCCTGTACATGCGCCTGATGGCCCTCCTCCGTCTGGCCATCATTGCCACTCTCTGTCTGCGTCTCTGTATCCTCCGATTCAGCTGGAGCAGGACGACGCCCCCAATCATTGCAGCCCCCATATTCTCTTTGCCAGAAAAGTAATGAGGTACAGCAACTAAAGTAGCAACAAAGTTAGGATGAACTAGGCAAAACTACCTCACAAAGCGTTGAGTCAATGTAGAAGTCTCTCTCTCTCTCTCTCCGAATCTCTCTCTCTCAGAACGAGTGGTGCATAAATGTCGACCACAGAAAAAGACAGGAAGAGGCCCCCTTTAAATAGCGCCCCCCCCAGCCCCACACCGATTGATAACGTTCCAGTCTTCCGGTCGTTGGAAGCGCCAGGCGGTAAGGCAGGGGGCGCCACTCAATTTCCGCTCCGGGGCGCCCCAAGGGCGTTGCACCATGGAATGACGTCACAATCTGCGCGCGCAGGTGGTCGCAGCGGTAAGTTTTAGCGCCGCCGCACAATCTCAAGTTAAGTTCTCGAGCGGCGCAAACAGCGCTGCGCCCGGGCGTTAGCGGCTTAACGCCCCATTAGCGCCCTCTTAAGGCGCTAACGGGAGGCGCAACCAAGTGAATTTTTACCCCAATGGGTTGCATTCAATGCATCTTTAGCTCGACTTGGGCTGGCAGACCCAAGTTACACTGTTGTCTTTGCATCGCTCTCTGGCCATTAAAATAAATGCCACTTGAACTTTAATGTTCACAAAGATCTGATGAGACAGGCGGCTCTTTGCTAACATTAAAGAAGGTTAAATAAGGGAGTTTAAAAAGTTTTCAGTTGGTCTAACAGACATCATAGGAACGTCTTAAACTTCAGGTTTCATCGCCAATAACAATAAGAATTTGTACTTGTGTAACTTCTTTTAATGTAATAAAATGTCCCAAAGCGCTTCACAGAAATGAAAATAACTGGAACTAAGAAAATGAAGGAGAAGGATTGGGGGTGGTGACTGAAAGGAGGATCAAGGATGTAAGTTTTGAGAAAGCTTTTGAAGCAGGGGAGGGAGATAGGAAGTCAAAGTGGTGTCCGATTACCTCCTTCAGATGGTCTCACACCATTTGCTCATGTTCAATTCAGATAGCTCCAGATTTGAATTACACCACAACACAAGATTTGTTGTAAAACTGGCTTACAACTGAGGTATTTCATAGTTGGAAGTAATCCGACACATGTAGGTGGGAATTTTTTCAGCCCTAGTGCTGAAGCAGCAGGACCTCCGAGCAGCAAATGGATTGCATGTTGGAAGTGCGCTAGCCCAAACACCCAGGATTTTAGGGCTCATTGTGTACAGTGAACTGCTGGCCTGGTGCTAGGAGCCTGCTGACAGAGCAGGGTGGGAAATAGTGTACAGCCGTAGCTCTATTTAAAGGGTCCACTTGAAGTGTTGCTGAGGACAGCAGAAGACCAGGCTGGAGAAAGAAACAGGTCTGCTCCATTTCCTGATGCTTCTTTGTGGGGGTCATCTTCGAGAAATTGCATCAAAGGAGGGTTGTCCTCTTTCGCATGCCAGATCACCCTGTTTCTTTCAGTTTGTTGTACCTTGACTGAGGTGACATGTTTAGCCATCAGAAAGCAGCTCTTCCTAAGTTGTATATTCATGGCCATCCTGCTGCATGGGAACATTTTATAACTGCAACTTAAAACTACAATCATAGTCTGATCATTTGGAAAGGTGACTACAAAGAAAGCTTAACACACCAAAAGCCGTATGATGCACGATCCAGGATGTCCACCTGCTCTCTCTAGCCAATGTGCTCTTCCAAATTCCAGCATCTGTGACAAAGTAGGCCATAGCAGGAGATGGCAGAGCCAAACCAGAGAAGAGCCTACACACAGTTCGTACCCTGCACACAATATGAGCAGCCCCCCTGACTTGCTTGTGCCAGAGAATATTGAGGGTGTGGTGCTTGGGGAGGCCAGAGGGTTCCTAGAAGACCAGGACTAATATCATCCTTTTCCTGTCGGTCTTCTTTCCTCTATAAACCCGTTTTGCACACGTGTTGCAACAAACTACCAAACATACAATATTGACTATGTAAATGCTAATTCATGGGCTGCTTCTCAGCCGCCATCATCACACAAGGCTTTTCTGTTTCTATTGGTATCCCCGAAGAAGGAGCTGCAGGCCCAGTTGGCAGCCCTGAAGCCAACACTTCACAGCAGTCTGTGTCACCCACTACACCTGTACCAACATCATTACAGGTATATCCACCTTGGGTAGCCAGTGTATCGGGTGAAGCACAGAGCTCAAGTGAGGAAGAGCAGGTAGTGGAGGAGCAGGAAACTGCAAGCCAGAGGGCGAGCTCATGTCCAACTTCACCCGCAGATCCGTGTGATCTTGATGGCATGGAGCCTGAGTTTGAGAAAAAGATTACTATCTGAATCCCAACATTTTGTACAGTCACTGCAGAGAACTATAGAAGATTACACGGCATATGGAGGCCATTTGGCTTATTGGCTTTGTTGGAGCAATCCAAAACAAATCCCTCTGCTTCAACTATTTACCCAATTTTCCTTAAAATGCAATGGTCTCTGCCTCGACCACTCCTTGTGTCCTAGCATTCCATGCTCCAAAAATCCTCTGCGTAAAGAAATTTCTCTTCATTTTCTTAGTAATAATTTTAAATTGATGACCTCTTGTCATTGACTCCCCATCAGAGGAAATAGTCTTTATTCACTATCAAAATCCTTCATAATTTTAAAAACCTCCAATATATCTCCTCTTAACCTTCTCTGCTCCAGTGAAAATCATCCCAGTATCTCAAGTCTCTCCTTGTAACTATAGTTTCCCATCCCTGGCATCATTCTGGTAAATCTACGCTGTAGGTTCTCTATGACTTTAATGTTCTTTCCATAATAGGGTGCCCATAACTGCACACAGTATTCTAACTGTGGCTGAACCAATGTTTTGTACACATTTATCATTACTATTTTATTCTTGCACTCTATGCCCCTATTTGTAAAATCCAAAATGCTGTTGGCCTTTATCATGGCTTTATCTACCTTCACACACACTTTCAGGGAATTAGGTATTTGAACCTCTCTGTGTTTCTTTTCATCCACACTCTTCAGTATCTCACAGTTGAGTGTGTACTTTTATTTTTTTCCTCCCAAAATGTGTTACCTCATACTTATCCACATTAAACTGCACCTGCCACCTGTTTACCCATTCCACGACCCTATCTGTCTTCCTGAAGTCTTTTACAGTCCTCCTCACTGTTTGTCAAACCCCTTAATTTTGTGTCATCAGCAAAATTTTAGATTGTGTTCCCTGTGCTCAAGTCCAAATCATCACTATATACAACAACAACTTGCAGTTATATAGTGCCTTTAATGTAGTAAAATGTACCAAGGCACTTCACAGGAGCGTTATCAAACAAAATTTGATGCCAAGCCACATAGGGAGAAATGAGGGCAGATGAGAGCTAGGTTTTAAGGAGCATCTTAAAGGAGGAAAGAGAGGTAGAGAGGCTGACGGTTTAGGGAGGGTATTCCAGAGCTAAGAGCCTAGGCAGCTGAAGGCATGCCAACAAAAGGCAGAGTATTATTTAAATGGTGATAGATTGGGAAATGTTGATGTACAAAGGAACCTGGGTGTCCTTGTACACCACTCACTGAAAGCAAACATGCAGGTGCAGCAAGCAGTTAGGAAGGCAAATGGTATGTTGGCCTTCATTGCAAGAGGATTTGAGTACAGGAGCAAGGATGTCTTACTACAGTTATACAGGGCATTGGTGAGACCACACCTGGAGTACTGTGTGCAGTTTTGGTCTCCTTACCTAAGAAAGGATATACTTGCCATAGAGGGAGTGCAGCGAAGGTTCACCAGAATGATTCCTGGGATGGCAGGACTGTCGTATGAGGAGAGATTGGGTCGACTAGGCCTGTATTCACTAGAGCTTAGAAGAATGAGAGGGGATCTCGTGGAAATGTATAAAATTCTGACAGGGCTAGACAGACTGGATGCAGGGAGGATGTTTCCCCTGGCTGGGAGGTCTAGAACGAGGGGTCACAGTCTCAGGATACAGGGTGGGACATTTAGGACTGAGATGAGGAGAAATTTCTTCACTCAGAGGGTGGTGAACCTGTGGAATTCTCTACCACAGAAGGCTGTGGCGGCCAAGTCACTGAATATATTTAAGAAGGAGATAGATAGATTTCTAGATGCAAAAGGCGTCAAGTGGTATGGGGAGAGAGCAGGAATATGGTATTGAGCTAGAGGATCAGCCATGATCATATTGAATGGCGGAGCAGGCTCGAAGGGCCAAATGGTCTACTCCTGCTCCTATTTTTCTATGTTTCTATGTTTCTAATGGTGGAGCGATTAAACATAGAAACATAGAAACATAGAAGATAGGAGCAGGAGTAGGCCATTCGGCCCCTCTAGCCTGCTCCGCCATTCAATGCGATCATGGCTGATCATCCAAATTCAGAACCCTGTCCCTGCTTTCTCCCCATATCCCTTGATCCCTTTAGCCTTAAGAAATATATCCAACTCCTTCTTGAATATATTTAATGAATTGGCCTCTACTGCCTTCTGTGGTAGAGAATTCCACAGGTTCACCACTCTCTGGGTGAAGAAATTCCTCCTCATTTCTGTCCTAAATGGCTTACCCCTTATCCTTAGACTGTGACCCCTGGTTCTGGACTCCCCGACCATCGGGAACATCCTTCCTGCATCTAGTCTGTCCAGTCCTGTCAGAATTTTATATGTTTCGATGAGATCCCCTCTCATTCTTCTAAACTCCAGCGAGTATAAGCCCAATCGACCCAATCTCTCCTCATACGTCATTCCTGCCATCCCAGGTATCAGCCTGGTGAATCTTCGCTGAACTCCTTCCATGGCAAGAACCTCCTTCCTCAGATAAGGCGACCAAAACTGCACACAATACTCAAGATGTGGCCTCACCAAGGCCCTGTACAACTGCAGCAAGACATCCTTGTTCCTGTACTCAAACCCTCTTGCTACGAAGGTCAACATACCATTTGCCTTCTTAACCGTCTGCTGCACCTGCATGCTTACCTTCAGCGACTGGTGCACAAGGACACCCAGGTCTCGTTGCACTTCCCCTTCTCCCAATCTATTGCCATTCAGATAATAATCTGCCTTCCTGTTTTTGACACCAAAGTGGATAACCTCGCATTTATCCACATTATATTGCATCTGCCATATTCTGCCCAATCACCCAACCTGTCCAAATCATCCTGGAGTTTCTCGGCATCCTCCTCACAGCACACACGCCCACCCAGCTTTGTGTCATCTGCAAACTTGGAGATATTACATCTAGTTCCCTTGTCTAGATCATTAATATATATTGTGAATAGCTGGGGTCCAAGGACCGATCCCTGTGGTACCCCACTAGTTACTGCCTGCCACTCGGAAAAAGACCTGTTTATTCCAACTCTTTGCTTTCTGTCTGCCAACCAGTTCTCTATCCAAGTCAATACCTTGCCCCCAATCCCATGTGCCTTAACTTTACACGCTAATCTCTTATGCGGGACCTTATCGAAAGCCTTTTGAAAGTCCAAATACACTACATCCACTGGTTCTCCCTTATCTATTTTACCAGTTACATCCTCAAAAAATTCCAGTAGATTAGTCAAGCACAATTTACCTTTTGTAAATCCATGTTGACTTTGTCCGATCCTGTCACTGTTTTCCAAGTGCTCTGCTATTACATCTTTTATAATGGACTCTAGCATTTTCCCCACTACCGATGTCAGGCTTACCGATCTATAATTCCCCGTTTCTCTCTACCACCTTTTTTGAATAGTGGGGTAACATTAGCTACCCTCCAATCCATGGGTATTGTTCCAGATTCCATCGAATGTTGGAAGATGATCAGCAATGCATCTACTATTTCTAGGGCCACTTCCTTAAGTACCCTAGGATGTAGATTATCAGGCCCTGGGGATTTATCGGCCTTCAATCCCACCAATTTCCCTAACACCATTTCCCAACAAATACTGATTTCTTTCAGTTCCTCCCTTTCATCAGACCCTATGTTCCCTGACATCTCTGGGAGGTTATTTGTGTCCTCCTTTGTGAAGACAGAACCAAAATATGTATTTAATTGGTCTGCCATTTCTTTGTTCCCCATTATAAGTTCCCCTGATTCTGACTGCAAGGGACCTACGCTTGACTTCACCAATCTTTTTCTACTCACATATCTATAAAAGCTTTTACAGTCAGTTTTAGTTTTAGTTTTCAGTCAGATTAAAATCAGGGATGTGCAAGAGGCCAGAATTGGAGGAGCGCAGATATCTGAAAGCAAAAGTGGGACCAGCACTGACCCCTGGGGTGGGGCACATCACCTCCAACTTTTCTCCAATCAGCGCAACATCTGTTTATCCTAACTTCTAACTCTTTGTTTCATTTCCATCAACTAACTTTCTATCTGTTTTGCCACATTTCCTCTTGAATGAGAAGCCTGCCTGAATACAGATAAAACAGCACTGAACTTTATTAGTACTGGTGTGATATTGGGGACAATTTTTTAAAATTTGTTCCTGGGATGTGGGCATTGCTGGCAAGGCCAGTATTTATTGCCCATCCCTAGTTGCCCTTGAGAAGGTGGTGGTGAGCCGCCTTCTTGAATCACTGCGGTCCTTGTGGTGAAGGTACTCCCACAGTGCTGTTAGGGAGGGAGTTCCAGGATTTTGACCCAGCAACAATGAAGGAACGGCGATGGATTTCCAAGTCAGGATGGTGTGTGACTTGGAGGGGAATTTGGAGGTGGTGGTGTTCCCATGCCCCTGCTGATCTTGTCCTTCTAGGTGGTAGAGATCGCGGGTTTGGGAGGTGCTGTCGAAGAAGCCTTGGCGAGTTGCTGCAGTGCATCTTGTAGATTGTACAGACTGCAGTCCATGTGTTTGATATGTCATCCTGTATGAACTCTTATGATTCAGTGCCACTGGAGATTAATTAAGTTATTGAATGTTGCTAGGTGGTACATTCATACTACAGGGTGAATTTTGAAAGGTCCAATACACTTGCAATTTTCTGATCTGGAATGGCTGCATGTGAGGCCTTGCCAGTGGCATGGGCTTTGCAAAGTTTACCCATACAACTTAGCGTTGGTGGGAAGTGGTTTCTGCCTCACACCAATGTTAAAAACACACTTAGAATACTGTACACTGTTCTGGTCTCCACATTACAAAAAGGATATTGCAACTATTGAAAGGCTACAGAAGAGAGCAACCAGAGTGATTGAGGGGATGTTGAGATTAACACTGGTGGTAATACATTCATATTTCTTCTGAGTGAATAGTTTTCCATGTCTCTGATCAAGCCTCGATTTTTGATTCTTGGTACCATGCACACATTTAATTGCGCCTTTTCCATGGCTCTAATATATTTTCTATAATGGGTGCCCAAAATGGCACAAAGTTCACCCATGGCCTAACCAATGTGTTGGCCAGATTCATAATCACCATCTTGCTTGTGCTCATTGTACCTATATATAAACCCAAAATCCCATTTCCCCTTTTTATGGCTGCTTCTACCTGTAATCTTCCTTTTAAAAATCTGTGTACCTACACTTGTAGATCTTTGTTCTTCCACGCTATTAAGAAATGCCAAAGGGTATTTTTCCATCCTCTCTTCCATAAATAGGCCTAGAAATTCTTTGGCACTGTGTCATTTTATAGACGTAAAATGTACACCTAAGCGTCCAATATGGCTCCTATATTGGATCGGGTTCCTCCGAAGGCATTTAGGACACGCATTGGAAATATTTAAAATGCTCATTAAAACATTCGAATATGGATTCTACCCATGTACCCTTTTGTGAAATTGGTCTTCCGCAGCTCCTGACTCCTCACGTGATAAATTCACTCAGCAACTTGTGGTGCTAACGGGCAGCAAGGACTGCATTGCAAAATTGGAGTACAGATGGGTAGAGCTTGCTCCACACAAGCCCCGCCCATTTGTACTGGGTCTTAAATGGCCTTGCCAGCAGTCCTTAAAGGGACTGCTAGAGGCCGCTGAAAAATCTCCCCAAAACTGTGAAAAGTTTGTTTTTTGTGGAGTCGGAAGGAGTAGGATTGCTTCTCCTGGCTCCACAGATGAATTGTGGGCCACTGCTGGCCTATGGTCAAAGCTCTCTGGATTGCCTTTTCTCCACCCTCCCCCTCCCGGAGTCAACGCTGGCCCAAATTGTTGCAGATTGAACCCAAGAGTTACTTTCTGCTGGCTGATTGGTGCACACAGCTGCCCGGTTCTATGAAGATGAGGCCCGCTGCTGAATTTGGTGCAGGCCTCCTGCTGCAAAGCGATCACTCTGCCGTCATGCTGCCTTTTGTAGCAAGTCCAATTTCTCGCCCATCCTTTCCACAAAATGCAGGACAAATCCAATCTGCCCAATCAGCCTACTCCCAGGTCATCAGCAAAGTGATGTAAGGAGTCGACACTGCTATCAAGCAGGACTTACTCATCAATAACCTGCTCACCGATTCTTAGTTTTGTTTCTGCCAAGACCACTTGGCGCCAGACCTCATTACAGCCTTGGTCCAAACATGGACACCAGACCTGAATTCTAGAGGTAGGGTGAGTGACTGCATTTAACCAAGTGTGGCAGGAAGGAGCCCTAGTAAAAGTGAAGCCAATGGAGATCGGGGGCGAAACTTGCTAACGGCTGCAGTCATACCTAGCACAAAGTTTGTGGTTTTTGGAGGCCAATCTTAACCTCAGGACATCGCTGCAGGAGTTCCTCAGGACAGCATCTTAGGCCCAACTATCTTTAGTTGCTTCACTCCTTCATAATGTCAGAAGTGGTTTAAGAAGCAGGCATCCCACCACCACCTTCTCAAGGCAATTAAGGATGGGCAATAAATATCAGCCTTGGCAGCGATGCCCACCTCTCGAGAATGAATTAAACAGAAGTTCCTGATCAGCATATATCTTTCTGAAGCTGCTTTTATACTGATATTTTAATTTAGATTTTGGGAGTCCGACATCTGGAAGTCAGCTCAAAGGTGCTGGGCTCCCAGGTCCAATTTAATAGAAGCAGCTAAGATGTTCTCTAATGTTATCCCTTATTATGGTCTATAACTGTTTTTCTACTACTGATGGGAGGCATCTGGTCTGTAGTTACCTGGCTTATCTCTTCCTCATTTTTGGAACAGGTCGCATTTATTTCCAACACCAGATTTCTGATTGGTCACCTTGGAGGAACAGACCTAATTTCTAATTGGTCCCCTTGGAGGACAAGACACACCCAGCAGTTTCTCTGGAATGTGTAATTAGATCCTGCCTGCCTAAGTAATCAATTAATTAATTACTTTGCAAAGTGTAATTCGAGCCATTCTGACTGCCTGGCTCCAGACAGAACAGAGCTCACATAGAACAGACAGGGCTCATTCTCGCGAGTTAAGACCTTCTCCCACCCCCCAAACAAGTTCCTGCCCCCCCCAACAAGTTCCTAACCTTCCTCCCACCCCCGAGTTTCTGATCTTTTCCCTCCCCAACAAGTTCCTGACATTCCCCCTCCAAGTTCCTGACCTACTCCTCCTGCCCAAGTACCTGACTTTCTCCCCCCTACCGAGTTCTTGACCACCCCCCCCCCCACCCAGGTTCCTGACCTCCTCCCCCCAAGTTCCTGACTTCTTCCCCCCCCCAAGTTTCTGACCTCCTCCCCCCAAGTTTCTGACCTCCTCCCCCACAAATTTCCGACCTTCTCCCCCTGCCAAAGTTCCTGACCTCCTCCCCCCCCCGCCCAAGTTCCTGACCTCCCCCCCTCCCCCCCTCCCCCCCCCCCATAGATGGGGCATTGTGTGTGGGTCACGGATTGTTAACAGGTTTATTGAGTATGAAGTGAATAGTCACAGTGTCATGACTTCCGGATTTCATCCAATTATGTCACTTGCCACACACGCACCCAGCTTTCCGAGAAATCAACCAGGTCTAGGTGGAGGAGAGGGAGAGCATGGTGTGGGTGTAAAGGGGGTGGGGTTGGAAGAACGTGATCCGTCTTACCATCTGGATCACGTTCTCGCCCTCATTCACCCCACCTTTAGACCTGGATCACATTCTTCCCCCATCTCCACTGTGCTCTCCGTGCTCTTTACACCCCCCCCCACCCCCCCGAGTTCCTGACCTCCTCTCCCCTCCCCTCCTCTCTCTTTCTTCGATCCTCTCTCCCCCCTCCGATTCCCTCTCTCTCCCCCCTCCGATTCCCTCTCTCTCCCCCCTCCAATTCCCTCTCTCTCCCCCCTCCGATTCCCTCTCTCTCCCCCCTCCGATTCCCTCTCTCTCCCCCTCCGATTCCCTCTCTCTCCCCCTCCGATTCCCTCTCTCTCCCCCCTCCGAGTCCCTCTCTCTCCCCCCTCCGATTCCCTCTCTCTCCCCCCTCCGATTCCCTCTCTCTCCCCCCTCCGATTCCCTCTCTCTCCCCCCTCCGATTCCCTCTCTCTCCCCCATCTGATTCCCTCTCTCTCCACTTTCGATCCTCTCTTCTCCCCCCTCCCCCCCCCAGCCACCAACAGATTATTACGGAGCTGAGGAAAGCGTGGCCTACTACAGGTCACAACTATTGGGTACTGCACGTGCGTTCGTGCAGATAATCACTTCGTTTGGAATAGGGTTGGAACACTTCTCACCCTCCAGTACTTTGGTACAAATCTCATAAGAACTTTGGCAAGTTAATGTTTGTACCTCTACTTTCTATCACTAATCTTGCTTGATATTCTGCAGTGTAGACTATCCAGGCCTGGTAACTTCCTTCGTAACGTTGGTGGAATCCCCGTTTACGGTGACTGATCAAGAGAACCCCCGAGGAAATTCCTGGTATAATCTTATTAACCGCTTTAATACAACTTCCTTTTTAATATTCTGATAAAAGGTCATCGACCTGAAACGTTGGCCGGAATGTTTACCTTCGAGACGGGTTGTGTGGGTCCAAGCCGCATAGTGGGTTGGGAGCCCGAAGATGAGAACAACGCGTTCTCCAGTGTGACTTTTCGTTAATGGCCCCTATTAAACTAGTCATGCACGTTTACTGGCCCTATTAAATGGTCCAGGTCTGATGACGTCATCGATGACTCATTTCCAGCAGGGATATTTAAAGCAGCCTTGGCCACATCGTATTTGAAGGTTGATGTAGGAGTGTGGAGGGAGGATTGTAGAGCATTGAGTTATTGCTGCAAGTTATAAAATGAGTTCCCAAAGACAGAGGGCTGCACCCTACTATTCAGATGACTCGCTACATATTCTTGTGGAGGGAGTCAGAACACGCAGGGAGGTCCTCTTCTCTGCTGATGGGCAGAAGAAACCTCCCCAAGAGACAAAAAGGGCATGGCTTGAAATTGCTGAGGAGGTCAACAGCAGGGATGTCGTCAGGAGGACCTGGGTGCAGTGCAGGAAGAGATTCAATGATCTGATGAGATCAGGAACGGTGAGTGCAAAGCCACACTCACCTTCATGCTGCTGTGCTTGTCACCACATCCCCTATCACTCTACCTTCCCAAGTCTACTCCTGCTCATCACTACTCACACCAACATACCTTGCACGTCCACCCATCCCACTCTCTCTATGTACATACTCACATCTCCAATCTCACACTCACCCTCATCCTAATGTAATCATACCAAGTAACACCACAGAAAGAGGCCATTTGGCATTGGCACCCCACTCCATCATAGTCACCCTCTACAGATGTAACCCACACATTCCTTACACTCATTCCATCACTCTCACTCAAACTTCTCTTCTTTCCCTCTTTGCAGGAGAAAACAGCCCAGAACATCCGGGAGAGGGAGAGAATCTGGAGGTGGCCCTCCAGTCTTCAGTATTTTGATTCCAGCAGAGGAGGGGGCCCTGGAGGTTTCCAGAGTTGGAGAGCTGCTGGTGGTGGGAGACGGAGAGATGGGGATCTCTCGGCAACCTGGTGACAGAATTACATCTCATATGGTGACTGATGTCAGCAGCCAGTGAATGTTCATCATGTGCACAATGGTATCGTTACCCATTCTTAATATAACATTTCTAAATCATCTCTTTACTCTCCCACAGGTCCGTCAAGAGCCCCCCCCCCACCACGCACTGTCCAGCCGGAGGAGGAAGATGACTCCTCAGAGGAGCTTCCAGCCTCTGAGGGTGCACCATCAGCAGACCTAAGCGCACCCAGCACCAGTGCAGATACGCACACCTCGGTGGGTCCTATGCGAGATAGTTGTCACCTGGTGTCTCACACTTCACAAGTGAGCAAGAGCAGATGGTGTTGACAGGAACAACAGTGGAGATTCCTCGTCGGAAGGTGCAGGACGCTCCAAGCCCTGCTCAGCTGCAAGCAGATGCTGAGCCTCGGGCCATCGAGAAAGAGGGTGATCCTGGAGGGGCAGCAAGAAATGCAGGAGGCTCTGGCAGGTTTTGCAGCTGCGATGTCTGCAAATGTGCAGAGAATGGAGAAGTCCATCTCCAACATGAGCACCACCATGTCGCAGGCGATGGCGACGATGTGCTCTTCCATGGAAAAGATGGCCACCTGCATGGAGCAGCTAATGTGCCCCTCACATGAGCACATGCTAGCTATGGAGAACAGATGGCAGAGGCTCATAGACCTCCTCTCTAATAGGGATGTTAACGTAGACTTGGTCCCTCATGGCCCCACTGCTTTGTAGCAAGGTGCTTTCAAGCTCCTTGCTAGCAGGGAAATGCGGGTGGCCCATGAGAGGGACGATGGTGAGAGGGGACATGGAAGTGGGTGCTCCTCTCAAAGCGCTTACACTTCCTCCCCCATTGCCACCCCCTCAGTCAGAGCCCCAGATGCTTCCTTGGATCGCAATGGCCAAGTCTGCCCCTGCACAGTCACAGGAGGAGCAGTCTTTGGCGGGGCCCTCACAGGCTCCAAAACCCAGCGCTCATCTGCCAAGAGTGTCTAAGCAGTTGCAGCAGGGAAGTGAGCAGCCTGGTTGCACCTCGTAGAAGCATGTGTAAAAGAAAAAAGCCACAATCCTAATTGCACAAGGGTATGAACATGGGTGTATGAAGAAGTGTTATTGTTAAGGTTCCGTTACTGTTATCACACATGTAAATGTATTTTTCACCACTTTCCGGTCATGCCCATTTTTGTCTGCTACCTTGGAAGCGACTTTGTGAGTGGAATGAATGGTGAGACATTATGTAACCTCCAGCAATGGGGGTTTGTGTGAAAGGAATGGCTTGGTCATTGTAGGGATGCTTTATGGTGTTGTTGGGGTGAGGGGGGAGCTTGGCACAGTATGTGGCAGCCATATGGGTGCATTGCAGGAAGTTAAGTAAATCTGGCCATGATGAGCCCATCCCTGGCCCCCTGGGCAGCAATGTGCTTCACTGCTGGTGCCATCTGGACCTCAGGTTCCTCCAGCTCCTCCTCCTCATCTTCCAGTGGTTGCTCCTCCTCTGAAGAGGCTCTGGGATGTGCACCTTGCTCCTCATGCAGCTCTAATCCTCGCTGCTACGCTATGTTGTGCAACGCGCAGCATACAACGACGATTTTGGAGACCGTGGCTGGTGCGTACTGAAGGGCTCCTCCAGATCTGTCAAGACATCTGAAGTGCATCTTGAGCATGCCTATTGTTTGCTCTGTGACACATCTGGTGGACATGTGGCTTTCATCCTCATTGCTTGGCCTCCTCAAGGGTGTCATGAGCCACGTCTTTAGTGGATAGCCCTTGTCTCCAAGCAGCCAGCTGGTAAGTGTCTTTGGCAGTGCAAAGAGCTGAGGGAGGGTGGACTGGTGCAGCACGAAAAAGTAATGACAGCTGCCAGGGAATTTGGCGTGAAGGGATATTTACTAGTCCTAACCCCTTTAGGGCTACCCTGGATCAGGTGTATTTCTCAGATGTTCACTTTCAACTAAAGTTTGAGGTAGCCGAATCCTAAAGACGCTTAATTGGGTCTAAAGGTCCGGACTATCTCTCCCTAAAGGAAAGGAACAACCCAAGAATGTTACCGTCCTCCAGATAGCGCTTTTAATAGGTTTAGCTAGACTGTAACATTCTGGATATTATGAGGGTCTGGAAAACTCCCCCAGAATTCTGCAACTCCTCACCAAAGAGTGGACAGAGATTGAGTTCGTGAGTTTTTGATACAGAAGTCTTATGTGGTTCAATTCTAAAAATATATAGATTTATTAAAGAACCGACATGCAATTTACAGTTGGTGAATCAGTCAATCACAACATTAACCGTTCTAAAAAGAGAAAAAATGCTATCTTATTATTAACAGAGAATCTTACTTTTAAATCTTACCTGCGCTACAGTATTACAGTTCTTAAAGTTCTTATACAGGATATCCACCAATATCAAGTACCTTTGATCCCCGAGGTACAAAGAGTGGTAGACTACAGAGCCGCCTCTGAAGCCGAGAATTGCTTTGCCCGATTAAAGCGAGTCTGTTATCCCATTTGAGAGTTCAATATTTATACCCTCTTCCAGTGGTATTTCCTTTAAGGTTTTCTGCTGATGCAAGCTAATTATCTCTAGTCATTTTTCTGCCGACCTCTGCAACTCTTACTGCCACCTCAGCCAGAATCTTGTCTCATCTCTAGGTGTGATGGCAGGTGTTCCTTACTTTATGTCATCTTTACGAGGGCAGATGTTCCTTAACTTATGTGCTATCTTTACGAAGTTTAAATTAGAACACCTTATCCAGGGTGAACCATTGTTTTTTTCCCAAAAGGTCAGCCTGTCGGAGCCCTTCACCTTCTGTTTCAATAAGGTTATTTATTCAGGGTCAACAACTATCTTATCTCAATAGCCAGAATGCTTTCATAGTTATTTCATAGTTAGGTTTCTAAATTTCCAAACGCAGTTTGTCATGTTTTAATAAGGCCAGAATTCTTTCATAAGATAGTGTATTTTTCTGAATAGGTTATATGGCTTATTCCTTCACAGCCCCCTCTTGACCAAAAAATGAGCTGGAGCATCAGAGCAGAGTTTGGTCAATGTTACAAATAAGGTTACAATAGTACATTAATTTCACGAGATTCACAAGAGCCCAATCATGTGCTACATGAAAATTCCTTTTAGTCATCCCAGGACAATGTTTTGCCTTATTTTAAAATTGAACACAAATTAAAAGAATGATTGTCATGCAATTAGCGAAACAACATGTACTTAGAATGTCCAATTGACAGATGTACATTCCGTAGAGGTGAGTTATTCATACGAGTCAAGGAGACATCATTTGGAGCTGGCTGAAGCTTGACACGCTGTTCCATTGATCCAGCGTGAGGACAGATTCTTGTTTTCGTAAAGGCCTTGCCAGAAGCTCAGTTGATTCCTTCTCCGTCCGCAGAGTTTCCCTCCTTCGTTGAAGTAACTTGTTGGTCTTTACTTGTTTTGGTTGTGGCTTTTTGCGAATCCAATTCCTGAGGCGTTGCCAAGCATCGTGTGGAGGAGTCGGCGACACTGTCTGGCTGACCGTCATCAGTAGTTCGATCGCATCCATTTCCTGTGTCGTGCTCCAAGCTGGGTCTTGGAAGACAGGGTACGACTGCACCTTGTATTGTTCCTCCATTTCGGTATCCCGCAGGACATCTTTTGGGATTGTCTATGGAGACAGTTTTAAGAATATGCTTGCCATTCGGCTGATTAATATGTATTTTAACAGTTCTTTTGTTAATAATGTAACGTATTTGAACAGGTTTTTCTCACTTAGGTCTTAAACCAGGTTTTTGCTTGAACTTCTTTTCCTGTACCCATTCTCCTACTAGGGGTTGCCATGCTTTGTTTGTCAATTTTTTCTGCCTATTTGTCTCCCTTATCCTCTGATCAATTTGATGAATCTCCTCTGTTACTCTTTTTTAAATCTAACTGTCGCTGGCGGGTCAAGGAATCAGAGAGTGTAGAGGCAATAAAAGAACCATGGGTAAGCGGTGTATGCATCTCAACCCCATACATCAGATAATATGGAGTTTTAGGGGACGCTGTCCCTGATGCAGATGCGGGTACATTATTAAGTGATAGCTGCACCTCCGGAATGACGGCGATTCAGTTATTTCCCCTGGTTCTCAACAGTTTGACCAATAGCTTTTTTATTTCCTGGTTTTTACGTTCCACCAGCCCCGCTGATTGCGGATGACATGATGTGCTCTAACCCAATCCCCCTTTGTTCGCAGTAGTCTTTGAAGACCTTGGAGTCAAAGTGTCCGCCTTGATCGGAGTGTAAGATTTTGTGTGCACCAGCTACAGTAATTATGTCAGTAATAGCATTGGCGAGTGCGTTTTCCGAAACAGTTTTTGTGGGGACCAGCCAGCAGAAGGAAGTGCATCCATCTACACAAACGAGAACATGTCTGTGTCCCAAAGACGGGGGAAGTGGTCCAATGAAGTCAATAAAGAATTTTCCCATTGGCTCATCAGCTTTCAATGTGATGACTTATTGGTTAAATTGCATGGCTCACAATTTGCCACGTATGTTTTAAAGGTCTTAAGCATGCCTTGAAGGGATAATTACAAGTCCTAGCCCTTTCGGACTACCCCAGATCAGGCGTATTCCCCAGACGTTTACCCTCAACTAAAGTTAGCGGTAGCCGGATCCCATAAGACGCTTAATTGGGTCTAAAGGTCAGACTACCTCTCCCTAAAGGTAAGAAACGGTCTAAAGATGTTACCGTCCTCCAGATAGTACTTTTAATAAGTCTAACTAGACTGTAACCTTCCGGATATTATAAGGGTCCGGAATACCCCCCAGAATTCTGCAACTCCTTTGAGTGTACAGAAATTGAGTTTGCAAGATGATACAGAAATGCTCTTTGAGACTATTCTAAAAATATATAGATTTATTACAGAACCGACATTCAGTTAACATTTATTATGGCAATCGCAACTTTAATCGTTCAAAATACAAATAGCTTACATTATCTTATTCTCAGAGATCCTTATTCTCAAATCTTAACTTCGTTACATTTCCACACTTCTACTTATTTCTTAATCCAGAATATCCACCAAAATCAAATAAGAGTACTTTGATCCCCAAGACTCAAAAGTTAAAAACTTACAGAGAATGTCTGCTAAGTTGAGAAACGCTTGCCTTCCCAGCGACTTCTGAATTTTCTGTCTGAAAAGCTCTATTTTTATATCTTTTTTGGGTGGTTTATTCTTTGAAGTTTTCATGTTTGTGTAAGCTAATTGTATCAAGTCATTCTTTGGTGACTTTGTTCTATTCTTTACTGTCATTTCAGCTGTCAGCTTTTAGACTTGTGTCCTGTTTAGGTGTTTCCAAAACCATCATAAACACAATGACAGCAATGGTTTCTGTTTGATGCAATTCTTATCGAAGTCTTTCTATTGAATTTCTAATACTACTTTAACTGGTTTTTATCAGACGTTGTGACTCCATGGTATTCGAAGTTCAATACAAGAACAATGTTATTGCTTGGTGTATCCATTGAAGTAATATTTTCAAAGTCATCTTGTTTGTGTATTTTTTACAACTTGTAAATTAAAACCACTTCTCTAGTATCTTCATGCATTTCTAATTTACTTCAATTGGTTTTTATCAGACCTTGGGACTCCATCTTTCAAGCTTAACATTAAAACTATTTGTTCAACAGGCATTTCTTTTACTTGTCATTTCTTCAAAGCCTTCTGTAGGTATTATATTTACAATATGTAAATTGAAAACACTTTTCTCAGTGTTTACTTGTTTTCTAGCTAGCTCAATTGGTTGCATATTTAATTGTGTTTCCTGTTTCTAAGTTTAACATAAAACTATTTTACGATAGGTATTTCTTACTTGATGTCATTCTTTCAAAGGAACTTGTTTTTTTTGTGTTCTGTGCACCTGTTCGACATGTTAGATTATAACACTTTACTTGGGTCATTCCATTGTTTAGATTCCAATGTCCAGACGCTCTGGAAGCAAACCTTTGGTTTATCAATAGGGCTTGTTTCTTGGTCAATAACCCATTCCCATTTCAAAGCCTGTGTTCACAGCTTTGTGTTAACAACTGATCTTATCTCATAAGCCTGTATTCTGTTTTCAGCCTGTGTCGCCGAGGCTTTCAGACTTTTAAACCCAGTATGTCATTTATTAATAATTTCAGAAATCTGTTCCTAGTATCGTGTATTTTTCTGAATCCTGGCTATTCCTTCACAGCCTGGCCACCAATATAAGGGAGTCAATTTGCAGAATGTTGTTCTGGCACCACAATGTGCTTGACCTATGCCCTCGTGAGCTTCTTTTACAAGCTGTTCTCGTTTGTGTCTCGGGGGTACCTGCGCTGAGCCCCTCTCTCCTGTGGAGCATCAGGTCGTTGAAGAGAAGGTTTGTGATGTTGTTGCTGCTGCTGCTGGTGTGCCTGCTGCTGCTGGTGGTGAGGCTCAACTTGATCCGATTCTGAGGACCAAGGTGAGACAGTATAAATGGCACCCATGCTGATGTAATGGCTGGCAGGTCAAGTAGAGACCAGCGAACCAATCTGTCAATGTTGTGATAATAAGAACATAAGAACATAAGAAATAGGAGCAGGAATAGGCCACTTGGCCCCTCGAGCCTGCTCCGCCATTCAATAAGATCATGACTGATCTTGGGCTCAAAGCCACTTCCCTGCCCGCTCCCCATAACCCTTCACTCCCTTATCTTGCAAAAATCTGTCTATCTCCACCTTAAATGTATTTAATGACCCAGCCTCCACAGCTCTCTGGGGCAGAGAATTCCACAGATTTACGACCCTCTGAGAGAAGAATTCCTCCTCATCTCAGTTCTAAAAGGGCGACCTTTTATTCTGAAACTATGTCCCCGAGTTCTAGATTTCCCCACGAGGGGAAACATCCTCTCTGTATCTACCTTGTCGAGCCCCCTCAGTATCTTATATGTTTCAATAAGATCACCTCTCATTCTTCTAAATTCCAATGAGTATAGGCCCAACCTGCTCAACCTTTCTTCATTAGTCAACCCCCTCATCTCTGGAATTAACCTAGTGAATCGTCTCTGAACTGCCTCCAATGCAAGTATATCCTTTCTTAAATAAGGAGACCAAAACTGTACGCAGTACTCCAGGTGTGCTCTCACCAATACCCTGTACAGTTGTAGCAGGACTTCCCTGCTTTTATGCTCCAACCCCCTTGCAATAAAGGCCAACATTCCATTTGACTTTTTGATTGCTTGCTGTACCTGCATGCTAACTTTTTGTGTTTCATGCACAAGGACCCCCAGGTCCCTCTGAACTGTAGCATTTTGTAATCTCCATTTAAATAATAATTTGCTTTTTTATTTTTCCTGCCAAAGTAAATAACCTCGCACTTTCCCACATTATACTCCATCTGCCAAATGTTTGCCCACTCACTTAGCCTGTCTATATCCCTTTGCAGATTCTTTGAGTCCTCTGCGCAACTTGCTTTCCCACCCACCTTTGTATCATCCGCAAACTTGGCTACATTACACTCGGTCCCTTCATCCAAGTCATTAATATATTTACACATTGTAAATAGTTGAGGGCTCAGCACCGATCCCTGTGACACCCCACTAGTTACCGTTTGCCAACTGGAAAATTACCCATTTATCCCGACTCTCTGCTTTCTGTTAGTTAGCCAATTCTCTATCCATGCTAATATATTACCCCCAATTCCATGAGCTCTTATCTTATGCAGTAACCTTTTATGTGGCACCGTATCGAATGCCTTCTGGAAATCCAAATACACCACATCCACTGGCTTACCTTTGTCCACCCTGCTCGTTACATCCTCAAAGAACTCCAGCAAATTTGTTAAACATGATTTCCCTTTCATAAAACCATGCTGACTCTGCTTGACTGCATTATGATTTTCCAAATGCCCTGCTACTGCTTCCTTAATGAAGGACTCCAGCATTTTCCCAACGACAGATGTTAGGCTAACTGGTCTCTAGTGTCCTGCTTTCTGTCTCCCTGCTTTCTTAAATAGGGGTGTTACATTTGCGGTTTTCCAATCCGCTGGGACCTCTCCAGAGTCCAGGGAATTTTGGTATATTGGAACCAATGCATCCACTATCTCTGCAGCCTCTTCTTTTAAGACCCTGGGATGCAGGCCATCTGGTCCAGGGGACTTGTCGTCTTTCAGTCCCATTATTTTACCAAGTACTTTTTTCTTATTGATAGTGATTGTCTTTAGTTCCCCCCTCCCTGTGGGCCCTTGATTATCCATTATTGGAATGTTGTTAGTGTCTTCTACCGTGAAGACAGATACAAAATATTTGTTCAGAGTCTCTGCCATTACCCGTTCCCCATTATTAATTCCCCAGTCTCATCCTCTAAGGGACCAACGTTTACTTTAGCTACTCTCTTCCTTTTTATATACCTGTAGAAGCTCTTACTATCTGTTTTAATATTTCTTGCCAGTTTACTCTCATAATTCATCTTCTCTCTCTTTATTATTTTTTTAGCTGACTAGCAATGTGGTGAGAGTGGCTTCCGAGGTTGCAGAAAAGACTTGCAAACTCTAGACACCAAAATCTGTGCAGAAAATGGAGTCAGCAAGAGCCTTTCCCTTAGGCAAGTAATGAGGTGTCATGTGAGCGTATTTATGTGGATTTCCATGCTCTCCATTAATGACCTCGCACAATGGCCACTGAGCTTCCACCTCTCGTTGACAGATGAGATTCCTGAGCTGCGCGATTCCTGTGGTCATCCGATTAAAATCAAAAGTTCTGGTTAAAAACCCTGATAAGAGTCTCACAACAAGCACTTAATTACTTCTATTAGGTCGCCCACCTCTGCCGTTCTGGTCCGTGGCGCGCTGGGAAACGCGCACGAGTTAAATGTGTGAGGCGGCGGGATGATGGCGGGTTCCCGACGCACTCGCAATTTCGGCAATTTTTACTGCCGACTCGCCCCCAAACCCGCAAGCCCAGCAGCGGGAAAATTCCGGCTGTCAACTCTGTTTCTCTCTTCATAGATGCTGCCTGACCTGCTGAGTATTTCCAGCATTTTCTGTTGTTATTTCAGATTTCCAGCATCCACAGTATTTTGCTTTTATATTCGTTAGTTCTTTTCTGGTAGCCCTGCAATCCCTCCTTCACCATCCTTAGTAAATGCAGAGGTGGAATATTTGTACTGCAGCTCCAGCATACTCTACTATAAGTGTTGCCTTCTTTTTCCTCACCCCTTCACTGACTATCCTCTTGCCTTTGCTGTGCTTATAAAATCCCTTGATTTGACCACCAGTCTTTTTATTTCACAAGCGCTCTCTCTGCGTCTCCTTTATGCTTTTGGTATTTCTCCTGGGTGTGATCTGTATTATTAGCATTAATTTGATTGTATACCTTGTTTTTTTAGACTTAATTTTGACCTAATCTTATTCACCCAAGTCTGACCTTTGTCTCAACTGCTTTACTCCTGGTTGAAATGTTTTTAGTTTGTACTCTACCCATGTTGTATTGAAATATTTCCCACTGCTGGTCTGCTGTTTTATCTGCCAACTTTTCCATTCAATTAATCAGATGTGTCATGTTAAGTCGTTCATCTGGAGTAAACTAATGTGGAATGAAAGAAAAGAATAGTTGATGCTCCATAGGGAGCCAAGTTCTTGAAGTGAATAGCTGATCTTCCCTAATTTTCTTCGAACTGAGAGCAATGTTTATCGAGTATGCAGTAATATGAGATTTGTCGAGGAAAATGTTATTTTACAATTATAGTAAATTGGCAGCTCAGGAAGGGCACATTTAACCTGAGTTCTACACAGGTTCCAGAGTATAATGTTTAAGATTTGTACATATTTTTCAAGCAGCTAACACAACTTCATTCATCTTGTCAGTTATTTCATACCATCAATTTGGACAAGTTGGGGATGAAATTTAGGTGGTCGACCAGCCGCGTCGGAAACCCGTCTGACACCGTATTGGCTCAGCTGCTGTAGAGGCGTCCCTGGCAGCCACCTAAAGCAGGCGTTGGGCCTCTTGTCTGTGCTAATAAGGGGCCTAACGCGTGCTTTAGGACTCAAACCAGAAATTGGTTTGCCCTGAATGCAGCAGGTGTCAAGCCAGGATAACTAGGTCTACATGCGGCTTAACCAACAGTCCTTAAAGGGACTGCTGGAGGCCACCATCAAAAAGGTAAGTCTTTAAAAAAAATGACTTGCCTTAATTTGGAGCCAGGACGAGCAGGAATGCTACTCCCGGCTCCACAGTAAAACTACGAGCCATTGCCGGCCCCGGTTGCCTCCCTCCTGATTGCCTCCCCCCTCCAGGTAAGCCAGCCGATATTGCTACCCCCTGCCATCGGTGAGCTACTTCTAGGGCTGCAATTAGCACCCATAGCTCGCAGGTACTATACTGATTAGGCCGGTGAACCAATTTGCTGTGGTGCTGCTGATGGCCTCATTAAGGCACGGTCCAATATCTCGGCTGACTTGTCTGGTGAGGGAACTCTGGAGCACCAACTAAGGCAGGCCTCCTTTACTGTACTTCATGAAGCAACACCTCAAGGTCTGAAGCAGGGAATTTAGGAGTGAAGGCTTTGGAATACTCCATTGTAATATAGCATGTAGCTGCAATCACCTGCATCTGTTGCATCCATGAATGCTGCCCTCTAAATAATTGCTGCTGATGAGATTGTAGGGTCTTTCTGAATGGATAATCTATGATGGCTCAGATGGTCTTTCTCAACTTTATTTTTCTGAATAATTCATATATATCTATATATTATTGGAAGTTTTACATCTGTGTGCACGTCTTGTCTACAAAACCTAACTTCACTCTTTTCATCAGACTTTTATGTCAACTTTTCCATTAAAAATTCTTATGTCAAAATTTATAATGGAAATTACCTATGTAAATTTGTTAGCCTTTAAATGTACAATCTAGCCACAGGGTGTTACTGTATTATCATTCTGTTAGATTACTGCCCAGGTGTGAAGATGAAAATTTACTCTATAATCTCTTGCCTCCTTATTTTGAGTTCATTTTTCAAAAAACGCAAATTTGTTGAAGTGAACAACCTCTAATTATTCTTAAAATCACTTGGATTTTGTTGTAGACATTCTCATTACCAACAGCTGTCAGAAACAGCAAGAGAGAGAGAGTATGTCTTTCCTTATCTTAAATTGAGATATTTTAAAATTTAAACAAACAAATGAGTTGCATTCGATGTTCTCTGTAAGCAGTGTGGGTGCACAGCCATGCAGCAATCTGTGAAAGTACCGCGCATTTAAATAAACAGGCTGCGCACCCACAGTAATATTTAGAGGGAGCATTGGTTGCTTTGTGTTTTATTAATAGTTTGTAATTAGAATGTTTACATTTTCTTACAGCTGTGAAAAATAGAGACACAGAGGGCAGGGTTTTCCATTTCTGTGCTTGCCAGACTGTGATCCCTCTCCTCCACCACCCCCACCCCCCATATTAAAGTAAATGGATGTAAAATCGCAGGCTGGCAAGTGTAGAAGTGGAAATCCCGAGCCAGAGATACATGTCCAAGGATCAATCACAAAACACCAAATTCAATGTTTAGTGATCCCTTAGAAAGTCACATATCAGTATTGGCAGACATGGAATTTCCCCTCTCAAACATTCTGTCAGATTCATGCTCCACCCCTCTGCTCACTCACTGCTGACAGATACCCAGAATCTACCAGAGAGCCATATCTTGCATTTCAAACTCAGTTGTGCCAAACTTCAGGTTAGCCTTCCAGAGTTCTGGCAAACCTCAGATTACCCCTTCCACAGTGAAGCAGGATCAAAGCTTCTCCCCCCTAATGTTGCCAAACTCTAGCAATTCCACTACTGTCAAACTCTAGGACCCACACCCCAGGAACATCCCCCAGTGCTACCAAAGCTCAGGACCAACCCCCAGTGCCACCAAAGCCCAGCACCAACCCCCAATGCCACCAAAGCACAGGACCAACCCCCAGTGCTACCAAAGCCCAGGACCAACCCCAGTGCCACCAAAGCCCAGGACCAACCCCCAGTGCCACCAAAGCCCAGGACCAACCCCCAGTGCCACCAAAGCCCAGGACCAACCCCCAGTGCTACCAAAGCCCAGCACCAACCCCCAATGCCACCAAAGCACAGGACCAACCCCCAATGCCACCAAAGCACAGGACCAACCCCCAGTGCTACCAAAGCCCAGGACCAACCCCCAGTGCCACCAAAGGCCAGGACCAACCCCCAGTGCCACCAAAGGCCAGGACCAACCCCCAGTGCCACCAAAGCACATGACGGCTCTGAAGTGTAGGTAAAACACATTCACACACACCAATATTGCTAAATACCAGATATCAACCTCCAGTTGGTGCATCTTACATATCATCCTGCTGTGTACTCTCAACTATAAATATGGTAATGAGTAAAAATTAGTTTTTATAGTTATATAAAAAGAAAAAGGGTGGCTAAAGTAAATGTTGGTCCCTTAGAGGATGAGACCGGGAAATTAATGGTGGGAAATATGGAGATGGCAAAAACACTGAATGAATATTTTGTATCAGTCTTTACAGTAGAGGACACTAAGAATATCCCAACACTGGACAAACAGGGGGCTATAGGGGGAGAGGAGCTAAACACGATCAAAATCACTAAGGAAGTGGTACTCGGTAAAATAATGGGACTCAAGGCGGATAAATCACCTGGACCTGATGGCTTACATCCTAGAGTCTTGAAGGAAGTGGCGGTAGGGATTGTAGATGCATTGGTAATAATTTTTCAAAACTCCCTGGATTCCGCTAAGGTCCCGGCAGACTGGAAAACTGCTAATGTAACACCCTTATTTAAAAAGGGCAGTAGACAGAAGGCTGGTAACTATAGACCGGTTAGCCTAACATCTGTGGTAGGTAAAATTTTGGAGTCCATTATTAAGGAAACAGTAACAGGACATTTGGATAATCATAATTTAATAGGACAAAGTCAGCATGGTTTTACGAAGGGGAAGTCATGTTTGACAAATTTGCTGGAGTTCTTTGAGGAAGTAACATATAGAGTGGATAAAGGGGAACCAGTGGACGTAGTGTATTTAGACTTCCAAAAGGCATTTGACAAGGTGCCACACAAAAGATTATTGCTTAAGGTAAAAAATCACGGGATTGGGGGTAATATTCTGGCATGGATAGAGGATTGGCTATCTAACAGAAAGCAAAGAGTTGGGATAAATGGTTCATTCTCAGACTGGCAATCAGTAACTAGTGGTGTTCCACAGGGGTCAGTGCTGGGTCCCCAACTCTTTACAATCTATATTAACGATTTGGAGGAAGGGACCAAGTGTAACATATCAAAATTTGCAGATGATACTAAGATGGGAGGGAAAGTAGTGAGTGAGGAGGACATAAAAAACCTGCAAGGGGACATAGACAGGCTAAGTAAGTGGGCAGAGATTTGGCAGATGGAATACAACACTGGAAAGTGTGAGGTGATGCACTTTGGCAGGAAAAATCCTAGAGCAATTTATTATCTTAATGGCAAGAAACTGGAGAGTACTGAAGTGCAAAGGGATCTGGGGGTCCTGGTGCACGAAACTCAAAAGGTTAGTATGCAGGTGCAGCAAGTGATTAAGAAGGCAAATGGAATGTTGGCTTTCATTGCTAGGGGGATAGAATATAAAAATAGGGAGGTATTGCTTCAGTTGTACAAAGTATTGGTGAGACCGCACCTGGAATACTGCATACAGTTTTGGTGTCCTTACTTAAGGAAAGACATCCTTGCTCTCGAGGCAGTGCAAAAAAGGTTCACTCGGTTAATCCCGGGGATGAAGGGGTGGTCATATGAGGAGAGGTTGGGTAGATTGGGACTCTACTCATTGGAGTTCAGAAGAATGAGAGGCGATCTTATTGAAACATATAAGATTGTGAAGGGGTTGGATCGGGTGGATGCGGGGAGGATGTTCCCGATGACGGGTGAGACTAGAACTAGGGGACATAGTCTTAGAATAAGGGGCTGCTCTTTCAAAACTGAGATGAGGAGGAACTACTTCACTCAGAGGGTGGTAGGTCCATGGAATATGCTGCCACAAAAAGCTGTAGAAGCTACATCATTAAATAAATTTAAAACAGAAATAGACAGTTTCCTAGAAGTAAAGGGCATTAAGGGTTATGGGGAGCGGGCAGGAATTTGGACATGAGTCTAGGTTCGGATCGGTCATGGCCCTGTGGGTAGTGGAGCGGGCCCAGGGACCGTGTAGCCTGATTCTGCTCCTATTTCGTGTGTGCAATTCTGTTAGATGCAGGAGATGGTTCTGTGATAGTAGATTGGCGGTTAGGATCAGATCAGCCATGATCTTATTGAATGGCGGAGCAGGCTCGAGGGGCCGATTGGCCTACTCCTGCTCCTATTTCTTATGTTCTTATGTTCTTAAATGTATGTGGGTAAAGGAACATATATAATATAAAGGACACTCATTTACAGTTTCCTCTGAATAATTGGTAGAGTTGTGGAATTCAATCCAAAAAGCACCAGTAAAAGTCCGAGAATGCTATTTAATAAAAAAATGGAATTTGACTTATTCAGTTACTGTAAATGAGTGCTCCGGATGTTATCCTCTAGATGGTATAAGCACCATTGTGAAATAGCCAATCCTCTGTCACCTCATGAGCAACGCCACAGGAGATCTACTAGTGAAGTAATAAAACTGATGGACAGTAAAAAGCCTGAACACACATTGTGGGTGGAAACTGCAAATCTATATACAAACAAAATAAAATGCAAAATACCGCACAACCAAATATTTTAGTCCTTAGGTTTTTCTTGGCATCTCAAATTGAATTTTTCTGGGTAAAGTACTGTTCAAACTAAAATCATGAAATGTTTATAAACATCAAAATCAATTTTTCATGGTAAATGTGTATTTGGCCATAAATACCCTTGTATGGATGACATTCATGCTTTCTGAGAAAAATACACAGTTCTACAGGAGTTAAGTACAATACAGTTCAGTACTTGGAAGTATAGTGAACAGTGAGGAGGATAGTGATAGACTTCAAGAGGACATAGACAGGCTGGTGGATAGGGCGGACACGTGGCAGATGAAATTTAACGCAGAAAAGTGCGAAGTGATACATTTTGGTAGGAAGAACGAGGAAAGGCAATATAAACTAAAGGGTACAATTCTAAAGTCGGTGCATGAACAGAGAGACCTGGGGGTATATGTGCAAAAATCATTGAAGGTGGCAGGACAGGTTGAGAAAGCGGTTAAAAAAGCATACGGGATCCTGGGCTTTATAAATAGATGCGGAGATGCCGGTGTTGGACTGGGGTGGACAAAATTGAGAGGTCGCACAACACCAGGTTATAGTCCAACAGTTTGCTTATATACAGTATAGATCCAATGCTTTGGCGATTCTGTATCTAATTTACTTCACCTGAGGAAGGGGCAATCGATAGCTCTGAAAGCTTGTGATTTCAAATAAAACTGTTGGACTATAACCTGGTGTTGTGCGACCTCTCAATTTTATAAATAGAGGCATAGAGTACAAAAGCAAGGAAGTTATAATGAACCTTTATGAAACACTGGTTCAACTGGAGTATTGTGTCCAATTCTGGGCACCACACTTTAGGAAGGATGTGAAGGCCTTAGAGAGGGTGCAAAAAAGATTTACAACAATGGTTCCAGGGATGAGGGATTACAGTTACGTGGACAGACTGGAGAAGCTGGGGTTGTTCTCCTTGGAGCAGAGAAGGTTGAGTGGAGATTTGGTAGAGCTGTTCAAAATCATGAAGGGTCTAGACAGAGTAGATAGAGAGAAACTGTTCCTATTGGCAGAAGGGTCGAGAAGCAAAGAACACAGATTTAAGGTGATTGGCAAAAGAACCAAAGGTGACGTGAGGAAAAAATTTTTTACGCAGCGAGTGGTTAGATTCTGGAATGCACTGCCTGAAAGGGTGGTGGAGGCAGATTCAATCGTGGCTTTCAAAAGGGACTTGGATAAGTACCTGAAGGAACAAAATTTGTAGGGCTATGGGAAAAGGGCGGGGGAGTGGGACTAGCTGAAGTCCTCTTGCAGAGAGCCGGCATGGGCTTGACAGGCCGAATGGCCTCCTTCTGTGCTGTAACCATTTTATGATGAGAACGGTCTACCATAGACAGAAATGAATAGATGTGGCGATGTTTAGCTATAAATGCGATTAAACAAGAAACATTCAGGTGCAATATTAAATGGTTTAGACTGAAACTACAACCAGGGTTTCCTGTAAAGCTTCACAAAACTGAGCCAGAGTGGCATTCTGTTATCTTTGTCAATTTATCCTGGAGTAAACACCACATCATGGGGCAGAATCTGGCACAGGCACGATGGACCGAATGGCCTCCTTCTGTGCTGTATGATTCTATGAATACAGACTTCAGCTTGGGGGTTAAGAACAATTTGATGACTGTTTCTTTTTTCAACTGTACATTATGGAATATGTTTTGCATTTAACATGATAAAACTGGAGTAGAAAGATCAAAAGTTTAGAAAGATGCTAGCGCAGGCACATAGAGCTGCAGGACTTTGTGTCAAGGCAAATTAAACATTAATTTGACTAGTTTTGAATGAAATCCACTTCTGTGTAAAAGAGTCATTAAAGGGAACTTTATTTATTACCATAGGTTACAGGCCATGGCTTCTTTTGGTACTAGGGCTAGAACTTGTATTTGAGAAGCGAGGGAGATGTAAATCTCCCTCTCCCTCCCCCATTCAAAAAATAGCTAATCAAAGCATAGGAAGTGCATATTTATCAGTTGTCATCTTGATCACCCCCAGTGGATGGATTCTATTTTCTTTATTTTAGCAAGTATCATCCTTGTTTAAGTAGTTATTCTTCTGACAAATTATCTTATGAGAAAACTTGCTAGGCAAATAGAAAAGCACAATGATTCCATTGATCATCAACCATATCTGATTTTTTTTAAATTGTAAAACAAAAACACAGTTGAAGTTTAACACTGCAGCTTTTATAGTTTCTCCCGCAAAGCAAATTTGCCATGGCAACCAATATAGGAGTTTTTGAAGCTGGTTTTCCAGGAACTGGGTTAAAAGAGCGCACACTGAGGGGTTTACACCCCTTTAAACAACTGCAGTTAGCTTTACTTTGAACTAGTATAGTACTACTGCTCCAATCACAGTGCACAGAAAGACTGTCACTGCTGCTGAGAACTCAAATCACTTATCACACCAAACAGCTGGATTATGGAACCCAACAAAGCATCCTAGGTTTTCGTGAGGTTTTTCGAACTCCACCGGCGCATTCCTTGTATCTTTATTTCAAGTTAATAGTTAAGAGCATGAAGCAAAAACTATTAATGAACGTAACACGGCTGAGACCACTGCTAGTAAACATCAGGGGCTACCAGTCTGAGACTGAATGTTAATGATGTTGTGGTGACATGGATAGGATAGATACGCAACAAATACCTTTTATTCATTTTTTAAACAAAAAGGAATAAACCATGTATTTGTTAAAACATAAAGGAATGAATTGTGTATATAAGGGAATAAGTTTGTTATCTCCTCAAATTTGAGCGAAATGGCCGGCACGCTCCGATCGTGCGCCTGTTCACGTGGGCTCGGGGACCACGGGGACAACATGTCTGCTCATCATGAAACAGGCGCGATGCTAGCGCTACTCGTGCTCTTCATTTGCAGCTCGCTTAACTGGGAGGTGGGAAATCGGATTTCACTGGCATCATTTCAAGACAACCAACACTTCTTAAAGGGGAAGGTGCACTCTGGTTGCAATCAGCTTTATTTGGAACAGCACTGAAGTGGCAAGCTGAGGAGATGCTGGAAGGGATCCCAGCTTTTCAGATGCAGCTCTGGAGATACTGGTGGAGGAGGTCGGCAGGAGCATGGACCTCCTCTTGTCATCCAACGACAAGAAGGTATTCCGGCTAGCTTTGCGACAACAGTGGGCATCGGTAGCAGAGCAGGTCAGCGCCAGAAGCATTGCTCCAAGGACCTGACTTATGAAGGGATACTAAGGTAAGACTCCTAACTCATCTCTCTCATTACTCTCTGTTTAGCCCTGCACTACCTTAGCCTTAGCACTCACCCCCCCCTTCCCTCCCCCAGTTCCCACCAGTCTCCTCCTCCAAGCACTGTAGCACACGTCCCTCCACCTCCTTCTGCTGCTACTGCAGCACTTTGCACTGCTGCTACTGTCCTCATTCTCACTTGTCTCACCTCCTCACACCTGTGCCAGCTTTCTCACACCAACAACACTATTCTACCCTGACACACACATCCTCAAATCATCTCATTAAGCTATAACACACAGGCCTTCTTTCTTGCAGGAGAAGCTGGATCAATAACAAGGAGCAGGCAGCCACAGGAGGAGGCCCAGCATCCATACACATCCTGTTCCCTCTGGAAGAGACCATCATGGGCATTGCGGGTAGGAGACGTATCAGGAGCGTGGCTTTGGGAGAAGCTGGAGGAGAAATGACTAATTTAGGAAACGGATCCTTATTCTCGGCGCAGGTCCCTCATTTTAATATTTAAATCAATGTTGCGTGGACTGCCTAAAAATATCTCCGGACCAATTTATCACTGGCCCGCACAAATCGGGCGCAAAATTCATTATTGTTGTGCTCGTATCATACTTGAAAAATGGAGTCCAAAATCTTTAACACTAGTAGTTGCATATCATAAATAAATAACAAATCTTAAAACCACATATTAATTGTTTACTGTATGCCTAAACACTTGTATAAGAAATTATAGAAAGGTAAATATACATAGAATCATAGAATTTTACAGCACATGAGGAGGCCATTCATCCCATTGCGCCTTTTTCTGCTCTCTAAAAAAGCTATCCACTTAGTTCCATTCCCTTGCCCTTTCTTCAAATCCTTTAAAATGTTTCTATTTAAAACATTTATTCATTTCCCTTTTCAATTGTATTATGGATTCTGCTCCCAGCACTATTTTGATGGGGCGTCCATATCCTGACTGCAAAAAAAATAAATCTTTAACCTCTACCTTTGGTAATAATCTTAAATTTATGTCTTCTAGTTACCAATTCATTCGAGTAAATTTTCAACTTCATTGCCTGGTTGGAAGGCTACCAAAGTGGATTATCTGCCCAATATAGAACCTGCCTGATTTTTATTCCATTGATTTCAAGGCTACCCATCGACCAGTGGAAATAAATCTTCCTGATTTACCTGATCAAAACCCCTCATAGTTTTGAATACCTCCATCAGAGCTCCTCTTAACCATTTTAGTTCGAATGAAAAGAGCCCCAGGTTCTCTACTTTCTCTTTCTAACTAAAGCCTCTCATCCCTGGCATCATCTTTGTGAATCTCTTGTGCATCCTCTCCAAGGCCTTGACAACTTTCCTTAGTTAAGGTGGCAGAAACTGAACACAAATCCTAAACTGTTGCCTAACCAATTAATTGTATAGGTTTAGCATTATCTCTTTGCTTTTGTTCTTTCGCTCTCCTCTTTTCTAATTTTGCCCTCTTCTCTGCTCTCCTTGCCTTTTGCTTTCTTTCACTCTCCTCCTTTACCTCTTGCTCTCCTCCTTGATTTCTTGCTCTCATTTGCACTCCACCTTTACCTCGACCTCTTTTACTCTTCTCTTTAGCCTTTTGTTCTATCTAGATTTTTCCTCATGCTGTCATTGTGCTGAGGTGCTTGGCCTGTGCCCAGTTCCTCCGGCTGATAGCTAGGCCATGATTAGGCATTGACTGTGTGGAGAAATCAGAAGCACAAACCAATATCCTGCCATTCCATGGTGCAGTGCACACGTACGTCAATGCACTGGATTGATGCATGGCTCTGGCTTATTGAGTCTGCTGCTTTTTTCAACAATCAACCGATGGGCTGTTCTATATGGATCAGGTATATTTTACATGTATCATTTGGTTTGGCAGCGAGAGCCTCTCAGAAATAATATCACTCGCCTGCCTTCAGTGCACCTATATCTTAGACCAGCACAGACTATTACTTTGAATACACCAAAAAGCTTGCAGAAAGAGACTAATGCAACACCTAATCAATGTTGTAAAAAACAGCTTTATTTCAGATTTCCAGCATCCGCAGTATTTTGCTTTTGTATTGTAAAAAACAGCACTCAATTCAAAGGCCCAGTCTATGATCAGTAAGATATGCCCATATATTCCAACCAAATATCTTCCCACGTACCTTACCTGTGTACTATCAAAAACTAAACACAGCCTAAATATGCAAGTAAATATTTCAAATGTGATGCTAAAATAAATACTCTGTTTCATAGCTATTTATTATTCACAATAATGTATACGGAAAAACACCACCCTTCTAGCACATGAATTGGTCACATCTGCCAGACTGGCAGTGGGAGGGAATTGTCCCTCTGCAGAGCCAATGGTTAAGACACATCCCTGTGGTATCTGGGAGCCCTAACTGGTGGGCAGTATTCGCAAGCATCCACCAGCCTCACATCAACAGAGTGAGTCTGTTTCACTTCCGCTTGAATGAAATGGCAGTCTCCTGGGCTCTATGGAGGAGCTCTTCAGCTGAGTATTGCTGTTCAAAGAAAGAAGGTTATTAAAGTTAACGATGTGGAACACACATGGGGGTAGATACCTTACACTGAAAACATTTCCCCTGTGGTCATATTTCCTTTAATTATGAATTTTTGTTTGGGGTGTGAAATAACCCTACAAGCCAGTTAGAAGTTGTATCTAGTGTTTGTTACATATTTTTTCAAAGAACTGCACACATGTGTTGATTTGCCTGTTAAAGTGGGGCCTGCTGTAAAGAGAACAAGCTTAAGTCTAATGTAAATAAAACGTCAAACACACTTCTTTTCTGGGCTCTCAAATTACCTGATTATTATCACAGTACTTATTGCAGGTTCTTCCTTATTTCAACATATTCCTTGTAAGCAGGAACAAATCCATTTGTAAAAATGTTAAAAATATGCCTGAAAGAGAATTGGGCAGAGCAGTAGGTTAGCACACTGTACTTACACGCCTGAATCCCTCGCTCAAATTAAGCCTAACCTGATGGAATGAAGGTCTCCACTTTCTGTTTGCTGTTGGGTTCCTTCCCAAAATTACGTTTAGCAGTCTCGACATAGTGGGCACAGAATAAGAGCACGATGTTTCCATAATTTAGCACTAATACTGTATGGAACACAATATTTCCTCGGCTGCTGGGGCAAAGAGTCAAAAGATTCAATGCAACATGCCGTATGTGCAGAATATGGAAAGTAACCACATAGGGCCGAGCAGTGGAGGCGGAAGATTGACACTGGAGTTTTGCTTGGTGAGCTAGGAAGAAATTTTGTAGAATTTTCTCTCAGGAGATGAGGTCATGGTGGGGTAGATTGTACATGTGATCACCTGTGGAAGGAATGCGCTTGATAGAGTGAGTGCTTGAATGATTGAATTTTTCTCATTTTCTTTTAATCGATAATCAATTGGCAATCTCACTCAGAGTAACCATATCAATGCCTGGTATATGAAATGGGAATGATGCAGCTCAGAAGGAGGCCATTCGGGCCATCGTACCTGTGCCGGCTCTTTCAGTGGGGAGAGGCTTGTTCTTCGAAGGTTGTGGTTGAGGCACATTATTGCGGAAGAGTAGAAGGAGTCTACCTCAAGCTGTGCCTGATTTAGCAATGTTGGATGCTTAAAATAGCAAATGATTCATTCCCCAGAAGCAACATCACTCACCTTAACTGGCATAAAACTATATTTGCCGCAAATAATTAATTATTTTTTAAAAGAAGTCGTATAGGTATTTGTTTTATTCTTTTACATTGGCCCTTTAAGAATTTTGATTTTTTTCCCCCCATTTCATTACCAATAAGAATGTCAAATTTTATTTAAACATGTATTAAAATCTTTTATTATAAGTCATCATGGAGCATCTGACCAATAAAATCACTCTGCTTCTGAGTGCATGAGATTTTTTTTACAGTGCTGAGACTGGTCAGACAAAAGTACATAGTAGATCTTGTGATTAGAAAGCTAACCCACACTAATGGAGCCCTCTAGCGGTGACACCATCTAATAGTTTCACAGTAACATTTTCCACTAACACGTCTTTTGTTAACTGTAAGCAAATTGTCACCACAAATCAAGATAAAACCATTTTGATCCTTGATATACTCTCTGATTTTTGTTTTCAAGGACAAACTATCAATTTATGGTACGGTTTTAGGCAGAATTCCTACCATTCTCCCTGAAGTATGTGGTACTGTTTTACTTTAGCACTCTATATTACACTGGGGCGGGGGTAGGGGGGCGGAAATAGTATAGCTATTAGCATATTATTAACCTTCCGTCCAAAAGTGCTGTTAGCAGCTAGCGTCCATAGGACAATAACCATAAAGAGAACCCTAATGTCATCTCCTAGTGTGAATAGGAGAGAGAGATAATGCAAAGATCCATTAAAGATTTCATACCAGCAAAGAGAAGTTTATGTCTGTTTTTTATTAATCAACTAATGACCCCAAGGCACTCCATATGTATTCATTAACACAGCTGTTGTTGGGCAGGAAATGACAGTAAATGGTACAATTCACATAAGAACATTTATTCCATAGCTGTTACGGATAATGAGATTAGCACAAATAACCACTAACTGCACAGCATGCAGGACACAGCCTTATATTCTCCACTGGTCAGAGGCCATAAAAAAAAATTACTGTATATATATAGATATATATATATATATATATATGCACAGAGGATACTGCCTGTTAAAGGCATGGTGCCATTCAACGTTCAAAGGTGTCTTGTGAATGCTGTCTCACCATGTTATATAGTGAGCAACAATCAGTAATAAATTCATGAAAACAAACAACTGCTGCAGGACCTTTGTGATCACTGGTTAAAGCAGTTGCTGGTTGCTGGATCATTTTCAAATGAGCTGTTTTGTTAAAATGTAAACAACCCACAGTTAACATGATTGCTAAGAATTCAGTTAGTACAATCACTGCTTGGTTTGATCGATAATTTTAAAGGAATCTTTTTTCGTTTTGTTCAAAACCCTTGCTTAATACGATCAATTGTCCATAAGAGTTTTTTTTGCCTACTCTTGGCATATGAAAATAAAATTCCCTGCAAGAGCCAGTGTCTGTCATAATTCTGTCAAATGATTCGGGGCAGTATGACATCCTGCGACAAGTCAAAAAATGTCTATGCTTGCCATGTATAGCACAACTTGCTGCAATTTGTATCAACATATTAACCACCAACCACCCACCCCCCCCCAACCTACCACACACACACACACACATATGACGGTCGGGGAGGGGCTGTAAATTTTTTTTTACGGCGGCGGGTTGCGTGGAGTGCCGGCGTCCCGCTCTCGAGAGGCATTCTTTCCCAGGGCTCGGGAAACCCGGCAGCAAAATGGAGACGGGAGCAGCCGGATCAAGCAAGTAAGTGCTTTTTATAGCTGTGCTTGTGAGCAAAGAACAGAAGGAGTGCTCCTCCCGGCCCCTCAAGCAAACCTGCTGCCGATTGCAGTCTCTCCTTGCTACCATGACCAGCTGACCCAACCCTCCCCTCTTCAAAACCGTGATCCCGAGTCTCCCTCCCTGTGATCTGCCGACCCCCCTCGCCCTGTGATCTTTCCCAGTTGCCGGGGATCATTCTCAAGAGTCCCCAGCTGTGGCCTTCTACTGGTGGCTTTCCGCCCGGCAGCTGGCCAGCCTCTCAATCTGGCCGGCTGCTGGACGAGAAATGGAGTAAAGAAACGACATTGAGGTCAGAACCAATGATCCCTCTAAATTTTTTTTTGTGCGCAGTTCCTTTAAATTTGCTGCGCACGGTATCCAGAGAGAACAGCTTGTGAGTGGCCTGTGCGGTATCTTCCCGATTACTGCACTGCCACGCACGTGCCCAATTTAGAGGGAAAATTGGTCAGGGCCTCTGCGTTTCCGGGTTTTTGCCCCGCAACCGCACTCCCCCAATCCCTCCTTGTAAATATCGGGGTCCGTGAATGCAGTGTCTGAGCAGATTTAAGTGATAATAAATGACTTATCATGGTCAATCACTTACCTTAGTGATAATCTACATTCACGAACACAGTAACTTTTGAAGGGTTTCTCATCTCTTGGTATCATTAAAGTGGAAGTTAATGATAGGAGTAAAGGATTTGAATGGAAAGGATTTGCCTTTTATGTCTTCCACACTGTTAACTTTTAAAAGTCTTTCTTTGAAGGTAACGCTTACCTACTATCATCCAGACAACTGCCATTGTATTCAAGCAGAAGTGAAGTGAACACATTCTGTAAATGTTAGACTATAGAGAGGTATGATTCATCAAGCAGTCTGTCTGATAGCTCAACAGAGACTTTTCTTAAAAAAAGAACACATCTTGATCAGTCTGTAAAAATAAATTTCACTGCTGGGCACATTCCACGAGAATTCCTCTGCCTGATATCAGCAGAGATCATCCTTTCATTAAGGAAAGGTGACTAGTATGGATTTGTAAACTATTAGATTTTTCTTCTTCTGTTTTGTTTAAACGTGCTACTTTGTGCTTTTTATTTGCCTGAATTTATATGGGTGTAACCTATGGGGGGCTCCCTCCCCCCAGAAATGCCTGAATTTCCTGATTCTAGGCACAGGCCTACCCCTTTGCATGGACCAGCAGCCTAATTTTGAGGCAGAAATCCAGCCGCTGTTGCAGGCCTCTTGTGGTAACCAATGCTGGCTGTGGGGCCTTCTGGCTGCTGCCCAAAGACAGTAGTCAGAAGGTCTCAAGTTCTGAGGATACATTGGGGACTTGTAAGAAAAAGTTTGACTTGCCTTTTGAAGTCTCCCTGCCATTGCTACCTGGCCCGTTCAGGCTGAGGGGGGCGGTTGGGGTGGGGGGTGGGGGGGTGGAGGCGGTGCGTTGGGAGGGGTGTGGTGGTGGAGGGAGCTGAACAGCCAGGATTTGAGGGGCTGGATAACCGGGGTTTAGGGACCATAGTTTGGATACCCCTAGTTTATGTCATACTTACTCGCAAATGTAAATATACCTCAGTGAAAATTATGTGTTTTTTTCAATAAAGAACATCCAGGATAACTTACTTATTTTAGTCAAATTAGATTCAGTCTCACAATTTAATAAACAAATTAATTTTAAAAATCCAAGTAGCCTGCCCCTCAAATCAAACCTGAAGAATTTGCTCATCCTTGGCAGTTCTTCTCCTTTGACCTATTAATAGCAAGAGTTCGAGTTTAATGTTGCAAGACAAGCTGCTAGATATTCAGTGAACTGCCCTGTCATGTCATGGGGAAATGTTCAGGGTCACTTGAGAAGCAGTTTGGGTGAACAAATTGATGACAAGAGAAACGCAGACAGCTGTCATTGAGCGATACCGTAGACAACTGTAGGGATTTAAATTTGACATTCTGATTCTTTGCAGCTTCTGCTGTCAATTAATGCATGTAAAAATTAGCGATGACTTTTCCCATAAAAAGGGTCAGTCCAGATGGGACAGCTATCTTAATGCAATGCCTGTTGGACACGTGGAGTTATGTAAAGTTTATTTCTGATGTTATGCCTATTTGAAAATTGAATTCTCTTAATACAGCAGCTAAGCTATCTAAGCCTGAAATGTAAATTGTACCAAAATATCTGACCACATATAAATAATGAGGGCAGTTCAAAAGGAAAGAAATTGATGGTAAATACATGGAATATTAAATATTTAACTCCAGCTGCGTTCCAATGTAGCTGCTTTTTTATTACTTTTCAATGTTAATTATCATTTTTTTCCAACCTTACTAATATTTTGCATTCACTTTTCAGAATTCAGTTCTAATGAAGGGTTGCACACCTGAAATGCCATAATCTGTGTTTTCTCATTACAGATGCTGACTGATCGGCTGTTTAATTCCTGTCTTGATTTTAGATTTCCAGGACATGCAGGTGTTTTTTTATTTTAACATAATACGGGTCAGTTGTAATTTCATATTTGAATGGATCTTCCATAGAGCCCCAGAGTTCATTTGCTGTAAGATCCAAATAGCGCATGGCCCTTAGCTGGTACTGAAGCCTATTTATTTGGTCTATTTCAAGATTGGTTAGGTTCCATCTGAAGCAGTTCTGTTTTTGTTTTGATCTGGTAGTTGTACCTTTAAATCAGGCACAATTCATGAAATGTTAAAAAGCCACCTGAGCAACCTCCACCATGTAAAGTTTGTTGTTATAGTTTCCCTGGTAACAGGCATGTGTACAAGTGTAACATGCAATTTTCAATATGATTCACATTTTGTGATTGGTTCAGTTATGAACATGGCAGCCTGTTTTTTTTAATGAGTCTGGCAGTTATGAATTTCTAATGAGCCTTGGCAACAAGTCAAGAGCTATAAAAGGAGTGACCTGTGAATAGTCCTATGAGTATAGTTGAATGAAACTGCAATCTTCGTAAATTTTAGCTAGCTCCCACAGCTAGTAAGGAAACAAGGAGGGCAGCTCTGCATATATCAGTTCTTTGTCGAGATATAGGTTAGCATTTAAATTCACAGCCTTTTTTATTTTTCCAATTTGAGGAGATAGATAGATTTCCTCCTGTATATGCGTGTGTATATTATATTGTTACATATTTGCTTGTTCACTATTTAATAAATTTACTTAATTTAAAACGAGGATGAGGTCTATGTGATGTTCTAGCGCATATCAAGGACTGGAGATAGATCTTGCGGAAGCATTAACAATAACTCTAGAAGCTCAAAAATAATTTCTGTGTTTGTGCACATATTCCCAAAATGTAAGTTCAAGTCAGAATTTTTAGCGAATAAATAACAATAGCAAATGTTGAAAATGCACAACAATCGGCATCTGAAACAGAAAGGTGTGACATTTCATGAGAACTGGCAACATCGAAGTTACACCTGAAACATTTCCAGGAGGCATCTTCCTTTTCGTTGACCTGCATTTTCAGCACTTTCTGTTTTTATTTCAGATTTCAAACAATTATGGTTTTGCTTTTTATCTCAGAATTTCAGAAAGGAAATAAATAAGTTCCAAGCATCTGAAAAGATTCATGGTTATTAAGAAGTCCTAGAAGGACCAAGGGTCTTGTCCTCCCTATAAAGCATTGCTATGTTACTATGACTGATGTTAGATTCTTGGTACATACAAGTGGGTCTTTAAGACTGGTTTCATTCGACAAGATAAATGTCAAATGCACAATAGTACACCAATATACAATAGCAAAATACTGCGGATGCTGGAAATCTGAAATATCAACAGAAAATGCTGGAAACACTCAGCAGGTCAGGCAGCATCCGTGGAGAGAGAAACAGAGTTAACGTTTCAGGTCTGTGACCCTTCGTCAGAACTGGAAAAAGTTAGAGATGTAACAGATTTTAAGCAGGTGCAGAGGCAGGGAAAGGGGGGAGGGGAGAAAGAATAAAAGGGACGGTCTGTGATAGAGTGGAAGGCAGGAGAGATTAAATGTTGCAAATGGGGATGGCAGAATCATCAACAGCTGCCATGTGAAAAAATAGGGGCCGGGGTTATAGCATGAAATTGTTGAACTCAATGTTGAGTCCAGAAGTGCCTAATAGAAAGATGAGGTGCTGTTCCTTGAGCTTACATTGCGCTTCATTGGAACAGTGTAGGAGGCCAAGGACAGAGAGGTCAGAGTGGGAGTAGAGCGGTGAATTAAAGTGACAGGCGACCGGAAGCTCGGGGTCACCCTTACGGACTGAATGGAGGTGTTCCTCAAAGCAGTCACCCAATCTGCATTTGGTCTCGCCAATGTAGAGGAGCGAATACAGTATACTAAATTGCAAGAAGTACAAGTAAATCGCTGTTTCACCTGGAAGGAGTGTTTGGGGCCCTGGACAGTGGGAAGGGAGGAGGTAAAAGGGCAGGTGTTGCATCTCCTGCGCTTGCACGGGAAGGTACCCACTTTCCCTGCCTCTGCACCTGCTTAAAATCTGTTACATCCCTCCCTTCTTCCAGTTTCACTCCCTGCCGTGTTTTCACTATACCCTCTGATCTTCCCCTCTCTGACCCCGAACGATCAGTCCTCAGCAAAGGCCTGAGCTTCATCCCCTTACGCCCCCAACTCAATGAATTTTGAGCTCGATGCCAAGCTCTTTTTCCATGCCGAGCTCTTTTTCCATTACCTTTGTCTCCGTGCCCACTTCTTTGGCCAGGAGTCTTCTCCCCGCACAGCGGACCCTTTCTCCCGCTTTCAGAATTCTCGTTCTACCTGGACCCCTCCCTCTGGCCTCTTACCCTCTTTAGATATTTTCATTGCTAACTGCCGGCATGACATCAGCAGTCTCAATTTCTCTGCTCCCTCACTCACTCCAACCTACCTCCCTCTGAACTTGTAACACTCCGTTCTCTCCGATCCGACCCTAACATTGTCATTAAACCTGCTGACAAGGGTGGTGCTGTTGTTGTTTGGCAAACCGACCTCTACCGTGCGGAGGCTGAACACCAACTCTCTGACACCTCCTCCTACCTCCCCCTGGATCATGACCCCACTACCAAACATCAAGCTATTGTTTCCAAGACTGTCACTGACCTCATCTCCTCTGGAGATCTTCCCTCCATGGCTGTCAACCTCATAGTTCCCCAACCCCGCACAGCCCATTTCTACCTCATTCCCAAGATCCACAAACAGGGCTGCCCTGGTAGACCCATCGTTTCAGCCTGTTCTTGCCCTACTGAACTGATTTCTTCCTATCTCGACTCTATTTTTTCTCCCCTTGTCTAGTCTCTTCCCACCTATATTCGCGACTCTTCCGACGTCCTCCACCATTTTAACAGTTTCCAGTTTCCTGGCCCTAACCGTCTCCTTTTCACTATGGACGACCAATCCCTCTACACCTCCATCCCCCACCTGGACAGCCTGATGGCACTCTGCTTCTTCCTTGAACAGAGGCCCAACCAGTCCCCATCCACCACCACCCTCCTCCGCCTGGCTGAACTTGTTCTCACATTGAACAACTTCTCCTTCGACTCCACTCACTTCCTCCAAATTAAAGGCATTGCTATGGGAACCCGCATGGGCCCTAGCTATGCCTGCCTTTTCGTGGGATATGTGGAACATTCTTTGTTCCAGTCCTACTCGGGTCCCCTCCCTCACCTCTTTTTCCGGTACATTGATGACTGTATTGGTGCTGTATCCTGCTCTCACCCTGAAATAGAAAATTTTATTCACTTTGCTTCCAATTTCCACCCTTCCCTCACCTTCACATGGTCCATCTCCTACTCTTCCCTTCCCTTCCTCGACTTCTCTGTCTCCATTTCTGGGGATAGGCTATCGACAAACATCGACTATAAACCCACTGACTCCCACAGCTACCTGGACTACACTTCCTCCCACCCCGCTTCCTGTAAGGACTCTATTCCATTCTCCCAGTTTCTCCGTCTACGCTGCATCTGTTCTGACGATGCCACCTTCCATACTAGTGTTTCCGATATGTCTTCCTTTTTCTGCAACCGAGGATTCCCCTCTACCGTGGTTGACATGGCCCTCGACCGTGTCCGTTCCATTTCCTGCACTTCTGCTCTCACCCCTTCCCCTCACCTCCCAGAACCACGATAAGGTTCCCCTTGTCCTCACCTTTCACCCCACCAGCCTCCACATTCAACGGATCATCCTCCGCCAGTTCCTCCACCTCCAGCGTGATCCCACCACCAAACACATCTTCCCCTCCCCTCCCCTTTCAGCATTCTGAAGGGACAGCTCCCTCCGCAATACCCTCCTCAATCAGCTCCAACAGCCCCTCCCCTCCCCACACTACCTTCCCGTGCAAGCGCAAGAGATGCAACACCTGCCCTTTTACCTCCTCCCTTCCCACTGTCCAGGGCCCCAAACACTCCTTCCAGGTGAAACAATGATTTACTTGTACTTGCAATTTAGTATACTGTATTCGCTGCTCACGATGTGGTCTCCTCTACATTGGGGAGACCAAATGCAGATTGGGTGACTGCTTTGCAGAACACCTCCATTCAGTCCATAAGGGTGACCCCGAGCTGCCGGTCGCCTGTCACTTTAATTCTCCGCTCCACTCCCACCCTGACCTCTCTGTCCTTGGCCTCCTACACTGTTCCAATGAAACTCAACGTACGCTCGAGGAACAGCACCTCATCTTTCTAGTAGGCACTTTACAGCCTTCTGGACTCAACACTGAGTTCAAAAATTTCAGACCATAACCTCTGCCCCTATTTTTTCACATGGCAACTGTTGATGATTCTGCCATCCCCATTTGCAATATTTAACCACTCCTGCCTTCCACCCTCTCCCTTTTCTTCTTTCTCCCCTGCCCCCCTTTCCCTGCCTCTGCACCTGCTTAAAATCTGTTACATCTCTAACTTTTTCCAGTTCTGACGAAGTGTCACAGACCTGAAACGTTAACTCTGTTTCTCTCTCCACGGATGCCGCCTGACCTGCTGAGTGTTTCCAGCATTCTCTGTTGTTATTTCAGTACACCAATATAGTTTATTGCACCATGTTGGAGTTTATAATTGAGGTTAAGTGCACTAGGGGAAGTGAGGAGAACCAACAAGCGCAACACTCCAGTAGAATGCCCTGAGTCATAAATCTATATCTAATACTACAAAGTACATCTAACACATTCTGCCTCCAGTACAGGGCATAAATGGACAGTAGTTGGGTATCACTTCTTCTTGTTGGGGGAACCATATTTGTTGGGGCAACAAGGCAAAAGGAATCAGTTCTCTCAGAATATATTAATTTTCTACATCAGTGTTTTGGGAATGACAGAACATAAACAGAGACTGATTGATTGCGATGGTACGTGGGCTGCTGGCCTGTTCTTAATCATTTTTTTTAACTAGTCACAATAAAAACACTTAACTACCCTTACCCCCAAAAACTAGTCAACATAAGAGGACAGTGTTATATATGCTCCATTTAAAAAAAAAGGATTTGTGGTTATTCAGGTCTAACTTTTCTGTTGCCAGCTCTGAAAGGTTACCACACCCCTGCTATGCATTAATGGCTATTACTATGTGTGAAATTTCTCTCATATGGATATGACGGTGTAGTTAACATTTTGGTAAAAGGAATCTGAAAGTTCAAGACTGTTACGAATGAATTTGCATCCATATCGGAAATCCCCACAGCAGGAATTGTACAGGAAAGTTGCACAATTTGCTATCCAGACTTAATATTACTCAGTCCTGTAGTTGGTCGGTATCCTACATTGGATCTGACTGACCTCAATCGAGCTTAAAAGAGAATAGTGTGATCGCAGGATAGAAACCCAACTTTGCAGAGATGGATCTGCCAGCGGTAACAAATGGGGAACTGGAAAATTATAACATAATGCACTGTGCACCATTCCCCATCCGTATTGTCTGCTTGTGGTAATAGTCCTCCTATAGCATGTTTGAGAGCTTCATTAATTATACATAATAGATTCAAATGTGAACCTTGCTTTTCAGGCTTCCATCTTCTGAGATTTGGGCAAATGTCCTTCCCTAAGTTTGCCTATTGAAAGCAGGCATTAAAAGCGAGCAACATTATTGCATGTCAGGAAACTCTTAAAGGTACATTGCCATTTTTTTTTGAAAGGGCATTTTTCTGTAAATATAGATGTCACGTTTCAGGAATTTTTTTGGCCATTTTCCCGCAGAAAGTATTTGGAAAAGAATTACTGTTAATGTTGGGTGTTTAAGCAAAATATATTCTCACATGTTTAAAAAAAGACATTTAGATGAAAGGTGATTAATATGTTAAATGGAAGATGTTTTCTCCATAGACTGAACAATAAGCAATTTGTTAGCTTGTTTAGATAATCAAAAAATACCTCACATCCATTGTGCTGGAAAGTCCTTTGTTCCCTGTTTCTGTGAACAGATGGAGGATAAAAAGAGAGACAGGCACATTGCGGGAAAGGCTTCTTGAAACAGGAAGGCTGCAAGGCCAGTCAGATTTTGTTAATAGGAAATCTGCACTTTTGCTGAAGCAACGAGGTTAGAAATGCAGAAGGATAGTTATAAGCTAACTTGTTTAAGTCAAGTAAGAAAATTCACTTATATGGGGAAGTGTGGCATTTTCTTTATTTTGAATTATTACACATAAACAGTAAGGAGTGAATTAACTTAGCCTGGTCATATTGGCTGTTTTATACGTTCACCTTTTTATTAAATAAAGCTTAATGATTCATATCAGGCCGTGTCTCACCAAATGTTCATTCATCTGCCTTTAGAGGGATTGCTGAAGTACACAAGCGAAAGTCACAAATACATGATTCAGCTCACAACGGGTACCATTATTACTCCCCTGGGTTATGCTATCATACAAGAAGTTCGAGGACAATATAAGTCAATTCCTATAAAGGTAAAATGCTCAGACCGCTTATGGAAGTGACAGACACAATTGGATCTCAGAAGGTAGCTACAGCATCCATTGGAGGAGGCTGTGATTGTAAATCACAAGTTTTACATAGGCAGTTTCCATTAGAATCATAGAACAATAAGCACAGAAGGAGGCCATTTGGCCCATTGTGGCTGTACTGGCTCTTTGAAAAAGCTTTCCAATTAGTCCCACTCCCCTGCTCTTTCCCCATACTCTGAGTGAAGAAATTCCCCCTCATTTCTGTCCTAAATGGTTTAGCCCTTATCCTTAAATTATGTCCTCTAGTTCTGTTCTCACCCGCCAAGGGAAACATTCCTTCCGCATCTAGTCTGTCTAGACCTGTCAGAATTTTATACACTTCTATGAGGTCCCCTCTCAATCTTCTAAACTCCAGTGTGTACATCCCTAAACTACATAGTCTCTCCTCATAGGTCAATCCCGCCATTCCTGGTATCAGCCTGGTGAATCGCCGCTGCACCCCCTCCATGGCAAGAACATCTTTCCTCAGATGAGGCGACCAAAACTGTACACAGTACTCGAGGTGTGGTCTCACCAGTGCCCTGTACAGCTGCAGCAAGGTATCCCTGTTCCTGTATTCCAACCCTTTTGCTATGAAGGCCAGCATACCGTTTGCCTTCTTGATCGCCTGTTGCACCTGCATGCTCGCCTTCAGTGACTGGTGTACAAGAACACCCAGGTCTCTCTGTACTTCCCCCTCTCCCAATTTATTGCCATTTAAATAATAATTTGCCCTCCCGTTCCTGCACCCAAGGTGGATAACTTCGCACTTGTCCACATTATAGTGCATCTGCCATTTATCCGCCCAATCACCCAGTCTGTCCAAATCGCTCTGGAGCTTCCTGGTCTCCTCCTCTGAGCCCACCCCCCCTCCTAGTTTAGTGTCGTCTGCAAATTTGGAAATGCTGCATCCGACTCCCTGATCCAGGTCATTAATGTAAATTGTGAACAGCTGGGGACCCAGGACAGATCCCTGTGGTACCCCACTTGTTACTGCCTGCCATTCAGAAAATGAGCCGTTTATTCCAACTCTCTGTTTTCTATCTGACAGCCAGTTCTCTATCCACGTCAATACTTTCCCCTTTATCCCATGAGCTTCAATTTTCCCTGCTAATCTTTTATGTGGGACCTTATCGAAGGCCTTTTGGAAGTCCAGGTACACCACATCTACTGGCTCTCCCCCATCTATTTTACCAGTTACTCCCTCAAAAAATTCCAATAGATTAGTCAAGCACGATTTACCCTTTGTAAATCCATGTTGACTCTGTCCTATCCTGTCCCCATTTGCTAAGTGCTCCGCTATTTCATCCTTAATGATGGACTCCAGCATTTTGCCCACAACTGATGTAAGGCTTACAGGTCTGTAATTACCTGCTTTTTCCCTACCCCCCTTTTTGAATAGTGGGGTAACGTTAGCTACCCTCCAATCCATGGGCACTGTTCCCGAGTCTAATGAATTCTGAAAAATCATACTTAGTGCATCCGCTATCTCTAGGGCCACCTCCTTCAGCACCCTAGGATGCATGTTATCAGGCCCTGGGGATTTGTCCGCCTTCAATCCCTTTAGCTTCCTTAACACCATATCCTTAGAGATATTGACTTGCGTCAGTTCCTCCTTTGCAAATGTCCCTATTTTTCCCGATATCCCAGGGAGGTTTTTTGTGTCTTCCTTCGTAAAGACTGACCCAAAGTATGCATTTAGTTGGTCTGCCATTTCTTTATTTCCCGTTATATATTCCCCCGTATCTGACTGCAATGGGCCAACTTTGGTTTTCACCAGTCTTTTCCTCTTGATATACTTATAAAAGCTTTTGGAGTTAGTTTTTATATTTTCCGCCAGCTTGCTTTCGTAAGCTATTTTGCTCCTCTTGATTAAGCCCTTTGTTCTCCTTTGCTCTATCTTAAACTGTTCCCAATCTTCCGCTCTGGCGCTTTTTTTGGCTATTTTATACGCCCTATCTTTGGATTTTATGCTGTCTCTAATTTCCCCTGTTATCCACGGTTGAGTCACCTTTTTAGATTTCCTTTTATGCCAGATTGGTATAAACAATTTTTGCAATTTTGTCATTCTATCTTTAAATGCTTGCCATTGTTTATCTACCTCCAGTCCTCCCAGGAACGTTGTCCAATCAGACCTACTCAGTTCCCGTCTAATGGCATCATAATTCCCCTTGTTTAAATTCAGGACCTTAGTCCCTGTAAATTTTCCCCCTTCAATTATTTATCCAATACCACGTTGAAATTTATTATAATTGTGGACATAGGAATTTATAATGGAAATTATTGGCTGGTAGTTCATGCAGAGGCAAGATTTATAATACATTGTGTAGGTTGCTGATCTGCATCGACTCTGACTTACAATCAGGTCAAAGTTGACTTGTCTGCAAACAGCTGGCTTCAATCAGTAGTGGATGTGATGCAAGCAGCAGCCACAGCTCCACAACATGACCACGATTAGGTTAGAAGACTGGTCCTGTGTCATGACATCTGAATGTTGCCTTGTTCCATATCCTGCTGATACCTGCTGATGCAAACTGAAGCTGTTACATGTTTTGGGTCTTGCCTTAGATATATTTTGGGGTACTGTGGTATTGGTCACTCCTGTAAATTATCTGAGTGTCTTGCGTTTAGGGGTGTGTCATACTGTCCAATATCAAATATACGATAGCGCAACCCAGGCATGTAACAATATGATCTGAAATGGATATTTGTGCCATTTACACATGCCCCCATGTGTGCCTCGCCAATGTTTTTGAAGGTGAACTGAGAAAACACTCGATAAGGTGAGGGCAGATATGACTTGTTAAGATGTTTTATTTCACAGACAACAAGTGAACATACAGAACAATGACTCACTTAATTCAATCCTACAATGCATCTACGTGTAATAACACAACTTGCTGCCCAGGTGTAGAACTGGCATTGCAGATCGGCTTCTCATTATAGAAACTGTCCAATTTTAATGTCCATTGAAATCAATGTTATTTTGAAAATCTAACCCCTGTTCCCAAATCAGGTAGTGATCTCACTTGACTTTAACAAAATGAGGTAGAAATTGGTTATGATCGGTTTTCGGAGCATGCACTCCAGCTGGGTGGACCGAGGCTCCCCTTTAATTGGGCCTCGCTCTTCATTTGCTTAATTTGGACGAGCCGCCTGATGTGCCTATACAAGCAGCTCGATCATTTTGCGTGTACGGATATCGCGAGTCGCGACGCTTGCCTCGCCAGCAGTGGCCCAAAGGACGGGTAGCGGCAATGGGGTGAGGCGATCACGAATACTGTCCTCCGGCTCCTCCTTGCATTTTTAGAAATTCATTGTTTTAGAAACGAACCTTTTGTTGGCGGTCACTGTTTAGGCCGCAGTGGCTGCTGAAGATTCCTGAGTTGGGTAGGCCCAATGCTTGCCTCTGCTCATCACAGAAAAATTTATGGAAGGGGGTCTAAAAAGCACGTTAGTTCCTCATTTACATATGTAAGGTACCTAAGGCCTGTTGTAGGCTGACTTCAAGGACGCCTGAAAAATGGCCTCACCCAATTTCGGGTGGGATGTCTTTCACGTGTCCTTGGGGTGCAGGATGTTGCTTTCCGAAATTGGGCCTCAGTGTGCCTGTTTTACACCCCTAAAACGGTTGCAACAAAGTTTAATTTCTACACCAATGACCTCTAACTCCATCCTCTGCATTGTAACTCTGAGTCTGGGTGAAAGCCTGGCCTAGCAAGGCAGCAGGAGGCCACTGCCAGGGACCGAAGGAATGGTCCCCAACACTCAGGTATGTCGCGGGGAGGGGATTTGAGAAGGGCCTTGATCGGGGGGAGTGGAAGGAAGCCGGGGGCAGGGGAGACCTAAACGTTCCTTGTGGGTCCTGGAGGAGCACTCCAGACCCTACAAGGAAAGTAAAAATAAATGTTAAATAAACTTACCTCTTTGGGCCTCATCTGGCCCTGGATCCTCTTCCCAGTAGGCTGACCTGGCAGGCAAGCCACAACCACTTCCCTACTTTGGACTCCAGAGGAATTAAGGGATATGGGGATAGGACAGGAAAGTGGAATTGAGGTCGAAAATCAGCCATGATCTTATTGAATGGCGGAGCAGGCTCAAGGGGCCGTATGGCCTACTTCTGCTCCTAATTCTTATGTTCTTACTCAGGCCCATGGTTAAACTAGCAGGTCAAAATCTAAGACTGCGGGATGAAAGAAGGACGCCAGTGGGTAGGGTGATCCAGGTGATTTTAGCTGCCCGCCTGGTTTCTGCTGGGTAAGCAGTTATGAAATCGCCCCTGCTCTTTTTTTTCTCCCTCTGTGTTCCATTAACGTAATTAATATAAGTAGAGAAAACGTACTAGAGAAACTAATGGGACTAAACGCTGACAAATCCCCTGGACTGCTGGGAAAATGGGAAAAATTGGGAGAGGGTCCCAACCCCGCTCCCAACCCGCCTCCGAACCACCTTCCCAGGAAGCAGGTCCCCGACTCGCGCAGGGACCCGTCTCCTCGCGGCGGGAAGGGGATTAGAGCCAATTAACTGCCTAGTTAAGAGGCGTTTCCCCATTTTCAGCCTGCTGATGCGGCCTTCCTGACGGCGGAAAACCCCGCCAGGGTCAGCGAGGCGAGCTGTGGGTCTGCTGCAGTGTAAGTGTGTAAATGACAGCTGCAGAGGTAGTGTGATGGGTGCAGTGGTGCACAGGTATGACAGGTGAGAGAATGTCGTGAGAAATATTTTTATTCTGTTTATATATATCTGCAGATGACAAGATTTGATGTTTCTGTGAAGCCTCATCTGATCGGGAGAATTGACAGATGGCTTCTGCAATCTCACATGCAGCTGCCATCTGTTTTCTCCTAAGGGAAGAGTCATTGATGCGCTTGGGTGCAAGGGCTCACCTTTGGACAGTGATTGTTTGTGTTTGACAGCACCTCAATGCTGTCAAACACTGACAATTCATCTGTCAAAAAATTATGGGGCCTGTACCTTTAACAAAACCGGCAGGGCGGGCTTAACAAGGCCAATCAAGTGAAAATAGCGTTTGTTCATCAGACGTTGCTGGGGGCGGGACTAGAACCTGGAAACCAGCAGTCCCGGCCCCAGCGTGCCTTCTGAGGTAAGATCGCTGCCAAAGGGATATAGATAGACTAAGTGAGTGGGCAGTAAGGTGGCAGATGGAGTATAATGTAGGGAAATGTGAGGTTATTCACTTTGGTAGGAAGAATAGAAAAACAGAATATTTTTTAAATAGTGAGAAACTTTCAAATGTTGGTGTTCAGTGAGATTTTGTGCAAGAAACACAGAAAGCTAGCATGCAGGTACAGCAAGCAATAAGGAAGGCAAATGGCATGTTGGCCTTTATTGCAAGGGGGTTGGAGTATAAGAGTAAGGAAGTCTTGCTACAATTGTACAGGGCCTTGGTGAGACCACACCTGGATTACTGTGCACAGTTTTGGTCTCCTTATCTAAGGAAGGATATACTTGCTTTGGAGGCAGTGCAACGAAGGTTCACTAGATTGATTCCTGGGATGAGAGGGCTGTCCTATGATGAGAGATTGTGTAGAATGGGCCTATACTCTCTGGAGTTTAGAAGAATGAGAGATGATCTCATTGAAACATACAAGATTCTGAAGGGGATTGACAGGGTAGATGCTGAGAGGTTGTTTCCCCTGGCTGGAGTGTCTAGAACTAGGGGGCATAGTCTCAGGATAAGGGGTAAGCCATTTAAGACTGAGATGAGGAGAAATTTCTTCACTCAGAGGGTTGTGAATCTTTGGAATTCACTGCCCCAGAGGGCTGTGAATGCTGAGTCTTTGATTATATTCAAGGCTGAGATAGATAGATTTTTGGACTCTAGGGGAATCAAGGGATATGGAGATCGGGCGGGAAAGTGGAGTTGAGGTCGATGATCAGCCATGATCTTATTGAATGGCGGAGCAGGCTCAAGGGGCCGTATGGCCTACTCCTGCTCTTATTTCTTATGTTCTTATGTTTTTATTAGTTATACTATCAAATTGCTGAGCACAAACGAGTGTTACTCTTGCATATACTTTTAAACTGCCTTAACTAAGGTCCTTAAACTGTTGCTGATAGCTAGGTTGTAGCCACAATCCGATTAACTACTCCGCTGTGTGAAAACTATTGTGCAGTTAACTGGGAAAAAAAGCAAGATTGTGCCTTCAGTTGTGTCCCTAACAGTGCTCACAAGCCAAAACTTATTCTATTTGCAGCACCAAAAGAGTGATTTCCAAGTGAGTGTTTACTAAATGTGCTCTTGATATTTAAGAGGTCATTTTATGAATTTACTCTCTTGTTGTGGAGCATTGCCTCCTAGGAGTATATATTGGCAGTTTGAGTGTAGACTTTGCACAGTTTTCCCACCATTAATTTTAACAGACACAAAATCATTGTGTGGGAGGCAGTAGAGAGAGAGAGAGTGCCCAAATTCATTAAATTACTTCTCTAGTGCCTCCAGTTACTTAAATCAAAGTATAACCTTTAGATAGATTGGCATATGATTCAATTTAACATTCTTTGTAGGAGTCAATCTGAATGAAGCATCATATATATCTTGTATGCATTTTGTTTACATGACAAATACTTGGAAATGGCTCCTTTCAAATATCTGACTTTTGTTGGCAGATTAACCCGCCTCTGCCAACAAAAGTCACTATGTACCAAGCTGTTGTCCTCATCACCCTACTATATGGATTGGAGTCATGGATCTGCTACTGCCGTCACATCAAATGACTTGATCATTTCCAATTGCGCTATCTACGATGTATCCACTGGCATCATGTAACAGGACAGGGCGCCTAACACTGATATCCTCAAGCACCGCTATATAACTGGAATTGAGGTCAGAATCATACCGGCCCGGACATGTCTGGTTGCGTTGGTCTGGACATGTCACGCTAATGCCTGTTTATAGAATTCTCAAATCCGTCTTCTACACCCACCTGCGGTCCAGATATCACAACAGAGGTAGGCAGATAAAACACGATAAAGACAGACCGAAGTTCACCTTCAAATCTTGTGATATTAACCCCACCAGCTGGGAAAACACAGACCACGATGGCAACATGTCTACCAGGTCAGTTTGAGGCTATGAGGTTGTGAGATCGGCTGCCGAGCGCCTGGCACACAAGGCAACTCGACTATCCGCCTCACCTGGCTTTCAATGCGATATGTGTGTCCAGGATCGGGCACTGCTCCCATCATCACACCTACAACAACTGAGACTCGTCCATCAAATAGACAAGAGACTCCATCAGGTCTGATCAAATAGATACATGAAAATGTCCAAAGAAGTGTATATGGCTGTGCTAATGTACAAATGCAAGTACATATACATCCAAGAGATCCTGTTCCCATGAGTGTAACTATAGTTTGTGTTAAAACAGAAATTACAATAAAGGGGGAGTGTTCTTTCTGTGCCAAGCTCTTACTCCATTTTAGGTCTCCCATAAACAACAACACTCTTTTAACTGTGGTTCCTCATACAGTCCTTGAAGGTATAGGCAGATAGTGGATTCATTGCATCTGAGGTACTAACTCTCAATTAGAAACAAGTAAATTTTACAGGTTGATATATTGCTTGGGAGACAAGCTCTCCTCCCCCTCTATTCTGCTGCATGTAGGTGGGTAAGTACTGCAGCTGCCTCTGCCATTTCCACTGACAGTAGTGTGCTTGTGCCTGCTCTTAGAGTACTCTGAGGTTATTGGGGCCAAGTGAATGTTGATCTTAATAAAGCCAGGCAATGATCCTGGAATTCATACGGGCGCAGTTCACATCTGGACATATTAAAGCTGTTACACTCGCATTGTAAGGTGCAAATTGCAATGCTCCCAGATTAGGAATAGGCTTTGCTTGCAGATACTGATGTTTCTGCTTATATTGTTCCTGCAAATCCTTGATAATTTTTTCTGTATATATCTATAAGTGAAAATGCTTCAAGAAACGTGTGGTAGCAGCTCAGTGATAATCATGATCTCATTTTAGATTTGGGAACCAAGGAGTCCATTTTTGAGAACAATATAAACAATTGAACTCTAAAATTCTACGTGCCTGAGGGTGGAAAAATTGTCATCTGGACAGGATATGGGGCAGGGTTAGGGACACATCCATGGGGCAGAAGATCTTCCTCACCCCAAATCTGCCTCCAAAAGAGCTCCCTTGGAATTCCTGGGTCCAGAAGTGGAAAACAGTTCATTTGGCAGCTTTGCCATTATCCTCCCTGTTCTTTGCCAATATGTTTCCTCTAAGAATACGGAATAGTCTATCAATATGGGAATGTCAAAACTGAAAGTTGCAAAGCATGGCTGGCTTATCTTGAAGTTTTGAATCCTAATGGAAACGTCTCTTGGAAATTAAGCAGTATTGAGCTTTAGAGGTAATATTGCCAAAACAAAGTGGAGAGTAACCAGTCAAATGAAAAAAAAGCCAAGTCGAAAAATAGTCCATTGTGTGAAAAGTTCCTTCTCGTGTACCAGTTTTTAGCTGACAAAAGGCAGACCACATAATCCAGATCTCCACCAATAGCATTTGTAGGTCGGTTGTCAGGAGTTCAATGAGAATGGCCTAGCATGAGTCACTATTTTTCCTCCGCTCTTAAAAAGAAGCCCTTGTCTCCTCCTGGTATCTCACTAGGTGGTGTGTTAGTATCAATAACTCATTCTGTAAGAAAGTGTGAACAGGACATTCTGCCAGCCCAGGGCATCTACATTTAAAAAATCATTAATTATGAAAAATCCTTACATTTTATCATCACTTTGTGATATAAGTGATATAACAGATAAATGACAACGTAGTTGATTTTAACCCGAGCAGGTTTTGGGCAAGCGGGTGTGCGATGAAACACACTTGCTAGCCTAAGTTTCAGGCTGAGGTATTTTAACTCCCGGCCTCTCAAATGCCATTGGTCCACTTCCAGCCAGGAATGGGTGGGAAGAGGGCACGGAGCAGCTGCTGGTAGGGAAAGATTGGACGGCCAGCTTGCAGGTAAATGGTGGGCTCGGGGATTTCAGGACAGTCTTGCGGCAGAGAATGGAGGAGTCTAGGGCAGGGAAAGCTGTGACCTTCCTTGTGAGGCTCGGAGGAGCACTCCCACTTCTCTTCACCCCACAAAGGAAATGTTTTCACTCAGCTGAAGGGCTCCTTCGTCCTTCCCACCAGCTGCTGACCTGCTTCAGTCGTGGAAGCTTCCCCACTCAAGCCCCAGTTAAAGTGCGATCGGGGTCCTATTGACGTCACAGGACTATGATTAGCATTTATGTGTGAGGCTCCCGCCTGAGTTCTCAATCGCTGTTAATATTGGAGATCAGCGGAAAAGGAGCCGCTCCATTTTAGCTGCTTGCCACCTCTGTTCCCGCCCAGCGGGGAGAGTTAAAATTCCCACCAATCAGTTACAGTCCCCACCACTTATAGTTGGCACGTTGGTGTTAACGGGATTCATCTGCTATGAGCAGTGTCCGGTTAAACCATAATAGGTTAAGTCTCCTCATTTCGTTGCTCTAACAGACTGAAGCTAGCTAACATATTCTTGACAGGCTGAAATCAAACAATATTCTGCCACTAAGGAGCAAACGGCAGCCTATGAATTCACGGCCCGTTTCAATTGCGCGTTTTTCCCTTCACGGCTCTATTTTCATGCCGTTGATGAATCCAATTATCAAGATATAGGGCCGATTTCACAAATACAAGGGATTAATGAGGTACAAACTTATTGAAGAACCCATTGAGCTGTCCGAAACAGCCGGCGTGCTTAATATGTTATAAGCGGTACCTTTATAATTGAATTCAACGGTACTGGCAAATAGTTATCGCTATTTGCCCGATATAGGCGGCTGCCATGATAAGCGTGGACGGTGTAAGTGGTGGGGTCTGTACCATATATTCTGTTAAAGTGTCCCCTGCAAATGAAGTGCATGACACCGCCAGCACACCTCTAATGGCTTCTGTGCACGATGTTAAGAACCCCTCCACCTCCACACAGGGAGCTCCACAGTAAAACTGAAATAAAAACTGGCAGTGAAAGCTGTGAAATACAATTAAATGGTTGTCTGTCCCAGCACTGTCGGTGTGTCAGTTTGATAACTGACGGGTAGCCACATGCTCTCATTTCTTTTCCCCTAACCAGTGACCTGACCATTTCAACATGGTCAGGTCACCAGTTCTGAAAGCATTGGTAACACACAAGTACCCGTCAGCCAGCCTCTATTTACTTTCAAAGTGATCGGACCTGGTTTGTTTTTCAGTTTGAGGAATGTGCAGTTTCTTAAAGGGCAGCTCCATCCTAATTATTATAATTGCAGGTGACTTACAAGGTCACTTTCCAGAAAAGTTGGTGTTTATTTGTCTGAAACTGAAGTTAAAAAAATACTAATGTCAGGAATGGCAGATTACCTGGGTTTTTAAAGGCTAGTCTGATGCCACGAACTCATTTAATTCCAGATTTTGTGCTTTTGTATTGCTTCCTTTTTAATTATTTTTATAGTTGAGATCCCCCTTTTAATTTTAATTTTTAAATTACCCTTTAGATACTCCTTATCCTGGGCCGAATACTCCTTCTCCCACTGAAAGCGTGGGCAGCAAACTGGTCCGAGGCAACTAATAAGCCACTCTGCAGCTGTGAGGTGCATGAGGGTGACCGATGAGGCTGCACCATCTGATGTTTCTCCTCTCTCCACAGAGAAGAGTCTTGCCTCTGTTTGGCAGCTCCCAATGGCAACTCAGTTGACACTAGCATTTTACAGGTATGGGACTTTCAGGTATCAATCCGTATCTAACAGTTTGTGGAGCAGCACATTCTTAGACTGAACGACGTCTCTCAGCAGCATTCATCATCTTTGGAGGTAAAATTCCTTTTTTTAACAAATTTGGAAGAGTGCCTGTTTTTTTACTCCAATTAATGACTCCCTAATGAAACCAATGGATGTGAGCGGCTTTGAAACATATGTGTCTAGAAATTGGATCACACCTGGATTGGGGCAGGATCTGGGTGCAGCGCACGCTGCACACGCCCACAGAGGCCGACGGCAGGACAGCGGCAAATTGGTCTGCCGGCCTCGGCCATATAGCACCGGTGAGCCGCGGGTGGCAGTTACCATAAGAAGCAAGTGAGTCCGGGGAGTGGGGGGGGGGGGGTGCAATCAGTAGGGGAGGGGGGCAAGCAGTGTGGCCGGCAGCTGGCAGCAATTTTAACGTGGAGTCAGGCGAAGCTCATTCATTTAAGAACATTCATTGAATCATACAGCACAGAAGGAGGCCTTTTGGCCCATCGTGCCTCTGCCGGCTCTTTGAAAGAGCTATCCTATTAGTTCCACTTCCCTGCTCTTTGCCCGTGACCCTGCAAATGTTTACTCTTTAAGTATATATCCACTTCCCTTTTGAAAGTTACCATTGAATCCGCTTCCACCATCCTTTCAGGCAGCACATTCCAGATCATAATAATTCGCTGCGTAAAACAATTCTCCTCATCTCCCCCCCGGCTTTTTTGCCAATTATCTTAAATCTGTGTTCTCTGGTTACCGATTAAATAAGCAAAAAAAAGTACTCACTTTTTTGCTTGCAGCATGCAGCATTTCCTTTAAAGGCCACCGGTTTGGTTGCTTCTCACCTGGGGAAACTGGCCGCAGCACACCCGGCGCATGCTGCAGTCAGTCAGGAATCATTTTAGCAAAGGATCCTGAAATAGGCGTTAGGCCCTGATTTGCAATGGGCTTAACACCAATATGGCATGTGGTGCACACCCGGCGCAGAATGAGCGCTCACGCAGCATGCCATTTTGGACCCTTCAGCGCTTGTTTTACGCCTGAAGAAACGGGCGCTGTGCTATCCAATTTCTAGGCCATGATTTAGTTAGTGGGTTGTTAGAGAAAAACGCTTTCCTGTTTTTAGTTAAGAGGAATCTCTATGGGGGAGAAAAGACAATGAAAACTGTTTTTATATGTAGTTTCAGAAGTGAAACTTACTTTTAAAAAGTTTCAAGAAATACTTACTTTAGCGGGTTATCTTTTATAAGAGGTGATGTAAATAGTTACCTAACCACAATTGTAAGGAAGAAACAGAAAAAACCCACTGTTCTAACATCAAAAAAATGTAGTAACCCTGGTTTCAGTCTTTGCTGGTCTGTCTGTCGGGTCTGTCAAATTAAAATAAGATAACAAATTATCATTTTAGGATAGCGTTTGAAGGCACTTACTTCCTCATCAATAGTAATTTTAAGATTTCCTCAAGCGCACTAGAACTTGCAGATCACGTGTGTGGGAGGAAGTAGCGTGAATCCCTACAAATGTGAAGATTAATGTCAAGTGCCATTATAATATTTTTACAAATCACTTCTATAAAATTAGAAATGTAGGGTTGATTTGCACCTCTCGTTAGCACCCCCGGGGGCGCTAATGGGACACAAACCCCCGAGCGCTGAGGTGCGGCGCCGCTAACGTCTCCCGCGAAATTCAGCGGGAAGTTATTGGCGGCGGTAGCCGGAGGCGCCCCGCAGCCGGCGATGACATCATCGCCGTGCACCGCCCGCAAACTTGGATTGCGCCCCCTGACCTATCGCCGGACGATATGTCCGACAGGGTCAGGGTGGCATTTTTGCAGCCGCGGCGGCTCTACTTGAAGGGCAGGTGTCGGGTGGCCATTGTTTTTTGGCTGACTGCCAGCACCTGCCCCCTTCCCCTTTTTTTCTCGGGGTGCCAGCTGCGATTGCTCAGCCCAGCACTCCTCTTGAGTGCCGGGCTGTTTTCACGGCACCTCACTCCCCGGTGGTCTAGCAGGGCCCTGGTGCGTGCAGCACTAGGCCCCGTCCCTTTAATCAGGGGAGGGAGGCCTGCAATGACGAGGCTCTACATGCCGACGCACATGGCGCTGTTGTACATAGTGCTGCAATATTCAGTTGTAGCGCCTCAAGAAGGAGGTGGAGCGCTTCCAGTAGCGCTCCATCTTCTGCTTGGGGCGCTACAACTGAATTTCACGCATAGGGGCGCTAACTTTTTCGGAGCGCTAAAATTAGCGTCCCGGCGATGTTAGCGCCCCAAAAGGGGCGACAGCGAATTTCCCCCCCGTAATTTCTAATAATAATTTATAAAATTAAAATTTCAATAATTTATTCAATAATCACAATGACAGTGACGGAAACAAAGTAAACAACAGTAAGGAATTTAATTAGAAAAAAACACATTGACAGAGGGTTGACTTAGAAATGAAATATTCCCCAGTTGATATCACATGTTCCAGGCATCGCTCTGCTGGCCGAGTGTGTCCTCTGAGGTTGGCAATTCTGCGCTTGATTGTTGTGATGCTCCTGACCAATTTATAATGTGCTTTATAATATACTCATGTCAGAAACAAGCAGATTAGGAGTTGTGTACAATGTTTGGGATTAATTTGCTAATGTTGGTTGACAGTACGCTACTTGAGTGTGTCTTCAGAATTCAGCAATACTGCTCCTCACTGGACGTGAGCACCACAGTGACGTATAATGGGCTAGGAATTCGGGTACTTACCGCCATCCGGTAAGGCCCATTTCATGAAAAAAAATGATGAAAAAAAAACAACTTGTGCAACGCCGACTTGATGCCACGCTCTGCGAATTTGGACCTTTGCGCTGAGTTTAACGCTGGGTCCTAAGCTCGCTCTGAAAAGCAAGCGTGCAGTAGACCGAAGAAAGAAAGGTAAGTAAACTTTTTTTAACAATTTACACTCACCTCCCATACTTACCTCTCCACACTTGCACCCATCACTCACCTCCACAGCGGACTTTTCAATCCCTCCGACCCCCGCAGACCCACTGCTCGCCTCGCTGACCCTGGCGGGGTTCGCAGCCATCGGGAAGCCTACACTTGTGTGGGTAAAATGGGGATAATTCTCTTAACTGCCTGTTAACTACCTGTTAACAGGCAGTTAATTGGCTGTAATCCCCTTCCCGCCTCGAGGAGACGGGGTTCCTGCACGAGTCGGGGACCCGCCTCCGGGAAGATGGCACGGAGGCGGGTTGGGGGCGGGTTCGGTACCTGCTCCCAGTTTCTGCCATTTTCCCGGCAGTCCCGCCTCCAAACCCGCCTCCCTAGGGCTGGCAAAATTCCCCCCCTTATCTTTCCTCTGTTACTGACCATCACAGCATCCTCTTGGCCACATTACTGAAATAAAATCCACCACAAAGCAAACTTTCCAATCCAACTTTATACATCTATCCATCCAATATGATATCAAGAAATCAACTAATCACTCTTATGCATTCCCTTAGTGACTGTCTTGTGTGTGCCTTTGCCTATCCTACTGATCATGATGCGGAGATGCCGGCGTTGGACTGGGGTGGACAAAAATGAGAAGTCGCACAACACCAGGTTATAGTCCAACAGATTTATTTAAAATTACAAGCTTTCGGAGCTATCGCCCCTTCGTCAGGTAAAGTTACAATGAGTGAATCTACAAAAGTTCACAGAATATAAACATAGAAACTGCAGAGATACAATCTTTCAGGGAAGGTGTCCTTACATCAAAGACACACCAAGAGCACAGCCAAGACAATGAGATGTGTCCCAGGGGGTCCAACGTGTCAAATCCTGCTGTCTGCAGTGGTTTTTTTTGGGTTTGTTTTTTGGGTTTGTTTTTTAAAAACTGGAAAGACAGACAACGATGTCAAGTCACGTTCTGTAGCGTGACATGAACCCGATATCCCTATTGAGGCTGTCCTCATGAGTGCGGAACTTGGCTATCAGTTTCTGCTCGATGATTTTGCGTTGTCGTGTGTCTCGAAGGCCGCCTTGGAGAATGCTAACCTGCAGATCCGAGGCTGAATGCCCTTGACTGCTGAAGTGTTCCCCGACTGGGAGGCAACAATCCTGCCTGGCGATTGTTGCGCGGTGTCCGTTCATACGTTGTGCTGTGCTGTGCTGGGCTGTGCTCTTGGTGTGTCTTTGATGTAAGGACACCTTCCCTGAAAGATTGTATCTCTGCAGTTTCTGTGTTTATATTCTGTGAACTTTTGTAGATTCACTCATTGTAACTTTACCTGACGAAGGGGCGATAGCTCCGAAAGCTTGTGATTTTAAATAAATCTGTTGGACTATAACCTGGTGTTGTGCGACTTCTCATTTTTATCCTACTGATGTCACGCAGTGCTACCCTAGTGGCTGCAGCATGGCTGTTGGAAGGCTGCTGACTTTCAGTGGGGGACACTGTAAATGGGCTTGCAGGTCGACTTTGAGGAGCTGGTGGCTGGGAGTGTGAAATCAAGTGATGGCCTTTCTTCTTCTTCTTCACTCTCCTCCCTCTTCTTGGTCAACCACTGGCTGGGCAAGCTGCATTTCTTTGGTGTGTGAAATGAGGAAGGCACAAGGGTGGAGTTGTGTTGTTGTGGTGAGAGGAGGGTGGGAAAACAAGAGGTGCATGCGAAAAGGAGGATAACGTATGCGGACACCAGCATCTTGTATCCTTTCAGCCCCGCCGCTGGCCAAGGGCTCAGCCATGCCCCTGCCAAGAATGGGTAGCACTGTCTCCTCCAAGGGGGTGAGGTGAAGCTAGGAATGGGAGGTGCGCCACGTGTTTGGTACAGATTGTTGGTAGGTGAGTGATTGAGGTGGGGGGGGTGGTGTGGTGGCTGTCGTGCATTGAGCAGTTTGTGAGGCTAGTGGTGCAGTTGGTAGGAGACAGCTTTTGAAGATGGACTCACTGACCTTGACCACTGGTCTGAGGTCATGAAGCTTCTTTGGGCACTGGAGCCAGGTCATGAGGGCAGCCTCGATGATCTGGTCCCACATCGTTCTTTCTGGAGGGCCTCCTGGTCCCTGTGAGTACAGCACCTCTCTTGCAGTGTTGACCCCCTGCATAAAGCTGAAGTGCTGCATGCGAGACCCTGGGTGCCTCTTCCCTGGCTTGCTCAGCTATTTATGTTAGTGCTGAAACACTTATCTCATTTTTTTAGATGCGGAAGACAATTCAGCGTTAGGAGCTGAAGTCTGCCATTTGGGAATTTTTTTAAATGTTTATTTTTCTTTCAGAAGGCAGTTGAGCTCTCAGGGCTAAAAACTGCCTATTTTTAAATGATTTTTATTTTTTTCATTTTAGAAGGCAGTGCTCCTTTAAGGGACCGACACTGCTGTCTAAAATGACAGGCTAGCTTTAATAGAACACTGTTCTTGCTCTAGGGACGCTACGGCCACGCTACATTGGGCCTCCTGCTGAGACTACCATCTGAAAACCAGCCTAACACAGTAAGTTTAGCGCCGCGCTAATTTTAATTAGCAGGCAGCACCAATAGCTATTAATTCTGGTGGCCGTTAATTGCAGCCCATGGTGGCACCGGCAGGTTTTTAGCGCTCTGGAATTTCTAGGCCATCGTGTTTTACAGTAACTCTTCTTGAAAATAGATGATTTATGAGCTTTATCACTGTGATAAGAAACATTTTGGCAAAGAAAGTTTTTGTTGCCAAATCCTGCTTGTGTGGGAGAGAAATCAATGGTATAGGATTTTCCTCATCGGATATCTTGTTGGGTATCAAATAAACATGACTTTGTTAGCTCATTTTATGACTCAGTGGGTAACTGCACTATCAAGTGAGCTATAGAGACCAGAACGGTTGCAAGTTTAATCCTAGGTATAAACTGAGTTAGCTGATGTCAGCTGGGGTGATGGTGTTTGTGTCCCTGGGCAAGGGAGGGGAAAAATTCAGCCAGGTTTCCAGCTCCTAATTGCTATGCAGCGAATCCTGTTGGACTGTACTCCTTTGTAGATATTAACTAAGTATAGGATTGTTTAATCATGCCCCACATCAAGTAGCCTGTAGACGCTCACTGTTTAAGCTCACACATGAAGAATGGTTACTTGGGCAAGGAAGTGGAAGGTTGCTGGCCTACCCCAGTACAGGTCAGTACCTGCCTAAGAGGAGAGAAGATACTAAAGAAAAAAACACTTTTGCTTTGTTAAAAAAGTTTTATATTCCAGGTTTTTATTTCACATAGAATTGAAGTTTACTCACAATATTTACACACTATTTTTGGTTTAAATTACCAAGGGCGGGGGGAGGGGAGGTAAACACCAATAAAAACAACTTCAGTTAAAAGTTATTTTTAAAATTCTTCTTGTGACTGATACATTTTATTGTGTACATGGGGAAAAGTTAGTTCACTCAGTAGTGTTTATGCATGAGTTGGGAGCCCACTCCCTCTCTGTAATCAGTCAGCAGTGAGAAGGAAGAAGTATGTAATTCTTTTTATTAAATGTGAGCATCTGTTAAAACAACAAAAGGCTGTAAGGTGTAATTATCAGATCACTGCTGACCTCCAGCAGAAAATTCAACATGACCTGTCTTTGAGATGGCTGATAATGATAATGGAGGGGGAAAAAAGAGAGACCTGTCAGTCGGTTTCCTGGAGCTTGTTGACTTTGTCTACCAGAATTCCAAAGAAGCTTTTCAGCTTTGGTGTTCGTGCCCATAGTAAGCATTAGTTGAATGGCGATGGCAATGAATGTGAATTTTACTGGGTGTGTCAGGTCATGTCAGGTTAATCTTAGTGTTGAAAGAGTAGCAGGCAAAGCAATAATACCGTGCACCCGGTTCAGTGATATGAGCCTAGATTTTCCACTCAGGCGAAATCCCAGGCAGAGGTAAGGTGGCCCACGATTCTTGTGCATGCATCCATTGGATGTGTGCAGGGCCGTGATTTCTGGGCTAGCTCCAGGCATTAGGAGAGTATTTTGAGTCAGAGGGGGAGGAATTCAAGGAGGGCCGATGTCTGGCGCGAAAGGGGAGGCGCGATGCGAGCGTGCGCCCGAAGACGTCGGCGTCGCAATTGTCCTCGGGGCTCGTCTACATGAAACCTTTGAGCTGTGGACACCAATCGGCCGACCCGATGCAGCTCGCATCAGAGGCTTAGCAATTATCGGCTTGTTCCGATGCCGAGCTGTCTCCCGGCTATGTCTTGGGGCGGGAGGGGGGGGGTGCAAACCGGAGGGGGGATGGACAAACCGAAGAAGGGGGTGAACCGGAGGCGGGTGGGCAGACCGGAAGGGGGCTGTGGACTGGAAGGGGGGGGGGTGCGAACCAGAGGGCATGTGAGTCTGGGCCAGCAGCGGCCTGCCGAATCTTTGTGAAGCCGGGAGGAGCATTCCTGCTCCTGAGTTACAAGAGTTATATGCAGCATGTTCCCTGCTGCTTCTTTTCATTCCTAACACTAATACCCCTCCCCTTTAAGGTACTGCTGCAGGCTCTTCAGATCTGGCTGCTCCACCTGAGGCCCTGTCTCCAGATGAGGTGCAAACATTGGCCCAAAAATTCATGAGGAAGCCTTCGTGCGAGGGTAAGGCCTCCCCGCGATCTCTCACTCCGCGTTGGCTTTTTCAGTTCCAGCTCGCACGAACTTGATGTTCTGGACAGCTGCTGTGCTGGGCTTGCGTATCCCACCAGTGTAGTTAATTCATGCGAGCTGTGGGATCACGTGACTCAGTTAGAGCCAATGGCAGCACACCATCTTCCATTCATAACTTTCACATAAGTGCTGTGAAAGCTATGAATACTATAGCCCCCCAAAAGAACCGCTAAACCTCAATTAAATTTAAAAAAAAACCCATCACATTAATAAAATAAGTATAGTTAAATAAATTAACCATTTTAAATAAAAAATTAAATCTTTGAAAAAATTTAAAATCTTTTAAAAAGTTATAAAAATAAACTTACCTGTCTTTAAAGTCTCTAAAAAAGATATACCTGTTAAAAAAAATTCAAAATAATACTTAATTCACTACTTACCTTGTTAAAAGTGGGTCTTACTCCTTTTTTTATGTCTAGAATCTTCCGTACTTACCTGCTCGTTGAAACCACTAAGTGCACAGCGTGCGCGCAGCCTGTAGCGCGCACACGGTTCACCTAGGACCCGCCCCCTTTTCCATTCACCAAGTGCCGGTTTTCAGCGCATGCGCAGTGCATGCAGAAAACCGGCAATTGGAGACAGAATACGCGAGAGTACACAGTGCGTACTCTCGCGTAGCGGGACTAATTTTTGGGCCAGTGTTTTTGGCAGTTGCTTTCATTGGCTGTCACAATTTGTGTGCCAAAGCTTGATTTATTTGTCTGTCTGCAGAAGTTGGTGTGCAGATACCACAGCTGGGCACTGAGCTCCTCTTGTGCAGCCTGATTTGCCTTAAATCCCTTTGTCGGTCCCCTTCTTCTTTATCCAAACACCTCAGATAAGGGGATTCCCATTGGGAAACCCATTAATGCCTGTAATAGTCCTGGGGGCAAAAAATTTGCAACAACTGGCACAACAAGTGAAGAAAACCCAAATAATAGTAGGTTAAAAAAAAAAGAAATAGTTGGAATACATTTACCTTTACATACTGTCCTCTTTCCATGATCGCCTTTGTACTTACTGCCACCTAGCAACCCAGGACATCCATTTCACAAGGGCATGATTTACACAAGACAGCAGGAAATGACACAGAGGACATCCTCGAGCATCATGGATTTCTGTCCCATTTCCCACTGTGATTTGCCCAGTTAGCACCACAAAGTCAGGCAGAGGACAGCAGTAAATCTAATTTTGAGTACACCTTCCACTTGCACCTCAGTGCTTGGAACAATGATAATCTGTATCTGTAAAGCAGAAATTCTTGGGCTGTGAAATTCGAGGTTGTAGCTCCGGCCATTAAGGCCGGTTTTGTTGAAAAAATGGCGGTTTCCTCGCTTCTGGCGTGAAATATGGCAGCCACCATTTTGGAAAGGTCAGCAGCGCTACCGTTGCCTCTGCTCGCCACTCCCATATAAATATGCAGATCATGACGACAATCGCATGCAACGCCTGAATTGATGCACAACTGCGATTTTGGAAGTTGCCGCTCTCCAAACCACACATAGAAGAACGTGTGTGCAGCAGTTGTACAGAGACACTGTCAGCGTTTCTTAAAGGGACACACAGCAGCCCCTTATTCTAAGACTATGTCCCCTAGTTCTCGTCTCACCCGTCATCGGGAACATCCTCCCCGCATCCACCCGATCCAACCCCTTCACAATCTTATATGTTTCAATAAGATCGCCTCTCATTCTTCTGAACTCCAATGAGTAGAGTCCCAATCTACCCAACCTCTCCTCATATGACCACCCCCTCATCCCCGGGATTAACCGAATGAACCTTTTTTGCACTGCCTTGAGAGCAAGGATGTCTTTCCTTAAGTAAGGACACCAAAACTGTATGCAGTATTCCAGGTGCGGTCTCACCAATACCTTGTACAACTGAAGCAATACCTCCCTATTTTTATATTCTATCCCCCTAGCAATGAAAGCCAACATTCCATTTGCCTTCTTAATCACTTGCTGCACCTGCATACTAACCTTTTGAGTTTCGTGCACCAGGACCCCCAGATCCCTTTGCACTTCAGTACTCTCCAGTTTCTTGCCATTAAGATAATAAATTGCTCTAGGATTTTTCCTGCCAAAGTGCATCACCTCACACTTTCCAGTGTTGTATTCCATCTGCCAAATCTCTGCCCACTTACTTAGCCTGTCTATGTCCCCTTGCAGGATTTTTATGTCCTCCTCATTCACTACTTTCCCTCCCATCTTTGTATCATCTGCAAATTTTGATATGTTACACTTGGTCCCTTCCTCCAAATCGTTAATATAGATTGTGAAGAGTTGGGGACCCAGCACTGACCCCTGTGGAACACCACTAGTTACTGATTGCCAGTCTGAGAATGAACCATTTATCCCAACTCTTTGCTTTCTGTTAGATAGCCAATCATCTATCCATGCCAGAATATTACCCCCAATCCCGTGATTTTTTACCTTAAGCAATAATCTTTTGTGTGGCACCTTGTCAAATGCCTTTTGGAAGTCTAAATACACTACGTCCACTGGTTCCCCTTTATCCACTCTATATGTTACTTCCTCAAAGAACTCCAGCAAATTTGTCAAACATGACTTCCCCTTCGTAAAACCATGCTGACTTTGTCCTATTAAATTATGATTATCCAAATGTCCTGTTACTGTTTCCTTAATAATGGACTCCAAAATTTTACCTACCACAGATGTTAGGCTAACCGGTCTATAGTTACCAGCCTTCTGTCTACTGCCCTTTTTAAATAAGGGTGTTACATTAGCAGTTTTCCAGTCTGCCGGGACCTTAGCGGAATCCAGGGAGTTTTGAAAAATTATTACCAATGCATCTACAATCCCTACCGCAACTTCCTTCAAGACTCTAGGATGTAAGCCATCAGGTCCAGGTGATTTATCCGCCTTGAGTCCCATTATTTTACCGAGTACCACTTCCTTAGTGATTTTGATCGTGTTTAGCTCCTCTCCCCCTATAGCCCCCTGTTTGTCCAGTGTTGGGATATTCTTAGTGTCCTCTACTGTAAAGACTGATACAAAATATTCATTCAGTGTTTTTGCCATCTCCATATTTCCCACCATTAATTTCCCGGTCTCATCCTCTAAGGGACCAACATTTACTTTAGCCACCCTTTTTCTTTTTATATAACTATAAAAACTCTTACTATCTGTTTTTATATGTTTTGCTAATTTACTTTCATAATCTATCTTCCCTTTCTTAATCAATCTTTTTGTTATTTTTTGCTGCCTTTTAAAGTTTTCCCAATCCTCTGTCCTCCCACTAGATTTCGCTACCTTATATGCCCTTGTTTTTAGTCGAATACTATCCTTAATTTCTTTACTTAGCCACGGATGACTGTCCTTTCTTTTACACCCTTTTCTTTTCAGTGGAATATATTTTTTTTGGAAGTTGTAAAATAACTCCTTGAATGTACACCACTGATCATGTGTCGTCTTACCCTTTAATCTATTTTCCCAATCCACTCTACTCAATTCCGCTCGCATACCTTCATAGTCTCCTTTATTCAAGCTTAGCACGCTTGTTTGAGATCCAACCTTCTCACCCTCTAATTGAATATGGAATTCAACCATGTTATGGTCACTCATTCCAAGGGGATCCTTTACTAGGACATTTTTAATTAATCCTGTCTCGTTACACAGGACCAGATCTAAGGTTGCTTGCCCCCTGGTCGGTTCAGTTACATACTGCTCAAGAAACCCATCCCTAATACACTCAATGAACTCATCCTCAAGGCAGCCCTGCCCCATTTGATTTGTCCAATTAATATGATAGTTAAAATCCCCCATAATTATAGATGTTCCCTTATTACATGCCTCAACTATTTCCTGATTGATACTCCGTCCAATAGAGTTGCAACTGTTCGGAGGCCTATAGACTACGCCCACTAATGTTTTTTTCCCCTTATTATTCCTTATCTCCACCCAAACTGTTTCATTATCATGATTTTTTGACCCAATATCATTACTCTGTATTACAGTGATTCCTTCCTTTATTAACATAGCCACCCCACCTCCCCTTCCTTCCTGCCTGTCCTTCCTGATCGTTAAATAACCTGGTATGTTTAATTCTTTCAGGTAAGTTCTGATTTCAATTTTGAAGTGTTTTTTTTACATTTTATTGGAGTAGTGGCTTGGGGCAATACGTTAAAAATGTTGTTAAAGTGTGCAGGAAGTGTTTCTGGATGTTTGCAAGGCTTTGGATGTTAAAGGAAGGCCTCTGAGAACACCACTTGCTCCAGTTGCAGTCCCCCTTGGGCTGCAGCATCACATGGAGATGGAGCAGAGGCAGCAAAGGGGACAAGCTGCTCGCAGAGGGAAGAGGAGGGAGCAGAAGAGGAAGATGCAGAAGAGGAGGAAGCGGAAGGAAGGATGCAACCCAGACAGCCCCTTTCTGGCCGGGATATCCAGGATCGAATCATTCGCCTACAGTACCAGTGACCACAACCCCAATTCCCCTTTCAACATTTCACCCATACCTTACCTTCGCTCTGTTATTGACCATCACAGCATCTTCTTGACCACATCGCTGAAATAAAAGCCACCTCAAAGCAAACATTCCAATCCAACTTTATCCAAATACATATTACATCAAAAAACCACCTAATCACCCTTGTGCATTCTCTTAGTGACTGTCTTGCATGTGCCTTTGCCTATCGTAGTGATGTCCGCAGTGCTACCCCAGTGGCTGCAGCATGGCTGGTGAAAGGCTGCTGATCTTCAGTGGGGGACACTGCAGATGGCCTTGCTGGATGAACTTGTGGAGCTGAGAGTGTCAAATTGAGTGATGGGTGTTTCCTCCTCTTCTTCACTCTCCTTTCCCTCTTCTTGTTGACCTATTGGCTGGGCAGGCTGCATTTCTTGGGTGTCTGAAATGAAGAAGGCACAAGGGTAGGGTTGTGGATAGAAGATGGCAGGAAAGCTAGAGGTGCATGCTTACACCATGTGCACCTTGTACATCAGAAGAGATTGTGGGATGAGGGGTAAGTGGGATGTGAGAAGGAGGATAATGTATGAGGACACCGGCATTCTGTATACTTTCAGCCCCGTCACTGGCCAAGGGCTCAGCCATGCCCCTGCCAAGAATGGCCAGCAGTATCTCCTCCAAGGGAGTGAGGTGAAGCTAGGAATGGAATGTGTGCCTTGTGTTTGGTAGAGATTGTTGGTAGGTGAGTGATGGGGGTGGGGGGGGGAGAGTGTGTGAGGCTAGTGGTGCAGTTGGTAGGAGACAGCTTTTGAAGATGCCTTGACCACTCGTCTGAGGCTATGAAACTTGTTTGGGCACTCGAGCCAGGTCCTGGGGGCGACACTGCTGGTAGTGACAGATTCGGCGATCTGGTCCCACATCCTTCTTTCTGGAGGCCTCCTGGCCCCCTGTGGGTAGAGGACCTCTCTTCCAGTATTGACCCCTGTACAAATCTGGAGTGCTGCATGCGAGACCCTAGGTGCCCTTTCCTTGGCCTGTAGAGCCATTTGCGTTAGTGCTGAAGCACTTTTACCATTTTATACATGCAGAAGGCAGTTCAGCTTTTAGAGCTAAAGACTGCCTAGTTTGGAATGATTTTTTATTTTTTTTCTGCAGTTGAGCTTTAAGGGCTAGAGACTGCCTATTTCTAATGATTTTTAATATTTTTCAGAAGGCAGTTCACCTTTAAGGGCTCGAGACTGCTTTCAAAAATGATAGCCTTGCTTTAAGAAAATGCAGTGACGCTACAGTGATGCAACATTAGGCCTCCTGCTGACCAACCACAGGCTAGGAAGAATACTTCTTCAAACCTGAAACGTAAACCTGAAACGTTAACTCTCTTTCTCTCTCCACGGATGTTGCCTGGCCTGCTGAGTTTTTCCAGCGTTTTCTGTTGTTATTTCTAGGAAGAATACTGTTTGCTGATTTCAATAATGCAGACCATACATCTAATACATCTTACAAATGAAAACTATACCTTTTTAACCACTTCTGAGTTTCAGTCCACTTATAAAGTTTATTTTAGATATGTGCACTGAAGTTTTACTTCGGACATGTTGAAGTGAGACATGTTGGAGATCAGCATGAGATATTTTGCCTAATAGTCTTTGCGATGTCTGGAATTCCTGTTAAGTGGTATCTATAAATCACTTGAATTATCGAGATACAATTTGGATAATTCCTTACAACAAATTGTGCCATGTCAGTTTAAGTAAATTATACAGGAAACATATAGAGGATTTGTGACAGAAAAATAACTTATAAATGAATGTTTTTGCATTTTATGAACAGAGTACTGTGTGAGTCCCATAACCTCTCTGTAGGTGTGGTACTGAGCTATTAAAAATATAGTTGCATTTATATAGTGCCTCATCACATTGAAAGATCTGGAAGTGCTTCCTACAATGAATTACTTTTTGGAGTGCAGTGACTGTTGTCATTGTAGGTAAATGAGCTCGAAAGACAAAGAAGGTCTCAGCATCAATTCCTGGTCTGTGCTGTGATAACTCATTTTAGTTCTGTTGGTAGTAGAGAGTTATATTTGGTCTCAGTACCCCTTGGCTCTTCAGTCGGGTTTCTCATTATTGATCACTATCCAGCATCCCTCTGACTGTATGGACCTTGGGTGATTACAGGATCAGACTCCCGTAGTCAAATAAGATGATGAGACTCGCTGTCTCAGCACACACAAAAAGTATAGCCACTTGGTAAGTTGCTTGAATGATGTCAGCATCTGTAGAATCACATCTCAATATGAACCAGTGGGGAAAAAGAGAAAATTGGAAAACAAAAATACTGCGATTGAAAACCTGTTCTACAATGCATGCTACTTGTCAGATTTCCCAGTATTCTGTTCCTCTCAATACTGATATTCCTACAGCACCAGCCATATGATACTATAAAGCTCAGGTCCTGCATCTTATTTCCCTTTCTCCTGTCTTTTAGAGAAACTTTCATCATCCCCACAGGAGTTCCACAACACCAGCAACTAACTTGAATCAGAAATGCTTTAACCAGCTAGAAACAATAGTCCTGATTTTAACTGCCCCCACCTGGCGGAAACTGGGCGGTTGGGGGGCGGGGGGCGGGGGGTGGGGGGCAATTGAAATAATGTGAGTCATTTACTGCGAGGATTTGAGTACAGGAGCAAGGATGTCTTACTACAGTTGTACAGGGCCTTGGTGAGGCCACACCTGGAGTACCGTGTGCAGTTTTGGTCTCCTTACCTAAGAAAGGATATATTTGCCATAGAGGGAGTGCAGCAAAGGTTCACCAGACTGATTCCTGGGATGGCAGGACTGTCGTTTGAGGAGAGATTGGGTCGCCTAGGCCTGTATTCACTAGAGATTAGAAGAATGAGAGGGGATCTCATTGAAACGTATAAAATTCTGACAGGGCTAGACAGACTGGATGCAGGGAGGATGTTTCCCCTGGCTGGGGGGTCTAGAACGAGGGGTCACAGTCTCAGGATACGGGGTAGGACATTTAGGACTGAGATGAGGAGAAATTTCTTCACTCCGAGGGTGGTGAACCTGTGGAATTCTCTACCACAGAAGGCTGTGGAGGCCAAGTCACTGAATATATTTAAGAAGGAGATAGATAGATTTCTAGACACAAAAGGCATCAAGGGGTATGGGGAGAGAGCGGGAATATGGTATTGAGATAGAGGATCAGCCATGATCATATTGAATAGCGGAGCAGGCTCGAAGGGCCAAATGGCTTACTCCTGCTCCTATTTTTCTATGTTTCTACCTCCAATCTCACTTCCTTCCCGCCATGACCCCATATTAACCTGCTCTTTTGAGCAGGCGAGCAGGACACTCGCAGGAAGGAAGCGGGGTCCTACTTTAAATATGCAGACTGGGTCGATGATGTCATCAGGACCTGATCTGCAATTTCGACCTCCATATCCCCAGTCATGCCAGGTTCATCGCCCACTACCGGGCTCCCCCGCACACTACCCGCCTCCTCGAGGCCGATGACTCATATATTTTAAAAAAGAAAAAGGACAGCAACTGAATCATAGAATCATAGAAGATAGGAGCAGGAGTAGGCCATTCGGCCCCTCTAGCCTGCTCCGCCATTCAATGCGATCATGGCTGATCATCCAAATTCAGTACCCTGTCCCTGCTTTCTCCCCATATAAGAACATAAGAACATAAGAAATAGGAGCAGGAGTAGGCCAATCGGCCCCTCGAGCCTGCTCCGCCATTCAATAAGATCATGGCTGATCTGATCCTAACCTCAAATCTAAAGAACACAAGAAGTAGGAGCAGGACCTGGCCACTCAGCCCCTGGGCCCGCTCCGCCACCCACACGGCCTTGACCGATCCGAACTCAGCCTCATGTCCAATTTCCTGCCTGCTCCCCGTAACCCCTAATTCCCTTTACTTCTAGGAAACTGTCTATTTCTGTTTTAAATTTATTTAATGATGTAGCTTCCACAGCTTCCTGGGGCAGCAAATTCCACAGACCTAATACCCTCTGAGTGAAGAAGTTTCTCCCCATCTCAGTTTTGAAAGAGCAGCCCCTTATTCTAAGATTATGCCCCCTAGTTCTAGTTTCACCCATCCTTGGGAACATCCTTACCGCATCCACCCGATCAAGCCCCTTCACAATCTTATATGTTTCAATAAGATCGCCTCTCATTCTTCTGAACTCCAATGAGTAGAGTCCCAATCTACTCAACCTCTCCTCATATGTCCACCCCCTCATCCCCGGGATTAACCGAGTGAACCTTCTTTGTACTGCCTCGAGAGCAAGTATGTCTTTTCTTAAGTATGGACACCAAAACTGTATGCAGTATTCCAGGTGCGGTCTCACCAATACCTTATATAACTGCAGCAATACCTCCCTGTTTTTATATCCCTTGATCCCTTTAGCTTTAAGAAATATATCCAACTCCTTCTTGAATCTATTTAATGAATTGGCCTCTACTGCCTTCTGTGGCAGAGAATTCCACAGGTTCACCACTCTCTGGGTGAAGAAATTCCTCCTCATTTCTGTCCTAAATGGCTTACCCCTTATCCTTAGACTGTGACCCCTGGTTCTGGACTCCCCGACCATCGGGATCATCCTTCCTGCATCTAGTTTGTCCTGTCCTGTCAGAATTTTATAAGTTTCAATGAGATCCCCTCTCATTCTTCTAAACTCCAGCGAGTATAAGCCCAATCGACCCAACCTCCCTTCATACGTCATTCCTGCCATCCCAGGTATCAGCCTTGTGAATCTTCGCTGAACTCCTTCCATGGCAAGAACATCCTTCCTCAGATAAAGCGACCAAAACTGCACACAGTACTCAAGGTGTGGTCTCACCAAGGCCCTGTACAACTGCAGCAAGACATCCTTGTTCCTGTACTCAAACCCTCTCGCTACGAAGGCCAACATACCATTTGCCTTCTTAACCGCCTGCTGCACCTGCATGCTTACCTTCAGCGACTGGTGCACAAGGACACCCAGATCTCGTTGCACTTCCCCTTCTCCCAATCTATTGCCATTCAGATAATAATCTGCCTTTCTGTTTTTGACACCAAAGTGGATAACCTCGCATTTATCCACGTTATATTGCATCTGCCATGCTTCTGCCCAATCACCCAACCTGTCCAAATCATCCTGGAGTTTCTCGGCATCCTCCTCGCAGCACACACGCCCACCCAGTTTTGTGTCGTCTGCAAACTTGGAGATATTACATCTAGTTCCCTTGTCTAGATCATTAATATATATTGTGAACAGCTCTAATAATTATTTTGTATTCCTGTCAACCATCTACTATGTTATAGAAAGTTAATGTACAGATTTGAAAAAGAATGTAAAAGAATCCAGGGAAAGGGCAGGGAATTGGAAAAAACTCCAGATGAGGTCCTGGGGGGTTATTTTGGCCGAAGGGTGAAAACGGGCGCTAAATGGGTGCAGTGCTAATAAGATTAACCTGTTTGGAAGTCTGGATTTAGCACACAATTTTGGTCCTAATTGCTGATGACCATAATTTGAACTTTCCTGGAGGTGCTAAACAGACACCTGCAGGTTTAGCACTCAACTGCTGATTAGACGCAATTTTCGTGGAGCAGTATCTGTGGGTTCCACGCACCCACTTCCACTGAAGATGTGGAGTGCTCTGGCTGGCACACAGTGGCACATTGCAGGATGGCACAGGGGCCGAAGGATAGGGTGCACAGGTTCTTGGATGCGGCACTGGGGGTCCTGGTGGAGAAGGTCCAGAGGACGAGGGATGTCCTGTACCCACAGGAGTCCACCTCGTCCTCCTGTCCCTCTCTCCTGCAGCAGCTGGTGCTGCTCTGCCTGGTCTCATGTCCTGCTCTCATTCCTTGTCCAGACTAGGGGGGACCCCAGCAAGATGCCCATGACCAAACACTCCCTTTCTCCTTGTGAATCCTATAAGGTGTCCAATAGGTGGAGTAGCACAGCACTTACTCTTTATAGGTGAAGTCCTCAGAGAATTTCCAGAATAAATGTTGCTCGAGTGTTGGTGAAATCTTGACAAAGTGTCCCAGAAAGTCTCCTGATGTGTTTCAGAGGTCATCTGCAATGCTTGGAAGAACTATGACATATGGAATGGATTCCTTATAGAGGACCCCACAATACAACCTGAAGGATCAAACCTTCCTCACAAACAGTGGACAACCATCAACCACCTCAGTACCGGTCATGGTAGATGCTGCCACCTTCTCCATAGATGGAAGATTAAAGCATCCTCATCGTGCGACTATGGAGATCTAATCAGACCCTGGAGCACATCATTGAGCACTGCCCTCGGAGGAAATTCGCAGGCAGCCTACAAGATATCCACGCTGTTACACCGGAAGCTTTGGCCTGGATATCTGACTTAGACATTGACAGTTGATTTGCTTTACTACTACCATTCGAAAGAAGAGGTCATCTACGATTTCAGGAAGAATTATTCAGTATCATTCTGTCTTTTTTCTCCTCACAGCTCCAGCAGCAATGAACATGAAATGGTGAGAATCCCTTTAAGTGGTGAGTATCCCTTTACGTAGCGCTTGAAATCAACATCAATGCCGTGCTTACTCCCAAACAGCTGGTCGCTGTTAGGAGAGGGTGTTAATTGAAGCACTAGCCACCAAAATGCCGTGCTGCCTCTTTAATATGAGTGCTAGCAGGCATTTTAAGTGGTAATCAGCTGTTTAACAAGCTTCTGGGCGGCCACACCTAGCACTGGCTTCATCTTCTTTACTAAGATAGTGTCTTGCGCTAAACGTGGGCTAAACTGGCATTGCAGCTTAAGACCCGATCTTGGCCACCTCTTTTCCTCTTTAGCGCCTAAAGTTTTCGGCAAAAAATTGCCCCACGTGAGTGGGTACATGATCATTGGATCAACAGTCTCCTTCTGTGCAGTGATTTCTATGGCGACGATTTTGTCTTTGGGCTTACATTGGGCAGGTGGCGAGAGTTGCAATTGTGCCATCTGTAGGATGTCCTTATTAAGAGCCTAATTTTAATGCTCAGGCCTCATTTCAATATGCAGGGCGAGCTGTTAGCGCTGAACCAGAGCTCACGGGCAGTTTGCCATTCGATAGAGATGGGAAATCCAATGGCTCCTACATGGAGCTGAGCCAGAAGTATTGAGTTAAGTGGGGAGGCAATCGTGGGCAGTGGGAAGACTTTTGTGGGGTTCAGATGAACATTAATTTCCCTCCTAGCTCTAAAAAAATCTTTAAAATACCTTACCGGACCCGTTTTTCTGAGTGGCATGCACATTAGGCCACTCTGCCTCGTACCAATGGCAGAATGTGCAGCGCGCTGCTCTGCCCACTGGTACCTCAAGATTACGTCAGGTGCCTACATTCGTCATAGGACCCTGATTTGCATATCGAGAGTAAGCTTCTGCACAGAAACGGTCTGGGCCACCCTTGTGAAGACCGCAATATAAATGGTGGCAGATGGATTAGGAGAGGGAATACGGGGAGTAAGTTCAGCCCTGTGGTTTTTTGAGCACTATTCCTGCCCGGCAGAGGCTGTGAAAATCTGCGCCTATGATTCTAGAGGTTAAACTAGAGTTTGGTGGGCTTCATACCTACCCTCTTGGTCACATGCCGACTTCATGGGATTTCCCGCAGTTAGCCAATTTAAATTATGTAGGCAACCTCCTGGTTTATATTGGGCCTGGTGCTAGGTACTTGACAAGGTGTCAAAAGGCTGCTGACATTTCATCGTGACAGACATAAAAAGGGATTAAGCCATGTAATGGCGAGTCACCACATATAGGGGACATAAATTGGAAAGGTCTTTATAAAGACTGTTTTACTTATCAGACATTGGAAAAACCTTTCTAATGGCTGAGGGAGAAAAAGTGGCTGCCAAAATAAAGGTGGAGGCAGACAAAGACATCTCTGGTCAACTGATGGAGCAGTGCAACACTTGACTCCTGCTTCATGTCTGGCGAGGTGGATGAGTTGTTGCATGAGGTGAGTGTGAGGATGCAGGCCCCTTTTGACCAGTTCGGGCACTAGGCTCAGAGGATAGTACTGGAGCATGGCCAGCAGGATGTGGCAGTCAGGGCAATGCTGTGTGCACTACCTGCTCCTGCAAGACCCAGGAACAGTTACAGAAGAAGATGGCAAACCTTAAGGAAGATCCCAAGGTAAGACTACTCAATGGCACCATTTACCAGGTGCATGGTTCACATATACATGCTACAAAACATTGCCTCATAACCTGTTGCACATTTACTATTGGTCCCCCTGGACTTTGGGATATGCAGCAGTGTGGTAACATTTGGAAGCCATGCCAAGCTGCTGGTGCTAGTCAGTAGAAATATTTGCATGTGTTGACTGATGCATCAGTCATATGCCCGATACATTTGTGGGCAGCGCAGTGACTGATATTTGAGTGTGCTGCTAATCTTGCCTGCCATGATCAGTGCTGTCCCTATGATGCAGAAGATCTACAACCGACTCCATGTTGACCTGGAGCCTTCGAAGCAAGTTCAGCAAGGTATACCAACACTTGCGGATATGGTTGTTGGCATCATGATGCGTGCAGCCAAACTGGTGATGTTGATCTGCTTGCCATGCCTTCTTTCATCCAGTTTTCATTCAAAGCATGGAATGGCCTCCACCTTTCATAAATTCTAACTGGTCTAAAATGTAGGTGTTTGCATCCGTTCCGCATAGGATTGGCAACTCTGGTTAGCAGAATTCCTGGAGGTTTGATCATATAGTGGTCTGACCACATGATATCTGACCATGTGATGCCCGATCACATGACATTTGATCATACGACATCTAATCACAAGACTTCGACAAATGTTGTTGCATTTAACTTATAAAGGTTGGGTCCCCTGTAATTGAGTATCCATGCTCATGGTTTCGCGTAATCAGCTGTTGTGCGACAACTGCCAAGAACCAAGAGACCATCCGTGAGCAAGTGAACAGGGGAAACCGAGAGCGGGGAAACCGAGGGCAGGGAAGAGGGGAAACCGAGGGCAGGGAAGAGGGGTAACCGAGGGCGGGGAAGAGGGGTAACCGAGGGCGGGGAGGAGGGGAAACCGAGGGCGGGGAAGAGGGGAAACCGAGGGCGGGGAGGAGGGGAAACCGAGGGCGGGGAAGAGGGGAAACCGAGGCGGGGAGGAGGGGAAACCGAGGGCGGGGAGGAGGGGAAACCGAGGGCGGGGAAACCGAGGGCGGGGAAGAGGGGAAACCGAGGGCGGGGAAGAGGGGAAACCGAGAGCGGGGAAACCGAGGGCGGGGAAGAGGGGAAACCGAGGGCGGGGAAGAGGGGAAACCGAGGGCGGGGAAGAGGGGAAACCGAGGGCGGGGAAGAGGGGAAACCGAGGGCGGGGAAGAGGGGAAACCGAGGGCGGGGAAGAGGGGAAACCGAGGGCGGGGAAGAGGGGAAACCGAGGGCGGGGAAGAGGGGTAACCGAGAGCGGGGAAGAGGGGTAACCGAGAGCGGGGATGAGGGGTAACCGAGAGCGGGGAAGAGGGGTAACCGAGAGCGGGGAAGAGGGGTAACCGAGAGCGGGGAAACCGAGGGCGGGGAAGAGGGGAAACCGAGGGCGGGGAAGAGGGGTAACCGAGGGCGGGGAAGAGGGGAAACCGAGGGCGGGGAAGAGGGGAAACCGAGGGCGGGGAAGAGGGGAAACCGAGGGCGGGGAAGAGGGGAAACCGAGGGCGGGGAAGAGGGGAAACCGAGGGCGGGGAAGAGCGGAAACCGAGGGCGGGGAAGAGGGGAAACCGAGGGCGGGGAAGAGGGGAAACCGAGGGCGGGGAAGAGGGGAAACCGAGGGCGGGGAAGAGGGGAAACCGAGGGCGGGGAAGAGGGGAAACCGAGGGCGGGGAAGAGGGGAAACCGAGGGCGGGGAAGAGGGGAAACCGAGGGCGGGGAAGAGGGGAAACCGAGGGCGGGGAAGAGGGGAAACCGAGGGCGGGGAAGAGGGGAAACCGAGGGCGGGGAAGAGGGGAAACCGAGGGCGGGGAAGAGGGGAAACCGAGGGCGGGGAAGAGTGGTAACCGAGGGCGGGGAAGAGGGGTAACCGAAGGCGGGGAAGAGGGGAAACCGAGGGCGGGGAAACCGAGGGCGGGGAAGAGGGGAAACTGAGAGCGGGGAAGAGGGGAAACCGAGAGCGGGGAAGAGGGGAAACCGAGGGCAGGGAAGAAGGGAAACCGAGGGCGGGGAAGAGCGGAAACCGAGGGCGGGGAAGAGCGGAAACCGAGGGCGGGGAAGAGCGGAAACCGAGGGCGGGGAAGAGGGGAAACCGAGGGCGGGGAAGAGGGGTAACCGAGGGCGGGGAAGAGGGGAAACCGAGGGCGGGGAAGAGGGGAAACCGAGGGCGGGGAAGAGGGGAAACCAAGCGTGGGGAAACCAAGGGTGGGGAAGAGGGGAAACCGAGAGCGGGGAAGAGGGGAAACCGAGGCTGGGAATAGTGGAATCTGAAGGTGCGGGGCAATTTGCAGAGGGGAAACCAGAGGTTCCAATCCCTGCCCCCCCACCCCCCTGATTTCAGAGTGCCGCCGTTTTCAAGCCTCCCTCCGATATCAGAGTCCTCACGATTCCAGAGACTCCCTGAACGAACACCCGGGATTCCAGAGCCTCTGCCAACTGTGCTCCACGTGGTCGCAGTTTCCCGCGGTGGTGGGTGAGAGATGTCACCGAACCTGAGGCTTTAACAGCAGCTGGTGACATCATGGAGTTCGGGGTGGCGCAATGCGACAGGAAATTTAAACAGCTGACTCCCAGGCTGCTGGCGGCAGAGCTTGGGAGAGGTCACCTCAATTCCGGGAAACACCCGGTCATTCCGGGAGGGTTGGGAACCCTAGCCACACTAAGTCCCAATCACCTGTCAGCCCCCGATCTTTGCTGGCTTACACCGACTTCCAGTCCCCTAACACAATGGGCTAAAAATTCATCCCGCGACGCGAGAGTACGCACTGCGTACTCTCGCGTATTCTCTCTCCAATTGCCGATTTTCTGCATGCCCTGCGCATGCGCTGAAAACCGGCACTTGGTCTTTTGAAAAGGGGGCGGTTCCTCGGTGCATCGCGTGCGCACTACAGGCTGCGCGCACGCTGTGCACTTCGTGCTTTGGACGCGCAGGTAAGTACGGAAGATTTTAGAAATGGAAAAAGGAGGAGTAAGACCCACTTTTAACAAGGTAAGTAGTGAATTAAGTATTTTTTTGAATTTTTTTTAACAGGTATATCTTTTTTAGAGACTTTAAAGACAGGTAAGTTTATTTTTATAACTTTTTAAAAGATTTTAAATTTTTTCAAAAATTTAATTTTTTATTTAAAATGGTTAATTTATTTAACTATACTTATTTTATTAATGTGATGGTTTTTTTTAAAATTTAATTGAGGTTTAGCTGTTATTTTGGGGGGGTGTAAGATTCATAGATTTCACAGCACGTATGTGAAACTTATGAATGGAAGATGGTGTGCTGCCATTGGCTCTAACTGAGTCACGTGATCCCACAGCTCGCACGAATTCACTACGCTGGTGGGATACGCAAGCACTGCCCAGCTGATGTTTGGAACATCAAGTTCGTGCGAGCTGGATCTGAAAAAGCACAAGCGGAGTGAGAGATCGCGGGGAAGCCTTACCCCCGCGGGAACAGAGCGAGATCAATTTCTGGGCCATTACATTTACAATTCTTATCCTCATCTTCAAATCCTTCCTGTGGAATCCGGGTAAGCAGAGACCAAGAATTTGGACAGAAGTTCTCCCACCAAATCTTTGATGAAGCACAACCTATAGTTATTTCCATTTAGGCTGAATATCCATGGCATTCACTCCTGTTGATTCTAAGCGGGAAACTAATTATTCATATATTCAACAAGCTAAGGAGAGCAATTATAATTAGATGTTAAAGAGAAGAAAGTCTCAATTTAAAGGGACAGAGGGCTGGGATTTCCCGTCATCCCTCTGCTGGTTTTTCGTTGGTGGTAGCAATCTTCTAGTCAGAAAAATCAACCCTAAGATCTCTAAAACCCAACCTCTGATACTGAGCATCAGTAATTTACAGAAATGAGTTTTCCAGGTGTTAGAATCAAAGAAATGGACATTTACTACTTTGGTTAATGAAGTTAAAAATGGAGCCCCACTGTTACTTCATTTTAACTGTATTTTAAAAGGAATACTATTATTAAATTTACGGTCCTTTTGTTCATTTCTATTCATTTTTTAATACTTCTGTTGAAACAGTGAGATGAGAACATTGGTGGAATTGGTTTAACTGAGTCTGACAGTGCAAGGGAGTTCAGTTAATAACATTAGACACTTTTATTTTTCTAGGCTGCTTAAATGACTCGTAATTTAAATTGTGTTGTGTCTGTAGTTCATCCAAACCATTGTGCCACTGATCAGCAGTCACTGTTTAAGTAAAAAATATTGTCACAAATTAACAGAAATAGTTTGGAGGGGGGAGGTGGAGGCGAGGGTGGTTGAAGAAAGATAAACAAGATGACATTTAAAAAGAGCACTGTCGATAAGATGTACTTTTTAACTTATTGGTTTGCAAATGTTTGCTTTACTCAAGACAGTTTAAATGACTGAATGAAACAATGGCCCAGAAATTCCGTTCGCAGGCCTCCCGCGGGCGGAGGGCTGCGATCTGGAAAAATCTGCGCCTGGACCGGAGGGCTCCCGGGAGGCGCAGAGTTCCGTTGCTGGGCCTCTCCAAACTGCCGGTGTGCCGGGCCCACGTATCCCAGAGGCGCAGGCGGTTCGCAGCGTCCCTGGGATCACGTGGGCCATGGGGAGCCAATCAGAGAAGGGAATCTCCCTTCATACATTTGACAGGAAGACCTGTCAAATATATGAATAGAGATCACCCCCAAAACATAGTAAAACTTAAATAAATTTTTTTAAAAACATCACATTTTTAAAATGACTTTAAATTACAATAAATTAAGTATTTTAAACAAAAAATTTTATTTTTTGAAAAAAATAATTAAAGTTTTTAACGGGGCTAAAAATAAACTTACCTTTCTTTAAAGTATTTTTAAATGATAAATCAGTGGAAATTTTTTAAAAAACTTTTCGACTCTTATCCTGGTAAAAGCAGGCCTTATGCCTGCTTTTACCAGGCGCAAGAATTGTAAGGGTTTTCTGCAGGGGAAGGGTCTCCAAAAAACGGAACTCTCCACCCGTAGAGGCCCTTCTCCCGGGCAGGCGGAGGATCTGTCAAGAGCTTTCTTGACAGATCGGAAATGCCGGTTTCCAGCGCATGCGCAGTGCATGCCTAAAACCGGCATTTCCGTTGGCCCTACGGGGGAGTACACAGCGCGTACACACCCGTAGGGATCGGAATTTCTGCCTTAATAGTCAATAGAAAACATTTACACAGCAAGTAGTTACCTTACTGAGAGGTTGTCTAATGTGTGACATAGAGCCTGACTCTGAGAAGCGTATTCATTTAATCAAAACAAAGTTGATCAAGAAAGTTTGATTTGAAGGTCAAAAGTAGTAGGTCATATATTTGATTACATCCACAAATATTTTTTGTCAGGAAAGATGATGTGCTGGGCCGAGAGGATGAAAATTTCAGTATCAATGCATTGCTTTTCCTCAGTGTTTTTTTGCATTTGTTTTTCAGTCACTACATCGAGCAGCACGCAGGCTGGAGTCTTTTTTGAAGCAGTTCAGATGACGTCATGAATCAAGACAGTGAAGCTTGTACATCTAACTGTTGTCCAAAACCAGCCAAATAAATGTTGATCATATTATTGCAATAATTGGTTTTTGAAGGATTTGCTCAAAGCAACAGTGTGGTGAAACAGGGTGTGTTTATACTACAGGATAAATGTTGTCAATTTATGTTTCTCTTGTAGAGCTTCACCTGCCAGGAGTGCATACCGGGATCTTGGGTTTGGAAGTCCACAGGTTTGCAGGATTTTCCATCCATTAATTTTAATGAACAGAATTCAGCATCCCAATAAAAACAAATTTAACTTCTATAAATCGCTGTAAATTAGTGGCCCAATCATCATTGGCTTCTCAGGCATTGGTTTGTGGGGAGTTGCTTGACCTCCAGCTCTTATACTGCAGCTGCCACACTTGTAATCCAGTGTCAAGCTATTTATCTGACCTAATTTCACTGCAAATTTGGGGGGGAAATTTCGGTTGGTTAGCGCCTCCGGGGGGCGCTAACGGGACGCTAAGAACATAGCGCCCGAGCGCGGAAATTTTAGCACCGCTCGCGAAATTGACCAGTCGTTTTGCGGCGGCGCTAAGCACTACCGCCACGAGCTCCTGTGCCCGCAGATCGTGATGTAGTCAAGCGTGCAACACCCCAGTAGCGCCCCGGATCGGATATTGAGTCGTGCCCCCTGCCTTAGCGTCTGCCGCTCGGAACGACAGGTGGAGGGGAACGTTTTCAAGTCGGGAAGGGGCTGGGGGAGCGCTATTTAAAGGCGGGCACTTCCTGCCTTTTCTTATCGGCAAAATTTTTGGTGCATGCAGGTTGAGAGGGAGAGAGACGTCTGGAGAGATTTAATGCTGTCCTAAGGAGATTTGGCCCTCAGCACCACTTTTGAGGTTCCTAAGCGCCGAGCTCTTTCCCTGGGCTTATCCATTAGTGCTTCCAACACAATTGCTTTAGAGGTCTCTCCAGGCCAAGATTCAAGGCTGCAATGAGCAGGGTGTGGCTGGTCAGCAAGATGGCCCCTCCCCTTTAAGAACTGGAAGGCGCCAGTCTGTCTGGCTTCCATGGTAACTGACATCGCCTGAACTTCGGTAGCGTTCTGAGGTAGCGCCTCGATCCCCGACGTTTGCGCCTTAAAAGAGGTGTGTAGCACCTGATTTAGCGCTCAAATCACCTCCAGGGGCGATAGAGGCGAATTTTGCAGTCAGAGGCGAATTTTGCAGTCAGAGGCGATAATTAGCTCCGGGCGCTAAACTTTGCGCCCAGCCGATATTAGCGCCCCAAAATGGGCGATACCCAATGTTTGTTACAATAGTGCACCTCACAGTGTGAAGATGTTTCATAACGCAAGGGCGGGTATGGGGGAGGGGAAATGGAGAGGCTAGGATGGAGAACTAGGAGGGATTTGAGGAGGTTTTTGAAAACATGGAGAGAGGTAGCAGGTGGAGTGAACTGGGCACAGAATTCAGGATCGTAGTGACTGACTGATTGGCTGCTGCAGTAAAGTATACAGAGTGAGGGGTGAGAAGTCATCTCGAGTTAGAGAAGCGGAGGGTACGTGCATCAACATAAGACAGGAGGCGATGGGGTGGGATGAAGGCATGGGGGTTGATTTTACCTTGCCAAAATCGGCATTAATGTGGCGGTGACGGCCTCAAAATGAGATCGGTAGACTTACCGTCCCGTTAACACCGACTCTGTGCCCACTGTCACTTTTACAGGGGCTACCACTGGGCGGCTGAAATGCCTCCCTGTTTCAGGCCCATTTTAACATGCAAATCGGGGTCCTATGATGTACATGGGACCTCAATTGGCATTTTAGGATAGAACTGGTGGGAGTGTGCACCGTGCAGTCTCCAACCAGTTTCACTGGCGATAGAGGCGAAGAGGCCCCGAAAAGGTACGTTTTAAATTATTTCAAAAGCAAAATACTGTGGATGCTGGAAACCTGAAATAAAAACAGAAAATGCTGGAAATACTCAGCAGGTCAGGCAGCATCTGTGGAGAGAGAAACAGAGTTAACGTTTCAGGTCGACGACCCTTCGTCAGAACTGAAAAAAGCTGGAGATGGAACAGGTTTTTAAGCAAGTGTAGGGGCAGGGAAAAGCGGGAGGGGAGGAAAGAACAAAAGGGAAGGTCTGTGATAGGATGGCAGGCAGGAGAGATTAAGAGACAAAAGGGATAATGGTGCAGGCAAAAGGAGATGGTAATGGGACAAGTTAAGAAACAAAAGATGGCTGTAGATGAAGTGTAAATGGCGATGGCAGAATGATCGACAGCTGCCATGTGAGAGAGAGAGAGAAAAAAAGGAAAAAAAAAGATAGGGGCAGAGGTTACGGTCTGATATTGTTAAACTCGATGTTGAGTCCAGAAGGCTGTAAAGTGCCTAATCGAAAGATGAGGTGCTGTTCCTCGAGCTTACGTTGAGCTTCATTGGAATAGTGTACGAGGCTGAGGACGTAGAGGTGGGAGTGGAGCGGAGAATTAAAGTGACAGGCGACCGGAAGCTCAGGGTCACCCTTACGGACTGAATGGAGGTGTTCTGCAAAGCGGTCACCCAATCTGCTTTTGGTCTCCCCAATGTAGAGGAGACCGCATCATGAGCAGCGAATACAGTATACTAAATTGCAAGAAGTACAAGTAAATCGCTGTTTCACCTGGAAGGAGTGTTTGGAGCCCTGGACAGTGGGAAGGGAGGAGGTAAAAGGGCAGGTGTTGCATCTCCTGCGCTTGCACGTGAAGGTGCCGGGTGAGGGAGAAAGGGTGTTGGGGGTGATAGAGGAGTGGACCAGGGTGTCGCAGAGGGAGCGGTCCCTTCGGAAAGCTGAAAGGGAAGGTGAGGGAAGATGTGTTTGGTGGTGGGATCACGCTGGAGGTGGTGGAAATGGCGGAGGATGATCCGTTGAATGTGGAGGCTGGTGGGGTGAAAGGTGAGGACAAGGGAAACCCTATTGTGGTTCCGGGAGGGAGGGGAAGGGGTGAGAGCAGAAGTACAGGAAATAGAACGGACACAGTCAAGGACCATGTCAACCACAGTAGAGGGGAATCCTCGGTTGAGGAAAAAGGAAGACATGTCAGAAGCACTAGTATGGAAGGTGGCATCGTCAGAGCAGATGCAGCGGAGACGGAGAAACTGGGAGAATGGAATAGAGTCCTTACAGGAAGCGGGGTGGGAGGAAGTGTAGTCCAGGTAGCTGTGGGAGTCAGTGGGCTTATAGTGAATGTTTGTCAATAGCCTATCCCCAGAGATGGAGACAGGGAAGACGAGGAAGGGAAGAGAAGAGTCGGAGATGGACCATGTGAAGGTGAGGGAAGGGTGGAAATTGGAAGCAAAGTGAATTAAATTATTTCTATGGGACAAGGAGGAGGAGCAGAAGACGAGAAGACATTGACAGCGAGCGAGTGCTTCCATTGAGTCGGATAAGAGCAGAACAAAGAAAAAGCAATGCCTTGAAGGTGAACTGCAGAGAAGTGACATTGGCGGTGGATGGAGCAGAGATGGGGAAACTGTTGAAGGCAGCAGGGAAGCCAAGGAGGATGAGGTGAGATAGGGAGCTACAGTCACATAAGATGCATAGGATGTTGTTTGTGAATTTGACCGGTACAGTCTGAGTACTGTGAGAGGGACGGAAGCCAGATTGTATGAACACAGAAAGGCATGGTGAGGACGTGAATTCATATTTAACAAATATATATGTAATTTCTCCAAACCAGTTCTTTTTATAATGTCATCTGCACTCAATGTGCAAATGAAAAATTCTCAAAGAAATCAATTGAAATAGCCAGAATGAAAGAACGGCGCGAGCTACTTTTAATTCGTGTTTGACTTTTAAATTGGACATTCTTCCCTCAAAAGATTCTCTGCCTTTTATGACCTATTTGAAGTATTCCCTTGTACTAATTTTTGCTACATTCCATATAATCAGTTCCTCTGAAAAGCGTGTAGGATTTAAATGGTTTGTTGACCAAAATTAAATCACAAAACCCGGACATAAAGTAAATTGCTCTTTAAATGAACTAATCTCATTAGTTCTGATGCTGTTCTAATAACATTCTTTCCATTTTTATTAATATAGAATCTACAATATTCCCATGTATTCATCAATAAAATACATCCTGGTCGTGCTTCTAGTCTAACTCGTGATGCACATTGCAAGCCTCAGTCTCTGCGCAGTGGTGCTATTTTTTTCAAATCCTGTACACGTGCATATTAATAGACTTAAAAAGGTAATAAATTACTGTATTTCTGGACACTATACAGAAGAAAACACGTTAAAGTGTGTTCCAAGGCAGTATCCATCTCAAAGTAGAATTAATGTCATCACTAAATATAGGTTTATAACATGACCTCCTTTGATGTGTTGTACTGCCATATAACATACTGCAGACTGTGTGTTACCCTATATGTAACATGACAGTCTGCATCAGTCTTTTATTATTATAATCCTTACTGTCTCCTTGGATAATTTATTGTGTATACTGGAAAGCATAAGTCACTGTCAGTGAGAGGACACCTGCAACTCCTTGAACTTTACCCAGAGGAAATGAGTTTCAAAAATGAGTAATATAAATCTTTGGCATTGGATAGGGTGAGCGGCAGCAAGAAAGCAGAGAAAAAGACAAAATAGAGCAGTCCTCACAGAAATGTTTAAACTGGATTCTAAATTTCAAACATTAAACTTGTGAAACAGTAAAGATAGAATTCTGCCTAAATGGTAAAGTCTTTGAACACAGAATTTTTGGGTATGGCCAGGATAATATTTTGCACTGACCATTTTGATGTTTTCTTTCTATACACAGTTTTCTAACATAATGGTTCTAGCAATTTAGAAATTAGCACAAGTTCTTGCAGTTATATAATGTAAACGACTGCTGCAAATGTATTCATGCACTGCAGAGTTAATAATGTAGAAGTTCTGTATTCTGCCTTTTCCTCCAAATCTCAGCTTCCCCCACTTTAATTTTGATAAATTATTTTATATCTCTTGCCTCCCTTCCTGAGCCATTCCCTCGGAAAGCAGGCAGACAATCTGCTGCCTGACCTCAGCTAAAGACAACCTTACCCTTACCACGGAAGGCATAAGATTCACCCGTTGATTTTTCCCTCCCTCCTCGTTAAGAAGCAGCAAGACTCTTCTTGACACTTCTCTTTGACCCCCACATCTAATTTCGGGAATAGCTGTAAATCTCTGTAAATATTGGACATGCACAGTAATTTGCTTGTCATAGTTCCCTTATTTAAAGTTCAGGGAAGCAAGGTAATTGAGCTGAACACACCTGAACTTTGTTGGATGTGGGATACAAAGCTCACCTGTGTAGTCATTAATAACCACTGTTGTCACGTAGATAACACAGAGACACCGGCTCTATTTGGGCAGAACTCCACAGGATACTGGATGAAATTCCTAGTTTCTTAAACAATTGGGTAAGGAACAATTGATAACTGGCTTTGTGTTTTTCCGTAAAGCCCTGCCTGTTTTCATTTCTTATTTATGTCATTTTGCTTTTGTCTTCGTGCTCAGCAAAGCGTGTAAAACCCACATTGACAAATTAAATAATTTTCCTCTTTGTGTCCAATGTGTAAAAAGTTGGATAGCCAGGTGGTGAAGGATAGAGTACTAGAGCCCAGTCTTTACTTGCTTACATCTTTTATGTTGAAATTCGGTGATTGATGGCTGGTGCCATCACCTATAAGACAGTAAGCAAGTGCTGCCCTTTAACGGGGCACAACCAATAAACCGCAAATTAAACCAAATTTAAATAAATTTGAACAAATCAAATCAAGATTTTGTTTCTGGGGGTGATGAAGCACTCCAGTCCCTCTGGTGCCCACCGGTCGTGGAAGGCCTCACACTCAACGTATACATGGAACACGGACTCCTCTCAGCGGCAGAAATTGCAGGCAGCCTGGGAGTCCGTGAAACTACTTAAAAATTTGTTGCACGGGACTGCTCCATGCAACACTCGCCATGCCAATTCCCCAATAGAAAAGGGGAGGACTCCCGCATAGAGAGCCCTCCATTGGGGACCCCTGCGTCCTCCGGGTGGGAAGATGGCACGCCAAGGCATGTCTGGATGGCACACAAGAAAGACAAAGTGGAGAGTGTGCAAGAGCAGCCCATACAGGAAACCCCTCCGTGCAGAGTGGAAAGGCACGGGAGGGCTCTCCAAGAGATGGCTCAAGCTGTGAGGCGCCGGCTCCTGAGGGAGATTTCAAGCCTGTGCCGATGAGAAACTCCGTCTGAACAGGGATCAGCTCGGACGGGATCGCTCCACACGCTTGAGCCCCCTCGGCACACCTAGTGGAGTCAGGGCCGAGTGCCTCTTTTGGTGTCTCGATGGCTTTGGCTGCAGGCCGGACGCCGTGCCCCGGATGCCGTGCCAGGACATGCGCTGTGCCATCTGGTGACATCCAGCCCACTCCTCCGCCATCCAGTATGTCCCTGACCTTGACAGCCAGGGCCCTCCCCTCTGTCAGCCACCTGAAACTCCGATTGTGGAGGTGCGGATTCTTGAGCAGTGGCTCCCGGAGGATAGCCGGCGCTCCTGACGGGGGACAACTCCAGCTGGAGGTGACAGTGTTCCAGATCCTGATCAGTTCCTGGTGAAAGACAGGCAGCTCCTGCAAGGAGGCATGACTACACCCCAGTTTTATAAACAGGAGCTGCGTGTCGTAATTGAGGCTGTGCAGCTGGTGGAAGAAATACGTCGCCAGTGCACACCCTCTAGGAGGATACTCAACGTACAGGTATCTCTGCGGGGTCTGAAGACGGAAAGTCGCTGCCTGGCTACGCACGCACACCACCACCTGACCGCCCTCCCTAAGCAGGAGATTCAGAACTGCCGCAGAGACCCAATGCTTCCTTTTGTCCCAGAAGAAGTCAACAAGCTTCTTCTGTATCTTGGCGACAAACTCAGGGAGAGGGATCAAAGTGATCAACAGCATAGCGGCCACCAGCTGATTTATGACCAGCGCTCGACCCCTGTAGGTCAGCAATCGAAGCAGTCCTGCCCAGCGCCCTAGGCGAGCGGTGACTTTGGCCTCCAGCTCTTGCCAGTTCGCCAACCAGGCTTCCTCAGCAGGGCTAAGGTAGACTGTCAGGTAAAGCACAGGAATGGTACTCCAGGCAAAAGGCCTGAGCTCCTCCGGCAGGGAGTCCAACCACCACTGACCCACCAGGAGTCCAGAACATTTCTCCCAGTTGATCCTCACAGAGGACGTGGCAGAGTAGACTTGCTGGCACTCACGCATCCTCCGCAAGTCAATGGGATCTGTGACCATGAGGAGCACGTCATCGGCGTAAGCCGAGAGGACGACTCCCTTGCAGAGCTAGTCCCGTCAACCTCTTCCGCAAGAGGTGCAGGAAAGGCTCCACACAGATGGCATATAACTGGCCGGACATGGAGTATCCCTGACGCACCCCTCTCCTGAAGTGAAAGGGCAGCGTCAAAGAATGTTAACCTTAATCAGAGACTCTGCGGATTCGAGCGACAAACTGCATCCAGAACCTGAATGCGTGCAGAGTCCCGAAGAGGTATTCGTGATCCACCCTGTCGAATGCCTTCTCCTGATCCAGGAAAAGGAAGGCAACTGACAGACCAGCCCTCTGGGAATGGTGGACCAGGTCCTGGACCAGAAGGATGTTGTCGTGGACGGTCTGGCCCGGGACCGTGTAGGACTGGTCAGGGTGGATCATGTGGGCCAGCACCGTGCCAAGGCAAGCAAACATTGCCCTGGCAAAGATCTTGTAGTCTGTGCCGAGGAGGGAGACCGGGCACCAGTCCTTAAGTAGGCAGAAATCGCCCTTCTTGGACAATGAATGCCCTGCGCCAAGAGAGGGGCAGCTCCCCGGTCGCCAAACTTTCCCCCAGGACCCGCGTTTAGTCGCCCCTCAAGACATCCCAGAATGCCTGTGGAACTCCATGGTCAGCCCGTACAGTCCCAGGGACTTGCCCTTCGAGAGCTGGCTGAGGGCACCGGTCAGCTCCACCAGGATTAGCGGAGCATCAAGCTGTTCGGCGCCCTCCAGGCTGACCTTTGGCACGTCCTCCCACAAATCCACGACCTCACATATGCGCCTTCAGACCCGACGAGCTGCAGGTCCTTCAGTGCGTCCTTCTTCTCTTCGTACACCTTCCGCGGGGCGGGGTCTTCGACAACTTGACTGAGACGGGACTCCAAGTCGAGCACCTCCTTCTCCAAACGCCCGACCTGGGCCTTCTGTTGCTTGGTCGACCCCCTCTTCCCTTGACAGAAGAGACGGACATGAGCCTTGCCCATGTCCCACCATAGTCTCAAGGAGGGGAGGCCCCACTGCTTCCTTCTCCAGTTGGCCCAGAATCGACGGAACGAATCCCGGAACCGCTCGTTCTCCAGCAGCTGGTTGTTAAAATGCCAGTACGTAGACCACAGAAATGTACATGAATCACAGAAAGTTAGCATGCAAGTACAGTAAGGAATTAACAAAGCAAATGGTATGTTAGCCTTTATTACAAAGGGATTGGAGTATAAGAGTTAAGAAGTCTTACAGCAATTATATAGGGCTTTGGTGAGACCACACTTGGAGAACTGTGTACAGTTTTGGCATCCTTACCTAAGGAAGGATATACAGTACTTGCTTTAGAGGGAGTGCAATGAAGGTTCACTAGACTGATTCCTGGGATGAGGGGATTGTCCTATGAGGAGAGATTGCGTAGACTAGGCCTATATTACCTAGAGTTTAGAAGAATGAAAAGTGATCTAATTGAAACACAAAATTCTTAAGGGGCTTGACAGGGTAGATGCAGGGAGGATGTTTCCCCTGGCTGGGGAGTCTAGAACTAGGGGTCACAGTCTCAGAATAAGGGGTTGGCCATTTAGGACTGAGATGAGGAGAAATTTCTTCACTCAAAGGGTTGTGAATCTTTGGAATTCTCTACCCCAGAGAGCTGTGGATGCTCAGTCGTTGAGTATATTCAAGACAGAGATCAATAGATTTTTGGATACTAAAGGAATCAAGGAATATGGGGGTAGGGTGGGTAAGTGGAGTTGAGGTAGAAGATCAGCCATGATCTTATTGAATGGCGGAGCAGGCTCGAAGGAACAAATGGCCTACTCCTGCTCCTATTTCTTATGTTCTTACACTTGGGAAGCATGGTGGTGCAAATATGATTGAAATACTAAGGTAACACTTCAGCCCCAATATTCTTATCTTATGCTAGAAAGACCAGCATTTATTGCCAATCACTAGTTGCCCTGAGAAGGTGGTGGTGGACCTTCTTCTTGAACCACTGCAGTCCATAGTGAAGGTGCTCCCTCTCTTATCTCTCTTAGGCAGTCCCTCGGAACCGAGGATAACTTGCTTCCACATTAAAAATGAGTTCTCAGGTGACTGATGAGTCCAATGCGGGACCTACAGTCTCTGTCACAGGTGGGGCAGACGGTGGTTTAAGGGGCGGGTGGGTGGGGTGCTTGGGTTGACGTGTGCTCCTTGCGCTGCCTGCGCTTTGGCTTCCGCTTGCTCCCACAGTGCTCCCACAGTGCTGTTAGGCTGGGAGTTCCAAGATTTTGGCCCAGCGACAATACAGTTCCAGTCTGCAAATAAAAATATCCTGTTCTCTCAATATTCCTTAAACATAAATAAGACAGTTTGCTCAAGATTGTGTTAGAGCAATATTGAAGAGTGTGCGTTGTAAGGAGGCTCTGTTGAAATAGTTAGAACATCTTTTTGACTTTACTATTAGATATTGCCACCATGTACTTCAAATACATAGTGCACTAGTGACACCCAGTGGCAGAAAATCATCATAAAAATCTCTATTTTCATCATGATGTAAAGCATTAGGAAAAAGATGTGATGCATAAACTGGTGATGAAACTGGTTTGTTTCTGTGTAAAAACCTTTAAAACTGTATTATAATCACCTTTTGCAAAGTAATGATGCGTAAATAATGAAAGTGGAGAAAAAAGGATTTGTTAAGGACTATTAATGGTTTGTCAACGTTAGGAATGGGCTTGTTCAATCTTTTTTCACGGAAATTAATGATGCTTTCCTCTACTTAGAAACACTTTGAAAAAGCATAGAAGCATAGAAGATAGGAGCAGGAGTAGGCCATTCGGCCCCTCGAGCCTGCTCCGCCATTCAATGAGATCATGGCGGATCATCCAAATTCAGTACCCTGTCCCTGCTTTCTCCCCATATCCTTTGATCCCTTTAGCCTTAAGAAATATATCTATCTCCTTCTTGAATATATTTAATGAATTGGCCTCTACTGCCTTCTGTGGCAGAGAATTCCACAGGTTCACCACTCTCTGGGTGAAGAAATTCCTCCTCATCTCAGTCCTAAATGGCTTATCCCTTATCCTTAGACTGTGACCTCTGGCTCTGGACTCCCCCGCCATCGGGAACATCCTTCCTGCATCTAGTCTGTCTAGTCCTGTTAGAATTTTATAAGTTTCGATGAGATCCCCTCTCATTCTTCTAAACTCTAGCGAATATAAGCCTAATCGACCCAATCTCTCTTCATACGTCATTCCTGCCATCCCAGGTATCAGTCTGGTGAATCTTCGCTGCACTCCCTCCATGGCAAGAACATCCTTCCTCAGATAAGGCGACCAAAACTGCACACAATACTCAAGGTGTGGTCTCACCAAGGCCTTGTACAACTGCAGCAAGACATCCCTGCTCCTGTACTCGAATCCTCTCGCTATGAAGGCCAACATACCATTTGCCTTCTTAACCTCCTGCTGCACCTGCATGCTTACCTTCAGCGACTGGTGCACAAGGACTCCCAGATCTCGTTGTACTTCCCCTTTTCCCAATCTATTGCCGTTCAGATAATAATCTGTCTTCCTGTTTTTGCCACCAAAGTGGATAACCTCGCATTTATTCACATTATACTGCATCTGCCATGCATCTGCCCAATCACCCAACCTGTCCAAATCATACTGGAGTTTCTCTGCATCCTCCTCACAGCACACACGCCCACCCAGCTTTGTGTCGTCTGCAAACTTAGAGATATTACATCTAGTTCCCTCGTCTAGATCATTAATATATATTGTGAATAGCTGGGGTCCTGGCACCGATCCCTGTGGTACCCCACTTGTCACTGCCTGCCACTCGGAAAAAGACCCGTTTATTCCAACTCTTTGCTTCCTGTCTGCCAACCAGTTCTCTATCCAAATCAGTACCTTACCCCCAATCCCGTGTGCTTTAACTTTGCACGTTAATCTCTTATGCGGGACCTTATCGAAAGCCTTCTGAAAGTCCAAATACACCACATCCACTGGTTCTCCCTTATCTATTCTACCAGTTACATCCTCAAAAAATTCCAGTTGATTAGTCAGGCATAATTTACCTTTTACCAGTGACAAGTGGGGTACCACAGGGATCGGTGCTAGGACCCCAGCTATTCACAATATATTTTTTTAAAGGTGATATTGTTGTCTCATCAAACCTGATGTCAATTTATGAGCAGGGTTGAAGGTGCAAAAAGTTATATTGTGTTCTCTGTATTTATAAAGAATAACAATTTAGTTAAACAGTTTTTATTTAGCTCTACAGACAGAGGAAAATATACCCCAAGTATCAGCAGGGCGCACTACCCAAAGCAGGGTACCTGATTTCCAAGGGCTGTGAGTGATTGTCCTGCTGTCATTTTAGGGGTACATGTGCAGAAATCATTGAAGGTAGCAGGGCAGGTTAGAAAAGCAAACAGGATCCTGGGCTTCATAAATAGAGGCATTGGGCTGGATTTTGATACTGGGGCGGGTTGAGGTCGTGTCATCCGCATTTCGTGTTATCCACCCGCCTGCAATTGGATGTGGGAGATTGATGCAATTTTCACTTAATTGGGCAATTGAGTTCCAGCATGTGGGAACCCATGAACCAATTAGTGGTTTCGGTCTGAAAGTCGCCTCTGATGATGTCATCATTGCAGGTCAGAGACTGCCTGGTCTCAGAGATTGCCTGGCCTTTGCTGTGAGAGGGCCTGGATGCAAAATGAGCAGCATCTCAGAGAGAGAGAGAGAGAGAGAACCAAGTCCTCCCAGGCAGTCTCTGAAGACATTCAATGCCATCAGAGGCGACTTTCAGACCTAATACTACTACTACCTTCATCACAATACTACTACTACCTTCATCACATCTCCGTTGTAATAGTGGACCTGCAGCTGATAGTCAGCTATCCACTTGTGCTCCCGCCAGGTTTCACTGGAGTGTTTCACATCAGGCGTACTTCACGTCGGAAAAGGGTTAAACTAGCTAAAACATTTCAAAATGGCATTACAGAGCCAATTTAGGGCTTGTTAAGGGCTTTAATGGCCTCTCCCGCCTCTTGGAGGCGGGACGGAGTCGGGAACCCCACGACTGATTTTGTCAAAATTGCGTGGAGGCGGAATGGAGTAGGGATGGGGTCGGGACCCCCGAATCTGCAACTTTAACCCCTCACACGCCTCCAAACCCAACTCCACGGGTCATTGAAAATCCAGTCCATAGAGTACAAAAGCTAGGATGCTATGCTAAATCTTTATAAAACGCTAGTTCGGCCCCAGCTGGAGTATTGTGTCCAATTCTGGGCACCGCACTTGAGGAAGGATGTGAAGGCCTTAGAGAGGGTGCAGAAGAGATTTACGAGAATGGTTCCAGGAATGAGGGATTTCAGTTATGTGGATAGACTAGGGAAGCTGGGGTTGTTCTCTTTGGAAGGTTGAGAGGAGATTTGATAGAGTTGTTCAAAATCATGCGGTGTCTAGACAGAGTAGATAGAGAGAAACTGTTTCCATTGGCAGAAGGGTCGAGAACCAGAGGACACAGATTTAAGGTGATTGGCAAAAGAACCAAAGGCGACATGAGGAAAAACTTTTTTACGCAGCGAGTGGTTAGGATCCGGAATGTACTGCCTGAAAGGGTGGTGGAGGCAGATTCAATCGTGGCTTTCAAAAGGGAATTGGATAAGTACCTGAAGGAAAAAAATTTGCAGGGCTACGGGAAAAGGGCGGGGGAGTGGGACTAGCTGAGGTGCTCTTGCAGAGAGCTGGCACGGGTTCGACGGGCTGAATGGCCTCCTTCTGTGCTGTAACCATTCTATGATTCTATGATTTCTGATCCAGTCCACCCATCACTTGCAGAGTCATGGCCTTCACACTCAAACTCCACCTGATTGATGGAGCTGCAGCTCATATGTCACTTCTCACTTTTGTCCACCCCAGTCCAACACCGGCATCTCCGCATATGAAGTACATAAGACGCAAGTGTATTTTCTTTGTGGGACAAACTTATACTCTCAGCACAGTAAGGCATATAGATAGCAAACTTCTGCTGGGAGCCCGCATACTGAAAATCACCCTTTTGGCCACCTAAATTGTCACTGGCTTTTTATACAATATATCAGACAAAGAAATTAACTTGGAAAGTTGTCCACCTTAACCGGTAATATCAAGTAATGTAACGTTCATTGCGCTAGAAATTCGTCTATACGCAGCACTTGATATTCAGTGCCATTGACTGCAATATCAGGCACTGCGTATAATGTGCAGCCGCTGCAATACTGCCCGTTTTTGCCACTGCCTGAGACGAATTTCTCGGCTGTTATGTCTTAACTGTGCACTTACAATGGATTCATGCATTTCTGCCATGCTTTTAACTTTATCACAGTCAGAATAAATGCGCAAACTGCTTTATAGCCAGGAAATTCCTTGGAGCTGCTCCCGCTCTCCCGGCGTGACTTTGCTGGAAGCCTGTTTATGCACATCACTTTTCTGGTCTATGTGTCAAATATGGCTTTGCTGCCCAAATGAAGGGCACCTGAACAATGAAGCAGCATTGACTGACCTCACAAACTTGATGTGTAAGGGAGTTGTAGATTTCTAAAGTTAGTAGACAGGTGCAATCAAAAAGGCTAATGGAATTTTGGCCTTTATCTGAAGGGCGCTGGATTACAAAAGGGAGAAAGTTATGCTTCAGTTGCACAGAGACTTGGTCAGACCCCATCTGGAGCACTGCATTCAGTTTTGGGTGCCGTACCTCAGGAAGGATATATTGGGCTTGGAGGGGGTGCAGCGCAGATTCACCAGAGTGATGCAGGTGCTTAAAGGGTTAAATTATGAGGACAGGTTGCATAAACTTGGCTTGTATTCGCTTGAGTATAGCAGATTGAGGGGTGATCTGATCAAGGGTTTAAAATGTTGAAAGGAGTCGATAGGGTAGATACAGAGAAACTAGTTCCTCCGATGGGGAAATCAAGAGCGAAAGGACATAATCTTAAAATTAGAGCCAGGCCATTGAAATGGGAAATCAGGAAGCACTTTTTCACACAAAAGGTAGTAGAAATCTGGAACTCTCTACCCAAAAAGAATGTGGATGCTGGGACAATTGAAGCATTCAAGTCTGAGACGGATAGATTTTTGTTAGGTATGGGTGAAGGGATATGGAGCTAAAGCTGGTAAATGGAGTTGAGGTACAGATCAGCCATGATCTAATTGAATCATGGAGCAGGCTCGAGGGGCTCAATGGCCTATGCCTGTTCCTATATTCCTATCTCAATTAACATTTATGTGGTATTCTGTCACTGTCCTTGAGGGGCTTTTATTTTTAAACAGTGTTTCCTAGGACTTTGAGCTTTCATTACCAAGACCATTTTTTCACCTCCTAAACATCACCCCCTCTGTCCTTACAACTCCAACTCTGATGCTGAAAGCTGCTGCTCATGAAATTGTCTTTAAGACCCCTATCCTTCCCTCAAATCTGTCCACAGCCACACCCCACCGTACTTCAGTGTGCACCTTCTGTTCCTCTGATGTTGCATTACTTTTCATTCCCCACTCCCTCCACTCTATCATAGGGTGTCCACCAATGTTCCCTTTAATTATTTTGGGGCCGCGTGACCCATTCAGATTTCTGCGCATGCACCGTTTTTCCCATTATGAAGCCGGCAAAGGCCTGCGCGAGATCTCCAGAACACTGCGCGACCTGAGCAGCTTAATGGGAACATTGGTGCCCACTCTTTCAACCACTATGCCTCTGCTCTCTGGAATTCCCTCCTATGATACCTCCATTTTGTCACCTCCCTCTCTCTTTTCAAAAGCCTTCGAAGGCCCATTCTCTTCCACTTTGCCCTTTCTCCCTCCTGTTTGGTGTTCACTGTTAGCCCACCTCCCTGTAAAGTTCTCTGAGACATCTTTCTGTTTGTGAGAAGTGCTATAGAAATGTAAGTTGTTGCATGATTCTCTGTTGAGAAGTAGTGGAAAGTAGATTTGCTAATGTCTATATGTATTTGAGTTTAATATCGCCATTCGGTTCTATTTTTGATTCAGTTCAATAATGATTGAATAGTTTATAATCACCTAAATGACAATCTAACAATACATTGTCCTATGGGCTGATTTCAGCAGAGTTGGCCGAAAGACAGTTGAAGTCTCACCTGCTGCTTTGATAAAGTATTAAAGTTAAACTTTAGTTACTCACTGTTGACTGGTGAGTATCCCTTTAAGTGGTGAGCATCCCTTTAAGTAGCGCATGAAATCGACATCAACTCTGCATTTACTCCCAAACATCTGGTCGCTGTTAGGAGAGGGCGTTAGTTGAAGCGCTATCCACCAAAGTGCCGTGCAGCCTCTGTAATGAGCACTAGCAGGCATTTTAAGTGGCAATCAGCTGTTTAACAAGACTCCGGGCAGCTGTTCGTAGCACTGGCTTCAACTCTTTTACCAAGATGGTGTCTTGTGCTAAATGGCGTTTCAGCTTAAGACCCCATCTTGGCCACCTCTTTTCCTCTTTAGCGCCTAAAGTATTCGCCGAAATTAACCCTCTATAGTCCACTAAGACCCTGAGATAATTTCAGTATCATCCATGGCTATTTAAACATCATTCTTAGAGCATTTATGTGACCATTTTTTCTTCTTTTTAAGTGCAGTACTTTACATATGCTATATTGGTTCATCCTTCCAGAAACACCCACATTCCAACATTTTTTTTTAGATGATTCCAAGCTTTTCACACCTCTACTCCTGAACCTGGAAGTTCATTCCACTTATTAATCATTCTTTGTGTGAGGATCACCGTGCTGATATCAGTCCTAAATTTGCCTTTTATTAGGTTGAAGCTGTGTTCCCCTAGTTCTAATCTTGTAATTTAGTTTGAAATAACACTTTAAATTAACTTTTTCCATACTGTGGGACTGCCCTCACTTGGTTCCACTCTCACCTATCCAATCTTAGCCAAAGTATCTCTAGCAATAGTTTCTCTTCCCTTTCCCACATTGTCACCTCCAGAGTCTCCCAAAGATCCACCTTTGGCCCCTCCTCATCCTCATCTACATACTGCCCCTTGGCGACATTATCCACAGACATGGGGTCAGCTTCCACATGTACACCAACGACACCCAGCTCTAGCTTCCTACTACCTCTATCAGTCCCTTCATTGTCTCTGTACTGTTTGACTGCTTGTCCAACATTCAGTCCTGGATGAGTCTTAACTTCCTCCACTAAAAGTTGGAATGGCCAAAACCACATTTTCATTCCCATCCACAAACTCCATGCTCTTCTCACTAACTATCACAGGTTGACCTAGACTGTTTGTAACCTCTGCAACTTGTTCGATTCTTCAGTCACAACCTCTGCTCCAAGCTCATCCCATTCACTGCTGAAACCCTCAAAGGCTTTTGTCACCTCTAAACTTGATGGGGGAGAAGGTCACCTTGTTGAGTCCATTTAATGAACGTAAAAACAGGCACAACGAGAGTCAACTTTGGGGACTAACGTCCTACCCACGTAGGACACCTGAAAGACATCTGACCTGATATAGGGTTGAGCCGTTGTTCAGGTGTTCCTGGCGGCTGCCTAAAACAGGCATTCGGATCCTGCATATGTAAATGAAGGGCTTAATGCCTGTTTTAGGCCCCCCTCTTCCAAACCGGCTTGCAATGAGCAGAGCAGGCATTGGGCCCGCTTCGCTCAGGATTCTTAAGTGGTCGCCTAAGCCGTGATTGCCACAAAAACGTAAGTTTAAAAAAAGTTAAAAAAAACATTCCTGTTCAGTCAGGAGAAGTAAAAGTGCCCCCTGACTCCACAGTACCACTGTGCCGGCAGCTCACCCGTACAGTGAGGCCCGATACGCAGTTTCTCCCAGCTTGGGGAGGGGACGCGCTGTCTGCGCGCCACTGATTATGCGCCTGAAAACGGATCATTACCAGTCTCTCGGATGCTGTCTTGGCTGTTGTTCCATCCTCCACCCTCCATAAACTTCAGCTCTTCCAAACCTCCGGCTGTTTTACACCCCGACCGATTTTACGTTCCATGTCTTCGGCGTCAGTTTCCTATGGGTCGGAAGGTTAAAATGACCCCTCATCTCTCTCAAAAGATGCCGATGGACCGACTGTTTATTTCCAGCACTTTCAGTAATTTTTTCTGAAGGAGCAAGTCAATACTTTCATTCATTGTTTGTGCATAGAATACTGCCGCAGGCCATCATTCCTCCTGTCAACACCTTTAGCTAAAATGTTGCTGTGGATACAAACAATTTTTTTTCTAAAATTATCAAGGAGGAATTTCCTCTAAAAGTGTCCATTAGTTGAAAAGGGTGAATATGTTGTCATCATGTTGTCATCTGTTAACAGTTGTCACCATATTTTGTTTTGTGTGCTTATATTTTTATATCATGTGTAGTAGAAAAAAAACAGGCAATAACATACACAGTAATCGGAACAATTAGTATTTTTTTAAAAGGGTCATACTAGGTTGATAATCACACGTATCCTATTTTTCATTACAGCTCTATTTACAAAGAATCAACCTGATAACTCTTCTCTGCTAGAGCCCTTACTCCATGGAATTTATCCAATGTCATCCATATATATAATTTAGCTGAAATAACTTTTGACTGATAACTAAACTAATGGGCTCAGCACAAATGCAATAGTCTGTGCTTAATTTTGCTCCCTTGACAAGCCTGAGGGAGTCATGAGTCATAACGCAGCCATAGTTCCTGAAAGGCGATATTGCACACTCTTCTGTTCCATGTATTCACAGTCTAATGGAAGATGTGCAAGGAAACAAAATTAACAAATCATTAGCTGAATATCAAGTGGAATGTGTTTTGATTTGTGAGGCAACAGTGAAAAAACGAGCCCTGTATTGAAGCAGATGAAGCCATGCCTGTGGGCAAGATTATGTGAACCTGTGACCCGGGAAAACAAGATGGAGTTCCTACTGTGATTGGTGCTCCTGCTGTGATGGGAGCCAACCCATTGCACTTCAGGGCAAAGGCCAGGACGTGACAAATGACCACGACCTTTGCAATAAAATGTTTTAGCTTTCAAGCCAAAGAATTAGTACTGTGCTGAGAAGAGAGAAACAAGCTCTTAAGTATCAGGATTATGTACATTGACACATAAGGATATCTCCCTAAGATTGGTAAAGCAAAGTAAAGAATTTGATCCAGGCAAGAGCGTTTTGAGAAAATATGGAATTATCTATATAACTGGAAGTAGGCAGTCTTTGTGATGGAGAGGATATGGATCAGAAGTTCAGCTCAAGATCAAATAGGACACTGAGGTTGTGAACAGTCTGGTTTTGCCTAAAAGAGTGCCAGGGAGGGGGATGGAGTTGGTGGCTAGGGAATGGAGTTTGTGGCGGGGCCCGAAGACAATGGCTGGAATTTTCTGGGGTCCGTGCAGGCGTGATTGGAGGCGGGCTGGGTGGGAAATTTTGAAAAAGTTGCAGTGGGTCGGGAACCCGCTGTCATCCCGCCCCCCACACGCATTTCCTTCAGATGCGTTTGCCGGTGCGGCAGCGACCCGACCAGCAGAGGCGGGCGACCTAATTCAAATCATTAACAGGTAGTTGTCAGACCCTTACGAGCCTTTTTCAGCCTACCTTTCGAATTTCCCTGGATGCCAACGGGATTCATGCAGCTCAAGAACCACATGTGTTAGCCTGAGGTGGGAGTTGAGTGGCCATTGCTCCAGTTGATTAAAAGACAGCATGAAATGTACTATAAAACCTCCCACCTCACAGCTGATCACTTTTTCAGGCAGAAGCTGTTGCTGACTGCATTCCCAGCACACACTTAGCTTTCAGTGTTCTACAGCATTGAGGTGCTGCAAACACTGACAAGCACTGCACAAAGGTGCACGGCTGCACCCAGGCTCTCCAATGACTCTCCAATAAGCATATGGAGGGAGTCATAACATGCAGGGAGGTTCTCTTCCCTTCCAATGGGTGGTGGAGAACTCCCCAGGAGACCAACGCAACCTGGTTGCACATTGCACAGGAGGACACAAGCAGGGATGTCGTCAGGAGGACCAGGCTGCAGTGGCGCAAACCTTTCAATCATCTCAGTAGATCACAAAAGAATGGCTTGGGCATTGGAGGGATGCTTTATGGTGTTGGTGTGGGGTGGTGCCAACCTGGTGCATCATGTGGCAATCAGGGTGTACAGCGTCAAGTGAAGTAAATCTGGCCATGGTGTGGCCACACTCAACCTCATCCTGCTGTGCAACTCATCACATCCCCATCACTCTGCCTTCCCTACCCTACTCCTGCACATTCTTACTCACACCAACTTTCCTTGCACCTCCACCCATCCCTCTCTATCTACATCATCACTTCCCAATCTCATTAGCCACCCCTCATATTCACCCTCATCCTAGTCCAATCATACCAACTAACAACACACAAGGGTAGGCACTTGTGTGTTTTAGCCAATGTTCATGTGAACATTGAAACCTTTATTTTCAACACTGCGTTCTTGGACAGATCTGTGTGCACCTTTGGAAGTGGCTTTGTGAGTTGCAGTGAATGGTGAGACATAACGGTACCCCCTGCAATGGTTATGAGTGTGAAAGGAATGGCTTGGGCATTGTAGGGATGCTTTATGGTGTTGGTGTGGGGTGGTGCCAACCTGGTACATCATGTGGCAACCAGGGTGTACAGCCATGGTGTGACCATCCCTGGCATGCCGGGCAGCAATGTGGTCAGGTGCTGATGCCCTGTGTCCTGTGCAGTATCAGGTGTTTGTGGAGAAGGTTGGTGTTGTTGTTGGTGCTGCTGGTGTTGGGGCTGATCGTGGTGGGATTCTGAGGACCAAGGTGAGATTTCAAGGGCACCGATGCTGATGTAATAGATGGCAGGTGAACTTGAGATGACAGAAGCGATCTGTCAATGGTGAGAGAGGTTGTTCCAATGAGGTGACACTGATAGAGAGTTTACTCCAAACACTTGCAACCTGCATAAAGCTCAATCTGTCTTCCAAATGCAGTAAGCAACAGCTTCTGAGCTTGGAAAGTGAACAGCTGTGAGATGGGAGCTTTTATAGCACATTTGCAGCTGTCAAGTAATGAGATGATTCCATGGTCATACAACTCCCGACCTCCTTATCTGACGTGATCCCTGAGCAGCGTGAACCCTGTGGGCGACCTCATAAAATGTAAAGGTGAGCTCAAAATACTTCTTAATGGGCTGTTAACAAGGTCATAATGACCTGAATTGCCTCCCCTACCGCTGTGTGTTGGGTCTGTTCAGCGCTGACAGACCCAACATCTGGGAAAGGCATGTGGCGGCGGATTGACAGCGAGGTCCCGACCAGCTGTAAAAAAAAAATTCCCACCCAACCCACCACCAAACGCGTCTGCTGACCCCCCCCCGAAAAATTCCCCCCATTATGTCTCACCATTCACTGCAACTCACTAAGCCACTTCTAAAGGTGCACACAAATTTGTCCCAGACGGGAAAGTGGTGAAAATAAAAATTTTAATGGTTGACAATACATTCACGGAAACTTGACATTCACATTGCCTAAAACACCCAAGTGGCTACCTTTGTGAATCTACTTGTGTGTCATCTTTCTCTTCCATGTGCTTCTACGAGGTGCTATCCCTGTGGCTTCAGCAGAGGTAGAGGCAGCCGACTCACTTCCCTGCTACGTCTGCTTAGACACTCTGGGTTTTGGAGCCTGTGATGGCCCCACCAAAGTCTGTTCCTCCTGCAACTGTGCAGGGGCAGACTCAGCCAACGCGATCCGAGGAGCCATCTGAGGCTCTGAAGGGGTGGCAACAGGGGAGAAGTGTAAGTGCTTTAAGAGAAGCCCCCACTTCCCTCTCCCCTCTCACTGTCATCCTTCTCATGGGCCACCTGCACTTCTCTGCTAGCAAGGAGCTGGAGAGCACCTTGCTGCACATCAGTGGGGCCATGAGGACCCACGTCTACGTTGACATCCCTCCTACACAGGAGGCCTATGAGCCTCTGCCATCCATAGATAGCCATCTATTCTCCATAGATAGCCATCTATTCTCCATAAATAGCCATCTATTCTCCATAGATAGCCATCTATTGTCCATTGATAGCCATCTATTGTCCATTGATAGTCATCTATTGTCCATAGAGATCATGGCTGCGATCTTACCTGAAGAGGCGAGTTGGGAGCGGGTCAGCTGACTTGCGGGTTCCGATCCCACCCCCAACGACGCCCGACGCACAGACACTATTTTGCGTCAATTGGCCTTGTTAAGCCCGCCCTGCGGACTTGCCGGCCAATTAAGAGAAAGCCAGTGTCAGATGATGTCAGTTGATGACGCATCATCTGCCGGTTTTCTTAAAGGAGACATGCTCATTTTTGTTTGACATATGATTTTTCAGTGTTTGACAGCATTGCGGTGCTGCAAACGCTGACAATCACTGTACAGAGGTGAGCCCTTGCACCCAGGCTCTCCAGAGACACTCTCCTTAGGATAAAACAGATGGCAGCTGCAGGTGAGGTTACAGAAGCGATCTGTCACTGGTGAGAGAGGTTCTCCCAATGAGATGGACTACACAAACACTTCAAACCTTATTATCTACAGAAAAGTCTAAATACATTAAAAATGATTTTCCCAACATTTCCTTACCTCTGAAACTCACCAGTGTACCATTGGATCCTTCACACCACTTCTGCAGCTGTCATCAATGAAGAAACATTACAGTAGACTCACAACATGCCACACTTACCCTGGCATGGTGTCCGGATGTCGGGAAGCCCACAGTCGACCTGGCAAAATGGAAAAAAGCCTCTTAACTGCCTGTTAACTACCTGCTAACAAGCAGTTAAGTGCCTATAATCCTCTTCCCGCCGCTAGGAGTCGGGTCCCTGCGCAAATCGGGGACCCAACTCCCGGGAAGATTGATCGGAGGTGGGTTGGAAGTGGGTTTAGGACCCGCTGCCAATCTTTTTGATTTTGCCAGCAGTCCCGCCTCCAAACCCGACCCCTGAGCGCCGACAAAATCGTCCCCCATGTGCTCCTGTGAGTGGCGCATTAGCTGCTCCATGTAGGTGGCCATCCTATCCATGGAAGAGCCTGCAGTCACCATCGCCTGCGACACGGTCGTGTTCATATTGGAGATGGACTCCTCCATTCTCTGAACATTTGCAGACATCGCGGTCACAAAACCTATCTGAGCCTCCTGCACTTCTTCGTGCATCTCCAGGATCGTCCTCTTTCTGGATGGCCCCCGAGGCTCAGCGTCTGCATGCAGCTGAGCAGAGCTGGGAGCGTCCTGCACCCTCTGGTTAGGAGTCTCCACTGCTGTCCCTGTCAACACCATCTGCTCTTACACACTTGTGACTTGTGATGGACCCGATGACAACACTACTCTATCTCGCGTGGGACCCACCAAGGTGTGCGTATCTGCGCTGGTGCTGGGTGTGCTCATGTCTGGTGACGCTGCGCCCTCAGAGGCTGGAGGCTCCTCTGAGGAGTCGTCTTCCTCTTCCTCCTGGACAGTGGCAGGGGCTCTTGATGAACCTGTGGGAGAGTAAAGAGATGAGCTAGATATGCCATATGAAGAATGGGTACAGTTACCATTATGCACATGATGACCATTCAGTGGCTGATGACATCAGTCCCCATATGAGTGACTGATGTACACCATGTAGCTGTATGATATGTAATTCAGTCACCAGGTTGCTGAGATGTCCCCCTCTCTCCGTCTCCCACCTCCAGCTGCTCGGCCACTCCCGATACTTCCAACGTAGCCTCTCTGCTGTTGTGAGGGTGGCAAATGATGGAGGCCCCCCTCCAGTTCTCTCCCTCTTATTGTGCGCTCTCTTCTGCAAGGAGAGAAAGAAGAGAAGGTTATGGGGAGCAAGGAAATGGCAGATCAATTGAACAAGTACTTTGGTTCGGTGTTTACTGTGGAGGACACACACAACCTGCCGGAAATAAAAGGGGTCAGAGGATCTGGTAAGAGGGAGGAGCTGAGGGAAATCCTTATTAGTCGGGAAAAGGTATTGGGAAAATTGATGGGACTGAAGGCTGAAAAATCCCCGGGGCCTGATGGTCTGCATCCCAGAGTACTTAAGGAGGTGGCCTTGGAAATAGTGGATGCATTGACGATCATTTTCCAACATTCCTTAGACTCTGGATCAGTTCCGATGGAGTGGAGGGTGGCCAATGTAACCCCTCTTTTTAAAAAAGGAGGGAGGGAGAAAGCAAGGAATTATAGACCGGTCAGCCTGACATCGGTTGTGGGTAAAATGATGGAAGCAATTATTAAAGATGTCATAACAGACCATTTGGAAAGTGGCGACATGATAGGTCCAAGTCAGCATGGATTTGTGAAAGGGAAATCATGCTTGACAAATCTTCTGGAATTTTTTGAGGATGTTTCCAATAGGGTGGACAGGGGGGAACCAGTAGATGTGGTGTATTTGGACTTTCAGAAGGCCTTCGACAAGGTTCCACACAAGAGATTGGTGAGCAAAGTTAAAGCACATGGGATTGGGGGTAATGTGTTGACGTGGATTGAGAACTGGTTGGCACACAGGAAACAAAGAGTAGGAGTAAATGGGTACTTTTCAGAATGGCAGGCAGTGACCAGCGGGGTACCGCAGGGTTCGGTGCTGGGACCCCAGCTGTTTACATTATATATTAATGATTTGGACGAAGGGATTAAATGTAATATCTCCAAATTTGCGGATGACACTAAATTGGGAGGCAGTGTGAACAATGAGGAGGATGCTAGGAGGCTACAGAGTGACTTGGACAGGTTGGGTGAATGGGCAAATGTATGGCAGATGAAGTACAATGTGGATAAATGTGAGGTTATCCACTTTGGTGGTAAAAATAGAGAGGCGGACTATTACCTGAATGGTGGCAGATTAGGGAAAGGGGAGGTGCAACGACACCTGGGCATCATGGTACATCAGTCATTGAAGGTGGGAATGCAAGTGCAGCAGGCAGTCAAGAAAGCAAACGGAATGATGGCCTTCATAGTAAGGGGATTTGAGTACAGGAGTAGGGAGGTGATGCTGCAGTTGTACAGGGCCTTGGTGAGGCCACACCTGGAGTATTGTGCGCAGTTTTGGTCTCCTAACTTAAGGAAGGACATTCTTGCTATTGAGGGAGTGCAGTGAAGGTTCACTAGATTGATTCCTGGGATGGCCGGACTGACATATCAAGAAAGATTGGGTCAACTGAACTTGTATCCTCTGGAGTTCAGAAGAATGAGGGGGGATCTTATAGAGACATTTAAAATCCTGTTGAGTGAGAGTGATGGAATGAGTGTAAGGAATGGATGGGTTACATCTTTAGAGGGAGACTATGATGGAGTGGGGTGGCAGTGCCAAGTGGCCTCCTTGCATGTTGTTAGTTGGTATGTTTGTGTCGTAAGAATGAGCCTTACGCGTGGTGAACTTAAAGTAAGCTTTAATCAACTAAAAAGGTGCTACATACAAAAGAGGTCTTACTCTATGCCTCTCCAGGATCCAACTGATCAGCCCAGTATTTATCCTGGACTAATCACAGGAAGTGATGTAATAAAGTTCGAGTCACAGGAAGCTGTATTGTGTTACCACATTCTCCCCCCCCAAAAGATTAGGAGGCCGGGATGAAGTTCGAGTCACAGGAAGCTGTATTGTGTTACCACATTCTCCCTCCATTTCGTAGCCGCTGGACGAGGGAGCGCCGCACCCGTTTGGGTTCTCGTAGCGGTAGAGGGCCCCTAGCCCGTTTACCCGCCGCGGGCCATGGACCAGAGTCCGAGTGATCCAGCCCGCTCTGTGAGGGGTCAGGACGATCCTGACTGTGTACTGGTGCCCGAACGGGTGTCGGGCAGGGCTGTGGCAGATCCGTTTCCGAGCGTATGGTACGGGGTGGATCGTGGCTGCGCGTGCGAGCCCCGACGGGCTCATAGTCAGTCTGCCCCAGGTCGGCACGCTGGAGTGAGGTACCAGCCGGCGTCAGATCCAGATCGTGATGAGAGGCACCTGGCGAGCCCAGAGATGTGCCTGGTACAATATCATCCCCTGGTGTCCCTCTATGTTTCGGCGGGCAGGGAGCCAGATCCCGCAATGACACGATAGATTCCCGACCGTCAGGATACCGAATATAGGCGTAGGTAGGGTTGACGTCAGTGAGCTCAACCTCATCTACCAGGGGGTCATTCTTAGACGCCTGAACATATCTTCGGAGTAGCACTGGTCCCGGTGCAGTCAGCCACGACGGGAGAGATATCCCATAGGATGAGCGACGCTGAAATCGGAAGAACCGTTCATGAGGCGTCGTATTTGTGGCGGTCGAAAGGAGGGACCGTGTGGAGTGTAATGCGTCTGGAAGTACTGCTTCCCATTGCTGGTTGGGTAGGCCCCGAGATCTCAAAGCCAGACGTACCGCATTCCAGATGATAGCGTTAAAACGCTCAACTTGCCCATTCCCGACCGGATGATAAGGCATCGTTCTGCTGGCAGCAATACCCCGTTCCGAGAGATAGGCCTTGAGTTCTCCTGACATAAAAGAAGGGCCCCGATCCGAATGAACATAGGATGCCATGCCACAGAAAGCAAATACCTGCTCAAGGCAGCTGATAACCGTGGTCATCAGCATATTGGGGCAGGGAAAGGCAAATGGAAAACGGGAATACTCATCGACCATGGTCAATAGATAAGTGTTGCGAGTTGAAGAGGGCAACGGCCCCTTAAAATCGATGCTAAGCCGTTGCATTGGCTGGGTCGCATGTATGAGTATACCACCCGAGGGGCGGAAAAACTGAGGTTTCAATTCCGCACAGACTCTGCAGTCCGAGCACATCTTCTTTACATCCCCGGTAGAGAATGGGAGATTTCGGGACCGCACGAAGTGTAGCATGCGAGTAACGCCCGGATGACACAACCCATCATGGATGTCTACGAGCATAGAGGGTGCCATGGCGGAGCAGAATGCTCGTGTGAGGGTATCCGGAGCCACATTCTCCTTGCCAGGTCGATAGTGGATGGTGTAACCAAAAGAGGCCAATTCCAGCTGCCAAAGCTGGATTTTATTATTTTTAATTTTGGTCCGTTTTCGATTATCGAGCATGAAGGCGACTGATCGCTGGTCCGTGATTAAGGTAAAGTGCTGGCGAGCTAGGAGATGAGTCCACTTCCGTACTGCCTCTATGATGGCTGTAGCTTCTTTCTCGACTGGAGGATAATGTAGCTCAGCCCCTTGAAAAGTCCTGGACAAAAATGCCACCGGACGACCTTCCTGATTCAGAGTGGCCGAGATCGCCACCTCCGAGGCATCACACTCAACAACAAAAGGAAGACTCTCATCGATGGAGTGAAGAGCCGCTTTCTCCAACTGTTTTTTCAGGAGGTTAAAGGCTGCAACAGCCGCTGTGTCTAGTGGGAATGTGCTGGCCTTCAGTAGAGGTTGGATTCGGTCCGAGAAGTTAGGAATCCATTTAGCATAGTATGCAAACAGGCCGAGGGCCCGGCGCAAGGAGGCCGGATTCTTAGGTGGCGGGAGTTCTTGGAGTGGGCGAAGCCTTTCAGGGTCAGGTTTAATGATGCCATTGCCCACACAATAGCCAAGGATGTTGATGGTTGGTTGTGACTCAATGGATTTAGCCGCATTTAATGTCAAATTACGGTGCTGGAGTGCATCCCAAAATCGTTGGAGATTGGCGTCATGTTCCCGCTGATTGCGACCTGCGACAGTAATATTGTCCAGATAAGGAAACGTATCCTTTAAGTCTTCCTGTTTGACCAGGTCATCCATTGCTCGCTGGAAGACAGCCACTCCATTAGTGACCCCAAAGGGGAGGCGACGAAATTGATACAGCCGTCCATTGGCTTCAAAGGCCGTATACTGCTTGTCTGAGACCTTCAAGGGTACCTGATGATAGGCACTTTTCAGATCATATGTTCAGAACACCGTGTACTCAGCCAGTTTATTAACCATATCATCGATGCGCGGCAATGGGTACGCGTCCAAGTCCGTATATTGATTGATGGTCTGTGAATAGTCAATGCACAGCCGTTTCTTGTGAGGTTGTAGAGGGTTCTTAACAATAACGACCTGGGCGCGCCATGGCGACGAACAAGGCTCGATGATATCCTCTGCTAAAAGCCGAGAAATCTCAGCCGCAATAAAAGACTGGTCTTCCTGACTGAAACGTCGTGACTTTGTTATAATCGGTTTGCATCGAGGAGGGATACTGGTAAACAGTGAGGGTTCATCCAGTGAAGCTGCTGACAATGCACAGAACGGTAATCGAGGTCGTATATTAGAAATAGTGAGTTCAGGTTTGGATCCGCTGAACTCAATGGTGAGCTTCTTATGCTGCTTTTGAAAATCTAGCCCTAAGATAAGATCATTACATAAGTCCTTGAGCACCGAAAGCCGGGTGGAGGGATACCTGTGACCATTAAGTGTTATTTCAACCATACAAAAGCCAGAAATTCTGGTATTAAGTGATGACTGAGCCATCGCAATTGCCTGGTCCGATGGGAAAACATGTAGCTTTAACTCTGCAACAATCTGTTCCCTAATGAAACTATCAGTGCTACCTGAGTCAATTAAGGCATCTAAAGTATGTCCATTAATTGATGCTTTTGTAGCTGCATGGAATAGGTTCTGAGGACAAGCAGCTGTAATTGGTGTCGTTGCACAAAGAGTGGCTGAAACTCTAGGTGTGTTTCTTTGAGAGAAAACCCGAGAGGAAGCACGATAGATTTTAGCCGGAACATCTTGATAGGCCCTTACCGGGGCAGTTCGGTAGGACTTAGCTTGATAAGCCCTCGTAGAGGCTCTTGATAGGCAAACCTTTGCAAAATGACCCTTTTTGTTGCAATGACTGCAAAACGCATTGCGAGCAGGGCAGAATTTCCGAGGGTGAAACTCATCACCACAAAAGAAGCATTTCTTAGATTGCCAAGAGGCTGCCACAGTGGGGTCATCATCCTCTTCATCAGTGAAGTCATCAGATTGATCGTCAGGGATAAAGTCCTCCCTAATAGAGTTCACCTGTGGCCTCTTAAATTGCCTGACTGTAGTTAAGGCAGCAGACCGAGGTCTGGGCACTGTATAAAGGTCTGCATTTCTTTTTGCCAGATCTAGAGAGCAAGCCATGTCATAAGCTCTCTGAAGCTCAAGTGTCTTACTTTCCAGTAGACGCTGGCGTATAAATGGGGAGGCAAGCCCGCAGATGAAAGCATCACGGATCATTTCTTCACGGTACAGCTCAGCTGAGGCCGCCTGAAAGTTACAGTCCATACTAAGTCTGCGAAGCTCTTGGAGGAATTTATCAATGGATTCCTCCGGCCCTTGTTGGGCTGTAGCTAGTAGATGTCTGGCATAGACCTCATTCGGTGTATTAGTATATAGTCTTTTAAGCGTCCGAATTGCCTCCTCGTAACTGCCCCATTCCTCGACATACTGAAATACATTCGGGGTGACACAGTTGATGAGTATCCGCAATTTTGAGTCATCATCAGCCTTGCAATATTCGAGAAAATTGTCAAACGTGCGATACCAGTGTTTCCACACCTTACCGGCTGCTGGGGTGTTTGGGTCCAAGTCAAGACGCGATGGTTTAAGGATGTTTTCCATGATGGGTGATTCCCTGGATCCTTAGTTCCGAGTTCGTCCAAAAAGTTTGAGTGCGAAGTTTTTCAAAGTTGATTAAATTGTCGTAAGAATGAGCCTTACGCGTGGTGAACTTAAAGTAAGCTTTAATCAACTAAAAAGGTGCTACATACAAAAGAGGTCTTACTCTATGCCTCTCCAGGATCCAACTGATCAGCCCAGTATTTATCCTGGACTAATCACAGGAAGTGATGTAATAAAGTTCGAGTCACAGGAAGCTGTATTGTGTTACCACAGTTTGCATTAGGATGAGGGTGAGTGTGAGGGGTGGCTAGTAAGATGAGGATGTGATAATGTAGATAGAGAGAGAGGGATGGGTGGACGTGCAAGGTATGTTGGTGTGAGTAAGGATGTGCAGGAGTAGGGTTGGGAAGGCAGAGTGATGGGGATGTGATGAGAGGCACAGCAGGATGAAGTTGAGTGTGGCTTTGTACTCACCTTTCCAGATCTAATGAGATCATTGAAACATTTCTGGCACTGCACCCAGGTCCTCCTGAACACATCCCTGCTGTTCACCTCCTCTGCAATTTTAGCCAGGTTCGTTTAGTCTCCTGGGGAGGTCTCTTCCACCCATTGGAAGGGAAGAGACCTCCCTGCGTGCTCTGACTCCCTCCACAAACATATAGAGGGAGTCATTGGAGAAACAGGGTGCAGTCCTCTGCCTCTGTGCAGCCATCTCTCCAACTGTTTGGAGCAATGAAAACCTCCAGTGTGCTGCCTACACACCCCTAGCTGAACCTTCAAATGCAATGTGGCCATGGCTCCTTTAAATATCCCGGCTGAAAACGCGTCATGGATGACATCATCAGATCCACACCATTTAATAGGGCCAGGTAATGCACAGGGCGGGCTTAATAGGCCCCATTAGCGCAAAGTTGATTTCTGCAGCGGGATGGAAGCAACACCGGGGTCATGACCCGCCATGCCAATCACCCGCACCCAATCGCCCAGGTACAGAAAATTCCAGCCAATAACTTCGGTCTTCCCAATGTTTAATTGGAAGAAATTTCTGCTCATCCAGGACTGAATGTCGGACAAGCAGTATGACAAATCAAAGACAGTGGAGGGGTTGAGAGAAGTGGTGGTGATAGAGCTGGGTGTTGTCAGTATAGATGTAGAACCTGACATTGTGTTTTCGGATGATATCACCGAGGGGCAGGATGTAGCTGAGAAATAGGAGGTGGGCAAGTATAGAACTTGGAAACTCTAGATTTAATGGTTCAGGAGTGAGAAGAAAGCCATTGCAGAAGATTCCCTGGCTATGACTAGATAGTTAAGAGTGGAAGAGGGCAGTCCCACTCAGCTGGACAACGAGGAGAGATGTTGGAAGATGTTGTTGTGTTTAACTGTGCCAAAAGCTGCAGATGAGTTGAGAAGGACGAGGAGGGATAGTGCACCTCAGGAATGGGACTTGATGCTGTTCCATTCGTGTGGTAGCAGTCACGGGATGGGGGTGGGGGGGCGGGGGTGGGTGGTTGGAGAAGATGGCATTTTGAGCTCTTGCAGCCTTGTCCCACAGTTCATGTAGCATCTTGGCAAATGCATGTGAGTGACCCTTTTATTCCCCACACCAGTCACCACAGCCACATCCAACAACAACTTGCATTTATATAGCGCCTTTAACATAGTAAAACATCCCAAGCACTTCACAGGTTCATTATCAAATAAAATGTGACACCGAGCCACAAAAGGAGACATTAGGTGGTTCAATAATTAGAAGGATAGAGGATATTCTGTGCAGTCATGACCGAGAGTCCAGATGGTGTGTATTGCCTACCCGCTTCCAGGATAAAAGATATTTTGAAGCGGCTGGAAAGGAACTTGAAAGGGGAGGAAGAACAGCCAGTTTGTTGTGGTCCATGCCAGAATCAACGACATAAGAAAGAACCTGCTTAGGAGCTAAATTAAAAGGCAGGACCTTGCGATTACTACCCAAGCTAAGTGCTAATTGGGATAAACATATCAGAAAGTAAACGTGTAGCATGGGAAGGAGGGGTTCACTGGCACCAGTACTGGGACAAGAAGGAGCTGCACCACTGGGATATGCTGCACTTGAACCATGCTGGGACCAAGGCGGTAGTGGAAAGGATAAATAGTTCTGTGGAAAGTAAGGACTTAAAGCCAGTAAAGGAGGTGGGGGGGGGGAGGCGAAAGGTTCAGGTAGAAATTATAGTAAACAAATGATAATAAGAATGGAAGAGAGCAAAGGTCAGAGTGCAAAAAGTGATAACATACGCACTCTTAGAACAGAAGAGATTACATAGAAGGATGTAGTATGTACAGCACAGAAACATGCCATTCGGCCCAACTGGTCTATGCCGATGTTTATGCTCCACAAGAGCCCGCTCCCAACTCTCTTCATCGAACCCTATCAGTATAACCTTCTATTACTTTCTTCTTCATGTGTTTATCTAGCTTCCCCTTAAATGCATCAATGCCATTTGCCTCAACTACTTCATGTAGTAGTGAGTTCCACATTCTAACCAAGAACTTCCTTATGAATTCCCTGTTGCATTTATTGGTGACTATCTTATATTTATGGTCTCTAGTTTTGGCTACCCAACAAGTGGAAACTTTTTCTCTACGTCTACCCTATCAAACCCTTTCATAATCTTAAAGACCTCTATCAGGTTAGCCCTCAGTCTTCTCTTTTCTAGCAATGTACAGAGCATCAGCATCAAAAAGTTTGCGGGGGAAGAAAACACCATCAGGGCATATGGAATAGAGCTCTGTACACGAATGCACGTAGCAAATAAAACAAGTGATTTAGAAGCACAAATTAGCTTAAAGGATATGATGTAGTAGTCATTACAGAGACCTGGCTACAAGCTGTTCATTCCTGGGAGCTAAATATGCCAGATGTTTAGAAAGGACAGGGAAATCGGGAAAGGAGGAGGAGTAGTAATATTCTGCAATTACAGCAGTAGAAAGAAGGGATTTCAGTAAGGGTGATCAGCTAGTGGAAACACTATGGGTAGCCCGCATTGGACTCATCAGTCACCTGCAAACTCATTTTTAATGTGAAAGCAAGTCATCCTCAGTTCCGAGGGACTGCCTAAGAGAGAGAAGAGAAGAGAGAGAGAACTAAGGAACAGCAAAGGATGCAAGACTCTAGTAGGAGTTGTCTGCAGACCTCCTGATAGTAGTATAGTAGTGATGTATAAATACAGAGATCAGGGAAGCATGTAGCAAAGACAATGTACTTATAATGGGGAAGTTTAATGTTCACATCGACTGAGTGAAGCAGAACAGCTCAAGATGTAAAGGCAATGTATTTCTAGAATGTATTTGGAGCACTTTTCTGGACCAATATTTTAGAATTGACCAGGGAACAGGCCATACTAGATTTAGTGATGAGGAATGAATCAGAATTAGTTAACTATTTGAAGGTAAGCGAACATCTTGCGAATAATGACCATAATATGATTGCATTTGATATTAGGTTTGTGAGGGAGACGGGAGTGTCACAAACCAAGGCTTTAAATTTAAGTAAGACAAACTTCGAAGGGATGAGAAATAAATTAGCCACAGGAAACTGGGCTGAACCTACAGCCCAACAGTGGGAAGTATTCAAAGAAGTATTTGGTATAATATAAAACCAGTGCATACCCCTAAAAGGCAAAAGCGCCACTTGTGTAGTTAAGCAACCACGGTGAACAAATGAGGTAAGAGACTGTCAGGCTAAAAGAAATGGCTTACACAAATGCAAGGAAAAGTAGAAATCCAGCGGACTGGGAGATCTATAAAAAGCAACAAAGGGATACTAAGAAAGTATTAAGAGGTGCAAAAAGGAATATGAAAAATAAAACTAGCAGAGATATCAAGGTTAACAGCAAAATTTTTCATAAATAGATTAAGAGAAAGAGTGGTAAAGATGAATGTGGGTCCAATAAAGACAGATGCAGGTGAGACTATAATGCACAATAAGGAAATGACAGACTTGTTAAATTAATATTTTGTATCCATTTTCACAGTGGAGCATGCAGACAAAATTCTAGTGGTACAAGGGAACCTATAAATAAATCACAGAGAGGAACTTATTGGATTTAAAAAGTTTAAAAAGAAAATAATGGGACTTAAGATACAAATTTAAATACAAAAATACAAAAAGGAGAGAGCGGGAATATGGTATTGAGATAGAGGATCACCCATGATCATATTGAATGGCGGAGCAGGCTCGAAGGGCCGAATGGCCTACTCCTGCTCCTATTTTTCTATGTTTCTATGTTTCTAAATCACAGGACCTGATGGGTTCCACACCACAGTATTAAAAGAAATAGGTGAGGAGATTACAGATATGCTCGCCATAATTTTCCAAAGCTCTCTAGATTCAGGAATTGTACCGTTGAATTGGAAAATTGTGAATGTCACTCCATTATTTAAGAAGGAGGGGGGGGAGAAACTAAAAATTACAGACCCATCAGTTTAATATCCGTTGTGGGGAAGTAACTGGAATCTATCATCTGGGTCAGAGTGATTGAGCACTTGGACAAGTATGAACTGATCAGAACCAGCATGGATTTATGAAGGTCAGATTATGTCTGACTAATCTAGTTGATTTTTTTTGAGGAGCTCACTAACATCGTGGATAGGGGACTTACTATGGATGTTGTCTATATGGACTTCCACAAAGCATTTGATACAAATCAGAAGAAATTATTGACAGAAATAAAACCGCACAGAATTTGAGATAACTTTGTGACATGGGTTGGTAACTTGTTGAGAGATAGCTGATAGAAAGTAGGGATAAAGGAAACATACTCTGATTGGCGGGATGTGACAAGTGATGTTCCCCAGGGATCACCATATATATCAATGACTTGGATGATGGTATATCCAAGTTTACAGATGACACTAAGTTAGGAAGCACAGTAAGTTGTGTAGATCGGAGCAGACTGTTACAAAGGGACATAGACAGATTAAGTGAGTGGACAAAACTGTGGCAGATGGAGTTCAATGTGGGGAAGTGTGAGGTCATCCACTTTGGATCCAAGAAAGATAGATCAGAGTCTTTTCAAATGGTGAGAAAACAGGAACTGTAGAGGAGCAATGGGATTTAGGTGTCAATGTACACAAATCACTAAAAGCTGGTGCACAGATACAAAAGGCAATCAAAAAGGCTAATGGGATGTTGGCCTTTATCGGAAGGGGGCTGGAATACAAAGGGCAGGAAGTTATGCATCAATTGTACAGAGCCTTGGTCAGACCCCATCTGGAGTATTGCGTTCAGTTTTGGGCACCATGTTCCTGCCTCCTCTTCTTGGGATTCCTCTTTCTAAACCTTTACCGATAGTTGGTCTCTACTGGGTTAATATTAGTTAAGTAAGGTCCTACTATCTTAACAGATTGAGAGAAAATATGCAACAGAGGGAAAGCCTAGCCAATGTTGCAACTCCCGATCACTATCCAGTAAGTCCAGCTGAGAAGTGTGTATACTTGGATGCCAGGACTAAATTGTGATGCCGCTCATGGTACAATGCCCGGCTGACATTTACTGTCTATGCTCACATGTGAAGAGTGGCCATTTGGGTGAGGTACTGAAGTCTGGGAGTGTTATGGGACCCTCCTCCACCGTCAATCAGCAACTTGAGGAGGGAACAATTTAAAAAAAAAATGTTTATTCATGTCACCCATCAGCCTGGCTCCTTTTGTTGGTTGTTAATTGTGATATAATGGTCCATTCCTTTAATAGCTGCTCTCATTCTGTGTTGAAGGGCACTTGGAGGTTGCACTGCCTGAGGAGGTGTTTTGCACTTCCGTCCCGTGGTGCTTTGGATTATTACAACAACGCAGCCTGACTGGAAAACACAGGGATTTGCACATCGGGCGCATAGTAGCCCAAAGACATATACGGTCAATCTTCAGATGGCCCCTAACAATCTATTCAGCTGTGGAGGCACATCTGAAAATATACCTATGGCTGCATAGGATAAACATTGTGGAGTAGATTTTATGAAATAGTTCTCATGGCACAGAGCATCATATAACAGGATCACATCGGGAGTTCAGGCTCAGAGGTCACTGCACGCGCATGATTTTTCAACCAATAAAATGAATGGATGAAAAATTTATGCGTGGAATGCTGACGCTTTTGCCAAGATTTCCAATATGCACTCCCATTGCATGAAGCTCTACACCAGAAGTTCTAACTCAAAATCTCTATCTCTGTATCCTACAGAAATCCATAATACAACTATAAAAGAACACTGTCTCAGATGAAATAGACTAGTTTAGTTTTGCTCTTCACATCCCATAATCTTCTCATCGCATTGGCCTTCCCAGCTGATGACCATGTTCCATTTTTCCCAGCGTATCATACCTCTGTATTCACTTTTTTTTTTGAACCACCAAATGACTGTGCTGCAGCATAAACTCTGATTTGAGTTGCTCCACTGAAAGATAAAGCCGTCCACCAGATCATGGATCATTGGGTGTGGCAATGCACATGGGCAGAACTCACAACAAACAGGGCCACAACTGTTGTTTTGATATAAAAACAAAGACACACAAAAAAAAGTCAACATTTCCCTGCCTTCTCATTCTGTTTTCTCAAGAGCTCATTGATTTGTATCCTTATCCTGCTGTTAAAACACCACTTGCTGAGTCTATCTGTCTGTTGACATTTGCTGTATTTCTCTGACGCTCTCTGTTATTCTCTCTAGACACATCATGCTGATCACAACAAATGGCATATGTACAGTCCTCGGGCATCCCAGTAGTTCTGGGATTTGCAGATCAATGTCACTTGTCAGTCACACAGAGTCCTTGGCAGGTGTGGAGTCTAACAAGCGAGCTCGGTTTCAGGGAAGAAACTCTTTGGGGGAATTTTAATCCCCAAGAACGGCTGGGTAGTTAAAATAAGGTATTTTTAGACTGCAACTGCAACCCGTTCCAACGCCCCCACTTCTGGGTTTAATGGAGGTGCGTTTGGATCCCTGCGAATAACCTACTCGCCGCAGTCAGGACATTAATTAATGCAGGTGGGCGGGTAGTTAACGCAGCAATTAACATCCTTAGGAGACGTTAATGAAGTCCTTTCGCATTGAATTTTACTTAGGTTTAAATATAACATCTCCAGCACGGGTTTCCCGGGGCTCAGGAAACTGACCAGTGAAACGGAGGCAAGATTGAATCGCTGTTCATGTGGGTATTTTAAGTTGTCTGAATAAAAGCTCATTTATTACATCTGGTGCCTCAGTTCCTGCTGGCAAACGTTTGGCAGAGAGTTCTTGTGTCAATACAGCTTTTTCAAAAGTTTGGATCCTTTCAAACTGACAAGATCAGGATGGGAGGCACATTGGATGTGTTTGACAGTACATCAGAAGAGGAAGACCGTCACCATCCACGGTGTGACGACGTGCTGTGGGGATCAGCACATGCACAGGAGGGAGGTGCACAGGAGAGAGGCCGAGGTCGCAGGAGGCACTAGCCACGTAACAGGGTTTACAGACAGAGGCTCAGCTTCCTTGACCTCTAAGAAGAGCAGTGCTTCCGCAGGCTGAGATTGTCACATCAGGTGGCCGCAGACTTCTGCAGTCTCCTAGAAGAAGACCTGCTCCCTGCTGGACCTGGTGGCCACACGTTACCAATAGCTGTGAAAGTCACCACCGCCTTCAACTTTTTTGCTTCTGGTTCCTTCCAGGGTGCTACCGGAGACATATCGAGGTCCACTGCACATAAATGCATAAGGCAGGTGTTTGGATTGTTTGATGGGAGTCATGTAAATTTTCCCTGTAATGACAATAACTAGAATGAGCAGGCACTCGGAGTCGTCTCTCTGGCTGGATTCCCACAGGTACCGGGTGCCATCGATTGCACACACGTGGCAATCCGAGCACCGCCACAGCAAGCAGGAGTTTTTATCACTTCCCCCCCATCTTCATTACTATAGTGATAAGCCTTGGCAAAAGTAACATAGGGACTGTTCTAGTGAATTTGGTTGATTGACAACTTGCAGCTCAACCTTATGTGAGAAACCTGAGTATGACTAAAATGCAATTTAAAACTCAATGGAATGAAAATCGGACAGGGTGAGTGATCCGCTCCACCAGGTTACTGCCCAGACTGGCAAGTTAAAACTAACCCTCCTCTGTCTATGTGCAGTAGTTAATTAAGACCTAACAGAGCTCACTCCATGCACCCTTCCACTGGGAGAGAGCTTGCACTAAAGCATTTGATTTGTCTTGTGCAACAATTAATTTCATGATTATGAAGATGGATGAGTAAAATTGCTGCAATACGGATTTACACACCATGGGTGTAATGTTCACCTTCACCGCCTGGTGAAGTAGATCGTTTACCTGTTGCCCGCCCAATTTTCATCCTGCAATGACCAGTCAGTACAGTCAACCTAGTCATGAGCAATTTCTAGTAACAATGGCAGAGCAGAATTAGGGGTGAAAATAACTCGGGCTTTAAAACAGTCAAAAATCAACAACTGAATTATAGCTGATACATTCTGACACCTGCACACATGAAATAGTAAATTTAAATGCAAAACAAGGAAAGATAAGAGTTCAGAAAAAAAGTTGACAAAGACTTAGTATTGAAATATTGGCGTGAGGAGTAGACACGTGTTATATAAATCATTATTCTTTTTTCATAGCAATTGTATTTTTATTGCCAGTGCCACTGTCGCTCAGCTACCTGTGATTGTGGTTAAAATCATTTTATATAAATCCAAATACTTCATGTGCTCCTTGTTGTGTGTGAGACTGCTACATGGTTTATACTGCTACGTGGTTAGCACTGGTGCCTCACAGTGCCAGAGACCCGGGTTCGAATCTGACCTCGGGTGACTGTCTGTGTGGAGTTTGCACATTCTCCCCGTGTCTGCATGGGTTTCCTCCGGGTGCTCCGGTTTCCTCCCACAGTCCAAAAATGTGTGGGTTAGGTTGATTTGGCTATGATAAATTGACCCTTAGTGTTAGGGGGGATTAAATATGTGGGGTTATGGGGATAGGATGGGATATGTTAGGGGGAATTAAATACGGGGGTAGGGTGGGATATGTGTACTGTGGGGATTAAAGCAGGGACAGGGTACTGGATTTGGATGATCAGCCATGATCGTATTGAATGGCGGAGCAGGCTCGACGGGCCGAATGGCCTACTCCTGCTCCTAGATTCTATGTTCTATGTTTCTATGTAACTTCCACCTGTACTCAGCAGCAAACAGTGCACACGTTAAAAAGAGATTTATTTTTATCTATGCACCTCAGGATAGTTGAAATGACTGCAATATGGATTCACTTGCACTAAATAGCATGACTAAGAACTACTTTTAAGGAATAAAACAAATGAAGGGTGAAAATTCAGGAATATATAGATATGTAGAAGATAATATATAAGAGGTAATTTTCAACTCTTGCAGGGGTAGAAAACTGGCGGTATTGGATTGGTCGCCCGTTATATACCCGCCTCGATTTTTCTGAAAATTGGTCGGAATGTATAACAGGCAGTCAATCTGCTACCAATTTTCCACCATAGTGTATAGTACGTTTCCCTCTTCTGAGATAGGATGATGACCAGAGTACTAGATGTGCGACGCCATGAATATCAGCTCTTGTATTAAATGTGACAAAATGATCACAGTTTTCAGTAACAGTAACAGTATCTGTTATTCTGTTCCTCCTCAACATTTGGCATGACAAATTTTGATTGATTCACTGCAGGAGAAAAGCAGAAGTAGGATTAATGGCGCACCTGAGTTGGAGGGCAATGGTGCTACATTATACTCCTAGGATGGAGAAGATTAACTACGGTGCTTGAGAATAATTTTAAAAAGAAGTAAAGTAACTTATTCATGCCTAAACCTCATGGCCAACATATCCAAAAGTTACTCCTAGTAATGAAAAAAAAATGTCTGATGCTCTTCCACTCAAGAGAAGAAATGACATCTATATTTCTGATGGGGCGTGAGAAACCATTTCCTCCTGAAAGCCTCAACAAAACTCCAGTGCAAAAGTGAGCCAGAAATAAATGTAAATTATCTGATGAATGTTAATTCACTAAATCAAATAGGTAAAGTAGTGTCCCAGATTAAAGCCCTAATGCGTTGGCATGGTTACTCATACTCACCAGAAGAATAGAATTAAGCCTTGTATGCTTTAAAAAAAAAAGAAATATCTGGCAATGTGTTTAAAGCAATAATTCAATTTCAGTTTTGTTAACATCCTTGGATCCACTCTACTGAATTAGTGCCTTGTAAGTCACTGGCAGCCATCTGTTATCCTTTATCTACATCATCTACTTTCCCTCTGGGACAGCTAACCAATTGGGCAACCTGGGAAAAAGAATCATTGGGGATAATTTTAACTTTTAGCCAAAGTGTAAAAGGGGCAATATCAGATCAGATGCCTGTTATACACCTCGTCCAAATTTCCTTTACACTGACTTCAATTTTAAAGGAAAATCGGAGTGTATAATGGGTTGGAGATCCGATATTGCACATTTTACACTATCACCAACAGTTAAAATTACCCTCATTCTCTTCTCACACTTTTTGATTGTCCAAATTGTTGTCACGCTTGTTTGCTGGCAAGGTTTTGTATGAAATATAGTAGAGGAATTTTTAGTGTACTAGTACAGTTTAAGATGCTATTAAAGTGATTCGGAAGAAAGGGGGGTTGAAAAAAGCAAATTGACTCACCAGTTCTTCTATTTTTTACTCAAGTGTATTTATCCTATTTTGTTGCAACATTTTACTGAATCTGCCAAATAATACAATAGCAGAGTCTATATATACACAATCCTAAAAGAAGGATACAACTGCAAGGCACCTTCTCCTTCTATTCCTTTCATAGACATCCTTTTCCAAGCATAGCTTTTCTAGTTTACCAGTTTCTAAGCTATAGCAGCTAAACCATCATCAGAGGAATACTGATGCCAGTTAAATATTACTATGACATATTAAAAATCTAATGAGTGCCCAAGAATTTCTATATTGAGATGTGCAATATGAGACAAATAATTTCAACAAATTAAAATTAGACAGAATAGAGTGGGCTAGAAATTCGGTACCTTAGCGCCTCCTGTTAGTGCTCAGGTGGGGCACTAAGGGCTTATCGCCCGAGTGTGGTGGTTCCAACGCCGCCTGCGAAATTCATTCGGCATTTAGCGCCGGCGCTAACACCTGGCCCTCTAGCGCCGCTCAGATCGTGGCATCAATTGATGTGCAACGCCCCGTTAGCGCCCCGGATGCGAAATTCAATCGCTTCCCCTGACTTACCACCTGCCACTGAGAATGACAGAAATAGCAGGCGTTGGTGCCTGGCATTGCTGCTCCCGGGTGCTATTTAAAGGGATCACTTACTGGTTCATTGGGAGGTCAGATTCATTGCTGGCTTGTCAGATAGCATTTTGGCTGCGTTCACATTTTCTCCATTTTTGCTTTGTTGCTGCTCTAACAGTTTCTTCACTTGTATTGCTCTGAACATTTCTGCATCCTCTTTTCTCTCATTTATGGGGGCTGTACTGGCGCTCCACCTTGCCCTCCGGCATCTACGTCGGAGGCAGCGGATGCAGAGACAGAGATTGTCAAATGTGGCCAGAGGTAGGAGAAGGGCCAACAGACCTCGCAACAGGAGCCTTACAGGGTTTTCCAGGAGCACTTCTCCTACATTCATCTCTCAGAGGAGCAGTGCCTTAGAAGGCTCCGCTTCAGCAAGGAGGTGGTCACAGAGCTCTGCCACCTCCTGCAGCCAGACCTCCAGCCTCAGCTCAGGAACAGGACGTTTCTCTCAGTGGCAGTTAAGGTCACAGTCGTTCTGAATCTCTATGCCAGCGGCTCCTTCCAGGCTTCAGCAGGGGATATTGCAAACATTTAGCAGTTCGCCGTCCATTGCTGCATCCGGGAGGTAACAGACGCTCTCTACAGAAGGAGAAGGGAGTACATATCATTCCCCATCACCAGAGAGAAGCAGGATGAATGCTCATGTGGCTTTGCAAGGATACCGCCACCAGGAACTTGATCGAACAGACTATCAGGGTGCTAAAGCAATGGTTCTGCTGCCTTGACTGCTCTGGAGGTGCCCTGCAGTACTCCCCTGATCGAGTCTCCCTTTTCATCGTTGTGTGCTGCATGCTGCACAACCTGGCCATTCTGAGGGCCCAGCCATTGCCACCAGGTATTGGAGATCCACCTCAGGAGGAGGAGGAGGAGGCGAAGAAAGAGGATGAAGAGGAGGAGGAGCAGCAGCAACGGAGTAGGGAGGCACTCAATCTTGCTTCTGCAAGGGCCGTGTGTAAGCGTCTCATTAGACAGCGCTTCCAATGAATGATATAGCACATGGCGTTTGCGCAGCACAACCACATCATTACAGCCAGCTCGCAGCCCCTATCACCGGGCAAAGGTCAAATGAGAAACATCACAAAATGTGCAACGTCAAATTAACAATTTACTATCAAACACAACTCTCTCTTATGAAACACAACTATTCATAAACAAACAACCATTTATCAACAAACACAACTCTTTCTTATCAAACTGAACTATTTGTTACCAAACACAAATATTTATTTACAAGCATAACTATTAGTTCACAAACACATCAATTTATTAACACACGCTACTCCCATTTGCTACTAAAGTGTTCTTTACTCCCCCTTCTTCAATGATTTCCCTCCCCTTTTGAGTTCCCCCTCCCAACCCTACTGCTCCTCCATAATGTGGCCCCAGTGGCTGCAGCAAGGCTGGTGGAAGGCTGCTGAGTCTGGGAGCCAAAGACTGCAGATGGTCTTGCAGGACGCCCTCAGCCAGCTCTGGGCCTGGAAGGCCCAGCTGCAGACTGCACCACCTCAGCATGGGTGGCAGCAGTCTGGGATGGCTGGGTTACAGGCTGCGACAAGTGCAATGACAGTGGTGGGAGCTGGAATGCTGTCATCCTGAGAGAGGACAGCACCTTCCTGCTCGACCAACACACTGCCACTCCCCCGGGGCAGAACCTCAGCAATCTGCTCGAGCACCGTGAGATCCCCGGTGGACTGTGTGTGACTCAGCGATGGTGGTAGCAGTCAGCGCTTGCATGGCATCAATCTGAGACTGCATGAGAGCAGTCTGAGACTGGATGCCAGCAACCACTGACTCCATTACAGCAGTAAGCCTTTGTGTTGCTTCGGCCTGTGCTGCAATAGCTGCTGCCTCCTCACCCATGACACGCGGCATGAGGTTTGGGTTCCCACGGTCTCTCTGCGAGTCAACCATCCTTTGCAAACTGCCAAGGATGGGCTCGATGGTGTGAGCAGAGCTGAGTGAAATGTTGGAGGTGGACTCCTCCATGCTCCTTGCCAGTGCATCCATGCACTCGGGCACCCTTGCTTTTGCACTCATGAGCTCGGTGTGCATGCCCATCGCCCGTCTGGTCAACGCCTCCACATCCGAGTCCTGTGCAGCAGAACTCGCGCGCGAACTCACCCTCCGGGGAGATGGTCCCCGAGCTTCCCTTTCCCCATGGCGTTGTTGCAGCCCGCTGGGTCCCGGAGCTTCACCCATATCAGACCCATGTACTAGGCTCCCCTCCAGCGACCACGACACCCTTATATCAGACCTAGCGCCTTCGGGAGACACAGGCAGTGAGGCTCTGGCTTGTTCATCCTCCTCCTCTTCTGCATCGCTGCCACTGGGAGGCTGAGGGACAGGCTGGTCAGCTGATTATCTGAAAGCATAAAGGCACAAGAGTGTGGTTAAGGTCAGGGGAGGGGGGCAGGAAGGGAGCAAGGAATGGAGACAGTATACTTAGATGGAAAGTGGGAAAGGGCTTGTGGTGTGAGGGGGAAGTGGGATGAGAGAAGAGGGAGAGGTGATGAACATACTGTTGTTGTCCCCAAGGGGGTTGATATCTCCGATGGCCACAGCACCCACAACCTGGGCCCCAATGATGCGCACCAGTCGCTCCTCCAGGTCTGTAAGGGGGTGCAGGTCCGCCTCACCTCCTCCCGTGCATTGCTGCTCCTGTTGTGAGCAAGCTTGGCCTCCAAGAAAAAGAAAAACGTGTAAGTGAGTGTGCAGCTATGTGTTTGGCATATGTGCCTACCACAGTTGAATAGCTGTTAATGTATGCATGGCATGAGATGTGGATGTGACTTTTAGTAGGTGGGCATAGTTGGTGGGTGAGTGTTGGAGATGTTGCGGTTTATACAGTGTGTGCACAAAGTGAGGTTGAGATGGTGGCATGTAGAGGTTTTTGAAGCATGTACTCACCCTGACCACCCGAGTGAGGTCGTTGAATTTCTTCCGGCACTGGGTGAGAGTTCTGTGGACCACACTTCTGGCCAACACGTCCTGGGAGATCTCCCTGCACATCCTCCTAAAGGCCTGTGGCAATGGCCTCCTGCTAGTGTCCAGGAAGAGCAATGCCCGTCGGTGATCCACAGCCGCGACCAGAACCTCCAAAGTGTGGTCGCTGAACCGGCTCTCTCTCTCTCTGGGCTTCTGAACAGCCATGACTTCTTGGAGTGAAGGCTTGCAGCTCCTTGCAGGCCCAGTTCACAAGCAGCAATGATCAGAGTGAGGCTGTGCAGCATGATTAAACCTCCCCATTTAAGAACTGGAAGGCGCCAGTCTGTCTGACACCTTTCTAATTGACAGCGCCGGAACTTGATTAGCGCTCTGAAGGTAGCGTCCCGCTCTCTGCCGTTAGCGCCCTAAGAGAAGTGTGTAGCGCTTGATTTAGCACTCCAATTCCCTCTTGGGGTGCTAAAATTCAATTTCGCAATTGCCGGCGCTAAATAGCGCCACCGCTAAATAGCACCCAGGCGATATTAGCACCCCAAGATGGTAGTTACCGAATTTTTCCCCCATTATCTTTTAATAAAATTATGTGGCTGCTTTTCACAATGATATTAAGATTATTACATTCTCATGTTATATTTTATAGATTAGTCGCAATTATTTACTAACTAGTTGATTGCCTGTGACATTGCATATAACGCAGAATATAATGTCACTCTTGCCTTCTCTGCTGTCTTGCTTGCTGTTTCTCCCTCTCTCTTGTCTTCTGCTCCTCTTTTGTCTTTGTCTTTTCTTCTATAGTTTTGGGTGGGAAATAGTGGGTAAAAGAGCCACCAACAAATCTATGTCTATACAACTCCAAGAGAATTGGGATACTCTACCACCTATGAGATACACTTTTTCGCAGGATTACGTTCAATCACCCCAAAGTCAATCACATGACCAGGTGCTGTCAATTTTGATTACATTTTGCAAAAGAAAAGTAGAAAAACAACCCCACCAGCACTAAAATGCTGAAAATACCATACCAAATACCATAAAAAAATAATTAAAATGAAAAAAAAAATCGATTTGAATCCCTATTAGCTTTGAGAGAAGCTGCATGACCCAGTGTGGCACAGAGCCATGAAGAACGGGTTCAGCTTCTGGTCTGTGCTGAGATTAGCTGATCTTAACCAGGGCAACAACTGGGATGCACTCATTCCTGGGTCTGGGGCAGGGGGGAAAATTCAATCAGGAGCAACTATTATATCTAATATATCTTACATCTTTCCCTGCATTGTTTTATGGAAACTTACTAAAAAAAAAGCTTTTGTTTCACGTTTCTTTTTGTTCAGCTAGAGGAGATCAAGCTGTACAGAATCATATCAGGGCATAGTTCTGTTTCAAAAATGGGTTTCCTGATCTGAGCTGGGCTAGGGAAGTGAAGAAAATAAAATCAGCTGGAGTTCCTGCTGCTAATTTATTATACAGTGACTTCTGCTGGAAAGTACATGTGTGTAGATGCTGGCTGAGGGACGGATTAGGCTTAGCTGTAATGTCCATATGGTGAAAAAGCCTCCTGGCTCGGCTGACATATATAGAATGGTCACTTGGGGACAGTACTGGCGCTGCTGGAATCATATCCCTTCAGGAAAGAAGAGGAGAATATTGAAGATGATTTTTTTTTCATGGGCTTAGAAGGCTCAGTTAAAACTGAAACAATTATCTGAATTTCTGATTCAGATGCTACTCTTGTTGGCTTCATGCAATCAAAAATATCATCCTAAACTTGAATCTGTATCTTGCAAAGAGTTACATAATGTTTATTCCTTGGGATTGAGTTTCCATAATGATAAACCATTGCATTTTTGTAAATATTCAAAATGAGAATACCTAAACCATAAAAGGATGTTTTGTCCATTGATAGAAAATATATTGTTGCAATAAGCTTACTATAATCTACCGTAGGTCTGTAATGCAAAGTTAATCAATTTTGAATGTGTGCCAATGCAGAGACATATGCCAAGAGACCAAATGCTCTCTGTATGCTTTATGTAACCTACAGAATATAGTGTAAACCGCTGGAGCGGTGACGCACTTGATAAATCTCACAAAATCACCACAAGGTGGCAGGAGAAGCACACTGTATTTAAACTTGCAAACAAGACTTTAAAAGAATAAACCATCACTGACAAAATGCTAAGCTGTGCAAATGAAACATTATTTTATTTTAATTCATATATAAGCTTTATGGCATAACTTTGGTTTCTTAAAGGAGATTGTTACTGTAATTTGAAATGCATTTAAAATAGTATATTGTACCAAACTGACCCATAATCACTAAATAGCATGGAGGGAATATCTGTACAATGACTGGTGTCACTCAGTTGGTCCTTGTTTTCTTCGTGAACTACTAGTTAGAGGCACCCTGGGAGCAGACATTTTGTGTAGAATTCTTCTTGATGTGGCATTACAAAGTTCTACTCCAGTGACATTGTGAACGCAACAAATATAGACAGAAGGAAATTGTATTATATGCAATTATTTTAATGGTTTGCCTTGTACAAAGCAAGTTATTTTCTAAATGCATAGAATTACATAGAATTTACAGCACAGAAACAGGCCATTCAGTCCAACTGGCCTATGCCGGTTTATGCTCCACACGAGCCTCCTCCCACCGCTCTTCATCTAACCCTATCAGCATAACCTTTTATTCCTTTCTCCCTCATGTACTTATCTAGTTTCTCCTTAAATGCATCTATGCTTTCACCTCAACTACTCCTTGTGATAGCAAGTTCCACATTCTAACCACTCTGAGTAAAGGAGTTTCTCCTGAATTCCTTATTGGATCTATTGGTGACTATCTTGTATGTATGGCCCCTCGTTTTGGACTCCCCAGAAGTGGAAACATTTTCTTTACATGCATACAGTAAGAAAAAAAGAATGTAGGACACAGGACCGTACTGTGAAAAATATTCCAGTTGTGTTCTAAAAATGGTGGAATGGGCGGACACGTGGCAGATGAAATTTAACACAGAAAAGTGCGAAGTGATATATTTTAGTAGGAAGAACAAGGAGAGGCAATATAAACTAAAGGGTACAATCCTAAAGAGGGTGTATGAACAAAGAGACCTGGGGGCATATGTGCACACATCGTTGAAGGTGGCAGGGCAGGTTGAGAAAGTGGTTAAAAAAGCATACGGGATCCTGGGCTCCATAAATAGAGAAGTCGCACAACATCAGGTTATAGTCCAACAGCTTTATTTGAAATCACAAACTTTCGGAGCACTGCTCCTTCGTCAGGTGAAGTGAAGAAATACATATGGGCACAGCATATATAGTCAGAGAACATTGCCAGACGACGACAGTTAATCTTTCTAACTGCCCTTTATCACACCTCGGCAGAGAGACAATCACGGCAATCAAAGGTGTGGATGGTGTCCAACCAGGTCAGTCAGGAAGACATTACATCAAAGACGATAGCCAAATACAACAAAGACAAGAGGTGGGGTCACAAGGGGTCAAATGTGGCAGATGCTGGAGTCTGTATGGAAAACAAAAAACTTTAAACTTTTTACTTTTTTTTACTTTACATATCAATGATTAACACACTTGTATCAAAATCCTCTCTCCGCTATTTTATTGGCCGTATTAACCCACTTATTTTAAATGGGTTCATGCCTCTGTAAAAGTAGCACAGAGAGAAATTTAATGTATGCAGATGTGTACAGCACATAACATCACCGATAGTTATTTCCAGGCTCCTGTCTTCAAGCAAGTCTGACTGGTAACATCCTTGAACTGTGCAAAAGAAGATCTGATAACTTCATGCCCATGTATTAAACACTTCATGCACATCAGACAATATTTTGCAGATTTATAAGTATTTATTTTATAGAAAGGAGGAATGAAACCATACTTCAAATGTTGATTTAATACCACAAATATTTAGCAATCAAAATTGATCCAGAATCATTAGTGAGCTTGTTTTAGTCCATTCAGTGGTTTCATTAGTAGGTTAATTGTTGATTTCCTATGTGTGGTAGCTGTGATTAATTCAAATTCACAGTACAAAAATGTAGTCGTGATAATAACACCCAAAGTTGATTTTATATTTTGAAACAATCTTGAACACTAATAATGCAAAAACACAATCATGGACAAGATGATTCCATCTGCAGTGTTTACTGAATGATTCATTACTATAATAGTTCTATAAATCAGAAGTTTCATATATTGCAGTAAACATACAGCTGATTTATGAATAAGAAGTTATAAACTGTGGCACCTTAACAATAAGCATCTGAAGTGTTTCACTTCCTCTGTCCCCTTACACAGCCAAAGCCTAGACATTATGCTGTGAGATTAGCATATGACTGTTTAACTGAATCAAATGAAATAATGTTGCCCACTATTTTAATGACGGTGCGAATTTGTTTAACAAGTTAAAAAAAGTCGACAAAGTAATGTCATATGAACTCATTAAGCATTCATACATTAAAACCAAAATGTAATTTTCAGTTTATGTCTTTCTAATGTTCACCTTTAACCAAAGAAATTGACTGATCGTTATAGGTAAAAGTCATTGATACATTTCAAACCCATCCAGAAAGTATCCCCAAAGCATAAAACTATATTTACTCCACCAGCCACATTTATTTTCATTCAAATGTGGTATGAAAACATCAATGCAACATTTTACAAGTTAAAAAAAGCCTCCTGGGTCAATGGAGTCCAATCCAAGAAAGTCAGGGCTGGGTGAGGTTGGCCTATTCAATGCCAAAGTTCTTTTTCTACAACACTGAGGCTGTCTGGATAGGCTACTAGTCCTCTCTACTGGAGGGGCACGAGAAGAGTTGCGACACTTAAGCAAGACTGCCTTGTGAACACCAATAAACTGAAACTGCTATAGCTGCATGTCAGCATTCTGAATCACATTTTTATTACAACTATTCCATTGTTTTGGACCTTTGTTTGAATGTGGTGTATACATATCCCATGTTATGTGACAGGTGCAGTTGAATAAGTGATTGAGAAAGGAAGGAATATAGATTAGTATGTGTGAACTACAAGCATATGGCTGAGGAAGATTGTGTAATGAGCAATATGCACAATATATCAGAGTTATTTAAACAGAAGTATGCTCTCTGCTCTTTATGCACTATAAGTTTATGTAATAATCTAGGGTTCAAATTGTGTGCTATATTAGTACCAAGACATTAGCCCATTTAAATAGAGGACAAAAGAGTTCCATATAAATACGTTGCTGATATTGTACAGTGTAATTTCAACCCATAGCTCCATTTAGATAAAAGCTTTTAAAAACAAAATGCAATTTATAAAGTGATGGTGGGTTTTATAAACATATTGGCCCTGAAATTGCGGTGTCTGTGACGGCATACTCTCTGAGTATTCCCTTTGAAATGCCCCACAAGTTCCAGATTTTCGCATGCGCTTGTGTATGCGCGAAATCCGGAACTTGCAGTCTGTCAACGTACGCATTGACAGGCCATCCGTGGGGGGTCCGAAAAAGCAATCGCTGCTGCAGAGTTGGGCTATTTGCCCAGTGACTGGCCAGCAATTGCCCACGTAGGTCTTACGGTTGATGCCAGCCAGGCACAGGGCCTGCTTGCATCAGCGTAAGGGGTTACCTAAGGCTTACATTAAACATTTTTATATCCTAAATTATGCACATGCACTTTATTAAATGAGTTTATGCAAATATTGGCCTGGATTACGGTCTTAATGATGTATAAAATTATTATCAAAAAATTAAATTTTTATTCAGGTTGGTGCAATGAAGGATCATATGAATAAAATTGCAATTATGTACATTGTATAATTATTAGATTTGGGGATTCCATTGCATATCATTAGGGGATTCCCTTCGTAAATGATTGAAATGGGATTCTCCTTTGTCATTGGAGAACTCACGACTTCTGACGAAGGGTTTGACCCGAAACGTTGACTCTGTTTCTCTCTCCTCGATGCTGCCTGACCTGCTGAGTGTTTCCAGCACTTTCTGTTGTTATTTCAGATTCCAGCATCCGCAGTATTTTGCTATGGGGTAAAAAGCATCTTTAGTTCCTGGGCTCGGTAGAGTCCAAACCATGAAAGTCATGGGCTGAGTGAGGTTGGCCTATTCCACGCCAAAGTCCTTTTTCTACAACAGTGGAGCTGTCTGGCTAGGCTACTAGTCCTCTCTACTGGAGAGACATGAGAGTAGTTGCTACGCTTAAGCCTTGTGAATACCAGGAAATCAAAACTGGTACAGCTGCAGGTCAGCATTCTGAATCAGTTCAAAAAGTCTTCATGGAACATCAATTTGGAAGCTTCACACATCATGGGGCAGATTTTCCTGTCCATTACACCCCACGTGCACCAGTTGGCAGTGTGTTATGAACAAAAAAATGAATGCAGACCCATTATGTTGGAGCCCTGCCCCTTTTGCGCATTGACACGCATTTCCTGTGGCCACATAGGCGGGCATAGTAAGCTGCTACTTAAAAGAGATGGAGGCATATAAAGGAGCTAGAAATGATGTGAAAGAAATATAATAACACCTTCTCTGTTATTTTCCTGAACAACCCTGGACATGCAGCAGTTTTGAACAACAATCAAATAAATTGGACAGTCTGAGTTGCTAGGCTGCACCCTGAGGTTGAAAAGTCTTTAAGGGAACAGCCAACAACTTAAGTCCCGATCTTACCTGGGAGACACGCTGGGAGCGGGGGGCCCGCTATCGCGTGGGAAACCCGGAAGTATGTTGAGCACGTCTGTCAGTGGCTTTTTAATGCAGCCATCTCATTATCATTTTACTTCCGGGTTTCCCGTCCAATCAGCGGCAGCGGGCATGATGAGGACCCACATGACACGATCTCAAGTCCATTATTTAAAGGGACAATCCAAAGATGCAAGTTGGAGGTGTTGGAGTTCAGGAAAACAGCGGAGGAAGTTGAGGAATGGAAGCGAGACGTTCAAAGGCTGCAGCCCATTTCAATGATGCCTCCCTGTGCTGCACTGTTGGAGGTGCCATCTTTCGGATGAGACGTTAAACCGAGGCCCCGTCTGCTCTCTCAGGTGGACGTAAAAGATCCCATGGCACTATTTCGAAGAAGAGCAAGGGAGTTATCCCCGGTGTCCTGGCCAATATTTATCCCTCAATCAACATAACAAAAACAGATTATCTGGTCATTAGCACATTGCTGTTTGTGGGACCTTGCTGTGCGCAAATTGCTGCCGCGTTTCCCACATTACAACAGTGACTCCAATTCAAAAGTACTTCATTGGCTGTAAAGCGCTTTGAGACGTCCGGTGGTCGTGGAAGGCGCTATATAAATGCAAGTCTTTCTTTTTTTTCTCCCTGGATGTGCTGCTGGGGGCTGTGAGGAGCCAGAGGGAGATACTATTCCCCAGCAATGGAGGAAGAAACCTGCGGCAAAGACCAAGAAGACTTGGTTGGAGGTTGCCGAGGAGGTCAGCGGCAGGAGCGTAGTGTCACACTCCTTGGTGCAGTGCAGGAAGCGCTTTAATGACCTAATCAGGAAAGGTGAGTACAGACACACATTCACCTACCTCCTGCTGTACACATCACCCCACCCTCTCACTCTGCCTTCTCAAGCTACTCCATCACATCACTTTTCATGCTCACTTACCTTGCAGGTGCACCATCCCTCTCTGTTTGTGCACTTCCTCACATCCTCATCTATCCATCCACCACTGACACTCACCCTCATCTTTATTAAATTTCATGCCTCTCCCTCATAGTCACCCTTACCAAAGGCTCGCCATCCATCGGATGTACACATAGGTCTGTTCTTTCCCTCCTCACAGGAGAAGAGAGCACAGAACACCAGAGACAGTCAGAGAACCGGAGGTGGCCTTCAAGCCAGCTTGCAACTCACAAGTGCAGAGGAGGAGGTGCTGGAGATTAGCGGAATCTCTGCATGCCTGGCCGCTGGAGTTGGGGAGATAACCTCCCAGCTACCTGGTGACACAATTAAATATCAGATAGCCAAATGTCATACGCCACTCAGTCATGTTGACTTGATGCCAACAGCGAGTGAAATATGATCATGTTCATAATAAGAAGTTGCAACGTTCTCACCTCATTCATGTCTTTTATCTCCCACAGGACTTTCACGTGTGCAGCAGGAGTTGGTGGAGGTCGCGGACGAAGATTCCTCAGAGAAGCTCAATTGTTCTGAGGGAGCACCTGTCACAGGATTCATGCATACCATGCATCAGCTCAGATACTCGCACTTCGGTGGAATCAGTAAGAGAGATAGTTGGGTTTTCACCTGGTGACTCAGACTTTACAAGTGAACAAGAGCAGATGGCGATGGCAGGGACAGCAGTGGAGAGTCCACATCGAAGGGTGCAGCCCTCTCCAAGCTCTGCTCTGCTGGACATGGACGCTGTATCCCGGGGGTTGTCGATGAAGAGAATGATCATTGAGCAGCAGCAGAGAATGCTTAATGTACTGACAGGCCTTCCAAGCACACTGTCCACGATGGCAGAGAGATTGGAGGAGTCTGCCTCAAGCTGATTAGGTTGATGTTGCATGGCACTGCGTTGCTGTTTTCTTGCATGGCTAGACTGGCCAATCGCACGAGTCCATGCAGGCTTTCAGCAAGGGCTTGCAGGCTCTGGATGCCACCTTAAATAGGATGACAGATTCCCTAGCTTTGGCCCTACAGCGCCCCACTGATCTACAGCAGAGTGCTCTCCAGCACAGTGGTAGCAGTGAAGTGCGGCTGGGCCATGAGGGAGATGGTGGTGAAAGGGGACATGGAAGTGGGGATTCAACTCAAAGAGCTTCCTCGTCTCACCCGTTGCCCCCCCCCCCCCCCCCAACACCCCCTCAGCTGCCTCATGTACTGATGGACAAGTCTGCCCCTGCACAGGTGCAGGTGGAGCAGTCTTTGGTGGTGGGGGGGGGGGTGGGGGGGCCTTCACGGGCTCCAAAACCCAGAGGATGTCAGCCAAAAGCATCTCAACAATTAGCAGGGATCTGAGTAGCCTGCCACTACTACTGCTCAAGCTGCAGGGGTTGCACCATGTAGGAGCGCTAGGAAAGGGAAGATTAAAGATTTGTATTTGCATAGGGGTATGCACATGGGTGTCTTAGACAATGTTATATTGTTAAGTTTGTGGCCACAAAATTGGAGCCTTTAGCGCCGGTCGTTAAGGCCGATTTGGAAGAAAAAATGGCGGCTGCCTCGCTTCCGCCCGCTTCCGGTCACCATTTTGGCCGGTCAGCAGCGCTGCCATTGCCTGAGCTCACTGCAGATATTTAGATGAGGCAGATCGTGATTTCAATGAGTGTGCAACGCTGATTTGGCGCAAGATCTGCCATTTTTGATGCCATCCTCTCCTAATCACGACCAGCTGACCAGGCGTTCAGCAGCAGAAAGGACCCACCAACAGTGCTATTTAAAGGGATCATCAACAACTTGCAGCTGACTTGCTTTCTCAGTTCTACTGGCTCTGTGTAAGTTTGTGCAACTGTTTGGAGCATTCTAAAGTAATTTAAAGTTGCTGAGGTGACAGGGAGTGTTGCTGCAAGTGGAGAACGCCTTGCTTCTCATTTAAAGGGTGCTGTTCACACCACTTGCTCCCAGTCATGGGGGCTCTACTTGCAGTCCCCCTCGCGCTCGAGTATGACAGGGAGATGGAGTGGAAGCAGCGAAGAAGTGGACAAGATGTTCGCAGAGGAGGAGGAGGAGGGGAAGGTGATCTCTCAGCAGGAGGCCTTACCCACCTAGGGTCTTCCAAGAGCACTTCTCCTACCTGCACCTAAGCCAGGAGCAGTGTATTAGGAGGCTCCGCTTCACCAAGAAAGTGGGCACAGAACTCTGCCACCTCCTTAAACCAGACCTGCAACCTCAGAGCAGGGCGACGACGGCTCTCCCAGTGGCCCTCAAAGTCACCGTGGCCCTCAATATTTTCACCATCTGATCCTTCCAGTCTGGAGAAGGTGACTTAGCTAACATCTCCCAGTTTGCCTTCCATCGCTGCATCCGGGAGGTCATGGAGGCTCTGTACTCCAGGAGAAGGGACTTCATTGCTTTCTCTCTGAACAGAGAGAAGCAGGAGGAGTGCGCATGTGGCTTTGCCAGGGTATCGGGCATCTCCATGGTGCAGGGCACCATCAACTGCACACACGTGGCTTTGCGGGCGCCGCATACCAATCCTGAGACGTTCCGTAACCACAAAAGCTACCACTCACTTAGTGTGCAGTTGTTGTGCGACCACGCCCAGCGCATCATGATGGTGAATGCCCGGTATCCTGGCAGCAGTCATGATGCCTTCATCCTGCGCCAGTCCAGTATGCCAGCAATCTTCTAGCCACCATGTCAAACCCGAGGGTGACTGCTTGGCGACAAGGGCTATCCGCTCTACACCTGGCTGATGACTACCCTCCGCAACTCACTCATATAATGACAGCTATTCTGGCACAAGGAACCTCATCGAGCAGACCATTGAGGTGCTAAATCAATGGTTCCGCTGCCTTGACCGCTAGGGAGAAGACCTCCAGTACTCGCTGGAGTGGGTGTCCCATTTCATGGTGGTCTGCTGCATGCTCCACAAGTTGGCCATCATGAAGGCCCTTACCACCACGGGTTCTGGGACCACCTCAGGAGGAAGAGGAAGAGGAATAGGAGAAGGAAAGGAGGAGGCAGACAGCAGATCCCCATTCCAGACGGGCAGTCCATGAGCGCCTCATCCGACTCCAGTTCCAGAGAATGAAACCCCAGATCCCTGTTGCTCACCACTTCCCCATCTTACCATCCCTCGGAACATCACAGCATCCTCCTGGGCACAAAGCTGAAATGAGAGCCACCACAAAACAAACATTCCAAACATAATTTATAAATTTATCAAATGCAAATCAAAAGAACAAAGTCAACTAATTGCCCTTGTGCATAAGAACATAAGGATTAGGAGCAGGAGTAGGCCATACAGCCCTTCGAGCCTGCTCCATTCAATAAGATCATGGCTGATCTTCGACATCAACTCCACTTTCCCGCCCGATCCCAATATCCCTTGATTCCCCTAGAGTCCAAAAATCTATCTATCTCAGCCTTGAATATACTAAACGTCTCAGCATTTACAGACCTTTGGGGAAGAGAATTCCAAAGATTCACAACCCTCTGAGTGAAGAAATTCCTCCTCATCTCAGTCTTAAATGGCCGACCCCTTATCCTAAGATTATGCCCCCAAGCTCTAGACTCTCCAGCCAGGGGAAATAACCTCTCAACATCCACCCTGTCAATCCCCCTCAGAATCTTATATGTTTCAATGACATCACCTCTCATTCTTCTAAACTCCAGAGAGTATAGGCCCAATCTACTCAATCTCTCCTCATAGGACAACCCTCTCATCCCAGGGATCAATCTAGTGAACCTTCGTTGCACCGCCTCGAAGGCACGTATGTCTTTTCTCAGATAAGGAGACCAAAACTGTGCACAGTACTTCAGGGGCTGGATTTTCCCTGAGGAGGCGGGATGGTGGCGGGAGAGCTGGTTGGCGGGTTCTGGTCCTGCTCCCGTCTGCAGCCGCTCTCTCAAAAAGATTTCACGTAGATTGGCCTCATTAAGCCCGCCCTGCGGGGTTCCTGGCCAATTAACAGGAAGCGGGTCTGATGATGTCATTTGATGACGTGTCATCAGCCAGTTTCCTTAAAGGGACCACGGCCACATTGATTTTGGCAGTTGTGCTGTCAGTGTTCTGCAGCATTGAGGGGCTGCAAACACTGACAATCACTGCACAAAGGTGCACATCTGCACCCAGGCTCACGCATGACTCCCTCCATATGCTTATGGAGGGAGTCACAGCATGCAGGGAGATTCTCTTCCCTTCCCATGGGCAGAAGAGACCTCCCCAGGAGATCAACGCAGTCTGGTTGCACATTGCACAGGAGGACACAAGCAGGGATGTCGTCAGGAGTGCCTGGCTGCAGTGGTGCCAACCTTTCAATGATCTCAGTGGATCACGAAACGTTACTGCAATGCCACACTCAAACTCACCCTGCTGTGCCACTCATCACATCCCCATTACTCTGCCTTCCCTATCCTACTCCTGCACATCCTTACTCACACCAATTTACCTTGCACCTCCACCCATCCCTCTCTATCTACATTATCACTTCCCCATCTCACTAGCCACCCCTCACACTCACCCTCATCCTACTGCAAGCATACCAACTAACAACACACAAGGGTAGGCACTTGAGAGGTTTAGCCAATGTTCATGTGAAGTTTCTGGTAATGTGTTGTCATACAGTGAAATCTATATTTTCAACACTTCACCTTATTGGACATATCTGTGCGCACCTTGAGAAGTGTCTTACTGAGTTCCAGTGAATGTTGAGACATAACTTCCCTGAGTGTGAATGGAATGGCTTGGACATTATAGGGATGCTTTATGGTGCTGGTGTGGGATGGTGTCAACCTGGCACATCATGTGGCAGCCAGGATGTACAGCGTCAAGTGAACTAAATCTGGCCATGGTGATGCCATCGCTGGCCTCCCAGGCAGCAATGTTGTCAGGGGCTGATGCACTGTGTCCTGTGCAGCATTAGGTGATGGCGGAGGAGGTTGGTGATGTTGTTGGTGATGTTGGTGTGCCTGGTGATGTTGGTGTTGGGGCTGATCGTGGAAGGATTCAGAGGACCAAGGTGTGATTTATTCAAGGGCACCGATGTTGCTGGAATAGATGGCAGCTGAAGTTGAGCTGACAGAAGCGATCTGTCAATGGTGAGAGAGGTTGTTCGAATGAGGTGGCACTGGATATACAGTTGGCTCTAAACACTTGCAAGCTAAAGAAATCTCTATATGTCTTACAAATGCAGTAACCAACAATTTCTGCGCTCTGAAACTGAACATCTGCAACATGGCATCCTTTATACCACTTCTGCAGCTGTCAGGTTATCAGATAAATCAAAGCAGACTCAGACAGGGTGAGCTGGCGTGTTCCCCGAGCAGCGGGTAACCTGTGGGGGAACACATAAAATTGCAAGGTGGGCTCAAAATAGCATTAAATTGGCTGTTAACAAGCCTTTAAATGATATAAATTGTCTCCCCCGCTGCTTGGTGTTGGGTCAGTTCTGCGCAGACCCAACACCTGGGAGACTCGCGTGTCGGCGGGTTGACAGCGGGTTTCCTACCCGCTGTCAATCTTTGCTATTTTGACAGCAGACCCGCCTCCAAACCCGCCCTCTGAGCGCCAGCAAAATCCAGCCCCAAGTGTGGCCTCACCAAAGCCCTGTACAATTGTAGCAAGACTTCCTTACTCTTGTACTCCAACAATACTGCAATACTTGTACTGCAATAAAGGCCAACATGCCATTTGCCTTACTAATTACTTGCTGTACCTGCATGCTAACTTTCTGTGTTTCCTGTACGAGGACACCTAAATCTCTCTGAACACCAACATTTAATAGTTTCTCACCATTTAAAAAATATTCTGTTTTTCAATTCTTCCTATCAAAGTGAATAACCTCACATTTCCTCACATTATACTCTCTCTGCCACCTTATTGTCCACTCCCTTAACCTCTCTATATCCCTTTGCAGGCTCTTTGTGTTCTCCTCACAGATTACTTTCCCAGCTAGCTTTGTATTGTCAGCAAACTTGGATACATTGCACTCGGTCCCTTCATCTAAGTCATTAATATAGATTGGGGGAGAAATTGGCCTCCTTTGCGCCTCCCATTAGCGCCTCCACTGCTGGTGCTGTTACTGGTCATCTTGGTCCTCATATGAGGTCCATTCTAGGCAGCATAAGCAGCATCCATCCTGATCTGATAGATCAAACCTCCAAAGCATAGATCAAACCTCCAAAGTGTGGAAGAAATCTCCAAAGTGTAGCAAGTCAACTTCAGCAAAAGTACCGTAAACACCCTTTCTGTGAGTACTGAGCACTTATTGGCATATTTCCCTGAGATTGATTGACCCCTCAATTGATGCCATGCGTGCGCCTTGCATTTCAGGAAGCACAGGAAACCTATGGACCCAACTGACAGCTGTGTGTCTATGAGGGAGCTCTTGAACTCTTTGAGCACAGGTCTGAGATAGTCCAGCTCAGGTGCAACCTGCCTCTGGCCATTTTTCTGGCTTGTGAAGTCATCACAGAGGTGGCGGAATGATATGGATTTGTTGTGGGAAAAGGCATCATCTGTCGCCAGTATACACCTGCCCCTGTCCAGGGCTCCATATCACTATGACTACTAATCTCTAGGCAAACAGACCCCATGGCATCTTGCATCACACCCCTGCACATGTGGGTTGTGGATTTCTCTACATTAACTGCTATATGATAAAAGCTGTGCGGCATGTGTCCCAAAGATTCCAGCATTCTGTCATGCTCAGAAAAGATCCTTCTTCTAAAAGCTGGGCCCCAGACATCAGGATACCTGTGCTCATAAGCTGCAGATGGATGTGAGATGACTCTTTAGCCAGCTGCTTCAGTGCAATTCCTCCTGTATGACCATCACCTGCTTCTTCTTATTTAAGTTCTGTGTTTCACCCAGTGCGTTGTCCTCAGATGCACCTGCTGAATCCTCTGGGTTGAATGTACCTATGCTGCTGCTTGAGTGAGTGAAGGTGTTGTGTGAGTTCTATGGTTGTTCCTGGTTGATGGCTCCTGACCCAGTTTCTTTTGTCAAAGCTAGACACGGAAGGAAAAAAAGTGTAACCAAGAGGTCCTCATTAAAATTGGTGCCATGTGGCCTTTACTGAAGTATTAGCATTTACCTTCTGTACAATGAAACTTTGGTATCGGAAAGTATGAGATTGAAATGACTGAAATGGAGTAAGTACAAGTGTTACAAGCTCTGAGCTGAGCCATACCTCCTGTTTATTTTAAATTATTCATTTATGGGATGTGGGCATCGCTGGCAAGACCAGCATTTATTGCCCATCCCTAATTGCCCTGGAGAAGGTGGTGGTGAACCGCCTTCTTGAACCGCTGCAGTCCGTGTGGTAGTTAGGGAGGGAGTTCCAGGATTGTGACCCAGCGACGATGAAGGAACAGCGATATACTTCCAAGTCAGGGTGGTGCGTGACTTGGAGACTTGTGACTTTTCAAGTCTCAAACCTATATTTTGAGGATCTGCTTCTCAAAAGAGAGAGGTTGCAGCTTGGCTGGTTCTCCTGTAGTCATTCTCTCCTGCTTGCTATCCACTGCCTTATACTATGAAAGCTGAGGCATTGGTTGAATAGTTGACATTAGTAGCATGACATTTCCCAAACCCATATGTCAAGGTGTTGTTCATAGATACTGAAGTCAGAAACCTGAAGCATGCAGGTGCTGTTAGATGAAAGGAGCTGATCCATGCAGGCTGCTACAGAAGGAGGCTGGAGCTGGGCAAGGGAGGTGATTAGAAATGTTCATTGCAGTCTAATGGGAAACTGTGGTTGCTGGAGAAATTGTGAAAGAATGCATGGGTAGGGCAGAACAGGTCATGACACTAATAGTTGCTACACTTGATAACTATGTGGTGACAGTGCAGCCCCCTACCTTGTCACTTCTGGTCACTGAACTTTCCCCAGCATTGAAATTAGGGCCTCTGCACAATGCTTCTGACATTCACTATAATCAACCACATCCTACCAGGCTCTCTTACCCACCCTTCAGTTCACCTAACTGCCATTGCATGGAAACATGAGGTCTACCCTGAGCTGCACGCACTTCCTCCTCAAAGCAGGGTATCCTGATGTTGCCACGACTACTCCTGTACATAGTCTTCAGCTGCTGACAAAGCCATTATACCAAAAGCTGGTTTCCTTTTGAAGTTGCTGCAGTCCAAGAGTTTCTGGGGGTGAAATTCGTCATGGGCGGTTGCACAAAATGGGAAATAGTGAATCCGCAGCCCGTTGGCGATTCTCTATCGCTCTTTTTGCTCTACTGCCCTAAACAAATTTCACCACCCCCCCAATCGCTTATTGACGGAGCTCTGAAACGGAAAGACTCGTCCTGCCTGATGCACGTCCATGACATTCAAATTAGCTAAATCCAGAAATATAGCCAGGTTCAATGGTGTTCAAGTTAGGTGCATACAAAGTGCACACAGCCCCACTTCTGCTAAATTTGTTTTTCCTACTATGTGATTGGTTTACTGTTTCTACTCTGAAAAACAACCAATCAAAAAAGTAGGATTTCAGCCTACAGTAAACAACTTCAACATGAGCTTACAATTAGTCACTAAGGGTGTAAAACACATTGTGCAGATGGGACATTTTGGGATAGGAAGTAACAAACAAAATTAGGAAAAAGGCAAAACATAAGAATTTTTTCCCCTATATTATCAGGTTGCAGAATTTTTTTAATTTCTTTATTAATTTTTATATTTGACCAATTTTTCATTCATGACCCCCCATTCCGACTATCATTCAGGTGATCCCTGACTGAGATAGATGCCTTTGCACACACCTCGCAAGCTAGGCCAGCTTGGCTCAATTGGAAGCAGTCTCACCTTAAGAGTCAAAAAGTTATGGGTTCAAATTCCACTTCATACTTCATTTTTCAATCAGAGTTACCGTACTCTATTTTGATACATACTTTGCACCATCAATATACATTTCGGGCCAATTTTCCTGATGGCCATCCTAGCTGGCATGTGATAGGGCAGTATACTGGAGGTGTGCTGCGCCTGCTGAGGGAGAAGTGCAGCAGAATTTATTGGCCTGGGCCATTTGAATGGGCTGGTTGCCCTTCTGGCACAGGCCCATCTCTGCCAAGGCGGGTGGAAACAGGAGTGCAGGCTTCGGGACTCCTGGCTGGCGAAAGGTCTGGATGGCCAAAAACTATGCTCGGGGGCGAAAGAGGTAATAGCTGACCTGCAACCAGTCTTTGAGGTGCTTGCCGGACTCCAGCAGACCTTTCAGTCTATGGAAGGTCCCAGCACAAGCCCCACCACCAACTCTTTGGGGTGCCATTTTGGTATCACAAAGTGGAAAGTGGGCGGGAAGTTCAAGAATGGCTACTTGGCAGCTCATTTAAATGTTACTCCAGTTGTAGGCCCAGTACTGCCCATTCGAAATCTCCTCAGAAATGTCGGAGCAATGTACTGGGAGCAGAGACCTGATGCCGTTTCTTTGCATTCCCCAAGTACAGTGAAGAGGTAAGTTTAAAATATTTATTTTAAAAAGAAAACCCTGTGGCATCAGAGGGAGCATGAGGTAATTAGAATATGTTTAATGGAGATTCTACTGCACAATAAGAATTTAAATAAATGAAGTGTAAACTGTTACAACTGGTAAAGCTAAATTGTAAAGAGCAAATATATAGGCTACAAAAGGAATTAAAGGATTCAAATGATTTGCTGAAAGATCACAGTTGATGCATTTATGTAGGCTGATTAGACTAATTGGCCCTATTTATAGTTTAACTTCTAATTATGGGGCTGCTTAAAGAAGCCTTCATCCCTCTTTAGGGTGATTTTCAAGCAGGTTGTCTATCTGGAACAGCCAGAAACAACCTGCTCCAATGATTCAGTTTTGGAGGTTATCATTCTGGCTGCTATGAAAATTAACATATATTTATTTATTTTTTAGAACCATAGCCCCTAAGGGTCACCAATATATTTCTTTATTAATCATTGCACATTATTTATGTACTCCATTAAAAAAATAAATCCTTGAACAATTCTATGGGAGATCCACTGGTTTAACTGACTTTTAATGCCATGCTAGGTATGAAGGTATTGAGATGCATCTTGCATCCAGGTAAACTGGGGGGTAGCTAAGAACCTTCAAGGAGAAAAGAAAGATGGAAGGAGGTGAGGAGTTCCACAGTTTTGAGATCCTGGGAAAGAATGAGTTAGAATAGGAGGTGAGTCTTTATTTCAACCCAGAGAAGATAACACAATCTGGTTTTTTTTTGATGGAAAAGACTGTATGATAAAGTTTAACATTAAGCAATAACATATGAGCAGAAACACTGGGATCCGATAGAAATGTAATTTTTATAAACTGGGGAATTTAATCACCTTAAGGCTAAGGATTCTAAAGTGTCATTAAAACAGCTTCTTGAAGCGGTTTCATATGATAATTGTTAATATATTCTGACTGTGCAATTTTCTGGTTATCAACTGTAGAATAGCACTTGACAAATATGCAGTGATTACTTTATAATCAGTAATCCTTAAGTGTGGATGTCATCACATATCAATTTTCTGGAACATCCCTGCCATCGTTGTCTGCCATGATATCTGATGGAAAAAAGGAACAAAATTATATAAGGCTTTCCACGTGAATTCTACATAAATATTTGAGACTTGCTTTTATGGCTAATAATGTCATATTAACTTCCTATTTGAAATTGCTGTACCATCAGTGACTCATTCACAGTATTCAAACTGTTCATTTACTATTAATGATATTATACAAAAATAACTTCTCTACACTTGCAAATTCCTCTCAACTGATTGTTAGTATCAAACTTATACAATATGTAGCATCTGAACATCTGTTTATTTTGTGCCGATCACCCCCCCTCCCCATCTTCCACCGCCCCCCAGGTTTACTGTTGCCCACTGCTAACACCCAAGGCCACTATCCACCCCCACTGGACTTCTGGATCCATTTCTGCTGGCTCCTGGTTGACTCTCTACACCTCCTTGGCCATCTCATTCCACTGGGCAACTTCTAGCAGCGTGTCCACTGATACTCAGCCCCTCAAACGGCTTCTGGATCCATTCCCTCTCCACACTGTCTCCGAACCTGGACACTGATCCACAGATGCTCCAAGCTGACTCCATGCTTCATACAAGTCAACTTCATTCCACCACAAGAGTTCTGACTCTCTCATATTCTCCCACCTTGTTCTCTGTTTATAACCATAACATGTCTCTCCTAATCTCTGCCCTGCCGATGTAACCTGAACTCCCTCTGTGTCCATTTACGAGCGGATTTTGTCTGCTGCTCTGGACTCAAGCCCATTTCTTCTAAATCATGAGGACCCAGCCATTGCCACCAGGGATTGGTGCAGCACCTGAGGAGGAGGAGGAGGAGGAGGAAGAGGGGGAGGAGGAAGAGGGAGAGGAGGAGGAGGAGGAAGAGGGGGGGAGGAGGAGGAAGAGGGGGGGAGGAGGAGGCGGAGGAAGAGGGGGAGGAGGAGGATCAGCAGCACCAACGTGGGAGGGAGGCGCACAATGTTGCCACTGCAAGGGCCATCCGTGAACGGCTCATAAGACACCACTTCTAACCATTTACAGAGAAGAGGGCTTCTGGGATGAAGAAGCACATCATCACAAACATCCCGCACACCCTATTGCCGGGCAAAGCTGCAATGAGTCAAATCAGCAAAGATGTAAAGTAACAATAAAATGTTTTATTTATATTACAAACTCTGTCATTTATTCAGGACAAACAATTAGAAACAAACCCAACAATTCATGAACTAACAAAACTCATTCTCACAACATGGAGATAAACGGCAAAACAGTAAACATATATAATAACATCAACATCGAACTTTCCCACAAACATTCCCCCCTTTTATTTTAAGATTCTATTGTTGGGCCTTTGAGGGTGACCTCCATCCTCTGTGCACTTCCCCCCTTCCTACTCCTCCGTAATGTGGCCCCAGTGGCTGCAGCAAGGCTAGCCGAAGGCTGCTGAATGCTGGATCCAGAGACTGGAGATGGCCTTGAAGGACGCCCTCAACCAGCTCTGGGCCGGGAGGGCCCGGCTGCAGACTGCACCAACTCTGCATGGGCGGCAGCAGTCTGGGCTGCCTGGGTTACAGGCCGTGCCAAGTGCAATGGGGAAGTGGCAGTGGTGGGAGCAGGAATGCTGTCATCCTGAGAGAGGACAGCACCTTCCTGCTCGACCGACACACTGCCACTCCCACGGGGCAGTACCTCAGCATCCGGAGCAATCTGCTCCAGCACAGATTGCTGGCCTGCTGTGGTACCGTGAGATCCCCGGGGGAATGTGGGTGACCCAGCGAGGATGGCAGCAGTCAGTGCTTGCGTGACATTAATCTGAGACTGCATGAGAGCAGTCTGAGACTGGATGGCACCAGCCAATGACTCAATTGCAGCACTAAGCCGTTGCGTTGCGTCGGCCTGTGCTGCAATGGATCCTGCCACCTCACCCATTATTCGCAGCATGGGCTCTGGTTCCCCACGGTCTCTCTGCAATTCTGCAACGAGGCAAGGATGGGTTCAAGGGTTTGCGCACAGATGACAGCTGTGCTAGCGGCGGACTCCTCCACGCTCCTAGCCAGTGCATTCATGATGTCGGGCACCCTTGCCATTGCACCCATGAGCTCAGTGTGCATGCTCAAGGCCTGGATATTCATGGCCACAATGTCGAGGTCTTCATCCGAGTCCTGTGCAGCAGAACTCGCGCGCCTACTCACCCTCCGGGGAGATGGCCCCCGAGCTTCCCTATCCCCATGGCGTTGCTGCAGCCCGCTGGGTCCAGCAGCTTCGCCCCCATCAGACACTAACCCCCTGCTCCCCTCCAGGGAAGGCGTGGCCCCAGTGTCGGAAGTGTCACCCTCGGGACACACAGGCGGTGAGGCTCCGGCTTCCTCTTCCTCCTCGTCTGGCGCGTCGCTGCCACTGGCAGGCTGAGGGACAGGCTGGTTAGCTGGTGGTTCACTATCTGAAAGCAGGAAGGTACAAGAGTGGCTATAGCATGAGGGCAGAGGGGTAGGAAGGGAGCAAGGACTGGAGACAGTTGGACTGAAAGTGTAAAAGGCTGGTGTTGTGAGGGGGAAGTGGTATGAGAGAGGAGAGAAAGCTGATGAACATACCATTGCTGTTCCCAAGGGGGTCGACCTCTCCAGTGGCCACAGCACCTATGACCTGGCTGGCAACGATCCTGTGGACTCTGTCCTCCAACTCATTCAGGGGGTGTAGGTCCGCCGGTCCTCCTCCCGTGCGTTGTTGCTCCCGTCTGTTATGAGACAGCTTGGCCTGCAAGAAAAAGGACAGCGTGTGAGTGAGTGTGCAGCCATGTGTTTGGCAGATGTGCCTACCATAGTTGAATAGCCGTTAATGTGTGCAAGGTGTGGAATGTGAGTTTTATGAGATGGCCATAGTTCTTGGATGAGTTTTGGGCATTTGGGTTTTTAAACCGTCTGGCCACAGAGTGAAGTTGAGATGGAGGGATGTAGAGGTATTGAAAAGCAGGTACTCACCCTGACCACACGAGTGAGGTCATTGAACTTCTTACAACATTGGGTGTGGGTCCTTGGCACCAGGCTCCTCGAGGAGACATGCTGAGCCACCTCCCTCCACACCCTTCTAAATTCCCAGGGCAATGGCCTCCTGCCAATCTCAGGGAACAGCACTGCCCGTCGCCATTCCACAGCGCCAACCAGAGCCACCAATGCCTCGTCGCTGAAGCGCCGAGCTCTTTCTCTTGTCCTCTCCCTTATTGCTTCCAAGAGAAAATTGAATCCGAGGTCTCTCCAGGTCAAGATTCAAGGCTGCAATGAGCAGGGTGTGGCTGGCCAGCAAAATGGCCCCTCCCCTTTAAGAACAAGATGGCGCCAGTCTGTCTGGATTCCATGGTAACTGACATCGCCTGAGCTTTAGTAGCGTTCTGAGGTAGCGCCTCACTCCCCGACATTAGCGCCTTAAGAGAGGTGTGTAGCACCTGATTTACTGCTCAAATCATCTCCAGGGGCGATAGAGGCGAATTTTGCAGTCGGAGGCAATAATTAGCACCGGGTGCTAAATTTTGCACCCGGCCAATATTAGTGCCCCAAAATGGGCGATACCCAATTTTTCTCCCTTACTCTCTTCCAACCCGGTCATTCCTTCTTGTATAGCTCCCATCTTAGCTCCTTCAAGTCCAAGAGTTGAGCTTAACTGCCGCACAACTGATTTAGTCCTTCATCATCAAATCTGGCTGGGCGACATCAAGTGCTATGAAGTTTCATTGTTCTCTGCCAAAACTGTCCACTACCCCAGCATCATTCTGGCTTTTCTCCATTAACAACTGTCTCCTTAAACCCCTCTCCCCTCATGCCTAGGAGCTTATGGACTTCTTGCACTTGTTATTGGAGGTGAGGGTGGAGGGGGCACGAGAGAATGAGATCAACCATTCTGCTGCCTCTGCTTCCCCTTGCTAAGAAACCCAAACTTCCTCCCCAGACACCCTGCCCTAACCATGAACCCACTTCTTTCTTTACTTCGTCTGCTGTATCTTCATGCACTCTGAGCTCTGCTTGTCCATGGCAACCACTTCCTGCTCTCTCGACCCTATTCCCAGTAAACTGCTAACCACCCAACTTCCTTTTCTGGCCCCCATGCTAGATGAAATTGTAAATGGTTCCCTCTCCTCAGATATTACCCTCACCCCTTGATTTTAATACCACTGTAATTACCCCTTCCTCAAACAAATACCTTTGGCCCCTTTGTCTTTGCAACTACTGTCTACAAACTCTTTTTCCTCTCAAGTCCTTGAACCTTCCAAATTTGTGCCTATCTTTCCTGCAACTCTCCAATCAGGTTTCCGCCGCTACCACAGCACCAAAACGGCCCTAAGCCAAGTCACACATGGCATCCTCTGTGACTGTAACCATGGTGTATTATCCCTCCTCAACTTCTGCAGCCTCTCTGCAGCTTTTGACATGGTTGACCACACCATCCTCCTCCAACGGCACTCCGTTGTCCAACTCAATGGAATTTCTCTTGCTTGATTCCACTCATCTATCTGATCGTAGACAGCGTATTTCAAGCAATGGCTTCTCTTCCTGCCCCAACACCATTACCTCTGGAGTCTCCCAAGTATTTATCTTTGATTTGTTCCTTATCCTCATCTACATACTGCTCCTTAGCATCATCATCTGCAAACATGGGGCCAGCTTCCACATGCATGCTGATGACACACAGCTGTACCTCACCACTACCTCTCAAACCCCGCAGTGTTCAGTTCCATTCGCAACTCCTCAGATAATGAAGCAGTCCATGCCCACATGCAGCAAGACCTGGACGACATTCAGGCTTGGGCTGATAAGTGGCAGGTAACATTCGCGCCACACAAGTGCCAGGCAATGACCATCTCCAAAAAGCGAGAGTCTAACCACCGCCCCTTAACATTCAATGGCATTACCATCGCCGAATCCCCTACCATCAATATCCTGGGGGTCACCACTGACCAGAAACTTAACTGGACCAGCCACATAAATACTGTGGCAACAAGAGCAGGTCAGAGGCTAGGTATTCTGCGGTGAGTGTCTCACCTCCTGACTCTCCAAAGCCTTTCCACCATCTACAAGGCACAAGTCAGGAGTGTGATGGAATACTCTCCACTTGCCTAGATGAGTGCAGCTCCAACAACACTCAAGAAGCTCGACACCATCCAAGACAAAACAGCCCGCTTGATTGGGACCCCATCCACCACCTTAAACATTCACTCCCTCCACCACCGGTGTACCGTGGCTGCAGTGTGTACCATCTACAAGATGCACTGCAGCAACTCACCAAGGCTCCTTCGGCAGCACCTCCCAAACCCGCAACCTCTACCACCTAGAAGGACAAGGGCAGCAGGTGCATGGGAACACCACCACCTCCAAGTTCCCCTCCAAGTCACACACCATCCTGACTTGGAAGTATATCGCCGTTCCTTCATTGTCGTTGGATCAAAATCCTGGAACTCCCTCTCTAACAGTACCTTCACCACACGGACTGCAGCGGTTCAAGAAGGCGGCTCACCAACACCTTTGCAAGGGCAACTAGGGATGGGCAATAAATGCTGGCGATGCCCACATCCCATGAACGAATATTAAAAAAAAATTGCCTCTGCTTGTCCAATATGCTGCCTTGGATGAGCCGCAATTTCCTCAAAGTAAACATTGGAAAGACTGAAACCATCATGTTTGGCCCCCACCATGAATTACGTTCTCTTCGCACAGATTCCATCACCCTCCCCAGCCATTGTCTCAGGCTAAACAAGATGATTTCCTCAGCATCGTATTCAACACTGAACGGAGGTTCCGACCCCCATATCCTCGCAATCACAAAGACCAGCTACTTCCACCTCTAACATCACCCGTCTCCACTCCTACCGCAACTCATCTGCTGCTGAAACCCTCATCCAAGTCATTGGCACCTCCAGACTCAACGATTCTAATGCCCTTCTGGCAGGCTTCCCATCCTCCAGACTCTAATGGCTGGATTTTGCCATTGGTGTCAGGCGGGCTTTTTTTTTTAGCTATTTTGCCCTAATTGGCCAATTGCTTCCCAGCGTGTGCGCACCCCTGGCCCAATTAGTTTTTTGGGCCTGAAACTCGCCTCTGATGACATCATTTCTCCAGCTGCATTTAAGGGCTCCAAGCAGCCTTGGTTCATTTTCAGCCTATACGCTTGTCTGCATAATAGTGTTTGGAGCTAGTGGAATGTCGACTTCAAGGCCCAAGGCCTCACCACGCTTTAATGATGACTCACTCCATGCTGTGGTGGAGGGAGCCAGAGCACAAAAGGAGGTGCTCTTTCCATCCTTTGGGAGGAAAAAACCTCCCCAGCAGACCAAAGCTGTGTGGCTGCAAGTTGCCCAGGAGGTCAGTTCCAGATCAATGTGCAGCAGAACCTGGCTGCAGTGCCGAAAGAGGTTCAAAAACCTTGTCTGAACAGGCAAAGTGAGTATAGCATCACCTTTACCCTCATTCTGCTCCCATCTCCTCTCAGCACCATCACTCTGCATTGTCAACTTATTCCTACACATCCCACTTTACCCTTACATCCCTTGGAACCTTAACCATTCCCTCTCTATGTACACAATCACTTAACTATTCGACTATGCTGCCCTCACACTCCCTATCACTGTTATGCTATGACAACAACTAACAACACACAGGGAGGGCCCTTATTATTGGGCCCTCACTCCATCTTTGTGTCCTTCTAAGCATCTATGCTATGGATTATCTACACTCACTCCATCATTCTCACTCAAACTCCACTTGTGTCCCTCATTGCAGGAAGAGAGAGCCCGCAATAAGAGGGAAAGGGCAAAGACCAGAGGAGGGCCACCCTCAATAGCCCATCTCACCAGTGCAGAGGAGGCGGCCCTAGAGATCGTTGGCACCGAGGAGGATGTGGAAGTGGGGGACGGACAGACGGGCACATCAGAGCAAGCTGGTGACAGAATAGTTTTGCATCTCTCTCATTGACATTGCATGAGTGACTGATCTGGCTTCTGATGCTCAAACAGATTGACTTACGATCATCTGCACTATTCCATGTGCATGCTATGTTTATATCACATGTCTAACTCATGCCTTTACTCCCCCACAGGACCATCGACAGCCCCCCTCCCTACTGTCCAGGAGGAAGAGGCTGAGCCGGAAGACTCCTCAGAGGAAACTGCAACCTCTGAGGGCACAGCATCAGCAGAATTAAGCGCACCCAGCACCAGCGCAGATATGCACACCTCGGTGGGACCTTCGGGACATAGAGCAGTGTTGTCACCTGGTGTATCACAGCTCACAAGTGAGCATGGAGCAGATGGTGGAGACAGGACAGCAGTGGAGAGTCCTCGTCAGAGGCCGCAGGGCGCTCCCAGCTCTGCTCAGCTGCATGTCGACCCTGTGCCTCTGGGTCCATCCAGAAGGAGAGTGATGCTGGAACTCCAGGAACAGGTGCAGGAGTCTCTGGCAGGTTTTGTCTCCAGGGTCACTGCGAGTGTGGTGCGGATGGAGGAGTCCAACGCTAACATGAGCAGAGCCTTTGTGGAGGCATTGGTGCATGAATACATCACCGCGGAAAGGATGGCAACCTCCGTGGAAAGGATGGCTACCTCCGTGGAAAGGATGGCTACCTCCATGGAAAGGATGGCTATGGCCATGGAGGAGCTAAGTCACCAGAGTGTGGAAAACATGGTGAATGTTCAGAATAGACTGACATCTCTGGAGGAGCGATGGACAGCTATTGATCAGAGAAACCAGAGCTTCATGGAAGTCCTTTTGAGTAGGACTGCCAGTGCAGAAACGGATCATCATGGCCCCCCTGATGTGCAGCAAGGTGCTGTCAAGCCACTTGTTAGCTCTGAAGTGGGGCTGACCCATGAGAGGGATGTTGGTGACAGAGAACAAGGAAGTGGGGGCTCCTCTCCAAGCGCTCACGCTCCCATGCCACTGCGGAGCCCTCCGTCAGAGCCCCACTCGAGTCCTCCCCAACTGAGATGGGCGTCTCAGCCCCTGCACAGCCGTAGGAGGAGCAGACTGTTGGCGAGCCCTCACATGCTTGCAACCCTAGAGGACACCCGCCAAAGGTGTCAAAACAGGAGCAGCATGAGAGTGAGCAAGGGACCTCCACATCTGCTGAAGCCATAGGGGAAGCACCACGTAGAAGCACGCGTAAGAGGAAGATAATGCACAAGTAGTCACAATGGTAGTCACTTGGGTGTTCTGTTGTGTTTAATTGTTAAATGCCATCCTTTAGTCAATGTATTAAAATGAAGTGATGGCAAACTGTTGAAGTTCTGGATTCTGTCATTTCGGAAATGTACGTTCCACATTGAGGGCTCAGGGCGAATTGTATTTGTTATGATGGTGGTCAGAGTGATAGGAAGCCGCAGGTTCTTGTCCATTGTCTATGGTGTGGTAAGAAGGTGTCGGGCACATGTGTTTGAATGGGCAACTTAAGTAAGTCTAGGCAAGATGAGTGCATCCCTTGCATCCCGGGCAGCAATGTGCTGGCGTGCTGCTGCAGCTGGTTGATGCGCATCCGCAAGGTCTTCATTCTCCTCTTCCTCCTCCTCATCCTCCTCCTCCTCATCTGAGGAGGCTATGCGCTGAGCCACTTGTTCCTCAGGCAGCTGCAAGCCATGATGCTGTGCGATGTTGTGCAGTGCACAGCAGACCATGATGATTCTGGAGACCCTGGCTGCTGAGTACTGCAGGGCTCCACCTGATCTGTCAAGACATCTGAATCGCATCTTCAGCAAGCCGATGGTTTGCTCGATGATGGATCTGGTCAAAATCTGGCTGGAGTTGTAGTGCTCCTTAGCTTCGTTGGATGGCTTCCTGAACAGTGTCATTAGCCACGTCTTAAGGGGATAGCCCTTGTCTCCAAGTAGCCATCCCGAAAGTTGGTTTGGCAGATTGAAGAGCGGAGGCACACTAGACTGCCGCAGGATTAACGAGTCATGGCAACTGCCAGGGTACTTGGTGCAAACATGCAAAATATCCTTCTTGTGGTTACACACCAGCTGCACGTTGAGGGAGTGGAAGCCCTTGCGGTTGACAAAAAAAGCTGGGTTGTGATGGGGTGCCTTAAGGGCCACATGTGTGCAGTCTACGATGCCCTGCACCCTTGGCAAGCCTGCCATATTTGCAAAGCCAACCGCACGCGCGGTTATACTTGCTTCATCCATGGAGAAGTGTATGTAATTGTGCGCTTTTGCATCGGTTACCTGTGTGATGCAGATGTGTGCGGCCGACTGGGAGATGCCGCTGATGTCTGCTGATGATCCCTGGAAGGAGCCTGAAGCAAAAAAGTTGAGTGCGGTGGTGACTTTGACAGCCATTGGTAAGGGGTGTCCACCCACTCCTCTGGGCTCCAGGTGTTGGTGCAGCATTGCGCAGATGTCACCGACTACCTCTTGCAAAAGTCTCAGCCTCCTTTGGCACTGCTGCTCACTCATGTTGAGGAAGAAAAATGAGAAGTCGCACAACACCAGGTTATAGTCCAACAGTTTTATTTAAAATTACGAGCTTTCGGAGCGCTGCTCCTTCTTCAGGTACAAGTACACTTGTACCTGAAGAAGGAGCAGCGCTCCGAAAGCTCGTAATTTTAAATAAAACTGTTGGACTATAACCTGGTGTTGTGCGACTTCTCATTTTTGTCCACCCCAGTCCAACACCGGCATCTCCGCATCATGTTGAGGAAGCTCATCCTCAGCCTGTAAACCCTGTTCTGGGGGTATCTCCTGCGGCGACGTGCTTCCCTGCACTGGTGCCTTCTGCCCTGTGCACCATCAGGTGGGTGAGCAGCAGGTTGGCGTTCCTGTTGTTGCTGCTGCTGTTGCTGCTGTTGTTCCTGGTTCTGCAGCTGCAGTGGCTGCTCTTCGTCCAAATCTGAGGTCCAGGATGAAAGGAAATAAATAGTTCCCATGATGCTGGTAGAGACCTCAGTTGAGGAAGTGCTCAGTCAATGTGGGGAGAGGGATTTCCCAGGAGGTCACAGTGGAGATGGATCTCTGCTTCACCACATCCAAAATCAGTGGACCTGCAAAAAGTTCTCCAAGACCTGATAAAACAAAGTTCTGCCACCTGCAACTGATCCTTGTTGAGAGCTCCGTTTTTATGGTGGAGCTGCAGCTGTTAGGAAGCCAGCCACTTGTGAACCTGACAGGATTAGCTGGCGTGTTTCAGGAGAGACGTGCAGCACGCTGGAAATGTGGCAAAATTTGAAAGGCCTCTCAAAATGGGATTATAGAGGTTACTTAAGTAGCAGTCAAGTGCCTTAAGGGCCTATCGCGCTGCTTGGAGGCGGGACCGAAATGGACACTGCAAGCCCGCCATTGGGAAAGTTGCGTGGAGGCGGGTTGACGGCGGGATCGGAACCCGTTGTCATTTTTTCAAATTTTCCCAACAGTCCCGCCCCCAAATCCACTGCCTCAGGGCTGGTAAAATCCAGCCCTAAGCTTCAGCTCATCCAGAACTTTGTTGCGTATCCAATCCAGCACTAAGTCCCAATCACATATCGCCACTGTCCTTGCTGACGCCAACGCCTTCAATTTTAATTTCTTATCCATATGTTTAAGTCCCTTCATGCACTAGCCCTTCTCTATCTCTGTAACCACATCTTACAACCCTCCCCCTGAACTCTGCATTCCTCTTGTTCATCTCCTCCTTTGAACACCACCATTTGGTGGCCATGCCCTCACCCACCGAGGCCCCACACTCTAGAATTCCTTCCCTGAATCCCTATGCTCCTCACCTCCCTCTCCTCCTTTAAGACACTCCTTAAAACCCACCTCTTTAACCAATGTTTTAAGTCATTGGGTTCCAATGAAAGGTCATTGACCTGAAACGTTAACTCTGTTTCTCTCTCCACAGGTGCTGCCTGACCTGCTGAGTGTATCCAGCATTTTCTGTTTTTATTTTAATCACCCATCCTTATACCTCATCCCTTGTCATAGAATCATAGAATGGTTACAGCACAGAATGAGGCCATTCAGCCCGTCGAGCCCATGCCGGCTCTCTGCAAGAGCACTTCAGCTAATCCTACTCCCCTGCCCTTTCCCTGCAGCCCTGCAATTTTTTTTCCTTCAGGTACTTATCCAATTCCCTTTTGAAAGCCACGATTGAATCTGCCTCCACCACCCTTTCAGGCAGTGCATTCCAGATCCTAACCACTCGCTGCGTAAAAATGTTTTTCCTCATGTTGCCTTTGGTTCTTCTGTCAATCACCTTAAATCTGTGTCCTCTGGTTGTCGACCATTCCGCCAATGGGAACAGTTTCTCTCTATCTACTCTGTCCAGACCCCTCATGATTTTGAACACCTCTATCAAATTTCCTCTCAACTTTCTCTGCTCTAAGGAGAACAACCCCAGCTTCTCCAGTCTATCCATGTAACTGAAGTCTCTCATCCCTGGAACCATTCTTGTAAATCTTTTCTGCACCCTCTCCAAGGCCTTCACATCCTTTCTAAAGTGCGGGGTCCAGAATTAGACACAATGGCCGGAATTTTGCCGGCGCTCAGGGGGCGGATTTGGAGGTGGGACATCCGGCAAAATTGCAAAGATTGACAGCGGATCGGAAACCCACTGTCAAGCCGCCTCCAAACAATCTTCCCAGGTGTCGGGTCCCCGATTTGCGCATGGACCCGACACCTAGCGGCGGGAAGAGGATTATAGGCACTTAACTGCTTGTTAACAGGTTGTTAACAGGTAGTTAAGAGGCTTTTTGCAATTTTGACAGGTCTACGGCGGGCTTCCCGACATCCGGACACCATGCCAGGTAAGTGTGGCGTGCTGTGGGACTACTGTAATGTTTGTGCATTGATGACAGCTGCAGAAGTGGTGTGAAGGATGCAGTGGTACACTGGTGAGTTTCAGAGGTAAGAAAATGTTGGGAAAATCATTTTTAATGCATTTACACTTTTCTGTAGGTGACAAGTTTTGGATTGTGTGTGTAGCCCCACCTCATTGGGAGAGCCTCTCTCACCAGTGACAGATCGCTTCTGTAACCTCACCTGCAGCTGCCATCTGTTCTAGCCTAAGGAGTGAGTCACTGGAGAGCCTGGGTGCAGGAGCTCACCTTTGTACAGTGATTGTCAGTGTTTGAAGCACCTCAATGCTGTCAAAGACTGAAAAATCAGCTGTCAAAAAAAATTGCACGTGGCCCCTTTAAGAAAACCGGCAGATGACGTGTCATCAACTGACGTCATCTGACACCGGCTTCCTCTTAATTGGCTGGCAAGCCCGCAGGGTGGGCTTAACAAGGCCAAATGACGCAAAATCGCGTCTGTGCATCTGATGTCATTGGGGGCGGGACTGGAACCCGGAAGGCAGCTGTCCCGCCCCCAAGCTTCATCGATAGGAAAAATCACAGCCAAAACTCCAGTTGAGGCTGAACCAGTGTTTTATAAAGGTTCATCATAACTTCCTTGCTTTTGTACTCTATGCCTCTATTTACAATTTATGAAGCCCAGGAACCCATAAGCATTTTTAACCACTTTCTCAATCTGCCCTGCCACCTTCAACGATTTGTGCACATATACCCCCAGGTCTCTCTGTTCATGCTCCCCCTTTAGAATTGTACCCTTTAGTTCATATTGCCTCTCCTCATTCTTCCTACCAAAATGTATCACTTCGCACTTTTCTGCATTAAATTTCATCTGCCATGTGTCCGCCCATTCCACCAGCCTGTCTATGTCCTCTTGCAGTCTATCACTATCCTCCTAACTGTTCCCTATACTTCCAAGTTTTGTGTCATCTGCAAATTTTGAAATTGTGCCCTGTACACCCAAGTCCAAGTCATTGCTATATATCAAAAAAAACAGTGGTCCTAGTACCAATCCCTGGGGAACACCACAGTGTACCTTCCTCTAGTCCGAAAAACAATCATTCACCACTACTCTCTGTTTCCTTAAACTTAGCCGATTTTGTATCCATGCTGCCACTGTCCCTTTTATTCCATGGACTTCAACTTTGCTCGCAAGCCTATTATGTGGCACTTTATCAAACGCCTTTTGGAAGCCCATGTACACCACATCAACTGCTTTGCTCTCATCAACCCTCTCTGTTACCTCAACAAAAAACTCAATCAAGTTAGTTTCACACGATTTTTCTTTAACAAATCCGTGCTGGCTTTCCTTAATTAATCCATACTTGTCGAAGTGACTGTTAATTTTGAATCAGCTTTCATTTTTGTCTGATTACACCTCTGTGAAGCGTGTTGGGACATTTTTCTACATTGAAAGGCAATCTATAAATGCAAATTGTTGTTGCCATTATAGTCTGCAAATTATTCTTGGTGATCCTCTTAACACACACATTCTATTTATGCACAAGGGGCAACACGGTGGCATAGTGGTTAGCACTGGTGCCTCACAGCGCCAGGGACCCGGGTTCGAATCTGACCTCGGGTGACTGTCTGTGTGGAGTTTGCACATTCTCCCCGTGTCTGCGTGGGTTTCCTCCGGGTGCTCCGGTTTCCTCCCACAGTCCAAAAATGTGCGGGTTAGGTTGATTTGGCTATGATAAATTGACCCTTAGTGTTAGGGGGGTATTAAATATGTGGGGTTATGGGGATAGGATGGGATATGTTAGGGGGAATTAAATACGTGGGGTTACGGGGGTAGGGTGGGATATGTGTACTGTGGGGATTAAAGCAGGGACAGGGTACTGGATTTGGATGATCAGCCATGATCGTATTGAATGGTGGAGCAGGCTCGACGGGCCGAATGGCCTACTCCTGCTCCTAGATTCTATGTTTCTATGTTGAGTAATTCCATGGGTACTGTAGAGCACACATTTTAGTGAACTTTAACATGCTACAGAATTACTCACACCCTGAAGTGGCTGGTCAGCATTATAAAACTGAGACCGTGCAATAGTGTTGTTAAGCTTAATGCGAGCACAATTGCTATTTAAATGCAACTCATACAACTTCACAATGTTCTCTCAAGAATGCTGATTTGTAACTGGAGCTATATCAGCTTTGCTTTTGTTTAGGTTTGATCAGCTATACAAACGTCCAACTACTTTGACAATGTTGGAAATCATGGGAATTGGATTAAATTATGCCAACTGTATCACTGAGGAGGACCTGAAAGAGCAGCAGAGGGCAGTGTATGAGGTAAGATAGCACAGTAAGCAAATTGTCAATTCCCACTGGTACCAGATGTATTCAACAACAACAACAACAGCAACTTGTATTTATATAGCGCCTTTAACATAGTAAAATGTCCCAAGGCGCTGTACAGGAGTATTTTAAGACAAAAAATTCAGTGTACAATTCTAAAACAAAGCAACCTAGGAATGAGTGAGGAGCATTTCTTTTCCTCAGGAGGCTGATCCTAAGCTAGGAAGCTGTGATGGAACTGTTCCATATGCTGAATGAAGCCCCACAGGCCCAATCTAGGTTCAATATGGTACTCTAAGTGGCAATGAAAGTCACCATGGCCCTCAATATCTATGCCTCAGGATTGTTTCACGTAGCACTGATGATGTATGTAGTGTCAGCCAGTTTGCTGTGCACAAATGCAGCACGGAGGTAACAGATGTCTTATTCTGCTTGCCCAACATTTTCATCTTTTTTTGAAAGGACCAACAGCATCAGCACAATAAATTTCTATAGATCTGCCGACTTCCATGCATCCACTGACCTCATGCATGGTGTCATTTGGGACTCAGTGTCCAATATGATTCTCTACAGGAAGTGCAAGAGATATTACACCATCAACATGCAGCTGGTATGTGACTATAAATGCACGATTATGCAGGTAAATGTCTAGGGAAGTGCTTTCATTTTAAGGGAATTCTCAGTGGCACCATTATTTGAAACAGAAGGAAGATTAGACTAAGGTTACCCTCTGCAGCCATGGTTGATGGCACTTTTGTACGACCCACAGATAGAAGCAGAATGCAGAGATGATGAGGCACATGTAACTACAACTGACCATTTGATTGGAACCCTGTAGCAGCACTTAAAATGTGTGTAGAGTTGGGGCAGGGGTACAAGGGGATATTACAGTGCAACCCCTGCAGAGTTTCAAGAATGAATGTTGTCTGCTGCATGCTACACGACTTTGCACTGCAAAAACACCTTTCCACGAGGAGGAGCAAAGCCCAAAGCTGTGACAGAGTAGGGAGGTGAGATTGATGACAAAGAAACAGCTAAGAAACCACGAGCACAGCAAGGAAGACTAGAATAGCAAGCAATAATATGTGATGTCTTTGAATAAGTATAGCAGATGCCCCTTTAAAAGCCCATTATTCTACATATGCCAATGTACTTTGCCCACATTCTCCTACATTTTTATGCCCTGTTATCTATTCCCATATTTTTCTCCGGTCTATTTCTCCTGAGCACTGAAATATAAATACTTTATGCAATACAGTTCAAGTGTAGTATTTTTAGTTTTACCATTTTGTTTCCAATAGATGTTGGCAGTTTGATTTGCAATGGTGCTTTGCTCTTGTGCTTCTCTTATGAATGTGATCTGGGACATGTAGCTTACTGCTGCTCCTCTGTGATTCCTAATGGAAGGAGCAGGTATGGTGACTGGCTGAATGGTTTCACTGCCAGCCTTCTTGAATTGGGCTGGAACGCAGCCTACATGTTCCAAGGACCCAGAAGACCCTGCATGTGCATCAGTCATGCCCAGTGATGTTCTGCCTGCCTGGTCCTAATGGTTTCTGGCACATCTAATATGGCTTTCTCAGAGACATTGATAGCCAGGTTATGGTGTCATCATGAGAACCAACTGGCCAATTCTTCAATATTACATGCATGTCCCTACTGGAGGACACACCCAAAACACATCCACTGATTTGTCTGAGAGCAGAGCATTGGGTATCTGAGGTTTATGAATTTCGACTTGAAGGAACAATCCTGCTCAGACAGGATTCTCCACTTATAGGCCGGCTCTCTCGTGTCTAAAACAGCAGGACCAGTAACCAGGCTGGATCTCCACACAGCAGGTGCATGGCCAGTACCAATTTATTTTCCTCAAATGTAAACTGTGAATCATCTGCGCTTCCTCTTCTAACTCAATGTCAACATCCTCTGGAGTGCAAAGTTGTAATAGTGCTTGAATGAGCTGGTACTTATGGTGCAAGGTGTGGACTTGATTGCAGGCACTGGCTGGCAGATCCTCTATTTCTGTAAAAAAAAGAATAGAGGGCCCAATTGAGCAGACTGCAGAAACACTATTATTGCATGGTATTCTCAGTGACATTGCCTGAATGTGTGCCTGGGTGACTGTTCATAAGTAGGATAATGTTACATGACACAAACATTAGGTACTAGCTATCATCTAGGGTGAAGCCTTCAGCTTTGCCAGCCTCAATTTCATCCATGCTTTCCCTGCAAATGATTTCCAATATGACCCTGTCGAATCGGGCAAGAAATCCATATTCCTTGGGTCCATTTCAAGCGCAGGAGCCTTAATGTCAGTTGAAGATCACTTTGTCTTGCAATTAGAACGTACTGATGCATTGAAACAGCAAGAGTGTCCAGGATCAGCATACTTTGTGTGGCATAATTGATGTTTTTTAGTGAAATGGTATCACCCTTTGAAGTATTCACTACATAAACTGGCTTTTGGAATTCTTGCTCTGCATATAAATTGCAGCAGCTTAGTGCAGTAACCTACTCAGTCGCTTCACAATTGCACCTTTTCTATACATTCTCATTTATGCAAATCATTCATTCCTCTAGTTACCTTATAGCAGTACTGCACTGGTTAATTTCCTCATATGGCTTTCATGGAGAAGCAGTTCAGCGTGAGAAGTTTGTCAGGGTTGACTTCCTTTCAAATGAACATATATGACATGTTCAGGTACAGGTCATATATGTTCATTTATGTGTACTCTTGTCTTTGAGTTAAAGAATTATGGGCTCAAGCCCTTGCCAGAAGTTTGATCTTACAATCTAATAACACTGCACTGCCATACAGAGGGCGTGCAACAGTGTTGGAGAATCCATTCTTTAAATGAAAAGTTAAACTAAAGCAGTGCTGGCCTGTTCTAGTTTGTTGGGTGGATATTACCCTGGAGCAATATTTGAAGAAGAGAGGGGACTCTTGCTGTGTCTTAGTTAATATTCCTCCCTCAATCAACATTGCCAAAAATAGCTTAACTAGTCATTCATTTTATCATTGTGGGATTTTGTGTGGAAAAAATGGCTGCTATATTCGCGTACATATCAGCTGTCACTACAAAGCAAAGTAATAAAATGTATATGAAATGCTTAGAGATATTTCTGAGACATGATAAGGTGCTATATAAATGCACATCTTTCTTTTATATTTCTCACCTACCTTAGTGTATTTCTTAAGGTCAGCCATCTTCCTGACATTATTCCAGGTCCATCAGGTTTGCAACAAAGCATTGATTAACTCAGTGATTTCTTCCCAAGGCAGCTGAACCAGACATGGCTTTTGGGGTCACCCTATGTCCCACAGGTGCTAACCCGCCATTCACTCACTCCTTCGATTAAAGCTTCAAGCACAGGGGTGTCAGTGGACCTGATTGAATATCCTGGCACTTGGCATGGGCCACATTCAGCAAAAGTTATTAAAATAAAAATAGATGAAGATAAACTATATTGGTACTTCTTTATATTTACTGCTATTGCTGCTCCTTGATACCTGGCATTTCTTAGCTTGAACTATTGCATTAATATTTGTAGCAAATGACTGGGCTGAGGCCTGCCTTGGATAAAAAGATGAGGACCACTTGTCACTTCAGATCTTTGTGCCGCAACCACTAACTCGGGAAGTGAATTACATAGCCTCACAACTCTGTGGAAAGAAGTTTCTCTTGATCACTGTTCTAAATCTCTTACATTTAATCTTGTATATATTGCACCTTGTCTTGGCCCCTCAACCACTGGAAGCAGCCTACTTCTATCTACCCCATCCCATCCATCATAATTTTAAACATTTCTGTCATATTGACCTGGAATGTGTGTTGAATATGAGAAGGATGAGTCCTAACAGAAAGGGCACAATGTCAGAATGGGCCCGAGACTGAGCTACCTACCTTTCTGGTCAGCAATGTACCCGTCTTGTTTGACTTTCTGTACTAATAATCGGTTATACACCACAACTGGTTGCCTTAGTGATTATTAGCTATAAGCCACAAGCACATAGCACTTTCTGCTGCACACTACTACCCTGGATCTCCACAGTGGGGAGGAAAACTGCAAGGGGGGAAAAGAGGAACCCTTTCTTCACATGACAATACGCGTGCTTTACTCTGTAACCTCTATTGTTCAAATAAAGTATCTCCCTTCTGTTTTTTTCAAGGTTTCTTTGGATGACCCTTTTTCCATTCCAAGTGACTATTGACAATGCACCTGACCTGCATCATCAGTGACATCACAACATGGTCTTCATTGCACTATTGACACTGCTAAATTTGGAGTTAGTGATTATTGGTTAAGATTAGGGTTAGTTGTTTGGGCTAGTGGTTAAGGTTAGGGATTAGTGGCTAGGATTAGGGGTTAGAGTTAGAAACCACTATTGACAACGCCATTGTCACTCGACCCATCCTTTTTCATTTCATGTTTCTTTTATCTCACACAGACAAGTCACAGAACAGGCTCATGAATTGTTAATTCAAGGAACCTTCTTCTGGCCTGAGCCCGATTTCCTCCCTTCTTTCACATTGCTATATTGCTCACAGAAAAAGACATTAGGGACATTAGGCATTGAGATTTTGGCACAAGAACAAGTGATCCCAGGTATTGCGCTGGTTACATTCAGTCATAGGGCTGCCTGCAAAAGGCTTCTGACAATAACTTGACACCAGGTTGCACCAGTCAGCATCTGATTCCACCGTGATATCTTCATCCATTCACCTTAACTAGAACTGGTTTTGCCACCATGCCCATTCCCCATACTGACGTCCTCTGGTCCCATTTTAGGGGGGCTTGGTAAAATTTCCCCATAGTTAGTCCGTCTCTGATAATCGGATGCGGCCCGTGTATTTGATATCCTTGCTCAAGCACCTAGTTGTCAAAATGGAACTTCAAATGCTTCCTGTACTCCCACTTATACATTGAAGTTGCTCAACCAACAACTGTATTATGGTTATATGCACAATTTGCAATTCTTAAACCTAGAGATCCCGCTGAAAGTGTAGGTGCGTGGACACTGGGTGAGAACAGGATGGGGCTCCCATGGCCAAACAGCCCACTGACACTCACAAATGACTCAATGCCTTCTGAAAGGAAGGGAAGAAAATTACTGGGAAAAAAACTCAAAAACTAAGGCCGCGATTTTATTTAACGAGGTGGCTTGGAGTCGGGTTGCGTGGTGGGCGGGTTCCGGAACCGCTTCTGGCGGGATCAGCTGTGGATTTCCGATTTTAATTAAATCACCTTGTTAACTTCATTGGGGCGTACTGGCCGGTCCAATGAGTGTGATTGGGTCTGCTAGCCGCCTCTGATGACAGTCATCATTGCAGCTGCTTTTAATGGTCCCATTCAGCCTCAGCCTTTGTGTTCTGGATTTTGATGGTGTGTGCATTTGTCAGAACTACAATGAGTGCTTCCAGAGGCAAGGCAGCTCCACGCTTCAATGAGGAGTCCCTCCATGCTCTTGTTGGGGCTGTAAGAGGGCGCAGGGAGATTCTCTTCTCTCCGGATGGCAGGAGGAAGCCTCCTCAACAGACCAAGGCAGCCTGGCTGCGCATTGCTGAGGAGGTCAGCGCAAGGTCTGTGTGTTCACGCACATGGATCCAGTGCAGGAAATGGTTTAATGATCTTGTGCGATCATCAAAAGTGAGTATCCCATCACACTTACCTTCAATCTGCTTCCCTTCTCTTCTCATCACCAGCACTCTGCTTTGTAAGCCTTCTCCTCCACATACCACCTTACCCTTACTCCCCTTACCTATCCATCTCTGTCTCTGTACTGAATCACTTCACCATCCTGCCTATGCACCCCTTAGACTCGCTCTCACTGTTATGCATTGACAACAACTAACAACGCACAGGGAGCTAGCTTCCTCTTGGCACCTCACTCCATCTTGGTCTCCCTCAAACCTTCTATGTTAGGGATGCTTCACACTCACTTCATCACTGTGTTTGAAACTCTGCTTGTGTCCCTCCTTGCAGGAAAATATAGCCCACAATAAGAGGGAGAGAGCACAGACTGGAGGAGGCACACCAACCCTTGCAACATTGACAAGTGCTGAGGAGGCTGCGCACGAAATTGTCGGAGGTGGCAAGGATCTGGAAGTGGGCGATGGAGAGACGGGCGCACTAGACGAAGCTGGTGACAGAATAGAGTTTCATCCCTCTCATTGACATTTAGTGATTGACTGCAATGGCATATGATGTTCATAGAGATTCGCTTTGTATCATCTGCACAAAAGGATGTGTCTGCTACATCAATATCAGATGTCTAACTCATGCCTTTACTCTCCCACAGGACCATCCAGTGCCCCCCTCCCCACAATCCAGGACGAACAGCCAGACGACTCCTCAGAGGAACCTGAAGCCTCTGAGGGAGCAGTGTCATTAGGACTCAGCGCACCCAGCACCAGCGCAGAAATGCACACCTCGGCGGGGCCCTCGCGACTTAGAGTAGTGTTGCCACCTGGTCTATCACAGCTCACAAGTGAGCATCAGCAGATGGTGGAGACAGTGACAGCAGTGGCGAGTCCTCGTCGGAGGTCGCAGGAATCTCCTAGCTCTGCTCAGCTGCATGTAGACGCTGTGCCTCTGGGGCCATCCAGATAAAGAGCGGTTCGGGAAATACAGGAACAAGTGCAGCAGTCTCTGGAAGGGTTTGCCTCCAGGGTAAGTGAGAGTGTGGCGAGAATGAGGAGTCCATCTCTAACATCAGCACCGCCTTGGTGGAGGCAATGGCGCATGAACGCACCTCCATGGATAGGATGGCAACCTCCATGGATAGGATGGCTACCGCCATGGAGGAATTAAGTCGCCAGAGTCACAAAAACATGGTGAGTGTTCAAAATAGATTGTCATCTCTGGAGGAGAGATGGGCAGCTATTGAGCAGAGAGACCAGAGCTTCATGGACTTCCTTGTTATGAGGACTGCCAGTGCAGATACGGGTCCTCATAGCCCCCCTGATGTGCAGTAAGGTGCTCTCCAGCCACTTGCCAGCACTGAGGTGTGGCTGACCCATGAGAGGGATGTTGGTGACTGGCTACAAGGAACTGTGGGCTCCTCTCCAAGTGCTCACATGACCATGCCATTGTGGAGCCCTCAGTCAGAGACCCACTTTGCAGAGCCAACTGAGATGGCAGTTTCAGCCCCTGCACAGCCGCAGGAAGAGCAGACTGTTGCAGAGCCCTCCCAGGCTCCCAAACCCAGAGGACGTCCACCAAAGGCGTCTAAGCAGGTGCAAGGTGCTTCTACATCTGCTGAAGCCACAGGGGTAGCACCACGTATAAGCACGCGTAAGAGAAAGATAAAGCACATATAGTGGGTGTTTTGTCATTATTTTTCTGCTTGTACTTGCTTTGTGATCCTTTTCTCACTGTCGTAAAGAAAAATTATGGCAAACAGTTGAATGTGTGGCCTATGTGTTCTGGGAAATGGCAAATGAGCATTGAGGGCTCAGGGTGACTTGCATTTGTAATGTTGATGGTGAAAGTGATAGGAAAGAACCGGTTATAGCAGAGATGATGTATGTCGTTGGAGGAAGGTCGCCTACAATTAGAGAGCCATATGGTAACCACCTATGGTTGAAGAGTAAGCTTATGTGAATGTGGCATGGCAATGTGCATCCCCTGCTTGATGGGCAGCAGTGAACTGGAGGGATGCTGCTTTGGTCACAACAGGGCACGCAAGGTGCGCCTCCTCCTCTTCTTCCGAGGAAGATCTGCGCTGAGCCACGTGGCTGCTGCTCCTCCGATTATGACGACCAGGATGAGAGAACATAAATGGTTCCCATCCCGTTGCTATAGATTTCAGTTGAGGCAAGAAGCTTGCAAGCGCACACTCGAAGTGGCCAGAAATTATTTCAATCAGGTCACACTGCAGATGGGTGTCAGCTTGAACAGTCACAAGGTCAGTAGATGTGCAAAATCTTATCCCAAACCTCCAGCAACAAAGTTGTTACATTTGAATGTCAGCCATGTTTCAGGAGCGATTTTAAAGTGCCGCACCAATGACTACAAATCATGTCCTCCAGCAACTCGTCTCCTTGCAGCTGGCCTGTTTCTGACAAGATGGGAAACAGGAGCCAGAAGCACGAAAATGGGGAACCACTATCAAAATAGGATTAGCAAGGCAGTTAACAGCCTGTTAACTACCTGTCCCACCTGTTCCCATCGGGTCAGTTTGGGAGCAGCTGACCCGACACTCACGAAACTCGCGTGGGGGCGGGATGGAGGCGGGTTAGCAGTCTGAAGCCATTTTTTCCAATTTTCGCTGCCGACCCGCCTCCTCAGGGCTGTTAAAATCGAGCCCCAAAAGGGCAAATTATCTTAATCTACAGAATGTGATTCTGCATTAAAAACTACATTTTAACTGGACTACTTTACAAGCAAAGGTAATTACTGGGGTCATGTTCAATCAAAATCTGTAACAGAAAATTAATTGTTTCTTTAAAAATTATAATTGTCGACAATTTTAAAGAATTACAGATTCAACAAATTGTTGGAGCGGAGTATTCCAAGAAGTATTTTATTCCATAGATAAGAAAATATGAATACAATGCTGTATCTTTGTATGCTAAAATACATTGTTTCGGTTGCAATTTAAAAGTGTGTCAAATTCTATGGCACCCTTCATAACGCTAATCCATAGGTTATAAAGTAACTTTTGTAGTATTTGTGGTTTGGTTTGTCCAAACCACTTGCATTCTAACCAGCTTGTAACCGATACATCTGATATATGTACAACTTCGTCCCTTCTCATCCACGAGCAGATTGTTTTGCAATGTGTGGTTTACTGGGCACTAATCACACTCCCTCCCTTTCAAAGGCTAAATGCCAGCTGACAAAACTGCTAACAGCAATAAAAATACAAAGCTCGGATCAAGCTATTGGGGAGATCTGTAAATGCAAGTAAAACATTGGACCCATCGTGATGCATCCCATGACCATGTCATCCCGCATTCAAATGAAACAATTATCTATTATTAAAACAAGCTGACTTGCAAGTTATCTAATCAGCAGCATTTCTGTCGCTGCAGAATAATAGATCGCTAACCACAGTTAATACAGTATAGTCAGCAAATAGAATTAGTTTCATCGCGTTAGATTTTGCCTGCATCCTGCTTAGTAGTCTGTAAACACCGTGGGAATGCGCAAAACGTACCATAACTGATGACACGCAAATACACCAGAGGTTAACTTTTATCAACACAGTCTTGCTTACGGCCAACTACATCGCACGTTAAGTTGATATCCTTTTAATATCTCAAATATAATTTGTAACATTCAGAATTATGCCAGCATCTACTGATGATGGTATTCATTTGATGGAGAAGCATTTTCCAGATGCGTTCACTCTTTGACGCAATAAACCCTGAGCTTTTCCCAGTGAAATCTTCTGTAGCGCCGAGAACTCCCTCACACACATCAGTTTTCATGATCACGGCTGAATCTTCTCGTGATGCAGCTCTCACTCCCAATGAATTCCAATCTCATAAGCGCAGCATCCCCACTACTAATTAGCACTTTAAAAAATCGTGTGTCTATTTTGCGTTGTGTATTCAAATGTACCGCGTTCGTAACCATGGCAACTGTTCCTCGGCAAAGACTGATCGGAGGACAGTGCAGCATCTTGCTTATCCGATGCTTTCTTTATCCTCAGATTTAAGAGAAAAAAGGCCAAGGGGCTAGAGGATATTATTATGTTGTTTTAAAGGTGCTCACGTGGTACACCAGCGTCTTGTGGCAAGATTATGGCGCGCTCTCTCTGGTCTCCTGAGGATGAGATCTGCTGGTGAAGGAGGATGAGGCTGACTGATATGTGCGTGTGTGTGAATCCTGCCTGCAGTCAATCTCCCGGAGCTCCGCCTGATGGCTGCACAGCAGCAGCAGCAGTTCAATCAGAAGAGTGAGAGAGGAGAGGACTCCACGCTTGAACTCAGCCTGCTGCTACTGAACACCGCGGTAAGATTTATTTTAAGTGCATGCGATTAAAGTATCTGGAAATGCACACACTTCCATATAAATGCAAACAAAATGCTTGATTTATTTGGATTTTTTTTGTGCTTCCTGCCAATTAAAAAAAATTTGTAACGGAGTCAAATCGACAAGATTTACAACAGATTGTTTTCGCTTGCGGTCATCTGTACAAAAGTACACATTGGCGAGTACTGAAACATTTGCAAGGGTTGAGATACATATCGGGAGTCGGTGAGCGCCACTATTGATATGAGCCTTTGAGCTATTCAAAGCAAGCAAGGATTTTTAAAAACAAATGTACTGACTGCCGCAGAAATATTTTTTTTGCACAGAAATATTGATCAGTATGTCGTGTCTCACGCATTTTACCAAAAAGCTTGCAAACATTACCGTGAAATATGTTGCCTGAAACGTATACAGTTCGCTGAGTGTCAGTGCCATTTACCTGATCCGGTTTTTTTGTGTATGTGGTAGAGTGGAATAGAAAAGCCTTTGCATTACATACAGTTCCCCTTCAGGCTGCGGGCTCTGCTCTTAGACACCAAACTGCTCTTGAATAATTGTCCCGCAGCAATATTTGATGTTCACAGTTTGATTTGTTCCTCCTGCGCTTCTGATCTTTCGTCAAAGACAAAAGGGCAAGAAGCTTTCCTTTTAATGTGGCGCAACTTAAGTCTATAATCTGCTCGCCGCTGATAGTTATACCAAATGTTAATTGAACGCAAGATAACTAATTGCAATTATCGGCGTTCACTGTCGACGGTTAATTTTTTCTACCCGTATTTACTCATGCCACTGACGTTGAGATTGTTCTGTTTTGAATGAAGGGTTGAAATTGCTTTTTGGTCTCCGCATTTACCTCACGGACTGCAGCTGCTTGTTTCCCTCTTTTTTTTTTCCTAAGGACATGATGAACTTGTTGCCGGAGTAGGGTTTCGCAAGCTGCAGTTTCTCTTGATATCTTGCCCATGTGGACATTCTTAAAACCTGGGCTTAGACAGTAAGAGTTGGCCGACCTATGAAGGCCATTGCAGTAGATCCTGATCTCGCCCAACCTCCTCATACTGCATTTACCAGCAGGGGTCACTGGACTGTGATTAAAAGCCAGAACCTTGGCTGATTTTTTTTCTTCCTCTTTCCCCTCCCTTTCTGTTGGTATGGCTCAGTACTACACCGGAGGCTGACTTAACCCGGAGCACTAGGTAGTCAGACTGCAGCCGATGTAGCTCCTGGTAATGTAGAATAAAGATAAATCCTTTGTATTTTTGCTGAAGTAAATTTTAGCATTCTGTTTAATTCAAGTATGTGTGTGTGTGTGTGTGTGGTTTTTAAATTGGCTAGTTTTACAGCAACTGCTTTATTTCCAATTAAAACCCAGTAGGTATAGGCTGGTGTTCAGTAGCCTCTTTACATTCGGTATTGCCTTGTTTCCGCAGGACATTGAAGCTCACATCATCAGTTCCACCATCAGACGAAGAATACAACGTTCATTTTAAAGTATCTGAGTTGTCTTTCAGACTATTTTCTTCCCAACGTCATGAAGACGGATAGTGTATGAAGAATTCTGCTACAATCAGTCAACTTTAAAAAAAGGAAAAAAAAATCCCATCACCGAAAGTCAAGAATAGTCCAGCCATGGATTCGAAGACCTCGAGCGCTGAAGGTTTGGAGACGGGTCTCTGCTGCGCGGGACAGCAACTTTCTACCGCGGCTCAGGCTTTCCGAAAGCACAAGCACCAGGGCAGGAGGAAGCTGACACTGTCGCGAATTGCGGGCTTTTGCCTTGGTTTAATGGCTCTCAGCGTGTTTTCCCTCTTATTCAGTGCCTTCGCCTGGACGTCAGCCAACCCAGAAAACCCACAGGTCAAACGCAGAACTCTATTGGGTTTCGAGGAAAAACAGAAGTTTTCCAAGGTTCAAAATTATACCCCCAAATCCGAGCTTACTTTAAAGTACGAGGTGCGTACAGCCACGGCCTCTGTCAATAATGAAACCTCTGGAGACTATCCTAAAGATATCTTTACACTGGCGCAAAGAAGGAAAGGAGCTGTCCTACTCCACATATTAGGCATGATTTACATGTTCATAGCCTTAGCCATAGTGTGTGATGAATTTTTTGTACCCTCGTTGACAGTTATCATTGATAAGCTGAAAATATCGGATGATGTGGCAGGGGCAACTTTTATGGCTGCTGGTGGGTCAGCCCCAGAACTCTTCACTTCTTTAATAGGAGTTTTTATATCTCACAGCAATATTGGGATTGGGACCATAGTGGGCTCTGCAGTCTTCAACATCCTGTTTGTAATTGGGATGTGTGCTATATTCTCCAAAGAAATTCTGTACCTCACCTGGTGGCCACTGTTCAGAGATGTGTCCTTTTATATTATTGACCTGATTTTGCTTATACTTTTCTTCCTGGATAAGGCCATCGTTTGGTGGGAGAGTGTAATTTTGTTGTCAGCCTATGGATGCTATGTGATCTTCATGAAGTTCAACTTTGTGTTGGAACGATGGGTGAAAAAGAAATTAAACAGGAACAAAGTGGTGGAGGCAACAGCAACAGATGGCGATGAAAAGGTATGTGCAGTTTTATTTTTAAATTGATTAGAACAGAGTTAAAGAATTGCCCTCCCCAATGCCAATGGTTATTGTGTGCTGGTTTTACCTACTGATTTGGATTCTGGGGAGAGCAAGACTGGGTTTTCAGAGTTGAAAGATTCTGCAATTACTGGAGAGTAGGTGTTAGTTATACAATCGAAACAAGCCTCTATGCATTGGCAGGGATATAAAATATATAATCTATCAGTGTTTTCGTTACATTGGAGCACATTTTTCATGTCAACTGGGGTTGATTGATGGGTTAAATCCTTCGGTGCAAGGAAGATACTGTTGGCTATAGTGTATGAGATAAATGCTATATTCAGCAAAGATTAAGCTGGCAGCAAACTTGCCATATCATTTTCATCAAGTTCCTGTCCAGCTGTAAATTCAGTGCTTGGATTTAGGCACATCGATTTGTGTCATTAAAAGCACAGCATTGGTAATAGTAGGAGCATAGCTAAAATTTAAAAAAATTAGTCAAATTATCAGGCCATAGGATTTGCTGCAATTTTAACGAGTTATTGTTTATACTTGGTATGGGTCCAAAAATGTGGAATGAGCACTGAATAATTGGCTACAATTCCAGGCAAGTCCAAAAAAAAGCCTTCATTACGATTTACTCAAACAGTCAACTTCTTTAGAATACATAACACATTGTGTTTGAGAAGTCAAAACTACTTTTTAAAATCTGAATAATGGGGGCAGGCTGTTGCTACACAGCACTAATTGACCTCTTGGAGACCACAATATTGGTTGGTGTGGAAAATGGGGAAAAAAATATAACACTGGTACAGTAGAGAGTGATCAGTTTCCAGCTAAGGCACGTTGTTGGAGCAGAATGGAGGGTGCTTTACTCTATATCTGAAGAGTACTTGATCCTAACTTTGGTTCCCCAAAATGTTCCAATTTCCAGCACTGAAATCACAGATTTATTCTCAATCAAGTGTAAAAATTTGTTTTAAATTAAGTAGAAAGCCCTACTTCCCAGTTTCCATTTCTTCCTTTTTTTAAATACAAGCCAGTAACATTTCTTGAAAGTGTTATGCATTTATCAAGATTCATTTGTACATTTATTAATCTTTACTACAAAAACTCATGGAATGAGACCTGATCAAGTTGGAACAATTTATATGTAGAATGTGTTTTTGCAGTAACCAACAGTCTGAGATGCATAGGACACACGATAGTTGCTACAGTCTGCCAGAGAAGGAAAGCATCAGTGTTTCCATTGGATTTTTCACTAAGTTTAATTTTACCGTATCTTTTTGGGAAGGATAGCACTATATTAATGTTATATCTGTCCTTTTCTGATCCATCCCCATCTCCAGGCTTTGACTCCGGTTTCTGTCAATATGGCAGCTTTGAGATGTAGGAGACTCCCTGCAATTTTTCCTTCCCACTTTGAAGGGAAGAACTTGTTCCCTGCTTGCTACCTTGCCATGACAATAGGGTTGAGATTGATATTCTGGGGAATCATGGGAGTGAATCCACATCTCGCCACAGTGCATCAGAACATCGAAACATCGGTGAAGCTTCCATACCTTTCCTAATTCATTAATTCCTTGAACATGCAAAGCAAGCATTGTTATAATTCAATATCACACAAATGTGAAGAATGCATCCTCTACACATGGTTGAAACTGAGTGAGGCTTGGATCATTACTGTGTGGAATCCACATGATAGATGGAGCGCCCTTGTGATGCATAGTAGCATTTGCCAACATTTGGTTGGCGCCTTCTCCATGATACCACTGCACCTACACGATATAAAAGAACTAGGCATGCATAAGAGTAGCACTTGTTTTGACCCTAGTTTTTATGCAATTAATATATACACACTTCAGATGGCCCAAAGTGTGGGGGCATGTGTGGAGAATGCATCTTCAAAGAATGAAAATAAGTAATATTTCTCTTTCATTTAGCATACCAATTCATATTCTGGTCGCTGAGATGTCAGTTAGTGTTGTGTAGTAACATCCTATCTCCATTATTTAGAGGAAAATAGTCATTTTGATTTCACAAATGCAACTTGTATGTACTCTGTAGAGGTAGGCGGTTTGGGTAAATTGTAATGATGGCCAGTCAACCTGACACACTAATGAACAAATAAGCTTCAGTTTGGTACGGAATGCTTTTTTTGGCTTGCGCAAATTGGCTGCTGCGTTTCCTACATTGCAACAGTGACTACACTTCAAAAGTACTTCATTGGCTGTATAATGCTTTAGGACGTGCTGAGGTCGTGCAAAGCGATTCTTGCCTGGAATTGTAGCAAATTATTCAGTGCTCATCCTCCTACCTTTTGAACCTACACTGAATTATAAATGATAACAGGTTCAATTTGCAGAAAATCCTATGGTCTGACAACTTGATGTAATATTTTTAATTTTAGCTATTCCACTAGTCCATCACCATTTGTCCTCATGGTTGGTAAGAGGCTCTGAAACAAGGAGTTCACAGAAAGAGAAATGGAGAAAATAATAAATACCTCATCAAAATAAATGAGAGTACAGCATTGCCTTTTAGTGAAATGACCAAAGATGGTACCTGACTTTTTGTGTGGTATTAATATTTCTGTTTGCAATATAATGGCAACAAGTATTTTCCTGTCTTTTGTGAGTAAAATGAAATCTGGAACACAAAGATGGGTAACACTGTGCTTCAGGTGGTCAGTGGTGGTTGGGTGTAGGTGCAGCTATTTTGGCTACATAGATAATTCAGAGTCATATTTTTGGTGTATGGCAATAGCAGCTCCTGGCTTCCTTCTGATCTGCAGCAGCTGTATTTGCAGCAAGGATAAGGGAAAATATTTTTTTTTTTCTTAAATTATGTCCTCCAATTTTTCTTTCCTCCCTATGGAAAAGTATCTGCTATGTCTCTTCCCTTGATAGTACAACTGAGGTCAGGAGCTCACTATGTAAGGAATTACAATACAAACGCTCATCCTGCCACCTACATACACTGTCCCTGGTGCACTTGTAGGCTATACCATGATGACACCATAGAAATTGGAGTTTAGTAAATCACTGACCTGCCTTGATGATGACTGACTTGTTCCCTTTCCCTTTGCTAGTTTGCAAACCTAGCATAAGATAGATTATGAAATTAGCACTGGTGCTAAAAGATGCTATTATTTGTGCTACCTCTAAGTTTCATGATAACGTCTCAAAGTGAACACTTACATAATGGACAGTTGTCATTGGTTGTTTATTATCTGGCATGTTACAGCGCAACCCTCCTTCCCGTGCATGCACAAATAAAGCAAAAAGTACATTTTCCACAATGTTTTCATTTGATAAGGCGCAGTAAAGTCACCTTAAAAGCTTTACAGGCATAGCATTTTCTGTAAACCTATAGCTCTTGTAATACTAATTTTTTTTAGAATTGTTCTACTAATAAATGGCCTTGCGACACTGATTTTCACACCACTATGATTTTCACACAGTTTGGTAATGAAGAAACACTGTGCTGACTCCCATCAAACAGCTAGAGCTCACACAATATAAAATAATGTGTATCAATCTGACCTTGCTCACCCCCTGTGAGTTTGACCCTTTGCACTATAATCAGTGTTTCCCACAGTGATGCAGTCAAGAACGGAAACTCGGTGAGGATGGTACAACATGTATGCGGTCAGGCTGAATGCAGTAATTCTAAAGCTTTGAGCCTCACTGCATGGGCAATATGAGTTTTGGAGAAAACGACACCTCAATGTGTACAGTAACATAATATAGCATGAGTGAGGTGATATTATTTAATGCATGTTACTTGCACTGGCTAGGTGCTGGTGCAGCATTAAATATTCAGCTGGTCTAGGCTGATTTTGTGGAGGCTGGAGTATGAGCCCTGGTTTTTGACATCACCGAAAACTATGCAGGGTGGGCAAGGTCGGAGAAAAAGACTAAGTCAGGTGGGGGAATGGATTTTGAAATTAATAGCTTTCCCAAGGGCAGTGAACTTATGTGTGAGGCGCTGTTGGCCATTACAAGTGTTTGTATATTTAGAGGGCTTCCTGTTTACTGATCACACTTGTGGAAAAACTGTGTGCCTAAACGTCCATGATCTAATCTGACTGGATCAACTGTTTTTTTTTTGTTGCATTTCCAAGGAATAAAAATTGTGCAATATTGGGGAGAGAGTGTTTAATATGGACCAATCTAAACCTATTTGTGTATGTATAATTGCTTTTCTAAGGTTATGCTGAACTACTAAAATGTTCTCTTGGGGGAATTGCAGATGTGACTGACAATTTAACAACAGCATCTGTTGTGAAGAGATTCTGGTTGTTGCTGGTTCTCTGCTGATTAATGCCCTGAAGCAAGCACAGAATGGGTAGCATGAATCTCAAGGTTACTAGTTAGTACTTAGTGACTGAGCAAAATTAAGTCAGCACTGCTATCAATCTACATTTACATTTTCAAATTCTCTATGCTTTGTTTATAATTTTCTTTTCTCCTTTTGCCATCTTCAAATTGCTATATTTTTCAACAAAGTCCTGCTGCTCTATTATTACGTTGCCAGGTCTTGTCCATAATTGGCTGAACATTTCTCTTAACGGTCAGATTTGTAATATGCTGGTGGCCTGTGGTTAAATCATTATTCGCACTGAAATTGTTTGTGACTGCCTGGATCATCATTTGGGTGTACAGGGTGATGGCAAAATATAGAGAAACTCGCAGTTCACAGTACGTTGCAAGGCAGGAGCACATAGAGACCTTCAATTAACACTGTAAACCACAAGAATGAAGGTGTGCTTTATCAACATCATCTCAATCCTGCAATTTGTTATTGTCCAGTCTACTTTATAGATGCACAATTAAGGACAGCTTGCTTTTTTTTGCTGGTAGGAGCAGCAGACAATGAGGAATAGGCTTGCATTACCAAATCAAATGATTTGATGAAAAAAAAACAGAAAATGCTGAAAAATACTCAGCAGGTCAGGCAGCATCTTTGGAGAGAGAAACAGTGTTAACGTTTCAGGTCGATGACCTTTCATTAGAGTGCTAATGAAATGTTAACTCTGTTTTTCTCTCCAGATGCTGCCTGCCCTCCTGAGTATTTCCAGCATTTTCTGTTTTTTATTTCAGATTTCCAGCATCTGCAGTATTCTTTTATTACAAATATCATCAAACCATTTGAACATCAGGATTTCTTACTTACCATGTGCAGCAGGACAGTCAGCATCGGGAAGAGAAGGAAAAGCTCTTGTGAAGGGTCATGCTTGAAGCATTACCCTGTCTGTACTATTTCAGATCCTGACTGAGCTGCTGTACATGCCAACATTTTATGTTTTTATTTTGGATTCCAGCCATTACTGCTTAGTATCATATTTAAAGCTAAAGGCTAAGAATGATGGCCTAGAATTTATTCAGTTACACCGCTGTTGCCTCTTTATTTTCTTGAAAAAAATATTGTCCATCGGTGGCTTCTATCGGGAGACATAGTCCCCACCACTCAGGATGTCCATGCTTCAAACAGGCAGTCGCTATGTCGGCCAAAAAACCATAACCATAATGCAAATTGCCATGGTTTTTATTCATTCATGAGATGTGGGCATCACTGGCAAGGCCAGCAATTATTGCCCATCCCTAATTGCCCTTGAGAAGGTGGTGGTGAGCCGCCTTCTTGAACCGCTGCAGTCCGTGAGGTGAAGGTACTCCCACAGTGCTGTTATGGAGGGAGTTCCAGGAATTGACCCAATGATGAAGGAATGGCGATATATTTCTATGTCAGGATGGTGTGTGACTTGGAGGGAATTTGCAGTTGGTGGTGTTCCCATGCATCTGCTGCCCTTGTCCTTCTAGTTGGTAGAGGTCACAGGTTTGGAGGTGCTGTCAAAGAAGCCTTGGCGAGTTGCTGCAGTGCATCTTATAAATGGTACACACTGCAGCCACGGTGCGCAGGTGGTGGAGGGAGTGAATGTTTAAGGTGATGGACGGGGTGCCAATAAAGTGGGCTGCTTTGTCCTGGATGGTGTTCAGCTTCTTGAATGTTGTTGGAGCTACACTCATCCAGGCAAGTGGAGAGTATTCCATCACACTCCCAACTTGTGCCTTGTAGATGGTGGAAAGGCTTTGGGGAGTCAGGAGGTGAGTTACTCGCCATAGAATACCCAGCCTCTGAGCTGCTCGTGCAGCCACAGTATTTATGTGGCTGGTTCAGTTAAGTTTCCGGTCAATGGTGACCCCCCAGGATGTTGATGTTGGGGGATTCGATGATGGTAATCCCCTTGAATGTCAAGGGGCATTGGCTAGACTGTTGCTTGTTGAAGATGGCCAGTGCCTGGCACTTGTGCGGCGCGAATGTTACTTGCCACTTCTCAGCCCAAGCCTGAATATTGTCCAGGTGGGCTCAGACTGCTTCATTATCTGAGGCATTGCGAATGGAACTTAACACTGTGCAGTCATCAGAGAACATCCCCACTTATGATGGAGGCAAGGTCATTGATGAAGCAGCTGAAGATGATTGAGCCTCGGACACTGCCCTGAGGAACTCCTGCAACGATGTCCTGGGGTTGAGATGATTGGCCTCCAACGACCACAACTATCTTCCTTTGTGCTAGGTATGATTCCAGCCAGAGGAGAGTGTTCGCCTTGATGCCACACTTGGTCAAATGCTGCCTTGATGTCATAGGTTATTGCGTCTTAAGTGCTCCGTTAATTTCGGGCAGAAATAGCTGTGCTTGCTCATTGGTTTGCACCTCCATTAAGGTGCACTGAATATAATGAAAGGACCTTACTGAGGCAGATTTAATTTTAATTTTTTTCGGATGAGAATCCTCCATCAAAACCTGCATGGCTGTGCAGGAGATTTCCCCCCATTAAGGACTGACCAAAGCAATACCTTTCTAGTGAATTTGTGCCTACAGACCATCAGCTGTAATAAATGGCCCAGATTTGAAAACCTATCCAGTAAATGCAGACCTCTGGTAACGCTCGGCTTTTTTTTGGTTACATTTATCTCTTGTTTTTATTGATGACACCTGCAGTGGATCTCTTCCTGCTCCCGCACCGTTACCTCTGGTTCCCCCAAGGATCTGTCCTTGGCCCTCTCCCTATTTCTCATCTACATGCTGTCCCTTGGTGACATCATCTGAAAGCACAGCGCCAGTTTCCATATGTAGGCTGATGACACCCAGCTCTACCTCCCCACCACTTCTCTCGACCCCTCCACTGTCTCTAAATTGTCTGACATCCAGTACTGGATGAGCAGAAATTTCCTCCAACTAAATATTTGGAAGATTGTCTTCAGTCCCTGCCACAAACTCCCTTTCCAAGCCACTGACCCCATCCCTCTCCCTGGCAACTGTCTGAGGCTGAACCAGAATGTTCGCAACCTTGGTGTCATATTTGACCCCGAGGTGAGCTTCCAACCACATATATCTGCGCCATCACTAAGACCGCCTATTTCCACCTCCGTAATATCGCCCGACTCCGCCCCTTCCTTAGCTCCTCAGCTGCTGAAACCCTCATCCGTGCCTTTGTTACCTCTAGACTTGCCTATTCCAAAGCCCTTCTGGCCGGTCTCCCATGTTCTATGCTCCGTAAACTTGAGGTTATTCAAAACTGCTGTCCGTGACCTAACGTGCACCAAGTCCCGTTCACCCATCACCCCTGTGCTCGCTGACCTACATTGGCCACCGGTTAAGCAATGCCTCTGTTTTAAAAAAAAAAAAATTCCTTGTTTTCAATCCCACCATGACCTCGCCCCATCCTATCTAATCTCCTCCAGCCCTACAACCCTCCTGAGGTGTCTGCACTCCGCCATTTTTGGTATCTTGAGCATCCCTGATTTTAATTGCTCTGCCATTGGCGGCTATGCTTTCAGCTGCCATGGCCCTAAGCTCTGGAATTCCCTCTCTAAACCTCCCCGCCTCTCTACCTCCTTAAAGACCCTCCTTCAAACTACCTCTTTGATCAATCTGTTCTAATATCTCCTTGTGTGGCTCAATGTCAAATTTTGTTTGATAACGCTCCTGTGAAGCGCCTTGGGACCTTTTACTATGTTAAAGGCGATATATGAATGCAAGTTGTTGTCGATGTTTCAGCTATCTTTAGCACATGCTGCAGTGCGAATTTTAACTGTCCTCTTCTGCAAAATACAAATTTTGCTCAGCGGCCATCTAACGAACTGAAATTATTTTATTAATGCTGCTGCATTTTACCGATCATTGCATATATTGGGCAAATCGCATTCATGCAAACGTCCTTATAAATGGTGGGGACTGGACACGAGTTACCTAGTCTGTTTATTTACATTCCCATTGGTGCAGGCATTTGTGTAAACTACCTGGAAATGTCTGTGTAGGCTTTTAAAATACCGTTCAGCCTGCACTCTTCAGCAGAAAACTTGGGGGGTAGGGGGTAAACAGGTAAGAGAGGAACAGTGCTTTGCTCTTTCACATCTCTGCATATTTTATCAATATGTTTCGTACTCGTACAGAATTATGAGCACTATCTATACCCAGAGGTCAGCAAGCCAGATACAAAGAATGCACAACAGCACTCATTGAGCCTTCCTGATAGCGGGTCAAACAGACGCCTGCGCTTGAGTGCTCCCAAGTCACCCAGTGTTAGCTGTACCTGAGTTTTCTGCTTTTACAGTCGATGCGCTCAGGGTGACTTAGACTGAGAATTATAAGGTGCAGCTGCTACCAGCAGCAGCTGACACGGGCGGAAGTGAGGGGTTTCTGAGCCTGAAGAGTCTGGAGAGTTTTATTAGTGATTTCTGCAGCTGGGAAACACTTGCAGCATTTTTGTTTTACTGTTCATCGCTGCTTCTGCCAGGGTCAGACCACAGGCAGTTTTTCTATCCGCCCCCTACCCACAGTCTGGTCTTCTGAAGAGCAGCTATGGCATGTAGGTAAAATATTCCTCGTCAGCCCTGTACCAATGAATTCAGGGTCCCATGACTCCGAAGCCATAGGCAACCTTCTCTGCCTCGGCTGAGAAAGGTGGCACATCCTCACCCACTTCCCAATCTTTCAGCACCCTCATGCTCTGTGAATTGGCTAGTGCCACATCCTCACAAACACTGTCTCTTTCCTCTCTGGGTGAAGTATCTGAGCTGGTGCATGGGAGTGAAGGAGCCAGTGCCACAAGGAGTAAGTTGGTTGGGGCTGAAGAACATTGGGCAGGAGATTGGTGCAGGAACTCGTGGGTGGGCTTGAGCCTGCCTCCCTCTTCCTCTTCATAGGTCATAAGGAGGTAGTTTTGTCTGGGTTTTTTTCCTCATTCTCATCATCATCTTTCTTCTCCTGTGCTTGCTAGTGTTCTGGCAGACAGGAAAGAGGGTAGATGCTAAGAATTGGTGGCCATTACCACTTTGGAATTAGAGGGACAGAGAAGAGATGGAAACTTATGTCTGTGTAGTGCTTCAGAGATACCAGAGTAACAGTGTAGTGTTCAGTCACCTAGCCTGGTGTTGGCAATATGCCCCTGACCTCGCCATTTCCCACGGCAAGAGCTGAGTGCCTCTCCGTGAGCACATAGCCTTTTCTTGTAGGGAGTGTGGTGTTTAAAGGCGATTGGGTGAGTAGGGCCATGTGAGTATTTCTACTACTCTGTAGTTTGACAGTTAAGGTTAATAGTTTATAAAGTTTAGAAGGTCCTAATTTTTGTGGTTATAGTTTCTAAGGTCTCTGTTGTGTAGCAGGGAGAGCTAGTATACAAGGGCCCTTGAGTATATCATTTAATTGTAGTGTAATTTGTGGTATTGATTTAAGTTAATTTAAATTAATTAAAGGGTAAGTCATGGCAGCACAGCTCAGCCCCGTGGCATGCTCCTCCTGCACTATGTGGGAATCAGGGACACTTCCTGTGTCCCTGTTGACCATGTGTGCGGGAAGTGTATCCAGCTGCAGCTACTGGCAGACCGCATTGCGGTGCTGGAGCTGCGAATGGATGCATACTGGAGCATTCGCGATGCTGAGGACATCGTGGCTAGCACGTTTAGGGAGTTGGTCACACCGCAGGTAAAGGCTGCACAGGCAGGAAGGGAATGGGTGACCACCAGGCAGAGTAGTAGGTGCAGGCAGGTAGTGCAGGGGTCCCCTGTGGACATCCCCCTCTCAAACAGATATACCACTTTGGATATTGTTGAGGGAGATGGCTTATCGGGGAAGGCAGCAGCAACCAACTTCCTGGCACCATGGGTGGTTCTGCTGCACAGGACGGGAGGAAAAAGAGCGGGAGAGCTATAGTGATAGGGGATTCTATTGTAAAGGGAATAGATAGGCATTTCTGCGGCCACAAACGAGACTCCAGGTTGGTATGTTGCCTCCCTGGTGCAAGGGTCAAGGATGTCTCGGAGCGGCTGCAGGGCATTCTGGAGGGGGAGGGTGAACAGCCAGTTGTCGTGATGCATATAGGTACCAACGCTATAGGTAAAAAACAGGATGAGGTCCTAAAAGCTGAATATAGGGAGTTAGGAGGTAAATTAAAAAAAATAGGACCTCAAAGGTAGTAATCTCAGGATTGCTACCAGTGCCACGTGCTAGTCAGAGTAGAAATAGAAGGATATTTGAGATGAATACATGGCTAGAGGAATGGTGCAAGGGGGAGGGATTCAAATTCCTGGGACATTGGAACCAGTTCTGGGGGAGGTGGGACCAGTACAAACTGGACGGTTTGCACCTGGGCAGGACCGGGACCTATGTCCTAGGGGGAGTGTTTGCTAGTGCTGTTGGGGAGGGTTTAAACTAAAATGGCAGGGGGTTGGGAACCTGTGCAGGGAAACAGAGGAAAGGGAAGCAAGGATAGAAGTAAAAAACAAGAGGAGAAAAGCAAAAGTGGAAGGCAGAGAAATCAAGGGTGTAAATCAAACTGGGCTACAGTAAATAATAATTCTAAAAGGACTAAGAGTGTTTTTTTAAAAAAAAAAAGCCTGAAGGCTTTGTGTCTTAATGTGAGGAGCATTCATAATAAGGTGGATGAATTAGCTGCGCAAATGGATGTAAACGGATATGATATAATTGGGATTACGGAGACATGGCTCCAGGGTGACCGAGGCTGGGAATTCAACATCCAGGGGTATTCAATATTCAGGAAGGACAGACAAAAAGGAAAAGGAGGTGGGGTAGCATTGCTGGTTAAAGAGGAGATTAACACAATAGTAAGGAAGGATATTAGCTCTGAGGATGTGGAATCTGTATGGGTAGAGCTAAGAAATACCAAGGGGCAGAAAACGTTAGTGGGAGTTGTATACAGACCCCCAAACAGTAATGCTGAGGTTGGGGATGGCATTAAACGGGAAATTAGAGATGCGTGCAATAAGGGCACAGCAGTTATCATGGATGACTTTAATCTACATACTAATTTGGTTAGCCCAATCTATAACCATACTGTGGAGGAGGAATTCCTAGAGTGTATACGGGATGGTTTCCTGGACCAATATGTCGAGGAACCAACTAGAGATCAGGCCATCTTAGACTGGGTATTATGTAATGAGAAAAGATTAATTAGCAATCTTGTTGTGCGAGGCCCCTTGGGGAGGAGCGATCATAATATGATAGAATTCTTCATTAAGATGGAGAGTGAAGTAGTTGACTCAGAGACTAGGGTCCTGAATTTAAATAAAGGAAACTATGATGGTATGAGGCGCGAGTTGACTAGGATGGATTGGGGAGCGTTACTTAAAGGGTTGACGGTGGATAGGCAATGGCAAACATTTAAAGATCGCATGGATGAACTACAGAATTTGTTCATCCCTGTTTGGCATAAAAATAAAACAAAAAAGATGACTCAGCCATGGCTAACAAGGGAAATTAGGGATAGCATAAGATCCAAGGAGAGGACATATAAATTGGCCAGAAAAAGCAGCAAACCTGAGGATTGGGAGCAGTTTAGGATTCAGCAAAGCAGGACAAAGGGATTAATTAAGAGGGGGGGGGAAATAGAATACAAGAGTAAGCTTTCAGGGAACATAAAAACTGACTGTAAAAGCTTCTATAGATATGTGAAGAGAAAAAGATTGGTGAAGTCAAGTGTAGGTCCCTTGCAGTCAGAATCAGGGGAATTTATATTGGGGAACAAAGAAATGGCAGACCAATTAAATACATACTTTGGTTCTGTCTTCACAAAGGAAGACACAAATAACCTCCCAGAGATGTCGGGGAACATAGGGTCTAATGAGTGGGAGGAATTGAATGAAATCAGTATTTGTAGGGAAATGGTGTTGGGGAAATTGACGGGATTGAAGGCCGATAAATCCCCAGGGCCTGATAATCTACATCCTAGGGTACTTAAGGAAGTGGCTCTAGAAATAGTAGATGCCTTGCTGGTCATCTTTCAAAATTCTATAGACTCTGGAACAGTTCCCATGGATTGGAGGGTAGCTAATGTAACCCCACTATTTAAAAAAGGTGGGAGAGAAAAAACGGGGAATTCTAGACCGGTAAGCCTGACATCGGTAGTGGGCAAAATGCTAGAGTCCATTATAAAAGATGTAATAGCAGAGCACTTGGAAAACAGATCGGACAAAGTCAACATGGATTTACAAAAGGTAAATGATGCTTGACTAATCTACTGGAATTTTTTGAGGATGTAACTGGTAGAATAGATAAGGGAGAACCAGTGGATGTGGTGTATTTGGACTTTCAGAAGGCTTTCGATAAGGTCCCGCATAAGAGATTAGCGTGCAAAGTTAAAGCACATGGGATTTGGGGTAAGGTACTGACTTGGATAGAGAACTGGTTGGTAGACAGGAAGCAAAGAGTTGGAATAAACTAGTCTTTTTCCGAGTGGCAGGCAGTGACTAGTGGGGTACCGCAGGGATCGGTGCTAGGCCCCCAGCTATTCACAACATATATTAATGATCTAGACGAGGGAACTAGATGTAATAGCTCCAAGTTTGCAGATGACACAAAGCTGGGTGGGTGTGTGTGCTGTGAGGAGGATGCAGAGAAACTCCAGTATGATTTGGACAGGTTGGGTGATTGGGCAGATGCAGTATAATGTGGATAAATGCGAGGTTATCCACTTTGGTGGCAAAAACAGGAAGACAGATTATTATCTGAACGGCAATAGATTGGGAAAAGGGGAAGTGCAACGAGATCTGGGAGTCGTTGTGCACCAGTCGCTGAATGTAAGCATGCAGGTGCAGCAGACGGTTAAGAAGGCAAATGGTATGTTGGCCTTCATAGCGAGAGGATTTGAGTACAGGAGCAAGGATGTCTTGCTGCAGTTGTACAAGGCCTTGGTGAGACCACACCTTGAGTATTGTGTGCAGTTTTGGTTGCCTTATCTGAGGAAAGATGTTCTTGCCATGGAGGGAGTGCAGCGAAGATTCACCAGACTGATACCTGAGATGGCAGGAATGACGTATGAAGAGATATTGGGTCGATTAGGCTTGTATTCGCTAGAGTTTCGAAGAATGAGAGGGGATCTCATTGAAACTTATAAAATTCTAACAGGACTAGACAGACTAGATGCAGGAAGGATGTTCCTGATGGCAGGGGAGTCCAGAACCAGAGATCACAGTCTAAGGATAAGGGGTAAGCCATTTAGGATTGAGATGAGGAGGCATTTCTTCACCCAGAGAGTGGTGAACCTGTGGAATTCTCTACCACAGAAGGCAGTTGAGGCCAATTCATTAAATATATTCAAGAAGGAGTTAGATATATTTCTTAAAGCTAAAGGGATCAAGGGATATGGGGAGAAAGCAGGGACAGGGTACTAAATTTGGATGATCAGCCATGATCTCATTAAATGGCAGAGCAGGCTCGAGGGGCTGAATGGCCTATTCCTGCTCCTATCTTCTATGCATCTATGCTATGCTGCTATGGGACGTGTCTCTTGCAGGCATTGTGCACAAATTTCTCCTGCAAGAAGATAATGGCAGGCAGGGGGGAGGGGTTAGTGTTCTGAATGTTTGTAATTGCTGTTAAGGGAGCTTGGAAGCCATAATGCAAGATCCTAAGTTGGAGCCCTCCCTCCTTTTTCTCTCTCTCTCTCTCTCTCTCTCTCTCTCTCTCTCTCTCTCTCTCTCTCTCTCTCTTCCCCCCCCCCCCCCCCTTAACCAGAAAGCACTGTGAAGGGTTAGTTTTTAAAGTGTTACTTTGAGGGTGAACAGTTTGCTGGTGTCCACAATGGCCAAGAAAGAAAAGGGAGAGTGTCTGGTGTTAACCTTGCCTGTCCAGGTCAGGCCATTGAACTTCTTATGGTACTGCTCTGCAGTCCTGGGGGTGAAGAGTTGGAATGCAGTGCCACCTCAGGTGGCAAAAATGACATCTCTGGCAGGTTTGCTGCCTCAGACATCCATCAGCTTTTATCTCCTAGATATCAATTTCTTCTAATGGTTTGCAGATCAGAGTCTGTGAAATGATGGCAGCACCTTTTGTTCCTCGGTGCCATACCCTGCTGCATCGTCTGGCTGCGTGTGAGTTACTCTTGTTGGCTCTATACAGTGTGCTTGTCCTACAGCTTAAGCTTACACTGACGATTTGCTCTGCAAGTGGGAGGAGCAACTGTAGTGGCAGGTTGCTGTGGCCTTGTCCGGATGCTGCTGGCATAGAACCGCTAGGTGCACAGTCACATGATGACGCTGCAATAGTTCAAACCACATCTGACCATGCAGTAGCTGCAAATGCCTGCCTGCCTGCTATAAGGCACTTTGTTCTTTTTGAGGGGTTTGGCTGGAATTAACTTGTTGTATCTCCTTTAGAGGAGGCTGATTCCTTGGACTCTTGTCTTGCCTCACCCACTGTGCTGGGCTTCTCAGGTGAATAATCCATGTCAATATAAACTAAATGGTACAATTTTAAAGGTGGTGCATGAACAGAGATCTGGGGATTCATGTATACAAATATTTGAAGGTGACGAGTTGATAAGACTTTAAAAAAAAATGGGATTCTTGGCTTTATAAATAGAAGCATAGAGTACAAAAGCAAGGAAGTTATGCTAAAGCTTTATGAATCACTGGTTAGGCCTCAGCTGGAGTATGGTGTTCAATTCTGGGTACCAAACTTTGGGAAGGATGTCAACACCTTGGAGAGGGTGCAGAGGAGATTTACGAGAATGAGACCAGGGATGAGGGACTTCCATTATGTGGAAAGACTAGAGATGCTGATATTGTTTTCCTTTTAGAGCAAAGAAGATTAAGAGGAGATTTAAGAAGTGTTCAAAATCAAGGGGTTTTGATAGAGTAAATTAGTGAGAAACTGTTTGTAGTGGCAGGAGGGTCAGTAACCAGAGGATATAGATCTAAGGCAATTGGCAAAACCAGAGGCAAGATGAAGAGAGTTTTTTTTTATACAGTATTATGATCTGGAATGCACTGCATGAAAGGTGGAAGCAGATTCAGTAGTAACTTTCAAAAGGGAATTAGATAAATACTTGAAAAGGAAAACCATTGCAGGGTTATGGGGGCAAGAGCAGGGGAGTGGGACTAATTGGATAGCTCTTTCAAAGAGCCAGCACAGGCATGCTGGGCCAAATGGCCTCCTTCAGTGCTGTACGATTCTATGTGGAATTTTCTCCCTCAAGTCTGTGGATGCCGGGACAATTGGGGCTTTCAAGACTCGGATCGATAGTTTTTGTTAGGCAAGTGTATCGAGGGATAAGGAGCTAATGCGGGTAAATGGCGGTACAGATCAGCCATGATCTAACTGAATGGTGGAACAGGATCGAGGGGCTGAATGGTCTACTCCTGTTCCTAAAAAGGTTTTTCAAATCGGAATTTCACAACATAGCATTCAAATTTAACATTATTAGTTCTATTAATCTGACAATTCCAATAAACTAAATGAAAAGTGAAAACTATCTTGTCTGGGATAAAATACTCTTAAGCACGAAGTCCAAGCGCCAGTTGTGTGTTACTAGTCCATCAGTATCTTCAATGCTATTCACTCCAATATCCCGGTAAGTATTTAGAAGTACAAACTCAACTAATCGGTTTTCACTGGTAGACTAGCTCTGGAAGAACACTGTTGTTTCTGTGTTCTATCAAATGATCTCGGCATACTCTTTTGGAAGAAGGAGTGGACCGGTTTACTTTTTTTAAAAAGACGTACACATTTTGGGGGTGCTTGAACAGTTTATCTTCCTGCCCCCTCCCTATGCCACTGGATAAGAGTGAAGACTGCTGTCACAGCTATTTCTCAACAATCACCCAGCGTATGAAATCCAGCTGTGACTATCTCCTGTAACTGATTGCCTCAGCGGCAATCATTGATTTTGGTAGAGAACTATTGGGCCAGAAATTCGGCTCTCCGGCTTCCTGCGGGTGCAAGCATCACGCGCGTACTTACCTACCGTGCCTGCCGTTGTGCTTCGGGCCCACGAGGACTTCGGTTCCTGGGCCTCCTGCAGCTGCCGGTGCGCAGTGCTTGCATATCCCAGGGGCGCAGTTAGTTCGAAGCGTCCCCTGGGATCACGTGGGCCATGGAGAGCCAATCGTAGCAGGGAATTTTCATTCATAGATTTGACAGGAAGACCTGTCAAATCTATGAATAGAGATTGGCCCCAAAACCACACTAAAACTTCAAATAAATTTTTAAAAAACCATCACATTTTTAAAATAACTATAAATTACATAAATTAACTACTTTAAACAAAATTTAAATTTTTGAAAAAATTAAATTTTTAACGGTGCTAAAAATAAACTTACCTTTCTTTATGTATAAAAGATAAACCTGTTGAAAAAATGTTTAAATTGTACTTAATTAACCACTTACCTTGTTAAAAACAGGCCTTGCGCCTCCTTTTTAAATGTGCAGCTTCTCCATACTTACCCTCACAGAGAAACCTGAAAACAAAAACTGAAGTTCGCTGCGTGCGCGCTGCCTCTCCCGCGCTCGCGTTTGACTTCTGAACCCCTTCCTTCAGGGGAACGGAAGTTCCGGTTTCCCACGCATGCGCAGTGCATGCGTGAAACTGGCACTTCAGGTGGTCTTACGGGTGAGTACACAGCGCGTACTCACCCGTGGAGAGACAAATTTCTGGCCCAAATGTGCTTGCTCCCTCAATTTTGGGCACGACTGCAGGTGACCACAAGGATGACACTTGCTCCATTGTTCGCAAATCCTGCAACTCTACAGTGATGAAAGAGGAGCATTGCTGTGTCTTCTGACAGCTGCCGGAGTCAAAGGAGTTTGCAAGTGCCTTTTGCTCCTGTATTAACACCTGTCTGAAAGCCGAACCAGTTGGGTATTAGTACTTGCATATACTTTCAACAGCCTTGCTAGATCTTTGTCCATTCCTACCACCTTAACTTGCTCCTGCCTGCTCCGCATGTGCTTTAGTGCTTTATTTCTTTTATTTCAAGTTTATCATGAAAAGCTGGGAGGCTGACCAGGAGGGCATTGGAACAGTCAAGTTTAGAGGTAACAACCTTCCTCAGTGTCGCTCTATCATTGCTAACTAAGGGGTGTACAGGAACTGAATGTCTTGACTCGCCTTTTAGTTTTTCCGTTTCTCTGTTGCATGCACGTGTTTATTCTGACGTCCGTGCTGATAACTTTAGCTCTTGACTTCGATCTCCTGTAGGTAAAAATATCTCTCCTTCACTTCAGTATATTCATCTGCTATCTATAGCTCTTCTAACCTTGAGAAATATCTTGAATTTATTTCTTGTTCAGCAAAATTGAATGAATTCCAATTTCCCCACTGTTGAAATTACCATTTTTAATAACTTCAGTATTTATCATGAAGAATGGTTTGGTTTCGCCTCTCTTCAAATCAAGCCAGTACTAATGTTAAGTCCACTGCTACTTAATGACTTTGACAACTTAACAATCAGCCTAACGTTATCCCTGATCGTCTCAGTATTTCAGCTAATCTCTTAGACCTTTTCCTCGCCTCCTATCCTAGATCTATCTTCTCACCACTTTTTTAAATCACTGCCTTGTATATGTCTGTTGCACAATACTCTGCAACAACTCACGCCCTGAAACCACTCCCACTTTACTTGTACATTCTTTGAGGATTCTGCCTTTCCTTAGTCCAACTGCCATTTTCACAGTTCTGATCCTTCTATCTGTACCAGTGATGTAACTGCATAGAATATCTATTATCTCCCATCCATCAGATCTAATACTGTATCATGACTCAATCATGTCCGTTATTCTGCCTGTCATGTCTGGGGTTCATTGGTATGCAAGGCAGGCTCAGTTGGAGCCCACATCTTTTGTATAGGTCTAGCTGATTTTAGAAGGGGTCCCATTTTAATTACATTTTGCCACCTTCATTGTTAACCACAGAATGTAAATTTGGAAGAGACCGCAGTCACCCATCCATCTGAGGATATATTTTCACTTTAAATGGTGTGATTGATGTTGCAATGTTTAAAATAACTTTGTCTCCTAGAGTTAACTCGTGTGCTTTAAAAAATAAATGATGAACCAAAATAACACAGGATAATAATCTTGAGATGTTACTGTGGCAACTCATAATACACAATTGGATCTTCTATGGCGCTGTTCATAGTTGTTGACTTCAATGGAAAGGTAAATTGGGCAGGGTGTACAATGGGCAGCCCAGCCATTACCACCCATCTTCCACCTCTTCCAAAAGTTAAAATCAGCTTTCAATTGTAGCTGGGCACATTCTTAGTGTGATTGGCTACTTGACCTCCAAATCAGTAAAATATGTTCTGGGCATGTCAAGCAGATCACTGAACTAGTAGATTTTAGAAGTTTAAGTTTTTGGTAAGGTGGTATTACAACATAACATGTGGGTTCCAGCTTGCCAGTTATTGTAGAGGTATGCTAACTAAAATGTAACTGTTCCATCAGTAAGAGGAGCAGTACCTGTCCCTTAATATAATCGAATCATTTCCACTGTAATACTCATCTGGTCAGGCAGTAGATGCAAATAGAACTTTCCCATGACCAGTGCCTCCTCCATGACGTGACCTGCTCTCCTAGCGCACAGGCCCAGAACATGATCATCTTCTTGAGTCAAGTGGTCAGTCAGTTGAACACTTGCCGGCTGCCTTCCCATGTCTGTTCTTTCTAATCACATTGCATGCTATTTATGTGAGGCTTTACTGTTACACAAAGTCATAAAATCTCTCATCCAATTAACAGATCCATATATAAGTTATGCTTTTTACCATTTACCAGGGAAAAACCAAGGGAACAGTTCAAACATATTGTGTTTGTAATTACTGTGAACCCCGGAACACTTAATACTTATATATTTGTAATCTTGTGTAGATTTCCAAAACAGCAGAAACAAAGACTAGATCCGATCACTGTATTTAATACTTAGTTTTAAATCCCACTTAATCCTATCCTATTTACAGTTTCAGAGATACCATTGGCGATTGACCCTAGCAAATCATTTTAGCGCTGACTTTTGTTGCATGATGTGTTGGTTTATTTTGGAGTTTTGAAAGTTGCTGCTAAATAGTTTTTATCAGGTATGAAAGGAATTACATGATGCATGTTGCTGTTAAGAATGATTAGAGTATTACCATGAACAACAACTTACATTTCATGTAGAGCCATTAACAGAATGTCCCAAGGCAGAGGAGAAATCGATGCTGAGCAGTAATGGTAGAATGAGAGCCGGCTAAAAGCATGGATAAAAGCTAGATTTTGAGGAGGCCTTAAAGGGTAGAAAAACAGGGGATCAGGGAAGAAGTTTCAGAGAGAAGATTGAGTGGTTGAAAGCTGTACCATTGATGTTGGAGTGAAAGGTGGGTGGGATGCGCAGGAGGCTAGAATTGGAGTATTGAAGCATATGGGCTAGGACATGGAGCAGTCACAAAAATAGAGAGGCAAGGCCGTGGGACATGTAAATGAGGATTTTGAATTCAGTGTGTTTGGGGATCAGCAGTCAATAGAGATGAGTGAGCATAGGGGTGATGGGTGAATGAAACTTGATGTGGCTGGCAGTTTTGGCGAAACTGGCATTTGAGCAGGGTGAAGCTCAGGAGGCCATGTTGGAGAAATCGGCTCTGGGAGTAATGAAAGTGTGGATAAGGATTTTAGTGGGGGCGAAGTCGGGGCAACAGCAGGTGATGTGGAAGTAAGTGGTCTTGGTAGTTGGGGTTTGAAACTCCTCCCAATCAAAAATGACTATGTGGTTGCAAAGCATCAGGTTCAGCCTCAGCAAGCTGTCTGGGAGGTGAATGGAGTCAGTCAAGTATATAGAGTTTTTATACCTATTGTAATGTATTGAATAAGATTGCTTTAGTGTTCCAGATGATCAGTTGCAAAGTTCTGGTTCATCCACAACTTCTTGTCTGACAACAGAGGAGTTAAGAATGATGGTGGCGATGTGTGTCGTTGGCGTACGTGTGAATACAGACCCTATGCCTATGGAAAATGTTGCTGAGGGGCAATGTAAATGAGCAGGCGGGGGGGCAAGGATGGAAGATTGGGAAGCCGGAACAGAATTAGTTGATGGTTGTTATTTCCATCAATTTAAAAACTCCTTTTAAAATGAATTGATGGATAAAATTACTTCAAGTATAAAATGTATTTTACAGAGTTAATGCTCAGGGTTATTCAGAAAACAGCTAAAATTTATTTATTAACAATTTAACATTTAAAAAAGAAAAAACAGGAATTTGTAACCAGATAATTTGTGTTTTGAGCATGTTAAGACTGTGATTGTTAGGGCATAGATCAGAGCAGAGGCCCTGTCTGAAAGGAAAGGTGTGAAAATGGAAAGTGAGTTCTTCTGGGGTTCTCTGTTGGCCGGGAATGATGCTGAACAACTCTGAGGGATAGATTTTCATTTTCACCACCTGGGCAGTAATCTGGTGAAGCAGATCGCCAGGCCTTTATAGAACCCACACAATTGAAATCAATGGAATGAAAATCGGACAGGGTCTATAATGGGCGGCAATCTGATTAGCATCCATTGGTGAAAACAAAAAGGCCCTGAATTTGCGGTCTGAGGCGTACCTCTGGAGTACGCCTCCGACCCGGAAAAGACCTACAGACTTGTCTCCTGGCTCCAAAGCTACGGACAGTTTGGGTCCTGGACCTCCCGGTGTACGTCTGTGTAAAGGCCCAGGGATCCCAGGAACGCAGGCGGTTCAGAAGCGTCCCTGGGATCAGGTGGGCCAGGTCCTCCAATGAGAAAGGAGGATTCCATTTCCGAACGAAATCCCCATAAACCCTACTGGAATCCTCATAATTGAACAATTTAGACAACTGTAATAAAAATAAATGTTCTGATTTTCAAATTTAATTAAAAGTCCCTTCATTACAGCAAATACGATAACATTTTACTTTTTTGAAAAATAATTTTAAACATTTTAATCAGGGCCAGTATTTGTAGAAACTAATTTTAAGTGTGCATTTATTTTTTAAATTTAATTTAAGATTTATAATCACTCTTACGCTGGTGAAATCAGGCCCTACGCCTGCTTTTACCAGGCGTAAGAGTTTCGTGAGCAATTGCTGGGCAGTAGGTCAAATAGGCACCAGCGAAAGTGAATTTCTCGTCAGTTCGGATGATCTGTCAAGGCATACCTTGACATCGCAAGATCTGTGTTTTCGCACATGTGCAGTACATGCGGAAACCCGGAACTTGCGGGGCCTTTCAGAAGGCTTACGACAGCGTACGCTCAGCGTATGCCGTCACGGGGACTGTAAATTCCGGGCCCTACACTCTGTCGCTTGTGAATTTTTTATAAATGTTTACAAACTTCCAAGTGGTACAACTCCCAACAGTTTTGAGCCAGTAAAATCTGATTACTTGATTGCTCCAACAACCTGTTTTTTTTCCCTTCTGAAGCTGTGGTGCATACACCACTATCCAGTTCCTGCTCACACTCACCAGGGGTATCAGGCTTTCACCTGTCTTCTCTCCCTTACTCACTGGCACTGAGGACACATTTATATTGTGCCCAGTCATTGTCTCTCATTTGTACCTCCTACCTACGCTCTCTGTTCTGAACAAGGCAATCACCTGCCAATTAAGGGAATTCCCTTCTGCCTGTTGGTGAGACATTTCTTCTGTTTGCTCTTGGCTATCTTAGCTGATTGTGCGACTTCTCATTTTTGTCCACCCCAGTCCAACGCCGGCATCTCCACATCATGATCTTAGCTGATGGCAGAGGCCATAAACTCCCTACACTACCTGAGGAAGTACTCCTTTTTCAACTGCTTCATTTAGCACAAAATCCTTGTCTAATCTGGCTCATTGAAGACCATTACATTTTCCCTTCCACAGTGTGTTTAGCTAACTACTCCTATCAATGCATATTATGTCTATATGAGCTGGTACTATTCTCGAGAAAGGAGAAGTATGCTAGTATCTTGTTAAGTTGACTAATTGTAGACCTTAAAACTAGGATAACTAAATAAATTGGGCAAAAGGTTAGAGAAAGAGACTGTACAACTTGTGTACCTCCCAGAAACCAATGCCTGCAAAAGGTGAGCCACATTTACATCGGGGAATATACAAGACCACATCGTACAATACAAAGACTATTAGAAAGTCACTGTATGGAACACTAACTACCTCAATGTTGCATTGAGAAATGTTTGATAAAATGGATATCGTTCTAGCAGCTCGGAATTGGGGTGCGGGGTGGGGTTCTGGAGATTTAGACTCTGGTGGAGTGGGGGGGCCGTGGTTGGAAGATTGGGACTGTGGGGGAGATGGTTTCGGGGAGAAAGGGAGACTGGGGAATATGGTGGGGATGTGGGCTCGTGGGAGAGAGAGGGTGTAAGGGATTGGAGCTTGGGCAGGGGAAGAGAGGACTGGATAATGGGATGTGGGACTTAGCATTTCCCGCAGAGCCGAGAGCTGGCTGCATTGACAGTAAGTCCTGGGAGGTGGGCGGAGGAAAATGCAGCAGGGCTGGATGCAGGCTGGCAGCGGCCCGCAGTAGAACTGGGAAAAAACTAGTTGGAGCTTGCATACTCCACACATTTTGCAGAAGGGTCCTGAAACTGGTGCAGGACCCTTCTTTGCATATTTAAATTGATCCAATGCTGATTTCAGGCAGCCGCCAGGTACACAAAAAACAGTGAGGACCAATATGCTGCCTGCCATGCTGCCTGTGCAGATAGGTGCAGGACCTCACGCCCAGAAATTGATGTACATTGCGCCCGTTTTATGCCCAAAGAATGGGCGAAATGCATATCCGTTTCTACCCTGGTGTGCCCAAATAACTTTTTGCTGCATGCCAGGGTATTGGATCAGGCCCACCATAGAAAATGAGTTTGACATCCCTGCTCTAGACCTATACAGAAGCCTGAATTTTCCATTATGGGGTAACCCATTTAGTTTCAATAGATTTTAAAATAGTGGCGATCAGAAAATTCAGGCTAGCGAGAGGTCTTGTGAAGTTGGAGCTGGTCACAGAATAGAGGGAACTTTACACTGTGTAAAGTGCTATTTCTGACCTGGAAGTGCTTGATGTTACTTGAAATGGGAAGAGTTCCACTCCCTAACTCTAACATCCCTCACCTTGATGAGCATAAAATTTAAAAAGAAAATGATTTGTACCACAGGATGCATACAGGTGCTGACCAACTTTTAAAACCGTCTATGCGAGCCATAAATAGTGGAGCATATTCATATCAGCTGCCATCAAAACATTTTAATATCGGTGTACAGACAACAAATGTTCACCTCAAACAAAGTCAGAGGATATGAAACACCACTTTATACAAATGAAGACAAAAGTTACTATATATCTTCAACCACCAGCTATGTGAAAGTCCACCAGTTAATTTAAATACAAAACATGGCCAACAACTTGTATTTATATAGCGCCTTTAACGTAGTAAAACGTCCCAAGGCGCTTCACAGGAGTATTATAAGACAAAAAAGGAGATTTGAGATAGGAAGGAGCGAGGCCATGGAGGGATTTGGAAACAAGGATGAGAATTTTGAAATCTAGGCATTGCTTAACCGAGAGCCAGTGTAGGTCAGCGAACACAGGGATGATGGGTGAACAGGACTTGGTGCGAGTTAGGACACAGGCAGCCGAGGTTTGGATGAGCTCAAGTTTACGTAGGGTAGAATGTGGGAGGCCAGCCAGGAGTGCGTTGAAGTCTAGAGGTAACGAAGGCATGGATGAGGGTTTCAGCAGTGGATGAGCTGAGTCAAGGAATAGGAGGGGGCCAAGGATAAATCCTTGGGGGACACCAGAGGTAACGATGCGGGAGCAGGAAGAGAAGCCGTTGCAGGTGATTCTCTGGCTACGATTAGATAGATAAGAATGGAACCAGGCGAGTGCAGTCCCACCCAGCTGGACGACGGTGGAGAGGCGTTGGAGAAGGATGGAGTGGTCAAAGGCTGCAGACTGGTCAAGAAGGACGAGGAGGGATAGTTTACTTTTGTTACAGTCACAAAGGATGTAAGTTGTGACTTTGAGAGCCATTTTGGTACTGTGGCAGGGGCGGAAACCTGATTGGAGGGATTCAAACAGGGTCAAAGTTCGCAGTGACGATGTCCTAATAGACTTCCAAATTGAAATTGATTATGCTTCAGAAGACCTGAAACAAATATTATTCACCAGAAACACCAGCTTAGTATCAACAACAACCACAGACAACAGATGCATTTCAAATTCCACAACACACGTTCCCAAACAACAGTGAGTCCAATGCAAAACACAGCAAATCCCATAAGACACTTGAGCAGTAAATAAATTCCATACATTTTCTCAGACAAATACTTAACACCGTCACAGCAAACAAGTACAACACAGCTTGCTAAGGTCTTAAGTCTCCATTTGAACAACTATGCAAATTCAAATGTACAACAGGTGATGGCATAAAGAACTTTTTTTTATTTGAGAGTACACACGCCTCTCTTTTTCCTCTCATCAACTATGACCAAGAAGGGCCAGACAACCTCTTCCTAGTATCGTGTGGTTGACCATGTCAAAAGGCTGCAGGAGGAGGAGGGATAATGCTCCTCAGAGAATATTATTTGTGACTTTGGTTTGGATAATTTTGGTGCTGTGGCAGTGTTTAAAACCTGAATAGAGGTATTCAAACAGGGAGTTCCAGGAGCGATGCCACTGATGTGAGGCAGCAACGTGTTCAAGAATTTTGGAGAAGCAGGAGCGGTTGGAAATGGAGTGGCAGTGTGCAAAAACGGAAGGGAAAATGGCAGATTGTTTGAGGCAGGGGTGATGACAGCAGTTTTGAAAGAGAGGGGGAACAATGCTGGAGGAGAGGGAGCTATTTACCATGTCGGCTAGTAAGGGAGCCAGGAAGGGAAGTTGGATGGACAGCAGCTTGTTCAACCCATGAGAATAAATAACATTTCATACAGAAAGCCACTCTGAACACTGCACAGACAACCTGACCAAATACTAATCAACCATTTAGTCAAAAAGCAAATGACTTGTCATTTAATTTTTCAATAAAACTGCACCAGCTCATATAAATGTGACCAATATAAGAAGGCATTCTTCTCCCACACCTCAGTGAAACAGAAAAGCAAGGCTTCCTTGAGCAGTGGCTCCTTGGATGAAGGTTAAAATTGAAAAATTAAACACTGCTGTGGGTTTCATTATTAACTCATGAAGCCCCCAAAGTGTTAATTTTGTGTACACTCACGTATATTTATGTACGTGACATTTATATCGACTTGAATGCAATAAATGGTTTAAAAATTAGCTGTCATTTTTTATATTTGATCATCAATTTTCCTTTATACAGTTTCAAGTACTGTACTTTAATAGACATCAAGAAAATATTCAATCTGATACAGATTTTAATACAAGCCCACCTTTCAACTGTTCTGATCGCTCTCGATTCAAAATCTTTATTCGGTCAATTTTCAATTTCATTCTATCATATGTTTTCTCCCAAACTTAGCAACTCTCAAATATTTGCTTTTTGAGCTATGTGTTTTTTAGAAAAACTCTGATTCTAGTGTGTTTAGTACTGAAGTATAACTGATGCTAGCTTGCTTAAAAAAAAAGTCTATTGATAGAAAGTCAGGCATATGTGAGATTGGAAAGCTCTCTAAACTACATCTCTCAAATTCTGATCCCGGTGTTCTGAGTTTTTTTTTTATGGCACTTGTGGTCTCTGCATCCTTGCAGACCCAGGAAAAGCTAAATTGCTGTCTTTGCACTCTTCGGTTTTTGCTAAAAATAACACATGAAGAAGTCGCTGTTTAATTCCTCTGCATAATCTTGCATCCGGTAATCCTTAAGAATCATAGGTTTTACTGTTTGGGAATTTTAATTTTAGCATGTAATTATTTATTAGCATGTATTTATTAAAAGTACAAAGTAAAATACATTCTAAGAGCCGTCTGAAGAATTATTTTGGTCAATGTGTATAGTGACCTTGTAAATATGCCCATGGACAAAATCATTAGTTCTATTTGAATGCAATTCTAATTTTGCTACAAATATCAATCGGTAGAAATCTTCATGAGGCCATTTACAATACTGTACACATGGCACCTGGAATAATTCTTCCTATCATGTGAATTAGCATACATTTAGAAACAATCTATCCAGCACCATTTTTAAAAAATCCCTCAATACATGGTAGTACTGGAACAAATCTATTCCTATATATGGAATATACTATTCTGATTGCTCTGTGTTCAAAATTTTGAATGGATCCTATGGTTCAATCATGTTTTCTGCCACATTTAGATCATAAAAGCAAATATTTGAGTTGCTTTTAGAAAAACTCAGATTCTGCTGTATTTAATACTAAAGTATAACTGATGATGGCTTGATTAGAAAATGATTAGTCTATTGATAGAAAGTCACGCATATGTGAAATTGGAAAGCTCTCTAAACTGATCTGAAAAAAATGTCGTAAGCTCAGTGGGTTTAAGAAATAAAATGCATAATTTTCTCATCTCTGATTGCTATTGACTGTCTGAATTCTTGATGTGTGCTTCAGTATCAAGGGAAAGGTGGCAACGCAAATCTATTAGTTAGAACAGATGCATATGGATTTATGTACAAGTGAATCAAATTAGTAAATGTCGGATCAAAATGAGCATTACATCAATTAAACTTGATCAAATGCTTTTTCCGCATTGAGGTAGAGACCCAGTGATATTGCTGTATCTCAAATATACCGTAAGATTACCTTCCATCAAGAACGGAGAAGCATTCTGAAAATCCCCACCCAGATATATCTAGTGAGGAAAACCAATCAACAGCGGGCAATGCTTATCTCGGAGCTACTTATTCTTAAAGGGTCATCCAGAAGTCCCCTGATTTACTTACAATTACATTGTATTAAATGCCACTAGATAGAATGACGCATTTATTCTAAAAGAGTTGTTACAGTCTACATATTGCTAGGAACTAGGAGGTTAGGGAATTTTTTGACACACCTCCTGCTGTAGCTCTGGTATTGTCCTCTTCACACTGGACTTTAGAAAAGCAACAGTCAAGTAGTATTTTTTAAAATATTCTGAATGCTACTTTCCCTTTTGAAGCAATTCCTCCAGGTCAGCGTATATATATTTGCTCCTTTGCAGAACTATGCCTACAGGAAGTAAGCTTGCATAATTTATCATCTAATACTTAACTAAGGATGACCAACCTAATTTTATTGGAACAAACTGTAGATACTGTACTGGTAAAATCTGTCTCTCCACGTTGATATTTTGCAATTAAACTTTTTTCTTTCACTTTTTCAACCAGTTCCGAACTTCGATTCGACTAATATTCTGCTTGTACAAACAATGTTCTAGTTTTGTGTGGTTATCACTACTAATTAGCACTGAGGAGCCCCAATAGTCAGAATAAAATAAGTAACATTACCAAAATTGCTCAACAGCCCAGCTAGTGTTGTAAGCAATTTCACAGGAATGTAGCTGCCGTTGAACCATGAAACAATAGACCATCCATAAAGATTTCTTGTGAATCAATTTTATTTATCAGAGACTCTCTGATATTTGATTTGATCCCACGCCATTTTGTTCATTATATGGAGCCACCGCCGATCATCGCTTGACCATCCATCCTCTAATTGAGAACAAAGTCTTGAGCAGTAAAGAAGGGCAAAAGAATTACTATTTATACAAGTTATTTTGCTTAACTGGTTCCATAATTATTTTGCTTATAATATTTCTTGCCAGCCTAGGTACTATTTATCTTATTGCTAGCTTTTAATTTGTTTCCATAGCCAGGATGATTAGAGACAAAACCCTTTATTTGGAAGAATCCTTCATCCTCAGTTACTTCCCAATTGACCTAACTCTGAGATGAAAATGTCTCATGATTTTTCAATAATCTGGCAGTTGATGCCCCAAAAAACATATGGACCTTTTAAAAGCATTAGTAACTGAAATCCTTCTCAGCAAGGGGCAGCTGCATTGCTGGAAACGACAATTTTTTTTCAACCGACTCTTAACGTGTCACTGATCGCTGCTTGCCTGTTTTTTGTAGTTCATCTTCAGCGAATTTACAAGTTATACCTTTGCCATTCTTAAGTGTGTTTACTCTTGCATTCTAAAAATATATTTTTCCAAAAGGCTTGGAGCACCGGGAAAGGTGGGGTGGGGGACATGCATCAGCTGGAACTTTATCAGCTCCTTAATTCTTCAAGGATTCCAGTGAATTTGCTGAAGGAAAGTTGACAAAAACTCTTCAAATGCCTGCCAAATATGGATGGCCTTAGTGGGGCTCTTCCTACTAAACTCCTGGTGATCTTGTGCAACACGTTTCTAAGTCTGATTACAATCTCAGGTCTCAGTTAGTGGATTAACAGTTTATCAATCCAATTTAGAAAAGACTATTTTCTGCATTTTGGCAAACACTGGTTCTCTCATTACTAAAGAGATTTACCCTTAGATAAACTGAATTCTCCCCCCTCACCATTTCAACTGTTTAAAGGAGAAGCATTTACAAGATCTGTTGGTTATTTTCTAGGTTTGAGAAGACGACTTAACTTCTAACCTCCAAACTTTATACGATATTGTAAAATTTTTCTGCCTGTTGTTACACTTAAAACTTATAGAAACACTTGCTGATCGCCGTTACAACCTGGCCTTACTGATGGTCAATTTCTAACAAGCTCCCTCGTCCTCTGCAAAGTTTCTGTATCCTTTACCTTCACTTCTGCAACCTAAACCGCTAACTGTTCACCTACCCTTTTCTTTGAGTTTCCTCCATTTTGCTACTCCTACTCCCTCTTTTTCCTTATACCTTCATTTCAAAAAGGAGCACTTCTAGTAACCTTATTATCTGTCCAGCTGGTAATACAACTTTATAGAGGGTATGGTAGAACTGATTGGCACAGCACGAGCAGGAACTGCAGCATAAACATCATTTAGATTTTTCCTGCTCTTGTGTTCAGAGAAATTGATCACTGGCCAAACAGATGACTACAGCAGTCTCGGATAGCATCGATCTCAGTCATTTCTTGCATTCTGATGCTGTTCCTTGGTAGCATAGGCATCCATTCAATCTGCAGGTATGTGCTTGCCCAATCCTTCCTGAAGTAATGTTTCCTTCCAAGCAATGTCACTCACATTTTTCAACAGTACAAACCACACCCTCACAAAATGGTGAAAAATCAGTAACAAAACCTGCTGGAACTAATTCAGGAGTGTTGGGCTCTGAGTTTCCAGCATTTGCACCTCCTTATCATTTCCCATTAATTTTTCGTTAGCTTTCCGAATCCTACAATATTTATTTTTCTCCTTGGCTGCTCAGAACTTAAGTCTCATTTTGGGCACTTTTTTTTAGAAGTGAGATATGGAAAGACATTCTGAAAAATCTCAACCAATAGTAGGAGAGGGAAAAATCCTCAATAGGCAGCACTTGTGTCAGATGCAACAATCTGAAGATTACATTACAAAGTATGACCAAGAATAATCTAAGTTTATTTGTAATTAATTTTAGTTTTGTTAAAGGTCATTTATCACTTCAATGCAGTACTGAGGGAGTGCTGCACTGCCAGAGACAGCATCTTTCAGGACATTAAACTGAGACCTTGTCTGCCCCCTCAGGTGGACGTAAAAGATCTCATGGTATTATTTGAAGAAGAGCAAGGAATTCTCCTGGTGTCAGAGCCAATATTTCTCTCAGCCAACATCACTAAAACAGAATGGTCACTATTTCATTGTTGTTTTTTGGACTTTGCTGTGGGCAAAATGGCTGCCATGTTTCCCTCCATTACAACACTGATTATACTTCAAAGCACTTTGGGACTTTTTAAAAATTCATTCCTGGGTTGTGGGCATCACTGACAAGGCCAGCATTTATTGCCCATCCCTAATTGCCCTTGAGAAAGAGGTGGTGAGCTGCTGCCTTGAACTGCTGCAGTCCTTGTGGTGAAGGTACTCCCACAGTGCTGTCAGGGAGGAAGTTTCAGATTTTGACCCAGCGACTACGAAGGAACGGTGATCTATTTCCAAGTCAGGATGGTGTGTGACTTGGAGGTGGTGGAGTTCCCATGCGCCTGCTGCCCTTGTCCTTCTAGGTGGTAGAGGTCGTGGGTTTGGGAGGTGCTGCCGAAGAAGCCTTGGCAAGTTGCTGCAGTGCATCTTGTAGATGGTACACACTGCAGCCACAGTACGCCGGTGGTGGAGGGAGTGAATGTTTAAGGTGGTGGATAGGGTGCCAATCGAGCGGGCTGCTTTGTCCTAGATGGTGTCAAGTTTGAGTGTTTGAGCTGCACTCATCCAAGCAAGTGGAGAGTATTCCATCACACTCCTGACTTGTGCCTTTTAGATGGTGGAAAGGCTTTGGGGAGTCGGGAGGTGAGTCACTCGCCGCAGAATACCCAGCCTCAGACCTGCTCTTGTAGCCACAGTATTTATGTGGCTGGTCCAGTTAAGTTTCTGATCAATGGTCACCCCCTCAGGATGTTGATGTTGGGGGATTTGGCGATGGTAATGCCATTGAATGTCAAAGGGCGGTGGTTAGACGCTCTATTGTTGGAGATAGTTATTGCCTGGCACTTGTGTGGTGCAAATGTTGTTTGCCATTTATCAGCCCAATCCTGAACGTCGTCCAGGTTTTGCTGCATGCGAGCATTGACTGCTTCATTTTTTGAGAACTTGCGAATGAACTGAACACTCTGCAATCATCAGAGAACATCCCCACTTCTGACCTTCTGATGGAGGGAAGGTCATTAATGAAGCAGCTGAAAATGGTTGGGCCTAGGACACTGCCCTGAATAACTCTTGCAGCGATGTCCTGGGGCTGAGATGATGGGGCTCCAACAACCATAACCATCCTCCTTTGTGCTAGGTATGACTTCAGCCAGTGGAGAGTTTTCCCCCTAATTCCCATTGACGTCAATTGTACTAGGGCTCCTTGATGCCACACTTGGTCAAATGTTGCCTTGATGTTAAGCGCAGTCACTCCTCCGCTCACCTCTGGAATTCAGCTCTCTTGTCCATGTTTGGACCAAGGCTGTAATGAGGTCTGGAGCCGTGTGGTTCTGGCAGAATCCAAACTGAGCATTGGTGAGTAAGTGCCGCTTGATAGCACTGTCGACAACAACTTCCATCACTTTGCTGATGGATGAGAGTAGACTGATGGGGTGGTAATTGGCCGGATTTGATTTGTCCTGGTTTTTTGTGGATAGGACATACTTGGGCCGTTTTCCACATTTGTCGGGTAGATGCCAGTGTTGTAGCTGTACTGGAACAGCTTGGCTAGAGGCGTGGCTAGTTCTGGAGCACAAGTCTTCAGCACGACAGCCGGGATGTTGTTGGGGCCCATAGCCTTTGCTGTATCCAGTGCACTCAGCCATTTCTTGTTATCACGTGGAGTGAATCGAATTGGCTGAAGACTGGCTTCTGTGATGGTAGGAACCTCGGGAGGAGGCCGAGATGGATCATCCACTCGGCACTTCTGGCTGAAGATGTTTGGAAACACTTCAGCCTTGTCTTTTGCACTCGCGTGCTGGATTCCGCCATCATTGAGGATGGGGATATTCATGGAGCCTCCTCCTCCTGTCAGTTGTTTAATTGTCCACCACCATTCATGACTGCAGAGCTTTGATCTGATCCTTTGGTTGTGGGATCGCTTAGCTCTGTCTATAGTATGCTGCTTCCATTGTTTAGAATGCATGTAGTCCTGTGTTGCAGCTTCCCCAGGTTGGTACCTCATTTTTAGGTATGCCTGGTGCTGCTCCTGGCAAGCTCTTCTACACTCCTCATTGAACCAGGGTTGGTCGCCTGGCTTGATGATAATGGTAGAGTGAGGGATATGCTGGGCCATGAGGTTACAGATTGTAGTGGAATACAAGTCTGCTGCTGCTGATGGTCCACAGTACCTCATGGATGCCCAGTTTTGAGCTGCTAGATCTGTTCTGAATCTATCCCGTTTAGCATGGTGGTAGTGACACACAACACGATGGAGGGTGTCCTCCGTGTGAACACGGGACTTCGTCTCCACAAGGACTGTGCGGTGGTCACTGCTACCAATACTGTCACGGACAGATGCATCTGTGACAGGTAGATTGGTGAGGACAAGGTCAAGTAGGTTTTTCCCTCGTGTTGGCTCTCGCCACCTGTCGCAGGCCCAGACTGGCAGTTATGTCCTTCAAGACTCCGCCAGCTCGGTCAGTAGTGGTGCTACCGAGCCACTCTTGGTGATGGACATTGAAGTCCCCCACCCAGAGTACATTCTGTGCTCTTGCTACATTCAGTGCTTCTTCCAAGTGGTGGTCAACATGGAGGAGTACTGATTCATCAGCTGAGGGAGGGCGGTAGGTGGTAATCAGCAGGAGGTTTCCTTGCCCATGTTTGACCTGATGCCATGAGACTTCATGGGGTACGGTGTCAATGTTGAGCACTCCCAAGGCCACTCCCTCCGGACTGTATACCACTGTGCCGCCACCTCTGGTGGGTCTGTCCTGCTGGTGGGACATGACCTACCCAGGGATGATGATGAAGTCTGGGTCATTGGCTGAAAGGTATGATTCTGTGAGTATGACTATGTCAGGCTGTTGCTTGACTAGTCTGTGGGACAACTCTCCCAATTTTAGCACAAGTCCCCAGATGTTAGTGAGGAGGACTTTGCTGGGTCGACTGGGCTGGGTGTGCCGTTGTCGTGTCTGAAGCCGGTGCCTCGGTCGATGCCGGTGGTCCGTCCGGTTTTATTATTATTTCTCGTAGTGCTTTTTTTACAACTGCGTGGCTTGCTAGGCCATTTCACAGGGCAGTTTAGAGTCAACCACATTGCTGTGGGTCTGGAGTCACTTATAGGTCATGATGCGGAGATGCTTATAGGTCAGACCAGGTAAGGACGGCAGATTTCCTTCCCTGAAGGACAATCGTGAACCAGACGGGTTTTTACGACAATCTGGTAGATCATGGTCACCATTACTGATACTAGCTTTTTATTCCAGATTCATTTAATTAACTCCAGATTATTAGTCCAGGCCTCTGGATTACTAGTCCAGTAACATAACCACTATGCTACCTGAAGTCGTGAAAGGTGTGCTATAAAATGCGAGTTCTTTCTTTTCTTTATGGTTTACTGAATTTATACCAAAACAGAATAGTTATAGCCATCTCTTGTTACTCCGTGTTACTTCATTCTATTACCACTGTTGAAACTGTTTATTATTTTGAGCCATTTCTTTCCATTGTTTGTGGTATCGCTCTTTCAGGATTCAGCACAAAATATGATTAATTTTTAGTTGCAGGAACCAGTCAAGATATCTTTAAAAGGAAAATATAAATTGAGAGCAGCATTGCTCAGAAAAGGAACTTTTGTAGCTTCAGATTGAATGGACGTTCTGTTACCCTCTACCAGCCAGCATGCAGCTGACAAATGTAATTATTGAGCGAAATCGGTTAAATGCGTAAGGCTTGCAGCAAGGGGTTGGAGGGAGTTAGCAGGAATTAAGAGATGATTGTGACATCTAGAAAGCCTATTGCCAATCTGTGTACAGCAGCCAGTGGAAGAAATTGATTGAATAATGCAACTTGGTATCTTAATTTTGCTACACCTATTGTAATTATATTTCAACAATACACTAAAGATTAAAAATCTAGTTAAATCATGGAGAAGCTGCCTGAACAAAAAACCATATCAAAAATTGTTGATTAGATCTGACACACATTATTGAAATGTACAGATTTATGGGGAATTGGTTGGTTCAGTGGATAAGCACATTGTCCCTTCACCTCTTCTACCTGGATTCAACCCAGACTGATGGGATGAAAGTTTCCTTTTTCTGCTGGCTGTAGTGGTCTTATATGAAATGAGTCTGGGGATTGCCATTGCAATTCCACCTGGGCTAAGCCTACAGCGCAAAACTGACCTAATAAGATGTTTCATTCCCTAACTGGTGTATCTCACCTTGATGACCACAAAATTCATTGAGCAAACAGCATAATTCAAGGCTTTAAATTGCTTTGACCCGAGCTAAATCTGTATTACTTCAATTGCAAAGCTGAAATCTGCAGTTCAGGTGACGCTCGGCTCTATCAGACTTATTGTCATTTGCAGATGACATTAATTATCTTTGCAAGAAATCAGAACCAAAAGCAATTAAATTCAAGGATAAAAAGAAAATTGAATATCTAAAATAAAAACAGGGAATGGTCTGATGAGGCTCCACCTGAAACTTGCGGGGGTGGGGGGGGGGGGGAGGTGAATTTCCGTGTTCCCCACCATAATTTCAACAAAAAGCCATGGAAATCCCCTAAAAATGGAATAAATGCCATTTTTCTTAGGTTTCCGTGGCTCTTCCACTGAAGTAGTGATGAATAAGCAGGATAACCTCCATGGCCACTTACACCAATTATCTTTTTTCTGTTGAGATGATTAAACTTGGACTGCTTTGACATTTGGTTTGGCTCCACATACAGTCATTGCTTTAAAATGATCAATGAGTACAGCGGTGTCTGAAATGTTGCTTTAGTGGCCCACGTAGCTGTGAACCTTGGAGCCCTGGGGGGCCACATAAACAAATGCAATACAAAATTCATAGAACCTTATTGAAGACAACACCTGTAGTCTTATTACTCCATAACAACTTGCATTTATATAGCGCCTTTAATGTAGTAAAATGCCCCAAGGCGCTTTACGAGCGATTAATGACACCGAGCCACATACGGAGAAATTAGGACAGATGACAAAAAACTTGGTCAAAGATGTAGGTTATAAGGAACGTCTTAAAGGAGGAGAAAGAGTTAAGAGGCAGAGAGGTTTAGGGAGAGAATTCCAGAGTTTGGGGCTTAGGCAGCTGAAGGTACTGCCACCAATGGTGAAGAAGAAGAAGAAAATTGGGGATGTGCAAGAGGCCAGAATTGGAGGACACAAAGATCTCGGAGGGTTATAGGGCTGGAGGAGGTTAGAGATAGGGAGGGGCAAGGTCATGAATAAGAATTTTCAAATCGAGGGTGTTTCCGGACTACAAGTAGGTTAGCGAGCACAGGGATGATGTGTGAGTGGGACTTGGTGCGAGTTAGGATACCGACAGCAGAGTTTTGGATAAGTTCAAGTTTACAGAGGGTGCAAGGTAGAAGTCTGGCCAGGAGAGCATTGCAATAGTCTCGCGGTAACAAAGACATGGATGATGGTTTCAGCAGCAGATGAGCTGAGGCAGGGGCGGAGACGGGCGATGTGGATGTAGGCGTTCTTGGTGATGAAGAGGATATGGGGTCAGCATCTCCGCTTGGGCAAATATGACCCCACGGTTGCGAACAGTCTGGTTCAGCCTCACAGTGGCCAGGGAGAGGGATGGACTCGGTTTGTAGAAAAGATGTTTCCACTTGTGGGGGACGACCAAAATTAGGGATCATAAATATAAGATGGTCACTAATAAATCCAATAGGGAATTCAGGAGAAACTTCTTTACCCAGAGAGTGGTGAGAATGTGGAACTCACTACCACAAGGCGTAGTTGAGGCAAATGGCATAGATGAATTTAAGGGAAAGCTAGATAAACATATGAGGGAGAAAGGAATAGAAGGTTATGCTCATAGCGTTAGATAAAGAAGGGTGGGAGGAAGCTCATGTGGAACATAAATGCTGGCATGGAACGGTTGGGCTGAATGGCATGTTTCTGTGCTGTACATTCTATGTAATAAAAGTGCTAAAATTAAACTAAAGCAATCTTGTATTTTAAATCAAAATACATAGAACTGCACTATAACTAATGTGAAGCACAATCTGGTTTTGAACTTCGACCAACCTGTCTGTCAGAAATCAATTTGGAATGGCAGCCTTTGAGGAAGCATGGGATTTTTCACCCAATACTTGTGTATGGTGCTCAGATTCTGTCTGCTTACTAACTCGCAATGAATATGTATGTGCTTCCAAGTGATGAAAACATGAGATTTCAGACCCCTTGAAATTGTCTGCAGGTACCAATCTGTAACAGTCCAGCAATGTGTAATGCTGCAGTCTGACTTGCGAATAGAGCTGTTTCAAAGTTCAATCAATTCTAATGACAAGGAATCATCGATGCTGTCAGGATCTGCTGCCAAAAATGTAGAAAACAGAACAGTGATATTGAATTGTTCATTGATGCCTCAAACAAAAAATAATTGCTGACTCACATTGCAGCATCCATAGGTTCATCAATGGCTATGAAGGGAAACGAAAGGGAAATTTCTGCGGCTTTTTTCCCCCCAATGGCTTGCAGACCCCAGTTGCCGCATTTGAGATTCGCCTTTGAATGTTATCCATGTCTTTGTACGTCACTTCCACACTCAACTATTCCAATGCTCTCCTGGCTGGCCTCCCATCCTTCACCCTCTAAACTGCAGCTCTTCCATAACTCTACTGTGTATATCCTGTACCCCAAATTTAAAATTCTGATCCTTGTGTTTAAATGTCTTCATGGCTTTGCCCCTCCCTATCTCTGTAGCCTACTCTAGCCCTACTCTTTCTGCCACCCAACCCAACTTAACTCTCCGTTACTACAACTCTGGCCTCTTGTGCATCACCTCCTCCCCCACCCCCCTACGCCCCCCCCCCCCCAGGTCTCCACATTGGCAGTTGTATTTTCAGCTGTCTAGGCCCCATGCTCTGGAATTCCCTCTCTAAACCCCTCCATCTTTTTGGTTCCCTTTCCTCCACGACCCTCCTTTAAAACTCACCTCCTATGACCAAGCTTTTAGTCACCCCTCCTCCTGATATCCTCTTCTTTGGCCTGGCATCCATTTTCTTTTCTGATAACGCCTGTGTAAAGCACCGTGGGCCATTTTCTTACATTAAGGTGCTATATAAGTGCAAGTTATTGCTGTTGCGTAGTCCACTAGATTCACATCCACTTCATAATCAATGAGTGGAAAATCTAGCCCTTTCTGACGTAAACTGACTATCAAATTTTGTGTGCTCCCAGGGTGCAAATTGTTACCCACATGCATCAACCCATCTTGAGATAGGCCTCGTTGTAAATGAATTCCTACAATGTGTAATTAGATACACAATTTACATTTCCTGCCTTGTTTTTTGCCACAGGAGCGTAACTGTTAAATTTTATGATTTAGTGCCCCAGCACAGAGCTTTGGATGACGGGAGGGCGTATCTGGAATCTGGCAATGGAGGCCCTCATGCCTGATTCACAATCACCACAATTTTCTGCCCATTTTGAGCAGAAAATTGTGCAGGCCGTGAAGTGAGCACAATGACTTGTGTGCCTGAATTCCCAATATGCGTTTCAGTCACGCAAAGCTGCTCACTGCACTGCCCCCCGCCCCTCCATAATCTGTTGCTGCTTCTGTAAATTTTTCTTCAACTCTGTCAGCTTGTCTTCAGGTTTGACCTTTTTAGTCAGTCATAGTTGCTTTAGTACACCATTTGATAGGGTTGTGCTGAACTTGCCTATTTCAGCACATCAACAGATTTACAGATCAATCATAATGGAAAGCCACCATGATGCACCACAAAATATTCCACAAATAAAGCCTGATTTAAAACGAGGTGCTTACTGTCGATTTTTGCAGTGAACCTACTGACCACCTCTGCTAAATTAAAAATTCATTTAGTGTAATTAAATACAGGTACACACAAAATAACTCCCCTATAGCTAAGTTACAGTCTTAAATTAAAAATTAATTTTGTGTAATTAAAAACACATAGAGGCTCCCCCTGCCAAGCTAACTTGGACTTAAATTAAAAATTAATTTTCTGTAATTTAAACCACCATCTGACACAATACATATGTTGTGGGAATTCAAGGCTGTCACTAAACTGTAGGCCCAATACTTGCATTAATGGAGGATATACTACAGAGGTGTCCAAACTATGGCTTCCTTGCTTTCTGCTCATGCTGTCCACTGTTTCTATTTACACTTAAATTTTTTTACATTGTTTTATTTGGTGCCTCTGGTGGTTTGGAGACGGGTGTTCTCATTGCTGCTCCCTCATTGGTGGATCCACCAATGAGTTAACAGAACTGCAACAAACCTTTCTAAACTGCTAGATCTGCCAGATTCAAACCATTGAACCCAGCAGCATGGGGGGAATGTGAGCACAGATGGAAGCAGAGCAGACTGCAGGTGGATGAATCATTGGAGCTTTGCCAGTTAGTTGGATGATCAGGGCTTCACAGGCCAGATATCTAAGGCACATGGCCCAAGAGCCGTAGTTTGCACATCTCGGAACCAGCAGATTCAGTGATGAAATATGGTTGACACTGCTTGCTTATAACAATACAGAATACTTGTAAGGATTCTAAATGTAGTTATCCATTAGAGTTAATGGTCTTGATTTGTCAAGTCTGCTATAGAGAAAGCACACTATTATTCTAGATAAAGAATTGACTTCTACAGTCCAGTATGTAGTTAATTGCTTTGTCTAAAATGTAAGCATGTTGCTAAAAAGCACACTGTTAAAATGCCACATATGTCAATTTAATATATATCCAAATATCCTTGAATTTGATTAAATTTAAGTATGATTAAATTAAACTTTAAATTTAATTAAATTTTACATTTTCCAGGGCTCGGGTGGAAAAGGTAGTATAAATAATAGTTCTAAAACAAACAAAAGGGAAGAGTCAGAAATTGTACTTTAGGCACTACAGGTAAAGGGAAAACCAAAACATGTAAAGTAACTAAACCAGAGAGAGAAATAAGAAATGTGTGAGTAAAACAGTAGAGCAGAAGGACATGGTTAGGGTGTGTGGCTCAAATAAACATTCTTTATACAAACGCACAGAGCATAAGGAACAAATTGATTGAACTGCAGGCACAAATTCGACTTGGAGGCTATGACATGGTAGCCATTACTAAGACATGGCTGCAAGATAGTCAGGACTGGGAACTAAATATACCAGGTTATATTTTGAAGAATAGGATAGTCGAGGTCATATGAGTCACTCCATCTACAATTTTACCTGTAGGGTGAGAATTTATTAAACTACTTCCATACATGTAATTTCCTCATAATCCAGATGGTGGTTAGAATTGCAAAACCAATCAAACCATTGACCGATGCAATGAAAGGGTATCAGTGCTGCAGCCTTCAACGTTGCCACGTTCAGTCACCCACATGAGCGTTAGCACTAAATTTACTATCCAGACATATCTTGCCCCAGCCAACCTCCACAGATGGAGGAGATGGAAATCTGGAACTCTGTCCCCCCAAAGGTTGTTCCACATTTGGCTATGCCAAGTTATTGAGAATAATTGGACAGAATTCTGAAATAGGCTAAAGAAATTATGGGCATTGATATCCAACTAGATCTCAAATAATTGGCTTTCTGGTGGTGCACTCGAGCTCCCAGAAGTGAAAATAGCTCAGTCGGGATGACTTTTTTTCCAACCCAACTGCTGAACATTGAGAATTTTATAGCCCCGATTTTAACTTTGGGTAGGAATTGGATGGGTGGGTCGAGGTGATAGGCAAACCATCCAGATCTCAGTGGCATAAGACCTGGGAGATTTTAATTCCGGGCCTTATCTGCATACCCCGGGCCAATTTCCTTGCCGAAACTGGCAGCAAGCTCAACTTCCTGGTAGTTGGGAATGCAATGTTGGGTGGCAGAAGCCCATTGCTGGGAACTGGAGCAATAGTCCCTCTGGTAAATCAGTGGGGGGGAAAGGAGGGGGGTGAAAGAGAGCTTGGGTCAGGGGAGGCCTAGACTTTCCTTGTGGGGCCTCGGAGGAATATAGCAATGGGTGTAAGTAATTCAGCCCCTCGAGCCTGTTCTGCCATTCAATTAAATCATGGCTGACTTGTACCTCCACTCCAATTGCTCCATATCACTGATACTCTTGCCTACCAAAAATCTGTTGATCTCAGTCATGAAAATTTCAATTGTCCCAGCATCCCCAGCCTTTGGGGGGACCGAGTTCCAGATTTCCATTACCCTTTGTGTGAAAAGTGCTTCCTGATTTCACTCCTAAATGGCCTAGTTCTAATTTTAAGATTATGCCCCTTTTTTATTGGATATTCTCACCAAAGGAAATGATTTTCCTCTTCTGTTCTATTCTGCTGAATCTCTCTCTCTCATTTATAACAACTCAATTAGATCACCCCGAACCTTCTAAACTCAAGTGAATACAAAAAGTTTGTGCAACCTGTCCTCAATTAATCCCTTTAAGACCTGTTATCATTCTTGTGAATCTACACTGTACTCCCTCCAAGGCCAATATATCTTTCTTGAGCTGTGGTGCCCAAAACTGAATGCACTGCTCCAGATGGGGTCTGACTAAGGTTCTGTATAACTGAAGCATCACTTCCTCACGTTTGAATTCCAACCCTCTTGAGATAAATGCCACTATTTCATTAACCTTTTTGATTACCTTTGTACCTGTGCACTAGCTTTTAGTGATTTGTGTACATTAGCACCTAAACCCATTTGCTCCTCCACAGCTTCTAGTCTCTTGCCATTAAGAAAATATTCTGATTTGTCTTTCTCTGATCCAAAGTAGATGACTTCACACGTCCCCACATTAAACTCCATTTTGCAATAGTTTCGCCCTGTCACATAATGTGTGTGTCCCTTTTGTAACCTCCTGTTTCTATCTACATAACTTACTCTGCCTCCTAACTTGGTGTCATCTGCAAAGTTGGTTGTACAACTCTCTATTACTTCATCCGAGCTATTGATATCTATGGTGAAAAGCTGAGGCCCCAGTACAGATCCCTGGGGAACACCACCTGTCACATCCCACCAATCATGGAACATTCCCTTTACCCCTACTCTCTGTCTCCTACCGCCTAATCAATTACGAACCCATGTCACTAGCTTACCTCCAATTCAGTATACTTTATTTTTGCTGCTAATCTCTTGGGCAGAACATTGTCAAAAGCATTCCTGTTGCTCCAGGTCCCACAAGGAAAGTTTTTTTTTAAAGTGAAAAGACTTGTCTTTTTGGGCCTCATCGGGCCTTAATTCCTCTTCCTGCTGGGTAGACCTGGCTGGAAGCCTTAAGCGTTCAGGCCCACAGTTAAAATAGCAGTCATTGGAGCCCGATCTCCATGTTTTAAAGAAGGACCACTTCAGTTTCCGGCCGTTGTCATTCTTGCCTGCTCAGAAGAGCAGGTTAAAATGGTAGCTTGTGGGATTAGTGTGGTGGGTAAGACTCACTGTTTTTAAACTGCCCACCCGCCCTGGTTCTGCTGATCGTGCTCTTGTGTATATAAGAGCCATATAATTGGCTCTTGTGTCTTGCTAGTCTGAACCTGGGGTGTTGAACAAGTTTTGTTTGTGGTCAGAATAAAGGAGAACATACTATTTCAACTATTTTGTCTTCTACATGATGCTGGGCTAAAACAGCTTATATTGTTAATGTAATTACTTGTTCCTATTTGTATACAAAGAACTAACTTTTCCACATTAAAAAAAAAAATCAGTAAAGAAAGGAATACCACTGCTGAGATATCCGGTATCTGAGGATATGCCCAGCCTGGCCAGAAGGTGTTGAACCTTTCTGTTCTATCAAGAAAAAGACTTAAAAGATTTGTATTTATATAGTGTCTTATCGCATCCCTTAGAAATGTCTCAACAATTCACTTTTTTTTAAAGTGTTGCGTGCTACCACAGCAGCCATTTTGCATATAACAAAATTCCGCAAATAGAAATGAGATGAATGGCACTGTTTTTGGTGGTATAGTATTGGCTGAAGGAGGAATATTGGATAACGCATGGGGATAACTCCCAGCTCTTACATAAGAACATAAGAAATAGGAGCTGGAGGAGGCCATTTGGCCCTTTGAGCCTGCTCTGCCATTCAACAAGATCATGGCTGATCTTCTACCTCAACTCCACCTTCCTGCACTATCCCCATATCCCTTAATTCCCTTAATTCCCAAAAATTTATCGACCTCTGTCTTGAATACACTCAATGACCGAGCATCCACAGCTCTCTGGGGTAGAGAATTCCAAAGATTCACAACCCTTTGAGTGAAGAAATTTCTCCTCATCTCAGTCCTAAATGGCCGACCCCTTATTCTGAGACTGTGACCCCATGTTCTAGATTCCCAGCCAGGGGAAACATTTTCTCCGCATTAACCCTGTCAAGCCCCTAATTTTTCTAAACTCTAGGGAATATAGGCCTAGTCTACTCGATCTCTCCTCATAGGGCAATCCCCTCATCCCAGGAACCAGTCTAATGAACCTTCGTTGCACTGCCTCTAAGGCATGTATGTCTTTCCTTCAGTAAGGAGACCAGAACTGTACACAATACTCTAGGTGTGGCCTCACCAATGCCCTATATAATTGTAGTAAGACTTCTTTACTCTTAGCTTTCCCTTTGCAACAAAAGCTAACATACCATTTGCTTTCCTAATTGCTTGCTGTACCTGCATGTTAACTTTGTGATTCATGTACAAGGACACCCAGGTCCCTCTGAATGCAAACATTTCCCTGTCTCTCACCATTAAAAAAATATTCTGCTTCTTTGTTTTTCCTACCAAAGTGGATAACTTCACACTTCCCCACATTGTATTCCATTTGCCATGTTCTTGCCCACTCAGTCAACCTGTCTATATCTTTCTGCGACCTCTTTGCGTCCTCCTCACAGCTTACTTTCCCACCTAACTTTGTATCATCAGCAAACTTGGATACGTTACACTCAGTCCCTTCATCTAAGTCATTAATATAGATTGTAAATAGCTGAGGCCCAAGCACTGATCCTTGCGGTACCCCGTTAGTTACAGCCTGCCAACCTGAAAAAGTCCTGTTTATTCCTACTCTCTGTTTTCTGTCCATTAACCAATCCTCAATCCATATTACCCCCAATCCCATGAGTCCTAATTTTACGTAATAACCTCGTGTGGCACCTTATCGAATGCTTTTTGAAAATCCAAATACATCACATCCACATACCTAAAACGTTTACAATCTGTTTTTATGTCTCTTGTAAATTTACACATTCTTTTTTCTCATCAATTTCCTGGTCCTCCTTTGCTGAATTCTAAAATCCTCCCAATCCTCCGGCTTAATACTGTTTTTGGCTATATTATGAACCTCTTCTTTGATCTAATACTATCTTTAACTTCTCTTATTAGCCACGGTTGGACCACTTTTCCTGTGGGATTTATGTATATTTGTTGTAAATTATGTATTGATTCTTTAAATGCGAGCCATTGCTTCTCTACCATCATACCTTTTAATGTAGTTTCCCAATCTACCTCCGCTTTGATTTGTGCAGTGGGATCTTTTAATGTCCACCTCAACTGTCCGAAAAGGCAGGCAGGGCTTTAGTTTAATGTCTCATCCAAAGCGTGGCACCTTTGATAGCAAAGCAATCCCCTATTTCTGCACTGGAGTGCTGTCTTTGAGCTATTGGCTCATGCCTCTTCCCCGCCCCACCCACCTGCAAATTAATAACTCTGCTTCTACCTGATTATGTGGAAGAAATAAGAGTGTTGAAGAAAATGGCTGAAGTGGGATCGGTGGCGGGTCATGTGGGCGATTTGATTTTTTTTGACAGCAGGTTCTGAACCCGCTGTCCTCTCTCCACAACACTCCTTTCCCAATGGCGTGTCTGTGATCTCTGATCAGACCCGACCCACAGAAGTGGGCGACCCAATAAAAGCAATTATTGGTTTGTTGAAAGACCCTTAATAATGGTTTTAACCTTACCCTTTAACTTTAACTGCTCGCCCACGAGGTCCACACTGCTCGTGGACCATGTCTGTTAACCTGAGGCAGGAGTTGAATGGCCATTGAATCAGCTGATTAGTTGACAGCTTGAAATGTGCTATAAAGGCTCCCACCTCCAAGCGCAGAAGCTGTTGCTTACTCCATTTGCAACATAGATTGAGCTTTATGCAGGCTGAAAGTGTTTGGAGCAAACTCTCCATCCAATGTCACATCATTGGAACAACCTCTCTCACCATTGACAGATTGCTTCTGTCATCTCAACTTCAGCTGCCATCTATTCCATCAGCATGGGTACTGTTTATGACCACGATCAACTCTAACACCACACCTGCCGAGGTGAGCAAGATCTTGGCCATCATTTTTGGGTTGGCAGGCTGTAACTAGTGGGGTACCACAAGGATCAGTGCTTGGGCCTCTGCTATTTACAATCTATATCAATGACTTGGATGAGGGGACCGAATGTAATGTATCCAAGTTTGCTGATGACACAAAGCTAGGTGGGAAAGTAAGTAGTGAGCACGCAAAGAGGCAGCAAAGGGATATAAACAGGCTCAGTGAGTGGGCAAGAACATAGCAGATGGAATATAATGTGAAGTTATCCATGTGGGTAGGAAAAATAGAAAGGCAGAATATCGTTAAATAACCTGGTATGTTTAATTCCCAGGCATTGTCACCCTGCAGCCATGTTTCTGTAATGGCCACAATATCATAACCATATGTAGTTATTTGTGCCATTAACTCGTCTATTTTGTTACGAATGCTACGTGCATTCAGATAGAGAACTTTCAAATATGCTTTGTGGCACTTAGTTCCTGCTTTTTCACTTTTTACCACTTTACCTTTTACTCCACACACTCTGTCCCTTCCTGCCACGCTCTGATTTGTGATTCCCCTACTGCTACCTATGTCTATGACCCTCTCTGTTGTCATTTTTATTTTTTGCTCTCTTGAAACCTCCCCCCCACTAATTAGTTTAAAGCCCTCTCCACAGCCCTAGTTATTCGATTCGCCAGGACACTAGTCCCAGCACTGGCCAAGTGAAGTCCGTCCCAACGGAACAGCTCTCTCCTGCCCCAGTACTGGTGCCAGTGTCCCAAGAAGCAAAACCCATTTTTCCCACACCAGTCTTTGAGCCACGCATTCAACTCCCTGATTTTATTTACCCTAGCCAAATTTGCTCGTGGCTCAGGTAGTAATCCAGAGATTATTACCCTCGAGGTTCTGCTTTTTAATTTGGCCCCTAGCTGCTCAAACTCCCTCAGCAGAACCTCTTTCCTTGTCCTATCTATGTCATTGGTACCAACATGGACCACGACAACTGGATCCTCCCCCTCCCACTCCAAGTTTCTCTCCAGCCCAGAGGAGATGTCCTTAACCCTGGCACCGGGCAGGCAACACAGCCTTCGGGACTCTCGCTCTTGGCTGCAAAGAACCCTATCTATCCCCCTAATGATACTATCCCCTACCACTACAACATTTCTTTTTACTCCCCCCACTTGAATGGCCCCCCTTACCACGGTGCTGTGGCCAGGTTGCTCATCCTCCCTGCAGTCCCCGCTCCTATCCACACGGGGAGTAAGAGCCTCGAACCTTAGGAAAGCAAATGGTATGTTAGCCTTAATTACAAAAGGATTGGCGTATAAATATAAAGAAGTCTTGCTGCAATTGTATAGGGCCTTGGTGAGGCCATTTTTTTTTATTCGTTCATGGGATGTGGGCATCGCTGGCAAGGCCAGCATTTATTGCCCATCTTTGGTTGCCCTTGAGAAGGTTGGTGGTGAGCCGCCGCCTTGAACCGCTGCAGTCTGTGTGGTGAAGGTACTCCCACAGTGCTGTTAGGGAGGGAGTTCCAGGATTTTGACCCAGTGACTATGAAGGAACGGCGATAGTCAGGATGGTGTGTGACTTGGAGTGGAACTTGGAGGTGGTAGTGTTCCCATGCCCCTGCTGCCCTTGTCCTTCTAGGTGGTCGAGGTCACGGGTTTGGGAGGTGTTGCCGAAGAATCCTTGGCGAGTTGCTGCAGTGCATCTTGTAGATGGTACACACTGCAGCCACAGTACGCTGGTGGTGGAGGGAGTGAATGTTTAAGGTGGTAGATGGGGTGCCAATCAAGCGGGCTGCTTTGTCTTGGATGGTGTCGAGCTTCTTGAGTGTTTGAGCTGCACTCATCCAGGCAAGTAGAGAGTATTCCATCACACTCCTTACTTGTGCCTTGTAGATGGTGGAAAGGCTTTGGGGAGTCAGGAAATGAGACACTCACCGCAGAATACCCGGCCTCTGACCTGTTCTTGTAGCCACAGTATTTATGTGGCTGGTCCAGTTAAGTTTCTGGTCAATGGTGACCCCCCAGGATGTTGATGGTGGGGGATTCGGCGATGGTAATGCCGTTGAATGTCAAGGGGCGGTGCTTAGATGCTCGCTTTTTGAGATAGTCATTGCCTGGCACTTGTGTGGCGCGAATGTTACCTGCCACTTATCAGCCCAAGCCTGAACGTCGTCCAGGTCTTGCTGCATGCGGGCATGGACTGCTTCATTATCTGAGGAGTTGCGAATGGCACTGAATACTGTGCAGTCATCAGCAAACATCCCTACTGCTGACCGTATGATGGAGGGAAGTTCACTGATGAAGCAGCTGAAGATGGTTGGGCCTAGGACACTGCCCTGAGGAACTCCTGCAGCGATGTCCTGGGGCTGTGATGATTGACATCCAACCACCACAACCATCTTCCTTTGTGCTAGGTATGACTCTAGCCAGTGGAGAGCTTTCCCCCCCCCGATTCCCATTGACTTCAGTTTTACTAGGGCTCCTTGATGCCACACTCGGTCAAATGTTGCCTTGATGTCAAGGGCAGTTACTCTCACCTCACCTCTGGCATTCAGCTCTTTTGTCCATGTTTGGACCAAGGTTGTAATGAGGTCTGGAGCCGAGTGTCCCTGGCGGAACCCAAACTGGGCATCAGTGAGCAGGTTATTGGTGAGTAAGTGCTGCTTAATAGCACTGTCTTTGCTGATGATTGAGTAGACTGATTGGGTGGTAATTGGCCGGATTGGATTTTTCCTGCTTTTTGTGGACAGGACATACCTGGGCAGTTTTCCACATTGTCAGATAGATGCCAGTGTTATAGCTGTACTGGAACAGCTTGGCTAGAGGCTAGCGGTCTCCTCTGCATTGGGGAGACCAAACGCAGATTGAGTGACCGCTTTGCGGAATACCTCCGTTCAGTCCGTAAGCGTGACCCGGAGCTTCTAGTCGCCTGTCACTTTAATTCTCCGCTCCACTCCCACTCTGATCTCTCCATCCTCGACCTCTTGCACTGTTCCAACGAAGCTCCACGTACGTTCCAACGAAACTCAACGTTCGCTCGAGGAACAGCACTTCATCTTTCGATTAGGCACTTTACAGCCTTCTGGACTCAATATCGAGTTCAACAATTTCAGACTATAACCTCGGCCCCTATGTTTTCTTTCTTCTCTCACATGGCAGCTGTCGATGATTCTGCCATTGCCATTTACACCTCATCTAGAGTCATCTGTTGTTTCTTAACTTGTCCCATTACCATCTCCTTTTGCCTTGCACCATCATCCCTTTGGTCTTTCAATCTCCTGCCTTCCAGCCTATCACATACCTTCTCTTTCTTCTCCTCCTCCCTGCCCCTGCCCCACACATGCTTTAAAAATCTGTTACTTCTCTAACCTTTTCCAGTTCTGATGAAGGGTCATCGACCTGAAATGTTAACTCTGTGTCTCTCTCCACGATGCTGCCTGACCTGCTGAGTGTTTCCAGCATTTTCTGTTATTACAGATTTCCAGCATCCGCTGTATTTTGCTATTGTATTAGTGTGTGGCTAGTTCTGGAGCACAAGTCTTCAGCACGACAGACGGGATGTTGTCGGGGCCCACAGCATTTGGTGTATCCTGTGCGTTGAGCCATTTCTCTATCACGTGGAGTGAATCGAATTGGCTGAAGACTGGCTTCTGTGGTGGTGGGGACCTCCGCCGGAGGCCAATATGGATCATCCACTCGGCACTTCTGGCTGAAGATGGTTGCAAACGCTTCAGCTTTGTCTTTTGCACCCACGAGCTGGGCTCGACCATCATTGAGGATGAGGATATTCATGGAGCCTCCTCCTCCCGTTAGTTGTTTAATGGTCCACCACCATTCACGACTGGATGTGGCAAGACTGCAGAGCTTTGTTCTGATCCGTTGATTGTGGGATCGCTTGGTTCAGTCTATAGCATGCTGCTTCTGCTTTTTAGCATGCATGTAGCCCTGTGTTGCAGCTTCCCCAGGTTGGCCCCTCATTTTTAGGTACACCTGGTGCTGCTCCTGGCATGCTCTTCTACACTCCTCATTGAACCAGGGTTGCTCCCCTGGCTTGATGGTAATGGTAGAGTGAGGGATGTGCCGGGCCATGAGGTTACAGATTGTGGTGGAATACAATTCTGCTGATTGCCCAAAGTGCCTCATGAATGCCCAGTTTTGAGCTGCTAGATTTGTTCTGAATCTATAACCATTTAGCACGGTGGTACTGCCACACTACACGATGCAGGAGGTCCGCCGTGTGAAGAAGGGACTTCGTCTCCACAATGACTGTGCGGTGGTCACTGCTACCACTGTTGTCATGGACAGATGCATCTGTGACAGGTAGATTGGTGAGGACGAGGTCAAGTAGGTTGGTTCTCTCACCACCTGTCGCAGGCCCAGACTGGCAGCTATGTCCTTCAGGACTCTGCCAGCTCGGTCAGTAGTGGTGCTATCGAGCCACTCTTGATAATGGACATTGAAGTCCCCCACCCAGAGTACATTCTGTGCCCTTGCTACTCTCAGTACTTCTTCCAAGTGGTGTTCAACACAGAGTACTGATTCATCAGTTGAGGGAGGGAGAGTGGTAGGTGGTAATCAGCAGGAGGTTTCCTTGCCCATGACCTGAAGCCATGAGACTTCATGGGGTCCGGAGTCAGAGTTGCAGGACTCCCAGGGCCACTTCTTCCTGACTGCATGCCACTGGGCCGCCGCCACCCCAGGGATGATGGTGATGGAGGAGTTTGAGACATTGGCTGAAAGGTATGATTCTGTGAGTATGACTGTCAGGTTGTTGACTAGTCTGTGGGCCAGCTCTCCCAATTTTGGCACAAGTCCCCAGATGTTGGTGAGGAGGATTTTGCAGCGTTGATTGGGCTGGGTGTGCCTTTGTCGTGTCCGTAGTTGGTGCCGGGTGGTCTGTCCGTTTATGTAGCGGTTTACAACTGAGTGGCTTGCTAGGCCATTTCAGAGGGCAGTTAAGAGTCAGCTACATTGCTGTGGGTCTGGAGTCACACATAAGCCAGACCAGGTAAGGATGGCAGATTTCCTTCCCTAAAGGACAATCCGATAGTTTCATAGTCACCATTACTGATACTATTTTTTTATTCCATTTAACTGAGTTTAAATTCCCCAGCTGCCATGGTGGATTTAAACTTGGGTCTCCAGATCATTAGTCCAGGCCTCTGGATTACTAGTCCAGTAACATAACCACTATGCTACCGTACTTGGAGTACTGTGTACAGTCTTGGTCTCCTTACCTTAGGAAGGATATACTTGCCTTAGAGGGAGTACAACGAAGGTTCACCAGACTGATTCCTGGGATGGGGTCATTGTCCTATGAGGAGAAATTGAGGAGACTAGGCCTGTATTCCCTAGAATTTAGAAGAATGAGAGGTGATCTCATTAAAACATTTTTACAGGGCTTGACAGAAGAGGCTGGGGAGTCGAGAACTAGGGCCACAGTCTCAGAATAAGGGGTTGGCCATTTAGGACTGAGATGAGAAATTTCTTCACTCAGGGTGGTGAACCTTTGGAATTCTCTATCCCAGAGGGCTGTGGATGCTCAATTGAGTATATTCAAGAGAGAGATCGATAGATTTTTGGATATTAAGGGAATCGAGGGATATGGGGATAGTGCGGAAAGGTGGAGTTGAGGTAGAAGATCAGCCATTGTCTTATTGAATAGCGGAGCAGGCTCGAAGGGCCTACTCCTGCTCCTATTTCTTATGTTCCTGTGTAAAACAGCAAGCAAAAAAAAATTTGTTCAATTTAGAAAAGTAATTGAATTCTAAAAGTGCCCTGCTGCCTTAATTGAAATTTGGCAGAAAGTTAACTACATTCAGTGTGCTGAGCATTAGGAAAAAATCAGTTGACCTGTGACCATCTTTAAAGTTGTGTCAGGATTTTGTGCTTTAAGGGTTATGCTTGGATCAGGAATGTTAATTGGAAGTGGGTTAGGTACATTGGAATTCTATGCTTGAATCAGAATTACGTATTTGTTCAGGTACTTATTTATCTATAGTTAAGCGTATTCAAAAGGTGCTGTAAAACAATTTAACACAATTGGAGAGAATACCACTTTTGCTGTCAAATACAGAGACAGAAATTGTATCATAATAACACTGGCATTAAGGCAATTATAAATTTAGTCCAAAGGAGTGAGATGCAGAATTGTTTTTTTTCCAAAACACAGAGAAAATAGAATACATGTAATCCTGTGGAAATAATGGGGCCCATTTTAACTTGCCGAAATCGGTGTTAATGGGGTGATAACTGCCTCAAAAATGGGGTCAGTCGTCTTACTGCCCTATTATTGCAGACTCACTAGCTGCTGCCATTTTCACAGGGGCCTACTGCTGGGTGGAAGAAGTCCCCGCCTGTTTCAGGCCTCTGATATGCAAATCAGGGTCCTATGACCTGCATAGAACCCCAATTGCCAATTTAAGATAGAACTGGTCGGAGTGTACGCCACATACTCTCCGACCAGTTCTATTGACAATATTGCTGAAGAAGTTTTAAATTCTATTGCAGGGCAGGATCACACGCACATAAGCTGGCACGCCCACCCCCCCACAATCGTGAATCCCTCCCAGGACCTACCTTGCAGCTGGGTGGCCTGGTTCAGTGAGCTGCATCAGGATGCCTGTTTGGGTGTGTGGCTGGTGCACTTTGCTGGTCGGCTGTCCAGATATTAAAATCTACCCCAATGGGTGGAAATTTCAACTTTGGGGGTGTTTTACACCTCCATCAGTTGAAAGTTCCGCCCAATGTTAAATTAAAAAAATCTCTGGACTGCCTTTTTGGAGTGGGTCCTGTACTGAACGGACTGATCAGTGAGTCCACTTCCCCTCATAAGCTGCTGTCAGTTCTACAATTGCTGACTAGGAGCTGCTTGAGTGTAATGTGTTATCACATGGTTTAGTATGAGCATGCTCAGGTCACTCTGGCCTAGTAAAGCAAGCACATGGACTAGCAACTCATCCTGTCTCTCCTTCATCTGTTCTACCCACATTACATTTTTGGCGACGAGAATGGGATCCCAAAGCCATTTTTAGGGATCATGGAACGACAGTGTTCAATCGTAGTGTGGAAAAGTTTAAGGTGAATTTGTGACACCTAAACTGATTTTTTTGCAATGTTTTACTGTTGATGCTGATGCAGAATCCTCTGTGCTTCGCCTTCACGTGTGTGTATATACACACAGCAACAGCGGCGTTGATTCTCACAGGTACATGGGTAGTGTGCTGAGTCACTGATCGATGGGATCGGGACAATCGTGGCTACGCTTACGGGATTCATCGGAAGCCCCGGCATGTATGACCGAGCTCGCGAACCATTCAGTTCTTACATTGAGCGGATGGAGATGTTTTTTAAGGCCAATAACATTATTGAGATCGAAGGTGCAGATGAGAATGTTCAAGCTCAAAATAAAGTAATTCGTGAACGGAAGAAAGCAATTTTCCTAACGGAGATCGGGCCAGATGTCTACAGAACGTTGACAGACCTCCTCACGCCAGGGAAAGTAAAGGATGCGTCGTTTGAAGACATTGTCGGGGAACTCTAGGACCATTTCGACCCAAAGCCGTTGGAAATAGCAGAGAGCTATAAGTTTGGTCCCAGAAACCAAAAACAAAGTGAAACCATCAGTGAGTACATTGTAGCTCTTAAACTGTCTTTGCAATGTAACTTCGCACATTTTTGAATCATCCGTTGCAAAATAAGTTGTGTCGATTGGTGGACGAGCGCACACAGTCCAAGTTACTGAACACTCCGAACCTAACGTTTGACATAGCATGCAAAATTGCCCTATCTATGGAGATGGCGTCGGAGATTGCGTCAAAGAATGCTAGGGAGCTCCATCCAACTCAAGTGACTAGTGCAGCTGAGGCCTACAGTCAGAAAGCCACCACCGAACCTAAAGCTGAGAGTCTGGGTCAAAAGCATGTTGGCGAGAGCAGTTCAGTGAATTGTTATCGCTGCAATGGAAATCACTCACCACAGTCCTGCCAATACAGAAATGCGAAGTGTTTTCACTGCCAGAAGCAAGGCCATATTTCAACAGCTTGCAGAGCTAGATCTAAAGCAGGAAGTAAGAACTATTCTAGTGGCAATGCAAAGCAGCAACAACAAAAGGGAGGAGTTCACAATATTGAAGTGAATACACCTGATGTTGAAGAACTAGGTATCTTCAGTATCTATGCCACTAGTGGCAATGCTAGCAGTCGTGAGAAAGGCTTCCGTACAAAACTTTTGATCAATGACCAATGATACAGCGGCGGACTGCTTTATTGTGAGTAAGGTTAATCAAATACCACTTACAAAGAGTAAAAACCTACTCTGGAGAAATCCTAGAGACATGTGGACAAATGGAATGTACAGTTCAGCCCAATGGCCAGTCAGTAAAGCTGACTTTTTTATTTGTTCATAGGATTTATTGCCCATCAGAAAATGGTGGTGAGCCACCTTCTTGAATTGCAGAGGGCAGTTAAGAGTCGACCACATTGCTGTGGGTCTGGAGTCACATATAGGCCAGACCGGGTAAGGACAGCAGATTTCCTTCCCTAAAGGACATTAATGAACCAGATTTTTTTTGTGACAATCCGGTAGCCTCATGGTCACCATTATAGACACTAGTTTTTTAATTCCAGGTTTATTAAATTAACTGAATTTAAATTCCCCAGCTGCCATGGTGGGATTTGAACTTGCGTCTCCGGATCATTCGTCCAGGTCCTCTAGATTACTAGTCCAGTAACATAACCACTATGCTACCTGTATCCAAGCTACAACAACAGGCCAACCCTCATGCGCAAAGACTGGTTGAGAAAGTTAAAACTAGACTGGAAAAACATCTTCAGTGTAGATGCTTTAAAGAAGCGACTCGACACAATGCTGAAGAAGTACGAAAGCATGTTCACTGACAGTTATGAGGGCATCGCTGGGTATGACGCGCATATCCGCATCAAGTCCATATGAAGCCTATCTATTGTAAGGCAAGTCCGGTCCCCTATGCGTTGAAAAGTCAGGTGGAGGAAGAGCTAGTAGAGAAGCTGAGCATGGAGTGCTAGTAAAAACTGACAGAAGTGAATGGGCTACCCCAATTGTGGTAGTGCCCAAAGCAGACAAAGCTGTCGCTTGTGGTGGTAACTACAAAGTTACTGACAACTAAGCAGTTGACGATGAGCAGTACCTGTTACCTACACCACAAGATTTGTATGCAGCACTCTCTGGGTCAAAGGTTTTCTCTAAGCTTGACCTGTCGCATGCTTACGCTCAGCTGAATGTTGAAGAGAGTCAACAGTATCTCACTATCAACACACACAAGGGACTGTACTTATGCACCAAGCTGCCGTATGGTGTAAAGTCCTCCCCCCCCCCCCCCCACCCCCAAAAAAATCTTCCAGGCTAAGATTTTGCAAGGAGTTCCAAATTGCTTATGCAATCAAGACGATGTACTGATCGCAACAAGCAGCGAGGAAGAAAATCTAGACGTGTTAGATACAGTGCTTCAAAGGTTGAATGCCCACAGTGTCAAATTGAAAAGGAGCAAATGTGCTTTTGTGTACCTTGGTCTGAAAGTTGATGCAAATTACTTGCAACCAGTTAAGGAAAAGATTGATGCTGTCATCAATGCTCCAAAGCCACAGAACGTGTCGGAGTTGAGATCTTTCCTTGGAATGGTCCAGTACTACGCACGTTTCTTACCTGAGTTAGCGACCATGTTCACTCCATTGCACAAGCTCCTCAAGAAGGATGTCCAGTGGAAGTGGACAGAAATGTAACGAGAAGCTTACGACGGTTGTAAGAGAAGTCTCTAGCGATGCTCTACTTGTGCACTACGACAGAGCGTGAGCTTAAGTTAGCATGTGATGCTTCTAGTTACAGTGTAGGAGCTGTCATAAGCCACGAAATGGATGCCGGTCAAGAGAAATCAATCGCGTTCGCATCGCGAACCCTCCCAAAGAGCGAAAGAAACTACGTGCAAATTGAAAAGGAAGCACTCACCATAGTGTTTGGAATTAAGAAATTCCAACAGTTCCTGATCGGCAGAAAGTTTACCCTGATAACCGATCACAAACTGCTCCCTGCAATGGCTGCATCAAGAATGCAACGTTGGGCAGTGTTGTTGTCACAATATGACTACACAATTGAATATCGCACGTCAAAGCAAAACTCAATCGCAGATGCCTTGTCCAGGTTTCCACATGAGGACTCGTGCGTTGGGAGTGAAGGTGCTATTTTCACACTAGGTGTAGTTGACAAAGACTTCTAATGCAACTGAGATTGCAAATGAGACTCAAAAGGACTCCGTACTGAAGAGTATATGAAAACACCTTGAATGGATGGACTGATCAGTGTCTGGACACAGAGTTGAAACTATTCCATAACCGTCGTACTGAATTGTCTTGTGAGCAAGGTTGTATCAAGTGGGGAAACAGAGTGGTGGTACCTACTTCTTTGAGGAGATCAGGAAGGCTCCGCAAACCTGTTATTAAATTGGATTTGTAGTTCATTTAAAAGTTTTTTAAAAAGCCAGGAGTTTTTGTTATGTGGTACATGTAATGCTGGGGAAAGATGGGACCATATGCCCCAAAAAAAATGGGACCATAGTTTTGTTGTATTTGAGAGGGAATACATTTTTTTATGTATTAGCACCTGGTTTGTCACATGGTTTAGTATGAGCATGCTCAGTTCACTCTGGCCTAGTAAAACAAGCACATGGACTAGCAACTCATTGTGTCTCTTTCCTTCATCTGTTTTACCCACATGTTACATTGAGAAAGACCTAGAAAACTTGGTCCTGTGACTTTTCATCTCTCCCTTTAACGAAGTGCCTGTGTTCAACTTGTCTTGTCCTGTCAATGGCATAACTGAGATCAAAAAAACTCACCGTATAGAGAATCCTACTTGCTGTCGCTCCACGGCAGTTTGTCGGAGCTCTAATATGTTCAGACTTTTGCTGCTCTGAGTAAGGCTTTTAAATGGGACGGACAATTTAGAAAAAACTGAACGAAAACAAATTTCTCTCCATTACTCCTTAAATGTCTATAGAATTTCAGCAGCACCATATGTTTTATGATGCTACCACTTTCAAAGGCTGCTGACAATCCCTCTAATAATCAGAGGCTGCTCTTGGTATACTTGAATCGTCCACTTTGAAACTGTTTGTGCAGATGACATTAATGTTTGCTGAGGTTGGGGGGTGGGGGGGGGGGCAAGATTTTAAGGTCACCTATGTAGTGGTAACAGGGCAGTAGTACCCCAAAAGTGGTAGGCAATGACTTAGCACCTCCTGGGCTATCCCTCACTCATTAAGAGACTGACCCTGGTTCAATATAGAAGGGCATGCCAGGAGCAGCACTAGACATACCTTAGAATGAGGTACCAACTCGGAGCTACCTGTATGCTAAACATGAAAAGCAGTAGGCTATACACGTGGTGATGTACAATTCAGCTGCTGCTGCTGCTGCTGCTGATTGTCCACAGCACCTCATGGTATCCAGATTTGGGCTGCTAGCTCTCTGTCCTTCGCCTGCCTCACTTGGCATGTTGGTAGTGCCACACTACATGATAGAGGATGTCCTTGCTGTGAAGATAAGATTTTGTCTTCACAAAGACAGTGTAGTGGTCACTCCTACCACTGCTATCATGAACAGATGTATCTGTGACAGGTAGTTTGGTACAAGTAGATTATTCCCTGTGTTGGTTCCTTTACCACCTGACAGAAGTCCAGTCTGGCAGCTATGTCCTTCAGGAGTCAGCCAGCTTGATCAGTTGTGATATTATGAAGCTGGTCTCTGTCTTGGACATTGAAGTCCCCCCCACCCCCCCCCCCTTCCCCCAACCCCCACCTGGAGTGCATTCTGTGCCTTTGTTTCCCTCCGACCTGCCTCCAAGTGGTGTTCAACATGGAGTGCTGATTTATCAGTTATTGTCTTTGGGGGGTGAGCGGGGAGGCAGTAGGTGATAATCAGCAGGAGGTTTTCTTGACCTTGTTTAACCTGAAACAAGAGACTTCATGAGGTCCGGAGTCAATGTTAAGGACTCCCATGGTCACTCTCGCCCAACTGTATAACACTGTGCCCTCACATCACCAGGAACGATGATGGAAGAGTCTCTGATTTTTGGCTGATAGTTGTGTGCTCACAGTCATATCTATGTTAGGCTATTACTTGACTAGTCTGTGGGACAGCTCTCCCAACATGGGCATCAGTCCCTAGATATTAGTGAGGGGGAATTTGCAGGGGTGACTGGACTGGATGTGCACAAGTCTTGTCCGAATCACATGCCTGGGTCACTGCCGATAGTTCCACCTAGTATTTTTCTTCTTGTTGGTTGTGTGTGTGTAGATGGATGATCCTGGTAATCAAATTCTACTGTTGAAAAAGCTTTGCAATATTATAGTATCTATCAAGGATGCTATGTAACTTCAGGTTCTAAATTACTGTCAGCATTAGCCTTTCACCTTCATCATGATAGCTCTACAATCCTTGATGTGTCTAGTGCATAATAGTAAGGGAAAAAAAACACAGCACATTTAAGAAAAATTTGTATCATGTAAACGAATGACATGGCTAGCAGGGTGTTTAAAGCTATTTTTAAATTGTTTTGAACGTTACTCTTATAGTTGACATTGTCAGCGCCACTGTACTGAATTACAGCCATAAAATTCTCTGCCAGATATATATTATAGATAAGAAAGAAAAGGAGATTTTATTTTTAGGAACAGAGAAAAAACCATTAAGCCCTATAAGCCCATCTTTTTGATTGTTCTCAAACCCACTATCACCTGATTCTTTTGACCCTTTCTCTCCAAAAATACATTGTTTCTCATGAGCACCCTTGTACTGTCCAGTTCAGTGACATTACTAATCATTTATATTAATGTGTTGGCCATTTTTTTTTTAAATGAAAAGGCTTCATCCTGCTTCCCATCTTGCTGTACCATCCTAATTTTTAACGTGAATCTCCTGGTATTGAAACCATTCACCCTAATGAACCATTTGTGTGGACCAGTGGCCTAGTGGGTAAAGGCACCATTTAGTGTAAACTTGAGCCAAATAAACCAGAAGGTCCCGGTTCTAATTCCTGGATCATGCTGGGCCAGGCCTCAGCTGAGGTACTACAATAGGAGTAGTGCTCCTGATAGCTTTGCAAAACCCATGCTGGAAAGTGAGTAAATGTGGATGTTCGGTGAGGTCCTCCATGATTAAATAGTCTGTTGATGCTCACTGTCTAGATTTGTACATGAAAATGGTCATCTGGGGAAGATACTGCAATGATGCCAGTGTAGCTATATCTCCAGCAAGAAATCAGTGCCTGTAAGAGGAGAAAATTTGGGACAAAAAAGGGTTAAATTTTTGTCTTCAAGGGTAAAGCAGTTCTAATTTGTTTTGCGCGGTTTTAAGATTCACCTGAATCGCGAGTGAAAACTCAATTCTCTGGTCTAAGCTCGCTTGTGTAATTATTCACAACTTGAGCAGCTGCAAACTAAGATGGGCCTACGGATGACACCAATCATAGAGAACAATTGCATGCAAGTCAAATTTAAAATGATGGGAACAATTAAGGTGGAGTGTCACAGGGTGGGGGTGGGAGTGAAGTAAAAATTCAGCATGCTACTCAAACAATTAGCAGTCTTTACATAGGCTGAAAGGACAGAAGATTAAGAAGTGGCAGGGAAAGGGTGCAGGCACAGGTCTGCATACAAGTAACTTTGCAATCCAGCACCTGGTCCCCTCTTTGATGGCTGCTGACATCAAGGTGATGGTGCATGAGATGTTTGAGGAGAGTGGTGCAGTGGCCCACTCCACAGCACCATTCCATAGGTCAACACAGCAACTTGCTTGCAAGAAGGTGCAGCCAAGTTTCAGGCAACAACTGACCGTCACTGCCCATGTGCAAATCCCTATACTGCACGATAGCCACAGATGACACAGCTCGGCTTCTGCTGATTCAGACCATGAGAACATAAGTTCCCACAGATAGTCTCTGGTAGGTTTGCCAAGGCCTGCAGCCGGATTGGTGGATGGTATCTTGGCAGAATAAGGGGTCGTCCATTTAAGAGGGAGATGAGGAGGAATTTCTTCTCTGAGGGTCGTGAATCTTTGGAATTCTCTACCCCAGAGAGCTGTGGAGGCGGAGTCATTGAATATATTCAAGGCGGAGATTGACAGACATTTGAACTACAAGGGAGTCAAGGGGTATGGGGAGAGAGCGGGAAAGTGGTGTTGAGGCCAAGATTGGATCAGCTGTGATCTTATTGAATGGCGGAGCAGGCTCGAGGGGCCGATTGGTCTACTCCTGCTCCTGTTTCTTATGTAAACAGAAAACACTTACTGTTGATCACCCTGGCATGCCTCCTATCATGTAGAACATAACCTGCTGTGATTGAGGTGCTTTTTCCTGCAGAATGGTTAGTTAGGCATTCACATGTCATAGTGATGCCACTCCATCAACATCACATCTGTCAATGCAAGGTTTGGTACCTCTCTTTGCAGATGGAGGGATGTGCATGCTGGCAGGAGGGCACTGAGTACCTCTCTGGCATCCCTCTGCAATTCTTCCTCTTCCTCTGAACCTGTCAGATGGGAGAATCCCTATTAACAAACCATAAAGGGAACCAGGGCCAAAAACATTATGACAACTGGCATGAAAGCTTAAGTGTCAGCAGTAAATTTAAAGAAAAAGGTACAAGAAGGGCTTTAAGATGCATAACCACTTACCTGCAAAATTTTCAGGCCTTCTCTTCTTCCTACAGGTCTGCACAAAGCCTCCTTTCCACCAGGCATCCTTGGGCGAGTTAGGAACTCTTGTGTTCGGCACACCTTTGGGCCGGAAAATGGTTTCCTCCCTTTCCCCACCCCTTTCAGATGGAAGTTCTGTGCAAGAACCCTCTCTCTGGAAACTGGTGCAAAGTAGGTGGGACCAAATCTCATTTGATTTCCCAGCTGCTGCTGCCCCATTTTTTGGGCATTAATGGGGCAGTAAAGAGACCAAAATCTCTAGTGCATGTGTAGATAGATATAAAAAATAATTTTATACAATTTACACTTGAGCCTAGATTTTATGGAATAGGTGCAATTTACACCCAAATAGTTAGAAGCAGGTTTTGCACTAATACAAATGGAAGTGTGCTATTTGCACCCAATTTCCCAAGATCCGCCCGTTAGCGTAGGGATGAGTGCAGGGAGCACACACATGGTGGGAGCAGCTAACTCCTTCTGAAATTTATAATATGCCAATTAAAGTGGCATGCAAGAATAGGGGGACTAAAATTATGAAAGCTTTAAGAACATAGGAACAGGAGTAGATTCCTTTCAGCCCCTCTAGCCTGCTCCACCATTCAGTTCGATCATGGTTGATCTGCACCTCATCTCCATTTTTCCACCTTTGCTCCATACCCCTTGATACCCTTACCTAACATGTTTATCTATCTCAATCATCTGAAAGCTCCAATTGTCCCTTTTGGGGGACAGAGTTTAGATTTCTACCAACCTTTGTGTGAAAACGTTCTTCCTTATTTCACTCCTGAATGGCCTACCTCTAATTTTAAGATTATGTCCCCTTATTCTGGATTCCCCCACCAGTGGAAATTGTTTGTCTGTATGTATCTGATCAAATCTATTTTTATCAAATCCTTATCTTTTTAAACACCTGAATTAAATCACCCCTCAATCTTCTATACTCAAGGGAATACAAGCCAAATTTATGCAACCTGTCCTCATCATTTAACCCTTTTAGCCCTGGTATTCTGATGAATCTGCACTGCACCCTTTCCAAGGCCAATATATCCTTCCTGAGGTGCGGTGCCCAAAACTGAGTGCAGTACTCTAGATGGGGCCTGACCAAGGGTCAATACAACTGAAGCATAACTTCATCCCCTTTTATATTCCTTTGGAAATGCTCAGCAGGCATTTCAATCCATTAGCAGCCTTTTCTAATTCTGAAGGGGAGGGGACTAAGAAGAGACCGCAAAAAATGAAGGGAAAGGAAACATGGGTGCAGGTGTAAGTCCATAGACAAGTGACAGAGCAGCTGAGTACCTGATCCCTAGCTGTTCAAGTTGAGGTGATGTTGCTTGTGAGGAGGTTAGTTCTCTGTCACTCCACAGCATCATCCCCATAGGTCAGCACTGCAAGCATGTCTGCAAGGAGGTGGAATCAAGTTTCAGACTTCTTATTACTGGATATGGCAGCCCTATTCTTGATAGCTTGCATTAGGTGACTCAGCTCTGCATCTGACTCTCTGATCACCTGTGAAGTCAGTTCCCGTGTTCGTTGCCAGGTAGGCGTGCCAGGGCCTACCAATATGGTTGGTAGCATCTTGGCAGTTTGGCCAATCAACCTACACTAGCGCATGATCACCCTTCTTTCATGCAGTAAAGAAAGACTTGCATTTATATAGCGCCTTTCACGACCACCGGGCATCCCAAAGTGCTTTACAGCCAATGAAGTACTTTTTTGAAGTGTAGTCACTGTTGTAATGTAGGAAACGTGGCAGTCAATTTGCACATAGCAAGGTCCCATTAACAGCAATGTGATAATGACCAGATAATCTGTTTTAGTGATGTTGATTGAGGGATAAATATTGGCTAGGACACCGGGGAGATCTCCCCTGCCCTCCTTCGAAATAGTGCAATAGGATCTTTTACGTTCACCTGAGAGGGCAGATGGAGCCTTGGTTTAAGGTCTCATCTGAAAGACTGCACTCCCTCAGTACTGCATTGGAATGTCAGCCTAAATTTTTGTGCTCGAGTTTCTGGAATGGGACTTGAACCCACAACCTTCTGATTGCGAGGCGAGGGTGCTACCAACTGAGCCGCGGCTGACACACAACTGACGGTAGTGGTACTGTGATTGAGGCGTTTCCGAGGAACCATACAACATTGCAGTTAGGTCGGCAGTCTCGCATCTTAGTGGTGACAGCGGGTCTGTTGTCCCAGCTTTCTTTGGAAATAGGAGCCTCCACCTGCATTAATCGTCTGCCAAAGTGAGGTGTGTGCACTTCTGCATTGAGATGCAGGTTTCCAGGTACCAGCAACTGGGCACAAGGCACCTCTCGTGAAGTCCGATCTACCTGGTATCCCTCAATTAGTCCTCCTCTTCAAAAAAACTCAAATAGGGGATTCCCAATGGGAAGCCCATTGGCTACAGTAATTTTGGAATTTAAAAAACCAATTGATTTAAAAAAAACAATTGATGCAAAAACTCGTGAGAGCCTAAGTACCAGCAGAAAAAGAAAACAAGAAAATCGTTAACAAATGGTTGAAAAAAAAAACCCACACTTAAACCCCAACATTACGGTGTTCTTTAAATTAACTTCCACACACTTATCACTGCCTAGTTACGAGACAGATTAGGATAGTTTGTGACACTGTGTGTGGTATTCAGAGGTCCTGATTTAAAGTTGAGAGTAATAGGGATAATACTTTATTTGTGTGTTGTGCAGGTAACTGCCTCATCACTCTGGCTGACTAGGTAGTTGTTTAGACAACTGTTTTCTGGCTCTTGACTGGGTCGTCATCTGCAACTGGTTGATACTTCGGAAGTGAAATTCAACTTTGGCGGGGCCCAAAATGGCCAGTAATGGATCGGCCACCAGTTATGCACACAGCTCGGTTTACCTTTCCATTGATGTCGATGAAAAGGAAAGGCGCTTGGGGTGTATAATGGGCGGCTGATTTGCTTCCACCTGTTTCGCACCGCTGCCAAAGTTGAATTTCACTCCCTACGTGTCTTCTGCGGCCTGCTATATGGTAAGACCCTTTAGTAGGGCAACAGTGTGTAAATGTATCTTGCCATGCTGTAGTGCTGTACTTGCCCAGACCATTCTTTAAGGATGCTGAGGGCGTGTCTGATTAAGACTCTGGTAGCAAAGTGAATGTCATTATATTGCTCTTCACCCCTTCAGCAGCTATCCACCCAATCTTTGTGGCTCTTCGAATAATGGTAGATTGCAGTAAAATGATGGATAGCAGTCATTACTGTGCATGATTTGGTACCTGTGGTTCTGGACTAGCTGCGCTTTGATGAAATGGAGCCTCCCTCTGTTTGTAAAGGAGGTAGCATTGGCAATGCCCTGCACTTTAAGGAATCCAGCCAGACAACTCTTGTTTTGATGTCTATTTTCTGTGGTAAGTTGATGAATTGAGTAACCTGAGCAAGCCATGCATCTGTCACCTCCATAATGCAACTGTGCACTGCAGGTTAGGAAAGTTGGCTGACAGCTCTTGCAGTTGCTTTGAATGACCCAAATTGCAGTCACCTTGACTGAGACTAACGGAACTGTCCCTGTTGATGAAATGATTAGCTGATCTTACTGCAGAAATGTGCAAGCTTCAGTGACAGCCTCCTTGGGAAATCACAGGCTCTGCAATCGGGTTTCTTCTGACCAAATCCAATATGAATGTCTGGGGAATTTTGAGGATAGGCCCTCATTGATCTCCTCAGTTGCAAACACACCTGTCTGACAACCTGTAGTTCTCCTCCACTTCTACAACCAGCAAATGCAGTAAGATGCCCAGAAAGATATCCATAACTCCTCTCGAAAGTACATTTTAACCCTACCTGGCTGCAGAAACTGGGTGGGTGTGCAGTTAAAAATGAGCAGTTTATTTACTCACTCAGATCCCGACTATTTACGATATTAACCTGCAGGGTTTTGCAGGTGGATGAGCCCGACTAAGGCAGGTGGGAGCCTCATTGTTTTATGAAAATCGGGTCCTATTCAGTCAATAGGACCCAGATGCAGTTTTAACAGGGGCCTGAATGGGAAGGCTTTCCTGCTAGGCAGAAGCAAATTGTAGCTGGTCTGAAGACGGACCAGACCCTTCATGTAAGTCTAAATCTTTCTTTTCGCTGGGTTAGGAGGAGCAGGAATGTTCCTCTAAGCCCCCCCAAAGAAGATTGCAGCCTCCTCCACACCCCTTTCCCTCCCACAAGACCCTTCCAAGCCTCCCTATCTGCCACTTACCGGAAAGTTGGCAGGCGGCCAAGGGCCACCCAGTTTTTGCTTGCCAGCAGCCAATCTGCATCTTGACAGAGGGAATTCTGCAGCTTGTGGCCGAGACAGCTGAAGGCATGGAAGCCAACGATGTGAGAAAGGGAGATGCATAGTTAAACTTCTGGTCAGTAGTTGCCCCCAGGTTGTTGGTTGAAGTACTGTTGTTGAAGGTCAGGGGGAGGTGGTTGGGCCTTTTCTTGTTGGAGACAGTCTGACACTCAAGTGGTGTGAATGCTATTTGCCACTTATCAGCCTATGTCAGGTCCTGCTGTAGGCTAGCATGGCCTGCTCTATTATCAGAGGAGTTGTGAATGGAGCTGAATGCTGTAGAATTGTCAGCAAAGAGCCCCATTCAGGACCGTGTGATGGGGGGAGAGTCATTGAAGGAGCTAAAGATGGTTAGGCCAAGGATGTTGCCCTGAAGAACTCTAGCAGCAATGTCCTCAGGCTGCGCGGATTGGCCTCTGACGAATGTGCCTATTTCCTTTGGTTCAGGTGTGGCACCAAACAGTGGTAGGTTTGCTTATTGTGCCCCATTGACCTCACTTTTGCTGGGCTCCTTGGTGGCATACTTGGTTGAATGCTGCCTTGATATTGAGGGCAGCTACTTTCACACCTCTCTGGCATTTAACTATTGCATCCAGGTCCAAATCGCCAATATTTGATTGTCAGCCATGATTGGTAATGCAAAGATAACTTGTCTGTCATCTCAATGCTGTCAGCTGGCATTCTCGTGTTTGTCTTCCTCTCTGGTAAGATGCTAGGATGCTATAAATCATTGTTTATTGACCAGAGCATTAAGATTAAGGTTTAAAAGTGGAAGCAGTTGCCTTGAAGACAGTATTCAACAAGGAGAAGGTCAGAGATCTCTTGAGAAAAGTATCCACATCCAGGGTTTATTACTGAGCATATGCTCTAATAGTATCTTTTAATCTCTCGGATAATTATGACAGAAGGTGCCTCTTACACACACATGCCAAGCATTGTACCAGTTGTCATTTCTGTCGTCCTTGCATCTGCTGTTAATTGAAACGTTGTTGGATCTTTCTCGAAGTATTTGCCTGACTTTGACTTTGAATTTGAAGTGGAGGGAGCTAATGCAAGGGATACTTACAGGATGGGATTTCTGTGGTCAGCTGTAGCAAAGAGCTGAATACTCAAATCCTTTTTTAATATACTTTCTCTGACCTAAAGGAAAGCAGTTTATATACGCGTGTGTGATGGCCACAATGCTACCTCTGTCCTTCACGCCAAAATTAGCCTTTTAAACCTTGGCCTTCGGCAAGCATATAAATGTTGTTGTAAATTTCCACATGGTGTCCGTTTATATTGTTGTAATAGGGTGCATTGTTGTCATGATCTAGCTCGACCTGTCCAAAAAATGAGTCCATCTCAAAATGTTAGACTTTCTCTATGCATCATGATTCTCCTTTTATACTGTGATCTTGGTTCTAGTGCTCCAATTGTTTGATCCTCAAGTGTGTGTGCTATAAATGCTGCTATTGAAATCAATATTTGATGTTCACCTGTACAGTGCAGACACTTGCATATTTACAATGACCACATTGGCAAATATTTAACTAAAGTAATTCAAATTAATATGACAAAGCAATGTGACATTGTGCACACAAGTAAGTAATGCAATAATGAAAATGCTAGCACTGATTTGATTGTGTAGTAAAATGGTGGACCTGAACAATAATGTAGGGCTTGTTGTATTACGTTTGTTTATTTTTGGTTTGGCTCCCTAACACTGCATAGACAGGCTAGTTTATACATATTTGAGTCTTCATTGAAATAAATTCCTGAAAATACTGGGGTGAAAGGCCAATGGATGTTTGGCGGGGCATAACTTCTGCCGAACCTGGGCCAAATACCCAGGGTCAGGATTATTCAAATACTTTTGGTAGATTCCTAGCGAGATTCTCACTCCAATGAGTTGCCTTCTTTGGGGGGAGCAAGGGGAGTCCCTGGCTCCAAGGCAGGCCAAAGGTGACTCTAGCAATGTGACAGGGACACTTGTAGGGTTCAGGCACTGCAATTGATCATCCCTTGATTGATTGCACTCCCTTGGGACTTTAAGATTTAGGTCACCCACCCACACGCCATCACAATGCTGATCCCAGGAAGACATGGCATTCCTAGCACCCAGTATTGCTATGGCACTAATGATCGGAATATGTCGCAAGATGTATTTCCTGTTATTTCCAAGGCATTGGGCAGACATATAGGATATACTTGCCTTCATTCGGTGGGAAATCCCAGAAGTGGCGGCAGCTGCAGGGAGCTGGAAAAATGGTTCGCCATTCAATTTCCTTCTTCTGCCCAACCCAAAACCATCCAAGACCGGGTGGAAAGGGAGATGAAAATCTTTGGAGCTTCATTCCTCTTATTTTTATAAAAGAAATATTATTTGTGTATTGGTCACCAATACTGCAGCTAAACAGAATTTCAATGAAAACTTTTCTCTCTCAAATTGTACAAGTGTTGATGTACTAAGTGTAATTGGCATGTGGGATGAAATGTCTGGTATATAGAAATGAGAAGGAGAAAAGAGGGAAATAGAGGAAAAACCATGTGCACTAAAAAATGAAAACCTGAATAAAGTCTACTTTTATGCATGATTGACAATTATACATTAATATATAATTTTAGAGCCTTGCAGACCTCTGGCCTTGCATGTGGAGAGGGAACATAGGAACAGGAGTAAGCCATTTAGCCCCTTGAGCTTGTACCGCCATTCAGTGAGATCATGGTTGATCTGTGACCTAATTCCATATACCTGCCTTTGCCCCATATCCCTTAATACCTTTTGGTTAACAAAAATCTGTTAATTTCAGATTTAAATAACAATTGACCTGGCATTAACTGCCATTTGCGGAAGAGAATTCCAAACTTCTACCACCCTTTGCATGTAGAAGTGTTTCCTAACTTCACTCCTGAAAGGCCTGGTTCTCATTTTTAGACTATGCCCCCTAGTCCTAGATTCCCCAACCAGCAAAAATAGTTTCTCTCTATCTACCCTATCGGTTCCCCTCAATATCTTGAAAACTTCGATCAAATTACCCTTTAACTTTCTAAATTCCAAGGAATACAACCATAGTTTGTGTAATCTCTCCTCGTAATTTAACCCTTGACGTCCAGGTATCTATGCTGCTCACTACTCCAGGTGCGGTCTAGCCAGGGCTTTTTATAGCCGTAGCATAACTTCTACCCCCTTGTATTCTAGTCCTCCAGCATTCCATTAGCCTTTTTGATTATTTTCTGTACCTGTCTATGACATTCTAATGATCTATGTACATGGACCCCCAAGTTTCTTTGGAACTTTACTGTTTCGAGCTTTTCACCATTTAGGAAGTACTCTGTTCTATCCTCTTTAGGTCCAAAGTGCATGACCTCACGTTTGCCTACATTGAAATGCATTTGCCACAGTTTTGCCCATTCGCTTCGCTTGATCAATTAATATCTTTGTAATTTTATGCTTCTATCTACACAGCTTAGAATGCTGCCTATCTTTGTGTCGTCGGCAAACTTGGATATGTGGCTTTCGATCCCATCAATCTAAGTAGTTAGTAAATACGGTGAATAGTTGAGGCCCCAGCACAGATCCTTGTAGGACTCCACTTGTCACATCCTGCCAATTAGAGTACCTGCCCATTATCCCTACTCGCTGTCTCCTGCCGCTCAGCCAATTTCCTAACCAGGTCAATAATTTGCCTTCAATTCCATGAGCTTCAACTTTAGCTAACAGTCCCTTATGAGAGACTTTATCAAATGCCTTCTGGAAGTCCATATAAATAACATCCAGTGACATTACCCTGTCCTCTACTTTAGTCACTTCAAAAATTTCAATCAGATTCGTCAGGCATGACCTACCCTTTACAAATCCATGCTGGTTCTCTCTGATCAGCTGAAAATTTTCAAGGTGTTCAGTCATTCTATCCTTAATTATAGACTAGTAATTTCCCGACAACAGATGTTGGGCTAACTGGTTTCCCCCTCTCTCCTTTCTTAAATAGCGGAGTGACATGCAATTTTTCAATCTAAAGGAACTGTTCCTGAATCTAGAAAACTTTGGAAGATTATAGTTAGGGCATCTGCAGTGTTCTCTCCTACTTCCTTTTAAAACTCTGGGATGGAAACCATCTGGTCCTGGGGATTTGTCACTTTTTAAGTATAGTAAACCTGAGGATTGGGAAGGTTGTAAAAATCAGCGAAGGATGACCAAGAAATTGATAAAGGGAGAAAATAAAATGTGAGAGTAAACTAGCAAGAAATATAAAAACAGATTACAAGAGCTTCTACAAGTATGTAAAAGGGATGAGATTAGTGAACGTGAGTCCCTTCGAGGCAGAGACAGGAAAAATTATAATGGGAAATATGGAACTGGAAAAGACGTTAAATATTGTCTGTCTTCACAGTAGAGGACACAAAGAACATACTGGAAATTGTGGGGAACGAAGGGTCTAATGAGAGTGAGGAACTTAAAGTAATTAAGAAAAAGTACTGGAAAAAATTAATGGGACAAAAAGCTGAAACTCCCCATGACCTGATGGCCTACACCCCAGGGTTTTAAAAGAGGTGGCTAAAGAGATAGTGGATGCATTGGTTTTGATTTTCCAGAATTCCCTAGATTCTAGAATGGTCCCTGTGGATTGGAAGGTAGCTAATCTAACCCCACTGCTCAAGAAAGGAGGGAGTGATTGAAAAGGTGAATTTATAGGCCAGTTAGCCTGACGTCAGTAGTAGGGAAAATGCTACAATCTATTATTAAGGATGTGGTAACGGCATTTAGAATATTAAGGATGTGATAACAGGGCACTTAGAATATCACAATGAGTCTCCATCTCTAACTTCAATATTAGTTTCCTTGGGATTCCTCTTCTGTAAGTACTGACGCAAATTAATTATTCAACATGTCCACCATTTCCTTATTTTCATTTACAATATCACCATTGTCAGTTTTCAAGGGCCCACATTGCTCCTGACCACCTATTTTTTCCTAATAATTGTAAAAAGAATTTTGTGTTGATTTTTATATCACTTGCAACTTTCTTTTCATACTCCTTTTTGTAGCTCTTGCTATCTGTTTTGTCACCTTTTGTTGTTCTTTGTATCTCTCCCTGTCACCAGGATCTGTGCTAGTTTTTGTATTTTTGTATGCTTTTTCTTTTTATGTTGTCCCTTACCTCTAGTCGTACATGACGACTTTTTTGGCAAATAGAGGTCTTGTCCCTTAGGGGTATAAACTGGTTCCGTATCACATTAAATTCTGGCTCATTACTCATTACTAAATCTAACATGGCCTGCCCCCTTGTTGGTTCTAGAACATATTATTGCAGAAAACTCCTGATCACACTCAAAATTCATTACCTTTCTGACATGAGCTAGTCTGCTTATCCCAATCTACATGAAAGTTAAAATCCCCCATTAAAACCACTCTGCCTTGACTACATGCTTGTCTAATCTCTGCATTTATACATTCTACCACTTCACAGCTGCTACCACGGGCCTATACACAACTCCCACTACAGTCTGAAATCCTTTTTCTATTTCTTAATTCTACCCATAAAGTCTCCACTGCCTGCTTACCTCTCGTCATGTCTGCTCTTATCATTTGAAGAGATTTCATCCTTAATCAGTAAGGCTACTCCTCCCCCTCTACTATTTCCCTATCTTTCCTGCATACATTGAAAACTTGGTATATTTAGTTCCCAGTCCTGACCGTCTTGCAGCCATGTCTCAGTAATGGCTACCATATCATACTCTCCAATTTGAATTCGCGCCTGCAATTTATTCAATTTGTCCCTTATATTCTGTGCATTTGTATAAAGTAATTTGGGCCACACACCCTAACTTGTCCTTCAGCTCTAATGTTTTATTGCTCTCCTTGTTTAATTACTTTACATCTTTTAGTTTTCCCTTTACCTGTAGTGCCTAAAGCACAATTTTTGACACTTACTCTACTCTCTTCCCTTTTGTTTATTTTTAGAATTATTATTTATACTACCTTGTCCACCTGCGGTGCCCCCCCCCCCCCCCCCCCAACCATTTACTAGTTTAAAAGCCTCGTGACCATCCTAATTATCCTTTCTGCTGGTCCCAGCTCGGTTCAGGTGGCGCTCGTGAGATTGGCTTTCTTTCTTTCACTCATGCTTTATCTCTGTCTCTCTGCTTGAAAGTTGTGTTAACAACTGTAAAATTTTGGCATGGCAGTGACTATTTGCAGGAAGTCAATAGTGTTGCGTTTTTTTGTTAAATATTTGGCTGAAATTGAAAAAGAAATTGTTGTTCTACCCCCCCTATTCATGTGTTGCAAAATATTGATCAGCATATGTTGGTAAATCTTGGAACATTTAACTCATTCTGCAATTTCACTGCATCTGCTGTATGCATGCAGCCAGGGCTAATGCTTGGCATTGATGAATTTATCGCCAAAGTTCCATGATTTGTCCACACCATGCGAAGATAGTCATTTTCTGCTGACAGATTCTCAGGCACTATGACTTTGTCAATTAATTTTCAGAATTCTGTGCCAATCCTGGCCTCTAGCTAGTGGATAAATCGGTAGTGGACTTGTGTTGCAGCAGGGCACTGATGTACCTGGCCTTTGCTCCCCAATCTGTAAAGCAGTTGTGAGTAGCAACTCAGTAGTGGGTTGGATTGAACCTGCATGCTCCTGTCTGCCATGATCTAACATGTTGGTGCTCCAATAACTTTGTTTGTTCCAATATACAATTGCTCTTTTACTTGTGGGATTTTTATTTTGATGAATTTTGTGCTCACTAACGTGAGTAATTTTAATCTTGGGGAGTACAACACTTTTTTTCTATTTTGGGCATCCAGCACTCTGACAGCTATGCTACATTTACATGCAACATAAAGCTTTCTCTACTCCGCCCCAACAATTTCTCTAAACCCAACCTCAGCAGACCACCCCCTCCCCTCTATTGCACGTATGTAACATTTTTCCATTAGTTATTTGTGAACCGTATGTTGTGGAACACAAACAAATGTAATTCATAAAGCTTTTAGATAAAATAGGAAAATCTAATTTCAAATATGCCTAAAGAAAAGCGCACACTCAAGGTCAAAATGATATTTCCATAGTGTCATTCATTTTGTCATTAAATGAATATCGGCTCATTTCTGCTTAAGACTTATTTGTTCTGTTCAGCAGAGATCCAAAGTATTAAGCATACTGCAAACTGGTAAATGTCAATAAGTTTGTTCAGTAATCATACATTCTCTGTCTTCTCCCCACCCATAGTCTTGCAAGGTGTTGCCAGCTGTCTCTCTGGTGGTGGTTCATAGCTTTCTTGGTTTCATGCTGACTCATTCGTCATCTTTCATCAGTTTGTCTCCCCCTGCCCCCCCCTCGCTCATTGATCTCATGACATCTCTCCATAGTTCTATCAAAAGTGTCCTGTCTTTGTACCTCATAAATCATCATGTTCAGTATCTAATTTTATTGCTTGTTCCTTATGTTCTTTTATTGCTCATATTCTACACCCTTTTTTTCTTAAATTTAGTTTGTATTGAATCTCTTCTAGTGCTGCATATTGCATGTCACTGGGAATTTATTGTATTGTATCTCATCAATCTTTACAAGAATATCCTGTATTTCTTAACTGTTTTGTGTAGATATTTATCTCCTGAATACTGTTTTGCCATACTTGCTTACCTTTTAAATCCGTGCATATTTCTTTTACAATAGTTTCTTTGTCAGACATTAAAAAGAAAGACTTGCATTTATATAGCACATTTTGCAACATCCAGTGCTGCTATTTCTCCTTTTAGTGAACATTAGATTTTATATCGTGCTGCTGCACCAGGTGTCTGCCTGATCTCCAGGTATTTTTCAACCCACATCACCTCTCGCCTTTCTCCCTCCCAGATATTTTCCAGAACACCCCCCTCGTATCCATTGATGACCCCTGCACTATTCTACCCCCATCGCTCGCCAGCATATCTGAGATGTTGTGGACTATTTTACACAGTTTATATGCCTGTGCCTGTTTAAATTATGCTTTATGGGAGGGTCAGCACCATAACCTGAAGGTGCATCTGCTCCTCCTCAGTTCTGATGGCGCAACAGCCCCATCAGAATTTCAGGCCCATAGCCGAACAGCTATCCACTTAAACATGTTGCTAAAATTGCTTTTTGACCTGGGTATCCAAATCTGTCTTCATAGATGTGTTTTTAAATAGTTTGAAGGCCAGAGACTCTCAAAGTTAACTGGATCGCAAATCCTTCTGATTAGTTGGTGCGATGTTCATCACTCTTGCACTGGAAAATTTCACTGCTAGTTTGATTTGTTCCAAACCAGAATATTTGGCGTTCTGGTAACTTTATTTTCTATATTTTTTTTCTTCTTTTACTGATAAGCCAAACTGTCACTCAAGTGTCAGCTTGGGTAGGGTAGCAATACAAAACTTAATGAAGTAAAATGCAAGATTCTGCCATTTGTACATGATATCATCGCAATGAAAATCGCAAGCAGGCCTTAAATCCCCCCCACAAAAAAGGTTTGCTAAAGAAATTTACCCTTTTTAATGTCCTGATCAGAATATGTTCTGTATATTCTAACACTATTTTGTTTCTGCATTTATGCATGATCTTATATTTGCTCTGGTACATTGTTTGTGGAACAGTGAGTAAACTGAGAACCAGCGGAAAAAATATTTATTGGCTAAGTTAATGAGTGTTGAATTCAGAAGCATAGGTGAGTCCGGGCACATGTTCTTTTAAAAGCTCTTTGTGAAATAATCCTAAATATACCACTGTAATTTTGCCACCTAAGCCTTGCTCTGAAAACCAAGATGCAGTCCCATCAATAACAATGTAATTACAAAGTAACACTGTAATTACATAAGCTGACAGCACTGCTTAGTCTTTTTTTCCACAGTACAGTATTTCACTAGTTCCATATAGCTTTAAACATATTGCATGGAGACTAGTGACAAAGCAAGGCTATAATAATGATCAATTGCAGCTGTGTAACTTCATTATTTTTGTTGGTCTCCAAAAATCTGGTTTGGCTCCTGTAGTTGGGAATCCGAATCGGGCGGTATACCTATTTTGATAACTGCAACAAACATTGAGGATTTACTGAGTTGAGAGCTTGGAGCTTATCTAATAATCAACGATATAGTTATAAACTTTGCTATCCATAATACAAATATATTGTTTATTGTAGCTGGCGCTCTGTTCTTGGGTAAAGATTGATCAGTAGGTATTTTGAGATCAGATAGACTACTTGGTTAAAAAGATATACTTTTGGCAATTCTATCTCCTTAATTATTACATTGTTTTCTGAATAATGAAAAACTGCCCAATACATACCGTGTACAATATGCAAGGGATGTGCTTTGACAGTGTATAATATGCAAGGGATGTGCTTTGAATAAAGAATGCACCATTTATATGCCTTATGAAAAGGTATTCAAGATATAATAGCACTTAACATTTTTCATCAAACAGCTTGTTAAATATGCATATTTGAAGAGCATTTTTCCAAGTTGGAATCCTCTTTGATGCTTTTGTGGCATACACCTTGTGACCTTATGTTATGAACTATTAAAGTGATTTGGAAATTAAATGTTTTCATGAATATTATAATAGAATTGTGAACAGATGTCCTCATTCAGATGATTTTTTTTTTTTGTCTGTGCATCTGTGCTTACCAATGCTGTTTCTTTAAAGCTGATATATCAATTCCAACAAAATCCGGTCCGTGTAACATTTGACATTAAGTGAAGGGTATGTTGTAATTAAGACTTGTTCACTCAGGGTAGCTTATGTTACAGTTGTACCATTGGTGATCAGCCAAAATAATCTGTTTTTGTTTTTCAAATTCATTCCCTATTTTAAAGACATAAATTAAATGAAAAATGAAGGAATATTTTTGTTACTGTTCCACAACTGTCATTTCTGATATTAGTGGGCTGGAGAAACTGGAGTTGTACATTCCCGTATGCACCTGATCCCCTCCTCCCCCCCACCCCCCCCAAAAAAAAACCTGAATTTCCACGCAGTGCATCATACGGGAAAAGTTTATCTACCACATCAGTGACCATGTGTAACCCTTAGAGTACAGAACGGGTTGGCCAGACTCGAGGTCCACGACTTTAATTCCTGACGCCATCACTTATAAGTGACAGAACTACTACAACAGCTTACATTTCTATAGTGCTGCTCATGTCAAAAAAAAAAGTCCGTGCAAATGCAGAGCTGGTGGTTATCTCCACCTTGTTAAATGGATGAGATGGCCACCAATATAAAATGGCACCTCAGAATCAACAAAATGCTGAATGAAATCAAACCAAAACTCTCTGACCAACTGACTGGCACACTAAAAAAGAAAGTTGTAACAAAGTTCAGTTGATGGATATCAACTTTAGTATCTTTAAAATCACTTGTACAATAATAATTTGAAGCTGCTGGGGCTCCCAAAGTGGAAGGTGCACACATTTTTGGAGCTTTCTTCCGTAGGTGTTGAAAATAATGCTGAGCAATATTCCCTCTTGTATCATCTTTTGGACATTTTCTTGAATTGATCTAGAACAAGTACCAATTCCAAAACCATTATTTCACCAGCTTGAGCTAAGTTACTCCCTCCTCAGTAACACACAAAGCTAACCAATGAAAATTCAGTAATGGGTTATTAATGGTACAAAATATTGGAATTCATTGAGGTAAGATGAATCCGAGCTCAGCAAACTTGAATGGGTCAGGCAAAAACTGAGGAATATTAGTTGTTGTTTTACATGAAGTCTGTCACTTATCTCCAGTGACATGAGGGAAGCAAGTAGTGGACCATTATTCCAGCCAACCATTGATGTTCTGTACGCTGTCTAAAGTATGAGATTAGTTAATACGGTGACACAGAACTTATGAAGGCCTCCAAATCAGAGATTTTTCAAGATCTTATCTATTTATGAAATAAACATTCTTGTCAGAACCAACAGCTGGGAGTCAGAATCTTTATATACAAGCTTAAAATCAAAAGCACTAGTTATCCCTACTCCACTAAATAAAGTTATAGCTACTGATTCCCATGAAATGGCCAAAAAAAATGAATTTTACAAATGCTTACACCAGTCAGAGGTGAGGGAAGGATATAGACAAACTTTTTTAGAAGATTGAGTTTTAAATGAGCAAATTCAGCTCCTTATTTGCGAGAGTGCTTTTGAAGTGGCTCATTTGAAAGCCGTCTCCCCTCTGAGTCAGAATATCATAGTTCCAAGTCTCAGTCATAGTCTGGGTTTCATACTTAGGTACTGACACTTCACTGCAGTACTGAGGGAGATGAAAATCATGAGCACAATGCGCAAATTCTGTGCTATATCTGATCTGGGAATTACTGATGCTGATATAACTGGGTAGATTTTCTGAGTCCTCACCAGCCAAAGTATGTTGCCTATGATTTTTCCGATACACAAGGACTCTGAAAGTCTACCCTAAAGTGCAAAAAGTGGACACTGCTCCTTTTGGCTAGCACTGATATTTCTTACTTCACTCCTCTCCCTCAAGGCCAAACAGAATTCAACATTTTATGTCTTCTGGCAAATTAATAGTCGGGGGGAAAAAAATCTTTCATGTTCTAGCACCACTTCTGATTTTTCCTGTTACTTTCTCAAACCTTGACACAACATGGATAGGATAATTTAATTGGAACAATGTAGGTACGGTCCCCTTCTCGTAAAATGGGCAGTCGTTTATATCAGCCAAAAAAAGTGATAATGCAAATAGATAATGGATAACGTCTTAAGTGCTTCGCTTATTTCGGGCAGAAACAGCTGTGTTTGCTCACTAGTTCACACCTTGTTAAGGTGCACTGAATGTAATAAAAGATCCTTCTTGAGGCAGATTTCACTTCCCTTAGGCTGCCATTTCTTCGACAATTTAGTATCCCCAAACACTGCCTCCAGATTTCTGCCTTGTCTTGCTCCAGGTAACTATCTTCTCTCTTGCAGTCTTCAGAACTGTAAAGTAAAAAATTCTGCTCAGCCACTCACTGCCAACTAACTGGAATTAAAATGAGCTTTAATTTTACTAGTGCTACCACATTATACCAGCAATCATGTGTAGCGGACAAATAGTGTTCGCAGAAACACACCCCCTATAGGTAGTGGGGACTGTACTGCATTTAAAGGTGAGCAATTACTCATCTCTTTGAACTTGGTATCAATGCTGCCAGATTTACTGGAAGAACTCTAAAAGACATGGAGCGAATGCTCTTAACCAGGGGTCATGAGTCGATTTTGACTTTTGGGCAACCAACCGGCTAAGTGTACTGGCCGGTTGCCCATAGTGGTGAAGAGGCAGCCACGATTTTGGGACCCTGGCCTCGTATACATCAGACCAGCAATGTGTGGAGCGCCAAACGAGCATCTTGATGCTGGCCAATATCAAGTGCAGGGAGTGGGATGGGGTGGGGGCGGTGGGTGCAGCAGCAGCCCAGATTATTTTTGAAGGGGGGGGGGGTACCCCAAAAAAGCATATTAAAGTTGCCTTTTCGGCGCTCTCGCCTGTGCACACTCCAATCAGTTCCAACCTAAAATGGCCATCGAGTTCACAGGACACCAATTTGCATATTAAAAGGGGACTACCACTTAAAACGGGCGGGAACTTCGGGCGACAACAGTAAACTTCTTTCAAAAATGTCGCCGGCCGCATCGTTGGAGTCAGTGGGACGGTCAGGTTACAGACCCCTTTTGAGGCCGTTGCCACCCCATTACTGCCAGGCAAAACTAATTGAAATCGACCCCACTGGTTTTTCTATTGGAATCTTGTTGCTTTTAAATGATGCTGTGGTGTAGAGTGCATTAGCTTTTTACTGGAAACACGAGTAACTGCAGTCAATACAAACTTACTAGAGAAAAAAAAAGCTACTTCCACAACCTTTTTGCGTCTCATCTGGCATGCGATGCAGAGTGCTCAGAGTACTGTAATGTTATATTCGCAATCAGTTGTGGCTACAAGCTGTTAAGTCTAAAGTAACATACTGGTTTCTAGAACACTGCGGGCATGAAAGGATGTGGAAGTAAATGTTTTCTTTTAGACAAAGGCCAACTAGGGAAAAAGCCCCCTTAACTTTTCCTCATTTCTTCACTCCTCCTCCTCCTCCTCTCTTCAGGATAGCCTACTCCAGTTAGTTACATGGTGTTGTCAATGTTGTTCTTGCAGGTTCCCTAGTGCACCTCTTAGAATGGTGCAGGAAGCACAGTTTAACTCTCAAAATCATTTCCCCTCGCATCTATAGCTGCACCTGCACAGACCTGCCCAACAGTTAGCATGACGATCAAGCCTGATTTCTCTTTTTATAATAGTTTTACTATGCACTTTTCCAATTAATCTTCTGCTTCAAACATTAACTTTTCCTACAGTTATGCAAATCAATATTGAGATCACATGTTGGTAGATGGGTGGAAAAACTGATGGGCCAAATGTTTTCCTGGTTTCTGCACACTCTCTTGTGATTATCAGCTGTGCTGCTTGTTTTGTTGCTGTTATTGTTCTGAAGAATGCTTTCTCAAGTTGGCTTGTCAATGTGATTGCACCACGCTGCTGAAATCTGCTGGCTTGTGATCGAAGCCTTGCCTTTATGTTACAGAAAATCACTGGAATGTGTCTATTTGTAACGGTGGCGTATGGGAGTTGGCGAATATGTAATTTTCTCCATTTTAATTTGGTTGCAGTCATGGAAGATCTGCATGTAACACTGCATTCTCATAGCTCACTTGTAACAGTTGGACTGTTAGGAAGCAACAATGCTCCTGATGTAACCGTCTACTACCTTCCAGCATATTGTTACTGAATATGCAAAAGGAAAAAATCAAACCGGGTAAATGCTCTTGCTCTAACCCGCAAATAGGAAACAGCTGACAAGTCATAATGACGGCAGCATTACTCATTTATTTTTAATAAGCATCACCATGGCAAACAATTTCCAGAGGGAGGGAGATGGGGTTGTCACTAAGAAGCTCAAGTTATTTTGCATTCATGCTGGCTATGATGCAAAGAATGGTTGTTTTCTAGCACCAATACTGACACACAAGCTTCAACTTTAGTAAATTCGACATGATCAATTAATGAGCAGTTGATCCAAAGTATCAGTCCAGAAAACCTTAAATAACTGAAGTTGCCATTGAATAATTCAGGTATCAGAACTATTACAGGAAATCTACGATTGTGATGGTGTCAATTTGTGGCTAAGTCCAGAAAAAAACGATTCTTCAAACAGTTTCTCGGGCTGTTGACAATTATTATCATACATCTGAAGTATTATCACACTTGTCAATGTTATAAAACTTTCAAATAAATTCTTCTCGCAAAAGGGAATTTTTTATTCACAAAAACTTGAAGATAGCACCATTGTAAGGCTTTATAATACTAGCAGATCTCCTGTGGCATTGTTCACTGTGAAACAAAGGATACAGGCTGGGATTGTCCTCCATGATCCACCCCAAATCAGACAGGATCATGCTGGAGAATGAAGGAAGATGTGGGCGATGAGGTTTACCCATGCCTCACTGCCCAACCTGTGTTTCCTTTCCCCGCCCGCTAAATGATGGAGGGGAGTGGGAGCTGGAGTGCGATGGCCAAAGGGAAGAACTCAAGATATGGTGAATCCTGCTCACTGGCTGACTCACCCTCTGTTTGTTTGCATCCCCTAGTTTGATCTCCAGAGCCCTCAATTTAAAGCTCTATAGCTTATAGTACTATAAGTAGAGCTTTGGACTTTGAGCAAGAATTTATTCTATCTATAGTTTTCTCTGGTAAATGCAGAGGCCACGGGGAGGGGGAGTGGCATAGCCTTAAGCCGTGTCTCCTCGGCATCTTAGAAGGATCCAGTAGCATGAAAGCTTTGCGCTGTGGTAACCTTCATTTCTATAACTAGAGCTGTCCCTTACCCAGATATTATGTGCAGTCATTGTGCAGTAGATGGCACAACTCTGAAGTAGAGTCAGCAAAATACATATCTCCTCTGACCTGTCCAGCTACAGATGCCAGGGAAGCGATGGATCTGAGCAGAATTCCTTGGGCATTATTGTAGCTTATTTATTGGACTCTCGAACTCTCTTCTCATCCAGTTTGCAGCATATTTAGAAATCTTAAAGGAATACCCAGCATCATCACTTTTATAGTGCAATTTGAATGCCAGCAGCAACCTAGAATAATGAAAAAAAATACTGTCAGGGAAAGAAAGTTTAAAATCTTAAAATAGAGGATTACCCAACCAAACTAACCAACACATGGAGCAAAATGCAATAAAGAAGCAAAAAAAAATGAAGATAAAACCCAACCTGCATCAATCATCTACATTTTGGCTTTGATGCCTTCTTGAGCAGACTAGATCCTGAGACATTGCTGTGCCTATTTTTAATGGGCTAGGTTCATTCAGTGAGGGACCTCAATTTCTTCATTTAAATATTGATGGGAGGCTCCTGCATACTGGTTGTACAAGCCTCTGTAATGTGCCCAAAAATACCACTAGAAAATTGGGCCTCTAGTGAATTTTATGTTCTCTTCTCTTCTCCCCCATCCCCCACCCCATTAGCTCTGTGCGAAGCCCTGCTGGTGATAAGGCACCTCATCAAATCGGGGCTAATGTGTATTTTAATAAAAGCTCTTGACATTCTCAAACTTCTATACCCATCCCTGCAAAACTTTAACCCAATAACAAAATCGGTAGGAATTTCCTCAAGGATTCTCCTGCTTGGCCACCATAACTTAGGCGGAAGATCATTTACCCAGTGTATTTCAGGTTTTCGTTGATCTTCCACTGATATGCTGGCTGATCAGGAAAGCCCCCAACTAAATTGCAAGTGGATAAATATAACCATCCATACATCTATCTTTCTGCCTATCCAATTTTTTGTATCCAACATGTCTGCAATATCATTTTCCTGGATGCTAATTGGTTTACACTTGACCAATCACATTTTTCAAAACCAAATCTATTTTATTGATGGCGCTGTCAATGATTGAGCAATAGACCGACATCCCCAGCCTCCATACAGTGACTGGTTTTTCATCCCAGTCTCAACTCCACAGTTTTGCTCCTAACCTCAGGCCTTTTAGCTTTTCTGTTCAAGGGCTCAGTTCCACTAGCACCTCCATTCCTGCCCACACGGAGTCTTTCCCACTCCTGCCAGGCTTTCACAAGCCCCATTCAATGCTGTTCCCAATTGCCAAGTCCAGGAAACTAATCTCATTCCATATCTGCTTACATGCAGGCCTTGCATGTCATTCTACCTACCAGTTCTTGACCGTTCCACTCCACTACCCTTTGCTCCCTTCTCTGTTCAATCTGATCCCCAACTCATGCCTCAGACTGTCTGAGCCATGGGAGATCTACAATTCAATAATCATTCGTCTAATTCATCTACGCCATCTCCCAGTTAGTCTGATGGGGGAAAAATTATTTACGTTTTTTTTATAAGTTAAATATGACACATATTCACAGCAGAAGTGATGGTTTATTTTATTCTTTTTAGCAATAAGTGTAATAAATGTCTTTCAATTCTGTTTAAAACATGGGTTTTGTTCTGAGCTGCTGCAATTTTTCATCTTCAGAAAGCCTTTTTTATTTCCTTTTTTGCTGTGGAGAACAGAAGCCAATAATAAACAGTTTAATCATTATCTTGGCAGCTCCTAGACATTGAATGAGAATAGCTGATTGGGGAAGGAAAAATAAATTGGTTCTGTACTATTCACTTCTGTCACTGCTGTGCTAACACTTTGAAATTTTCTAAGCTCACAATTGACACGTCCGAGAGTAGCTGAGATCAGCTGCACAAATTCCTCATTAATGACGTTAACAAGCAAAATTGGCGCTCTCTTCTTTTTTGCTAATGTTCATTAAATCCATTTTTGGCAGGGTGGAATTCACAGAGCAGTGCTAAACAGATGAATAGTCCATTAGCATCATATACATACATGATGCCAGTGTTTTGAGATGCTGTTGTACTATCACGTTTGTGTTGTTGCAAAGCAGCTTCTACTTTGCAGCAATACAAAAGGATCAGATCCAACTGTGTAACTCCAGTGTGGTGCCAAACTGCGTTTTTAAAAAACGCCCAGGGGACCTTTTTGGATGTATGCAGAGAGCTCTCTCCTAATCACGAGTTGGATTTGTAGCCCGGCAGTATTATTCAGGCACTGCCCGTTCTATGCACCTCCCATCAATGTTGAAAGTTTCAGCCTGTATTTTTGACATCTAAATTAAAACTGAAACTAAATTTCTCACAATTAAAACCTACAAAAAAAACAAAGAGCTGAGACGAGGTTAAAATTAAAATTATTTTGACGAGTCACATTTTGAGAGTTTTGCCTATTTGGCCGCAAAGGGATTTTGGGGAGTTAAATTATTTTGTATGTATTGCTATAGTATTAAATTTGAACCACAAGGGGCTAACTCCAGTTGCATACAAACGTGATGCCCTCCCGCTTACCCTGCAAACTCTGGCGGGTCAGTGCTGGAGGGCACTGCCTCGTGCAATTCTGAAGTAACAACCAAGAGCATAGACCTTGCATTTTTGGGGTCCTACTTTTTCATTGGGAGGCTGTTTTCTGTTTGTTCATGTATTTTGTGTCACGGTTTATTGGTTTACAACTGACCTCATATCAGTTAATTGCTTATCAAACAGTCTTGCAAAAGATAGGAAACAGAGTGGGAATAAGTACAAGATCACAGTATGCAGTTCGCACAATGAGGGGTCTTGTTACACCCCCCCCCCCCCCCTCCCCCAGGTCATGCTGTTGTATAACTAAATATTGGGCAATAAATGCTCCTGATTGTAAGGGACGCAAGGTCTGCTTATGGAAGTAGTTTACGCTAATCTTTTGGAACAGGTATCGTAAATTGAAAATGGATGAATGAAGCCCCTGTTGTTCAATCACCATTGTATTAGTTCTCTTTTTTTTACCCTTGGGATAACTAATATTTTTACAAACATAAATTTATAAGAATATTCTTAAAGACTACAGTGAAAATATGGAAGGCAAAAATTAAATTGACTTTTATTCCCCCCCCCAAGACTAATTAAAATATGACTCAAATTTTGGAACACAAGACTGGACTAAAATTGGAACTAAATTTCTTCCAAAGACTATAGGGGTGAATTTTCATGGTGAATCTCCTGCTCATTCTTCATAACTTCGGCAGAAGAGCTGTGGAGACCCCGGGAAATTCTGTCGTTACGATAGATGACTGGGACAAAGAACCCTGTGGAAATTCACCCCGCTATGAATAAAATGGGACCAACTCTAGGTCTAGAGACCAGATTCAAATTATTTCTATGACTGAAACATGTCTACTTTTATTACTGAAAGTTACCAAAGAGGGGAAAAGCTGACCTGTGGTGCATACTGTGCTGCACGATGTAATGCAACGTGGCACCAGCTAGCACAGCAGAGGCCATCTTTCATCTGCTGCATTAACCTGTCATAAGAATGTTTTTCTTGACCTTGATAGCAACAGTAGCAGATTTATTTTTTTTAAAAACTCTTTCAGATCAAGGCTGCCTCTCTTCCTGTTGAAATGATGTTTTATTTGGATGTTTGTGTGGAATGCAGACGTGTTTTACTGGAAATATAAACAAGTGGATTTTTAGAAACAGACGGAAAGCAAATGAGTATTATGTGCACCATCCCAGTATATAATGATCAAAGCCCTTGATACTGTAGTAGTATATTTACACTGCATTGTAGGAACACATTAAGCTATCTCCTTTGAAATGAAATGTTATGAGTCTGTTTTCCTACCCCTCTGTGGTCATTAAGCAATGATCCATATAGAACACAGCAATTTTTTTGATGTGCTTTATCGAATATGATATCAATTAAGGCTGTTATTAATTATAAATGTGCACTCCTTTTAAAAGGGTCAATATTGTAGTCACTGGGAAGCGCATTTTCTCTCTCTGCAACAACTGCTTCATGGTTTGAGAGAAATGAAAACAAAATTCTCTAAGCTCTGTGTCACGTGAGTACTGCAGCATCAAGGTAGCAGCATATGTGATGTCATTGCACCAAACACTGTTCATTTTAGAATTCAGAAACTGGGCTATATTCCCCCCCCCCCCCCCCCCACCCCTCCTCTAATCTTAGTAAAAAGTAGACATGAGAATAAAGCAAGGACCACTGCTTTCTACTCGCATCTACTGTTTCATTAAATTTACCATGCACAGAAAATTATAACCCTAGGAGTTTTCAATCTTTCATAAATTCTGTAGCGGATTCAAAGCAGAGCAACAGTTGGTGCATTAGTAATCTGCACATAGATGTCTTTAGCATGCTAAAAAAATTACATAGCATGGTGGGGGAGAGAATTGCTGTGATATCAAGACATTTGCCATTAATGTCCACGGAGCATCTCTTGATTTTCCACTGTAACTTTTAAAAGAATCTAGGGAAGAGATAGCAGAGGCATTACTACATATATTTAATAATTCGTCAGAAAAAGATGTAGTGCCAGAGGACTGGCAGATAGCTAACCTAATACCTATATTTAAGAGGGATAGAACATGTCCAGGGAATTATAGACCAGTCAGCTTAACATCGGTGGTAGGAAAAATAATGGAATCCCTACTAAAGGAGAAAATAGAAGAACATCTAGAAACCAAAAACATAGTAATGAATAGTCAGCCTGGATTTCAAAAGGGAAAGTCTTGCTTGACCAACCTCATTGATTTTTTTGAAGAGGTAACAGAGAGAGTAGACTATGGTAATGCAGTAGATGTAATTTATCTGGATTTTCAAAAGGGCTTCGATAAGGTACCACATAATAGACTGATGAACAAGGTCAGAGAATGCGGAGTCAGGGGACAAGTAGCAGAATGGATAGCTAGCTGGCTTCAAGACAAAGCAGAGAGTAGGGGTAAAAGGTAGCTATTCACAGTGGCAGAAGGTGGGTAGTGATGTTCCACAAGGATCAGAGCTGGGACCACCTTTGTTCACAACTTATATTAATGATTTAGACTTGGGAATCAAAAACACAATTTCTAAATTTGTGGATGACACCAAATTGGGGGGATAGTCAATACTGAGGAGGACTGCAACAAGTTACAGGAGGACAGTAATAAACTTGCAGAATGGGCATATAATTGGCAAATGAAGTTCAACACAGATAAGTGTGAGGTATTACATTTTGGTAGGAAGAATGAGGTCACTTATCACTTGGAGGGTGCGAGTCTAGGTGGGGTAGAGGAACAAAGGGATCTAGTAAAAATACACAAACCACTAAAAGTTGTGACACATGTTAGCAAGGCCATAAAAAAAGCAAACCAAGCACTAGGGTTTATTTCTAGAGGTATAGAATTGAAAAGTAGGGAAGTTATGCTAAACCTGTATCGAACCTTGGTTAGGCTACACTTCGAGTACTGTGTACAGTTCTAGTCGCCATATTATAAAAAGGATATAGAGGCACTGGAGAGGGTGCAGAGACGATTTACAAGGATGATACCAGAAATGCGAGGGTATACATATCAGGAAAGGATGAACAAGCTGGGTCTCTTCTCTCCTGAAAAAAGAAGGCTGAGGGGTGACCTAATAGAGGTCTTTAAAATTATGAAAGGTTTTGATAAGTGGAAACATTCTCTCTCTATCCACTCTATGGGGAAAAGCATAACTAGAGGCCATCAATATAAGATAGTCACCAAGAAATCCAGTAGGGAATTCAGAAGAAACTTCTTTACCCAAAGAGTGGTGAGAATGTGGAACTCGCTACCACAGGGAGTGGTTGAAGCGAAAAGTATAGATGCATTTAAAGGGAGGCTAGACAAGCATATGAGGGAGAAGGGAATAGAGGGTTATGCTGATAGATTTAGATGAGGAAAGACTGGAGGAGGCTCGTGTGGAGCATAAATGCTGGCATGGACTAGTTGGGCCAAATGGCCTGTTTCTGTGCCGTATATCCTATGTACATCCACGGATACCCTGGAGACACCATTTCTCTGATGTTTCTGTGGATATTCCATCTTAGTTATAGTGGACGATTGGGAGAACCCCTGTGGAAATTTAAGCCCATTCTTTTCAAATGAACATACAGGGACCAGAGCAATTCTTCTTTAGTACTTCATAAATATGCTAGTGAGTAAAATTGTTCTGTTTGCGCTAATACGTGCTAAGTATTGACTACTGTGTGTTAATTGATGCATCAGCACAAATGAAGCAAGAGCCCACACTCCTGAAATTCCTCTGGGGAGTTAGCAGAATTAATGCACAGCCCTAGTACTAAATATTTTAGGCTTGTTGAGCACCAGCTAAAAGTAGTTGTGAAAATTTGTTCGTGTTTGCCTTCTATTGTAAATTGCACGGGGCGATTTTTCAAGCCGCAGCAAAATTGGGCATTGGGCATGAAGTCAGCAGAGCCGTAGCTCTGCTTGCCCATTCCTGCTGGTGTGAGGCCTGAGCTGGTGGGCTGCGAGCATCAAGCGGGCACCCTGCTGCAGCTTGCCAGTTCTGGTAGGATGGGGAAATTGGCCAACTCTCATGCGGAGCTTGCCAGCAGGTTGGACCTGTGGAGAATTTGTGGGGGGGGAAGGGGGGGAAGGGAGAAGGAGACGAGATTCAGGGGGTCCTTGAATTGGCTAGCCATGTGACGGAGTTTTCCTGTGGGAGCCCAGAATGAGCACTCCTGCTGGACCCGCCGACAGAAATAATTCAAAGCTTCCTCGGCCTCCAACAGTCTCTTTTTTAATAACCAATGGTAACATTGCCTCTGCCTGCTACAAATGGACAGAACATTTGCCGCGCACACTCTGCCCATTAGTGCCGGAAAATTGAAATTGAAGCTGTCACAGGACCCCGATTTTTGTATGTTTTAAGCAGGCTCCAGTCTGGTTCCAGACAGGCTGCTCACCCATTTAGAGGCCTACCTGAAAATTAAGTTCGGGAGGCCTTGGGCATTAATGGGTCAGCCAAGGTGTGTGTGCCCCGCCCCGATTCTCAATTGTTGTCCCTCAGGAGAAATGGACAACCGGTAGTTGAAAATTGCCACTTGAGAAATTGGATATCGATGCACCCGTTTTTCAGGCGTGACATAGGCCAAACAGGGTCCAAAGTCGAATCGCCATCTCCCACACACAATGGACGGCAGAAGTCCCCCTCATGCAAAATTCAAATAGGCAACGTTTAGTCACCGAGGGTGCCTGTCTGAAACAGACAGCAGGCTAATTTGCATATTCAAATCGGGGTCCTAAACTGGTTACAGGACCCCGATGTGAAATTGGACAGCAACTAGGTAGAGCTTGTGACATACAAGCTCCAACTAGTTCTTCTGGGTCTAGAGCACCTTGCTACGTTTTCCTACATTAAAGGCACTATATAAATGCAAGTTGGGAATAGCAGTAGTACAGCTTAACCAGCAGTTATTAAAGAGGCTGCTGAAGAAAGGCCCAAACATTTTTATATTTGCGCTCCTCCTGGCTTCAGAAAACAATTCGGGATCATTGCTGGCCCGGGCTCGCCCCCTCTCAGCATCGCCGCCCCTCCCCCTCGCAGGATCTACCGGAGGTCTGCTGCCGGCATCACAGCTGGCCCCAATTGCTGCTGTTGGTACAGCTTGACGCCCTCGGCCCTCCAGTTAAATGCAGATGAGGCCCAGTGCCGAATTTGGCATAAACAAGTCTTCCTATGCTTGATATGTTGGAAAAGGAGGAGAAGAGAAAGGCCAGGGAGGTCCGAGGCTGTAGGAGAGCCACTAGGACCTACAACTGTCTGAGGCAGCATACCTACTGCAAATGATGACTTCCTTGACCTCGCCTATGGGCAATCTGGGAACAGTACTTAACCAACAGCTTGCATTTAGATAGTACTCCTTATGTGGAGCACAATATTCCAGAGTGCCTTACAGAAAATAGACAATCAAACAATTAGAAAAAGGGGAGGGAAATGTGGTTAGAGAGAGGGTGTGAAAGCAAAGTCAAAGAAGGGTTTAAATAGGCTTGAAGGTGGAAGAGGGATGGCAAGGTGGAGAGAATTCCAGCAGATTAGGGCATAGTGGTGGAAGGAGTGGTTGTTAATTGTGGAGCAGAGGTCGAGAAGTAGACCAGTCGGGGTAGCAGAAGGTGCATGCAAGGATGTACAGCTGGAGATCAGAGGAAGCCGTTGAGGAATTGGACTATCTCCTGGAACCAAACCTGAAACCACGGCAACAGCAACACTATACTGACAGTATCAGTAAAAGTGATAACATTCAACATTCCGCAGGCTCCTTTCAGGCAACAGCAGGAGTTGGCAAGGATCAGCCAGCTTGCATCTCACTGCTGCATAACCAAGGTCACAGATGTTCTATTTCGTTGTGCTGCTGACTACATTAAATTCAGCACAGGGGTGCAGTAACAGCAGGAAGGGCACACAGGGTTTCTTCTTGAAAACATAACTTTTGATAGAGAACAATGACTACAAGGTTTTTAGTGCTTTGATGTGTCTTTCTGTCTAATGAAGCTATCCTGTATTTAACACGAAGAGCTACTTTTGTGCTACCTGTACTAGTGTTTTTTTTCTATTCTACTATTCCTCTTGTGATATACTATGGAAGGAATAGATCCCCAGGGTTCCTGAGAGATCTGCTGATGATTTGCTTCTGATTCATCTGGCTGCCTGCCTTGAAGTATTGCAGAGAAGTTACAGGAGGCAGGGGTGAAGTGTGTGTCTTAACAACCTAAGCAGTGGGATCCAAACCAAGTCTGACTTAACAAATATCTGAATTTTTGAACAGCATTCTATAGATATGTTTTAATTTTTAAAATAAGCAAAGTGAAGATCTTTATTCTAGGAACAAGAAATTAGACTAGGAGAAACGGGTGCTAAAGGATCTAATCTGCCATGCAATGCGGACACACTCAGTCCGTTCCAGAAGTGCCATGTTGGTTCGGGCATTCTATAGTCATCTAGGATGCCTGTCAGAAACTGGTTAGGCCCATTGCCTATGCTTATTGAGGGCCTAACGCCTGCTTCAGGCCCCTTTGCCAAGTTCGATTGTGACTGACCGCAGTTGTCTCGGGCACGCAGCGACCAAACCAGCGGTCCTTAAAAAGACTCCTCCTGGCTCTTCGCTTTCCTCATGCCACTTCCCAGCAAGACAGACCATTGTCCACTGTATACATTAACAAAACTGTGCCGTATATTAATTATTGGACAATACACAATGGATTATTTTGCAGGCAGCAACATATCAAAGCTCATGATTAACCATCTCATCTGAATCCTGGGCAAATTCAGGTCTACTATAAATACTTTCTTGGGTTCAATGGTATCAATCTTTTCTAAGTGTCTTACTTTTTTGGGATGCCTCACATTGCTCTATATCTACTTACACAATAACCTGGGTGTCACCTGGACTGATATTCCTGTCTTTTGCATGTGTACTACTTAAATCTCTCAAGGCGGGCTGAGCGCTTGATACAAATTGCTAACCTGCTTTATTTCACAGCAAGTGATCAGATTCACAGTTCAATTGGCACAACGTATCCTATTGTACTAATACAAACATAACAAATACTGTACACTTTCCAACATCAGTGTCATCTTACATAGAATTTTACAGCACAGAAACAGGTCATTCGGCCCAACAGGTCTATGCTCCACACGAACTTCATCTCACCCTATCAACGTATCCTTCTATTCCTTTCGCTTTCCTGTACTTATCTAGCTTCCACTTAAATGCATCTATGCTAATCGCCTCAGCCACTCATGTGGTAGCGAGTTCCATATTGGGACAACACAGTACAATGGATGTGAGATGTTGATCAATCATCAAGACAGCTAACGAAAGGCTCATTATTTGCAGTCTATGAGGAAATATCAAAGCTAGCTCATTAGCATCTAAATTACCTATCATCTCCCACCCAATTTTTAGTCTGTGTGAATACACTATGCTTTGAAACAAGATTTAAAGTAACTCTTTTTTTCAAAATCCTTTCTACAGGGGGAAAAAATAGTCAAATTATCTGAGACTGTGACATTCTTGAAACAAACTTCCACCTGTGTTATTCTATAAAATATATAAATGAGAAGGTCAATTCCATCTGTTTTTTTGTTTGTTTTTGCTGCTAGCAGGTGCCATTTTGGACTAACGGTCATCTCGCTGTCATAGCTGAGCTGTGATTTGAACTGAACTGCTTTTGTACTGTGCATTTTATACTTTGATAATTGTAGGCTTAAATAGGGCAAATCCAACTGAAGATAATTCTTCACACAATTTCCTGGCATTCCTACCAAATGCCACTATTTCATCAACCTGCTCTTATAAATTGGGCATCCACATTGCTTGGGCCTGACACAAGTGCTTTTAAAGATCTCTGCCTGAAAACTGCAAGGAGAATTGGTGCCCCATTTTTTTTCATCTTGTGCTCACTGAGTTCAGGTACCTTTAGTGGCAACTGTTGGGCAAAGCCACTTTTGCCCAACCCTGTTAATAGTACAACAATAGGTTTCCCCATGTGAATCCCCGATACTTGTGTGTTTCAGAGGAAAAAGATTCAAGGTAGGTCAGAAGGCACCAGAAGTCATCCTTCAGAACCCTTGCACCTGCATTAACAGTCTGAGATGCGCAGACCTGCAAATGTCAGAAGTCAGACGTAGGTTGCAATTCATAAGGAAGACTGTGACTGAGTTGTCCCACGTGCTACAAATTTACCTGTAGCCAAACTCACCCATTGGTGTAGCACTACCAGTGACTGTGAAGCTTACAATAGGCCTTAACTTTGGATCATTCCAAGTTACCTTTGTGGACATCACCCACATTAATCAATCCTCAGTACATGGCTGTGCAAAGTAAATGACTGATTTCTTGTTTGTGCAAGCAAGCAATTTCACATCTTCCCCACTGACCATCCAGCAGCAGCACCACAAGAGAGCTGTTCAATTTTATGGAATGGTAGGATTCCTGAAGGTACAGATGATAAGTTACACCCATGTGTGTCCCTAATTGCTCCGTTACATAATGGCATTACCTACATGCATCAGACAGGTTCCACTCTGAAAATTCTACTCATTTGCTGTAATCAGCACTGAATTATGCAAATCGATACTTGTTTTTCAAAGCAGCTGTTATTCTTTCATTCTAAGGCAGTTTATGGTCCTACCAATATTTGACTTACGAAGGCAGGTCTCAAGGTGGTGCATGGGTGATTAAGGCTATCTTCTGAAGCTATGGCTTATGGCATCTCTGCGGTGTTCTGGGATACCAGTTGAACAAAGGTATAATGAGGTGCATGCATCCACCTTTTAGCAATCATCAAGCACACCATTGGAATATCGAAGCAGTGCTTCAGGTGCCTGGAAGGCCTGGTAGCATCCTGGAGTACAGCCCAGCTGATGTTTCAAGGATTGTGATGTTGTGCTGAATGCTGCGCAACTTCACCCTACAAAGAGGCATCATCATTAAGGCTCCAGAGGAGAAAGACAACCAGGCACAGCAAGGGCATCATCAAGAGACACTGCATGAAGAGGCTGCAGCAGAAAACTTGATGCCAGCTGCAAGTGCCTTTTGGCAGGCTCCTTATCTTAACTTGGAAATGTGCCTACGGCACCAACTGTCCTATCTACATCTTTATCATGCCCTCCACAAATACGCTTTCATTGACTGCCTTAAATCATCTACACAACTCTCAAATCTCCCATTCCTGCCACCTCATGAAACATGCTTACAAGCCTTTGCACAAAACAACTTCAGTACAACCAGATTTTTAATAATCACAAGTATTATGTTAGTGTACCTAGTGGTTTCTTCCACAGTGCTTGTCGTAGTGATGGTGTGTGATGTGCATGCTCTTAAGAAGACTAGGCTTGTGCTTCATTGTTACAAATTCGGGTCTACCTTGTCAAGTTCAGTGGGGTCAGTCATTCCTGTAAGCAATCTTGAGCCTCTTACAATTTTTATGGGAGTTAACTCACACTGTCCTATATCTACAAGTACAATAACATGAACCAGGGGTGTCATGATAACCCCCCCCCCCCCAAATTGACCTGAGTCAGATATGTGTCCTTTACACCCATACTTCCTTCAATCTCTGCAAAGGTGGACCAAGCACACACTTGAAGTGAGCCTTGATGTAAATTGGTAAGCTGCTTTATTTCACAGTGATTGGACATGCATAGCAACAGATCTGATCAAATTCACTTAATTCAATCGGTACAACATATCTTTGCATAATGGTACAAAATAAAGACACACCACACTTCTGCATATCAATGGGTCATCTTACTTGACTTAAACAGGACGTCTTCTATCTATCCTCTAGTATTTCTTTTTGCCTCTGAAAAGTCAGCTTTATCAAACCTGACTGCCCTCAGATCCTTCCCGTTTCAAAAGCCTTTTTCACAGACCAAGATCAATTGGTTATTCAACACAATGAGTGTGAGGTGTTTTCCGATTACGTAGACAAGCTAGCAAATTACTCTGAGGAAAACAACTTCCAGTTAGCATATCAATCAGCTTTTGTCTAGTTGCCTTTTTTTTAAACTGAGTGGTCAGAATGTGGAATGCACAAAACACAAGGCAAATAGTATAGATGCATTTAAGGGGATGCTAGATAAACACATGATGGAGGAAGGAATAGAAGGTTATGGTGAATGGGTTAGATGAGGAGGGGTGGGAGGAGGCTCGTGTGGAGCTTAAAAGCCAGCACAGACCAGTTGGGTGAATGGTCTGTTCCTGTACTTTAGATTCCATGTAACTCGATAGTTATTTGTATGATCTTTGGCTATGATCTCGATGTAACTTGGATTACACCTTGCTTAAAAAAAATTAAAAGTAACCCTTATTTTCAAACCCTTTCCGTGGAAAACTGGTCAAAAATCCTGAAATGTGACATTCATCTTTATACTACCTCAGTGGCAGGATTACATGAATTAGCTGACTGTGTTTGTATAAGAACCTTTTGGGATTGAAGTGGTCCTCGTACCCTGCAACTAAGTCCTGAGATGGACAGCTGCAGAGTCCAGCACTTCCACAACTTCCATAGGCGGCCTGGCTACATTAGAGGAGACTGGCAGGAGGGTGTAGATGTGTTGCCATCCTAAGACAGGACCATCATCTGTATCCATTTCAGCCATGCCCCTGCTGCTGGGTACAGCCTCACCATGACCACTGATCAGCAAGACAGCAGAGCTAATGGCACTAATGAGATGCACTTCAAAGTTTCCTCTGGGCAAGCCACAAATGTATCAAAACCAGAAGCGATGGCCATTCCACTCTGTACCCCCAAGCCTCCTTGACAGCAATTTTAGCATTCATAAAAGTACCAACAGGCCTAGCGTCTCTGACATAGGCCTATTGCAGATGTCTCTAGAATTGCCATAAGCTCCATGGTGAACTACTGTGTTGTGAAACTGTCATGCAAGGCTGTACACGTATGGTTAGTGGACTCCTCCATGTAAGCGTCCATTTTCAGCACCATGCTGAGCACGGTCCCCAAGCTTTCTTCTTTTGAAAGCAAGTCCCATGAGAGTCAAGATCACCGGGCTCATTAACCAAAGAGAAACATAAGTACGCTCTCGGGATGGCAATTTCCTGATCTTCATTTGCCTCCACCAGCTGCTGCTGTTCACTTGTGCTCTGTATCTCACCCTCTGCATCACTATCTAAATCCCCTGGGGCGCATATATGTGCTTGGGAGGGATAGAGTCAGTGACTGTAGTGTAAAGTGCTAGCAGGGCCACTCTCATTGGGTGCTGGCTCTGCACCCTCTGGCACACCTAGTATTACAATGGTATCCTTATGAGAAGCCTTCACATATAACTTCCAATAGGAGAGACGTGGTAAAGGGCTTCAGTATATGGTTCATCATCACTTGAGTGTTGAATGTGTGCAATCATGGAGAGAAGGAACACTTCTAGGAGAAGGCTGCTGGCACTAAGTGTACCCTTAAAATTAATGAGCATTTATGGCAAGCATTGAAAGTAATTTAAGTGTGGCGGGGTGGGGGGGGGATTGTCAGTGTCATAGGTGCTTAGTATGCTAAAATGGTGAAAAGTAATAGTGAATTCTCCTACCTTGCTGACTTGGTAAGGTCATTCAACATCTCCCTACACTGGCTCCAGGAAACAATATATTGCTCATAGTATCCTTGCTGGTTTCCACTTCTTGCCGTTCTTATTGGGTAGCTTGTCTGTGTCCTACGGTGCTCCATCTCGAAGGGCACTCCCCCTCTTGTTCCATGGCCCCTTCGGAGAAACGGCCTTTTATCATCTTTTGAGCTGCTGACAATCATGTTTGCAAAAAGAAGGACGATGCCTTGAAAACCAGGATGCTTGCCACTTTAAGCTGTTGCAAGCAGCATGCAAATTTCATCCAGTTCGCCATTCCTATTCACCGGTGTTTCCCATGCGAGGAGCTCACCAAGCTTATTAAAGTGATGCTGATCCCAACAATATACACTGGGTTTGAATGGATGTTCTTTTTGCACTGTTCGACTTCCAGTCAGACTGGTGTGCAATCAGAAAACCTAGGCGCCCATGTATATACTGTAACACAGAGGATATTGCATTGATAACCATAATACAAAATCTATTTCACAAGCACAAAAGACCCACAATTCACAAATATCATTGTAGTAATGTCAGTACAGGTTTTTCTTGCCACTTTGAACAGAGTAATATACTAGTGCAACTTTAATTTATTATATATCCTTTTGTTGTTTTAAAGTCTGACAACACACAAATGTTTTGAGTATTAGCTCTTGAGTATAGTAATGAATGTGATTCCCATTATGATATGGGTTAAGATCTCTGCCATTTGTGCACCTTTGCTAATTTGTGGAATCATTATGTGGAAGGATGCTCAGATTTATGCATATATTCAATAGTTGTAAAGACAACAGGGGCTGAGAATATTATTTTCACATCGTGTGCTATCACTCATGTTTTCATAGGTGCAAAAGAACAGTCATGTGGACTTTTAAAATAACCCTAATGGAGGTGTAGTAAATAAACCTAAGGAATGTAGCACTGAATGGTTTACAGGTTACAAGTTGTCCATGGCGTACAATGCATGTTCTCTATTGGAAGGCAGCAGTGGAGATATTGTGTCTCCCTCCATGCTCTTGCACAGATCTATTTACATTCAATATCTAACAAATCTACAGTTTTGAATCCAGTTTCATAGTCTTGGCTCAGAGTATGGGTTGAAATTGTGGTATGCCCAATATGTTGGTGATGTTGCTTTAAAAAATGCCCTGGGATCTTTACGTCCTGTGTAGTTGTTACCTAGGTAATCTACATGCTTTGCCTACATACAAAGTTTGAGAGAACAGATGGAAACAGTTGTTCAAAGCAGAGAGTATAAGATCCATCTTGCAGCATCTGTGTTGCTCCTTTTATTAATGTATCTATAAAATAAACACCGTATGGGGAAAGCACATGTCCGCTTGTGAGGTGGGGAGCTTTATTTGATGCATAGACTATACTGATGGGCAATGTGCCACCAAATTTCAGTACAAGATACGAAGCCTAATATGGCAAACTTTTGTTATGTCATATCTTTCCATTTCTTTTTATTTCTATTCTGTCTAGAGCTTTTATGGCATACATAAATATTTGCACCAGAAACCATGTATTTAAAAAAAAATCTCCGCTTGTAAAAAAAAATAAAAATTGTTACAGGGTACATAGAATTACATACAATATACAGCACAGAAACCAATCATTCAACCCAACCAGCCAATGCTGGTGTTTATGTTCCACTCAAGCCTCCTCCTATCCTTCCTCTTCTAACTCTATCAGCATAACCCTCTATTCCCTTCTCCCTTTTTTGCTTGTCTAGCCTCCCTTTAAATGCAACTGTACTGTTCGCCTCAACTACTCCCTGTGGTAGCGAGTTCCACATTCTCACCACTCTCTGGGTAAAGAGGTTTCTTCTGAAATCCCTATTTGATTTCTTGGTGACTATCTTGTATTGGTGGCCTTCAGTTTTGCTCTTCCCCACAAGTGGAAACACTCTCTCCAGGTCTACTCTATCAAAACCTTTCATAATTTTAAAGACCTCTATTAGGTCAGCCCTCAGCCTTCTCTTTTCAAGAGAAAAGAGACCCAGCCTGTTCATCCTTTCCTGATGGGTACACCCTCGCATTTCTGGTATCATCCTTGTAAATCTTTTTTGCATCCTTTCCAGTGCCTCTATATCCTTTTTATAATACCAACACTGTACACAGTACTCCAAGTGTGGTTTAATCAAGGTTTGATACAAGTTTAGCATACTTTCTCTACTTTTCAATTCTATCCCTCTAGAAATAAACCATAATGCTTGGTTTGCTCTTTTTTCCCCCCAACAACTGGTATTTATATAGCACTTTTAACGTAGTAAAATGTCCCAAGGTGCTTCACAGGTGTGTTATTAGACACACATTTTTCACCGAGCCATGTAAGAAATGAGGGCAGATGACCAAAAGCTTGGTCAAAGAGATAGGTTTTAAGTAACGTCTTAAAGGAGGAAAGAGAGGTAGAGAGAGGCGGAGAGGTTTAGGGAGGAAGTTCCAGAGCTTGGGGCCTAGGCAGCTTAAGGCACGGCTACCGATGGTTGAGCGATTATAATCAGGGATGCTCAGAAGGGCAGAATTTGAGGAGTGCAGATATCTCGGAGGGTGGGGGGGTGGTGGTGGTTGTGGGGCTGAAGGAGATTAGAGAGATGGGGAGGGGCGCGGCCATGGAGGGATTTGAAAACGCGGATGAGAGTTTTGAAATTGTGGTGTTGCTTAACCGGGAGCCAGTGTAGGTCAATGAGCACCGGGGTGGTGGGTGAACGGGACTTGGTGCGAGTTAGGACACGGGTCGCCGAGTTTTGGATGATCTCAAGTTTACGTAGGGCAGAATGTGGGAGGCCAGCCAGGAGTGCCTTGGAATAGTCAAGTCTAGAGGTAACAGCTGAGGCGGGGCGGAGACGGGCGATGTTACGGAGGTGGAAATAGGCGGTCTTAGTTATGGCGTGGATATGTGGTCGGAAGCTCATTTCAGGGTCAAGTATGACACCAAGGTTGCGAACAGTCTGGTTCAGAGTCAGACAGATGCTAGGGAGAGGGATGGAGTCGGTGATTAGGGAACGGAGTTTGTGGCGGGGCCCGAAGACAGTGGCTTTGGTCTTCCCAATATTTAATTGGAGAAAATTTTTGCTCATCCAGTACTGGATGTCTGACGAGCAGTGTGTCAATTTATAGATCGTGAAGCGATCAAGAGAAGTGGTGGTGAAGTAGAGCTGGGTGTCATCAGCGTACATGTGGAAAATGATGCTGTTTTTGGATGGTGTCACCAAGGGGCAGCATATAGATAAGAAATAGGATGGGGGCCAAGGATAGATCCTTGGGGGACCCCAGAGGTAACGATGGGGGAGTGGGAAGAGAAGCCATTGCAGGTGATTTTCTGGCTATGATTAGATAGATAAGAATGGAACCAGGCGAGTGCACAGTCCCACCCAGCTAGACGATGGAGAGGCGTTGAAGGATGGAGTGATCAACTGTGTCAAAGGCTGCAGACAGGACAAGGAGGTCTTGTGGTTTTATTAACCTGTGTTGCTACTTTTAGTGATTTGAGTATTTGTACTCCCAGATCCCTTTGCTACTCTACCCCATTTAAATTCTATTTTCCAAGTAATATGTGACCTCTTTATTTTTCTTACCAAAATGTATTACCTCACACTTATACAATAGCAAAATACTGCGGATGCTGGAAATCTGAAATAACAACAGAAAATGCTGGAAACACTCAGCAGGCCAGGCAGCCTGGCCTGCTGAGTGTTTCCAGCATTTTCTGTTGTTACCTCACACTTCGTTGTGTTGAAATTCATTTGCCAATTATATGCCCATTCTGCAAGTTTATTGATGTCGTCTTGTAATTTGTTGCAATCCTCCTCAGTATTGACTGTGCGGGGGGGGGCGCTCGCTATTCCCAACTTAGTGTTGTCCACAAATTTAGAAATTGTGTTTTTGATTCCAAAGTCTAAATCGTTAATATAAATTGTGAACAACCGTGGTCCCAGCACTGATCCTTGTGAGACCACACTTCCCACCTTTTGCCACTCTGAATAGCTACCCTTTACCCCTAATCTCTGCTTTCTGTTTTACAGCCAGCTAGCTACCCATTATGGTACTTGCCCCCCTGACTCTGCATGCTCTGACCTTATTCACTAGTCTATCATGTGGTACCTTATCGAAGGCCTTTTGGAAATCTAGATATCTTGCATCTGCCGCATCACCCTTGTCCACTCTCTGTCACCTCTTTGAAGAATTCAATGAGGTTAGTCAAACAAGACTTTCCCTTTTGATATCCATGCTGTCTATTCATTTAGATTTTTGGTTTCTAGATGTTTTTCTATTTTCTCCTTTTTTAGTAGGGATTCCATTATCTTTCCTACCGCTTCCACTATCTTTCCTACAACCAGAGGGGTACTGCTGTTTTCTTTGCAGATTATCCAACCTAGGGCTATGCTCTGGAGAGCATAAAAGTGAATAGCTGAAGAACACTTGTACCTATATGTAATGCAATCCATGGAGTTTCTGGGAATAAAGTGTTCAATAACATTGATTAAAAAATTAACTTGTTACTTCTATGTTAATAAATACTGGAAAAGTTCCCATTCTGACTATTAACGTAAAGGACCCCTCTGGTGGCCTCGGAATTAAGTCATGAAGGAAATGAGGAAAGATAGATGTCCATAAATATGAAAGAAAGAGAAGTGTTTGACTAAATTATGGTTCTAATTTAACATAAGGAAACCCTGATCAGGGTCTGATGTAAAAATGAAGTATTTATCCCTCCAAGAGATGCACATTTTATGCAGTCTCAAAGTTGAGGCATTTTTTTGTTGAAACGCTCAATAGGACCAAAGCCCAGCGTACAGGACATTGCTAAAGTTGAAAGGAGAAGGACAGAAGAAGAGAAGTAGTGGTTAGTTGATTCCTGTAGATTGTGGAAGGATCAGAAAATCTAGGAAGATGATGACTTCCAACAGTTTTGATAGCCTGGTGTGGATTTGGTACTTTTTTTGAGGTTATTTTCTAGCAACTGGAGAATATGGTGCGTCTACAATGGGAACCTATATCATGTTCTTGACAGCATAGTGCACATTAGCTCATTTTAGGATTTACTAATTCTTTACCTGTAGATATTAAGGGAAATTCAATGTACTCCAGGAGCATGAAGGAGATGTGGCTATAATATTGTGACCCCCATCTCTCACTCGCTCTTTGTCTAGTGAGACTCTGATCTGAGAGCACCTGTATCTCTCTGAGAGCAGAGTCTCACTTAATTTGCCCAAAAAAGTATTGGGTAACTGTCAATGAGTATACAACCAAAGATTTGCCAGATCATCATAAAGTGCAATAGCAAAGTGTGATCTGATAATAAAGTTCCATCATTGTGATTTATAAAAGTACCTTGTAGCCACTCACTTCTGTTTGTTATTTTGCATTTATATGCTATATCCTCCTGTATTGACTGTACCAGTAAAGGTCAAGCATTACCATAGTAGCAATCACCTGGTATATTTTCACCTGTATCACTAATCAGCTTCCCAACACCAATTCAACAGTATTAATAAGTAACTTTAAAATCCCAAACTGTTCTAAACAGTTAGAAATGTAAAATTGTGCACGTTCTAAATGATAAAAACCATCTGCGTAAGGTACAAGGCAGTAATTGAATCTCAAAGGTTCTGGCAATCTTATAAGCATCTCAAGCTTTGCAGTGGCAGTTCATATCATCTGAACACTTTGCTCCCTTTAACTCAGTGCGAGCCATTAACATGCATACATTACTGAGAATTATTTTTACATTTTGTTGTAATATAAGCAATGAATGTCTTTTTAACAATTTATTAATCATGCATGCTAGTGGATGAAAGTCATTACAAAACTGCAATTTCAGATGAGTAGGCAGTGTTAATTATTTGTATATATAAATTATAATGTCCTTTTGAAAAGAATTGTAGGTTCAGAGATGATAAATATACTGTGGAAATGTCTTACCAGAGTTCTGAGTAATGTCTGGAAGTACAATCAATGTTCTGGAAGAAATGTTTCCTCATAATTCCCCATATCATTTGGTATGCTAAGTGGGGTAAAGAAATTGCCTCATTTCATCAGACTTATAGATGCCGTCCCCAACATTCATCTCTCATGACTTAAACATTCACCTAGAATTGCTTCTAATCAACATAATTGTTGATCTGTTGACAACTTCTATTATATAACTTACAGGGTTTTGCGAATGATTTTAACCCTAAACACTAATGTTACTACCCTGTACTGGGTGACCTGATTTGTTTGATAAGCCAGCATTTTGATTGAAGCTGATTTCTTTCTGCATGGCAACAGCTCTTATTGTTATTATCATTATACTTATACTTTATCTCACTAACTGGCTCATGCTTACTGACGTTTAGTTTAAAACTAATGGTTATATGATTAATTGTGAAGATTTTGTTCATGAATCATGAACCTAGAAATTATTCATTATATATTTATTCCCAATAAAGATTGAATGGTAGTTCTCATCCATACTTACAACTTGCATATTTTATTCACTAATGTATGCCATAAATTCCACTAAGTGCTTCTGTAAATATTTTAAAATTCTTTTCTTGAAGTTTAGTTTTTAAAAGCTGTATGGATCTTATTTCATTGAAGTTACTTTGTAAGAAACTAAACCTAGCTGGGTGGAAACACGTTCTGCTAATACCAAATGCACTATTCTGATTCAGTGAATAAGCCTCGTCATGGTTTTCCCTTTCTGCTACTAAATGGGAATAATTACCCATACTGACTCTCTAGAGAGAATAATGATTCTCCTTCAGCTGTTTTCAATTTGTTCCTTTTTTTTTCCCCTATCCTTCCACGCTGTAATCCTGTCCGTGATCTCTGCCAGTATCATTCTGTAGTAACCTGGTAAAAGGTAGTGTTGAAACGTGACTGAAGTTGCAGATTGTGTTCCCTTCCCATCAGCTATGCACAATTGTCGCTGTTCAGTGATGGGTCTGATGACTCACCAGACATTGGCAATTATTACTGAGGGAAGCTTGAATGCAAATGTCAGGTGATGCTGAGATTACAACCTTTGTTTCCCAGTCTGTCCTGTCTGCTCTTTTTTTGTATTAAGTGACATAATGATATGTGGTCAGGGACAACAGTAACAAGGAACTAGGACAGATGTTTCTAAGATCTGACACTATAGGTTATTGGGGCCATGCAGAGTGTTTGAGAAATTCTTCTTGGGTACTAACAGACCATAGATTTTCTATAGCTAGATGAATACTTTAGTAACACTGATTCAGCATTTGATGGTTAATTCTGCATTTAAACTTCTGAATACAAGGGACAGAATTCCAGGCAACAATGCTGCTGGGGAGAGGGTTCAACAAACAGGGGAAGCAGTCAGATCTCACTGCTCATATTCTGTGCAGACCTTCTGGCTTAACACAGATGCTGAGGTACAGTTACATCAGCTCTTGTGTTCCTGACACAAACATGGGATCTGGCTTAAATCCCGACAGTTCTTGTGATGCTAATCTTGTAGACAATAGACTGGCTACAATCGGTCAAATGTTGTACAGAAAAGACTCTCTAACTTACAGTGCATTTACACTGCTACTGCCAGTTTAAGACTGGAAAGATGCTGTAGTATCCATTCCAGCCTGGGCACACCTCTTTATACTGCTTGGTTCTCATTGCACAGGACACATGCTTTATGCACACTTGCTTACATGCACGTGATGAGCGCCTATTCCAGTGATTAAAATTGAAATGTACACTCGCGCCTGCACTCTAAACATTTAAACAAGTCTGGGTAAATTTTAAAAAGTGCTCGGGAAGTTCGGGGAACTCCCTGAACATTGTTTAATGCTGCTGGAGTTGCATTCCATCCAATGTCAAACATATTGCATTATGGAAAGATGATTTGTTCATCCCAACAATCCATGTGAAATTTAGAAAAGTAGAATTTCATAATTCATCAAAGCTTTTGGGACATATGATCCCAATCCCACAATATTTAAATTGTGCAACTAAGATATCTTAGTCACAGAAACATGTATTGTGACTGAAGAATAATCTTGTTTAGTAAAGCAGATCTTGGACTGGATCAGCTGTAATGATCCCAGCTATTACACTCAATGTCTTGCTGGCATAGTATGACTAATGCCTGTGTCAGACATAGCATGCCTAAAGTTTAATTTATGTATGTGTAATCTCTTTTTGTGTGTGTGTGTGTATAATAAACTTCATATAATATGTGTATGTATGTATATGTGTATATATATGTATGTATGTATATTCGCGATATATCGTGTCGGCTATGGCTCAGTGGGTAGCTTTCTTGCCTCTGAGTCAAAAGGTTGTGGGTTCAAGTCCCACTCCAGGAACTTGAGCACATAAATCCACACTGACACTCCAGTGCAGTGCTGAGGGAGTGCTGCACTGTCGGAGGGTGCCATCTTTTGGAGGAGACGTTAAACCGAGGTCCCGTCTGCTCTCTCAGGTGGACATAAAAGATCCCATGGCACTATTTCGAAGAAGAGCAGGTGTCCTGGCCAATATTTATCCCTCAATCAACATAACAAAAACAGATTATCTGGTCATTATGACATTGTTGTTTTTGGGAGCTTGCTGTGTGCAATTGGCTGCCGCATTTCCCACATTACAACAGTGACTACACTTCAAAAGTACTTCATTGGTTGTAAAGCGCTTTTACCACCGGAGCTATATAAAGGCGCTGTATAAATGCAAGTCTTTCTTTCTTTACATTACCACTGGCAGCAATGCAACTGTTTTGGTAATTACTACAATTCTGCCTATAATTTGGAACTGCTAATATGTTATGTGAGGTAAAATTTAGTACCTCCCTCTCTCTTATGCTATTACTTTCAAATGTGTATCTCATCTCATAATTTTTTCTACTAAATCTCAGTTGTGCAACTATAGGATTTGACTTTCTTCATAAAGCAATGTCTGATGCATTTTAGGGAATCTATGTAAAATCAGATATTAAGAAACTTCAAATTACACTGCAAATATTAGACACTGAGAATATTGGCATCTGAACACCTAATGCTTTTGTATGAAATGTTCAATTCCATATTTTAACGGAGACATTAACTCATTTAAATAAATTAAATAGATGGAACTTATCAATTTTACACAGTAAAAGAGCAGGAAATGGGTTAACTTCGCTACTAATTTAAATAAATTGTTTAATGGCTCCATTAAAATAGTAAACATAATAAATTTTGAATGAGTGTTGATACTTGCACAGCTTAATTTCAAGGACTCTTGCAACTAACATTAGATTATATTCACTGAACAGAGAATTAACATTTTTGCATCATTTAAAATTGCACTAAACATAAAATCTTTCAACTAATTAGCATAAATTAATCCAATTTCTACTTTTTTGTCTTAAAGAAATAAGGAATGAGAGGATCAACGAGCACCGCATGTGGTGCGACACGCAGAAGTTAAAGTGCTAGATCTGATCCTTTTTTTAAAAAAAAAACATGAGGAGAGACTATGTAGTTTAGGGATGTACACACTGGAGTTTAGAAGATTGAGAGGGGACCTCATAGAAGTATATAAAATTCTGACAGGTCTAGACAGACTAGATGCAGAAGGAATGTTTCCCTTGGCGGGTGAGAACAGAACTAGAGGACATAATTTAAGGATAAGGGCTAAACCATTTAGGACAGAAATGAGGGGGAATTTCTTCACTCAGAGGGTGGTGAACCTGTGGAACTCATTGCCACAGAGGGCAGTGTACGCCAGCTCATTAAATATATTTAAGAGGGAATTAGATATATTTCTACAGGCAAAAGGGGTTAAGGGTTACAGAGAGAAGGCGGGGACGGGATACTGAATTGGAGGATCAGCCATGATCTCATTAAATGGCGGAGCAGGCTCGAAGGGCCGGATGGCCTACTCCTGCTCCTATCTTCTATGTAATCTATGAATAATAACTGGTTCTCCAGCATGAGGAAAAAGGAGTTGGGCTTAGAAGTGATTGGGGGAAAAAAACACTGCCTCATCTGTGATAGGGGAACATGGGGGCAATGAGGGTCCCTGGAGAGAGCTGGCGAGTACTTTCACCACATGGACTGCAGCGGTTCAAGAAGGCGCCTCACCACCACCACCTCTCGGGCAATTAGGGATCGGCAATAAATGCTGGCCTTGCCAGCGGCGCCCACATTCCATGAATTAATTTTTAAAAATCAGCCTATGTTTAGAACTGTTTTGTTTCTTCTGGTAGTTTGAATCTGGAAACCTATCAAAAGAGCATGTTTCAAAGAAAATACTTAAAGAAATAGAATGTCTACTTCTTGCACCGTAAAATAAAAACACAAAATGAGTTAACTTCCCCACTAATTTACAGATATGACTAATATTCTGGATTGCCTAGTAGAGGTATAACTTGATGAATCAGATTCACTCGCAGGAACCTCCACAAGGTCAGCCCCTGAATGAAATGAAATGATACTGGAAGTTGGTGTCTGGTTGCAAAGTAGTGCAGTCAGCAGATTAGCTACAGAGCCAACCAGCTCGGCTAACTATTCCCACTCTACTTTTATACTCTGATGCAAGGATGTAATGTCATAGTGCAGCTGCTGTAAGGCAAACTGCATGGCATCTTAACGCCTGCTGTGTACTGATTCCTCAAAGCAAATACTATTTCTTGTGGGCTCTGGATGTGTGTGTGGTGGGTGATGGACGTGTGTGGGGGGGGGGCGGGGTTGTTGAAGAGAGAACCCCTGATGACTGTGGCTGATTTCTCTGTTGTGTATTGTAGATACTCTATATTTACCTCAATCTTTCAGGAAATAGACGACAGTGACCATTCATATAAAGTGTTATTGGCATTGATAGCAAGTCAGTGTACATTACCTGTGATCATAAGCAGTAACGAACTTAAAATGTATAGTTCTTTAAAAAAACGGTACTAGAATCTGAGGACGAAGTGGATCTGATCTTCCTCTCTCATCGTGTTAAAAATTTATGCTATTCTATTCAACTGCTTTTTTCCCTCTTGGGTGTGTTCCTGGCCTTATGGACCATCTTTAGCCTTTGAGGCTCAGAGTTGAATTATCAAAATGAAGTATTTTGTTTTATTTTTGGACTGCCTAAATTGAACCATTTTGATGCACAGAAATTGTCGCATTTTGCGTTGGTGTCTAAAATGATCACACCGTGTCTCATTTTATTTCCTGTGTTTTATTAGCCATACACTCAAACCATGAGCAAAACGTTTGTTTATAGTTACAGAAAACGCTGGAAAAACTCAGCAGGCCAGGCAGCATCCGTGGAGAGAGAAACAGAGTTAACGTTTCAGGTCGAAGACCATTCGTCAGGTCTTCGACCTGAAACGTTAACTCTGTTTCTCTCTCCACGGATGCTGCCTGGCCTGCTGAGTTTTTCCAGCGTTTTCTGTTGTTATTTCGGATTTCCAGCATCCGCAGTATTTTGCTATCGTTTGTTTATAGTTATTGGGTTGATAAATTTATATCATTTAATTTTACCACACCGGAATGCAGAAATTACAGTTCTTAGGGCTCAATGGTAAACCATGCTCGTCTCGTGCACATTTAGCACTAAAATGCCTTACACCGTGCACAGGACAATTCTTCCCCAGTGTGTGTGTCAATTTTCCTTGCTTTTGTTCGGTTACATTGTATGATGTAATCAAACACATAAGCAAAGCTGCTCTTCAAAAATTCACTTGAGGCAATTAAAAGTAAACACTCTGGTTGTGTTGTTTTTGGTTGTAGCAAATTTGTTGAACATTGTGAATGAGGTCACTGAAGATTATGTTAGCTCAATGGGCCCAGTTTCTAAAATACTTGCACCACCAAATTATTATTAAAGAGAAGTTTGCACCCACATCAAATTGACTGCTACAAAGTGTATTGGAAAAAGTATTCTGATGTCAATTTATTTGCTTTATAGTGCAAAAGACTCCTTCCTGGCCCAGCTTTTCTTGTATACCTTGGGCAAGAGATCATTAGGGATATGAAGAATTGTTCTGAATGAAAAAAATTAATTTTAACTTAAATTGTTGCAGATTCTGCAATAATTATGTAACAATTCTGAGGAACGTTACAAGTTTTATTGATAGTCATGTTACTTGCCCAGTCTTGTTTGAGGGCGAGGTGGACATTTGATAACCGACCATTGTCAATTCAATACTAAGAGTTCCCCTTTGGAATGGTTTGATTATTGCTAACTTATGTATCATATCTTGATTTTGTGTTAAATGTGTTATCTCAATGCAGCCAAGCCAAGTATTGCACAAGGGAAATTGGTCAGGTGCTAATTTATGCTGCTGCAAAAACTGCTCGTAAACACAGAAAACAGTTGTGTAACAATTGCACAAACAAACGGGAAGCCTGTGTGCTTGTATAGTTTTCTTGCAGGGTGCCAGCTGTTTTCAAAGATTGGCCCCAGTGTGCCATGTACTCTGATTTGTTCCATGCAAACAAGGAGTATTTATTTTGTGGTAAACACTGCCACACACCACCTGCCAGCACTGATGATCTAAACCGCACTTGCTGCAAGAAGCTGTAATCCTTGCTAATCATTTCTTTATTCTGTAGATTAAAACCTAAGGAAAGCATTTCAGCTTTCAGTCCACTAATTTTGCTGCCACTAATGAACAAGGTTTGAAGAGACAGATTGACTTGAAACTTGAATCAATCAGATGTGCTAGGCCATTCCATGCAGAAGGGTACTTGTAGCAAATAAGGCCAGTGAAAGCAACATTGATTAATGAATTTCTGAAGGCAATTATTTCAGGTCCATTCAAATACGCAATCGGGATTTTCGAAATCAGGATTTCAAAATGTACTGCATCTATATAATGTTTGAGGTTTTGTCTAAAATTGTGTAGGGAAAACAGATCTTTAATTTAATAGTCAATCAAGAAGCTGTTCCATGATACAAAAACATGGAAAGACTGCCATCTTTCAGAGAAAGGGATATGGAATAAATAGCTCCATTTTGGGGCTAATGACAGGCAGGAAAGACTGAATGACTTTCTCCCGTGTTAAAAATTTATGGTTCTAAGGGCGTGAAATTGCGCTCAATAGTGGGTGCTATTTGGGGTCCAAAAAGGCATCCGCTGTGTGCGTGCACAATTCTGCCATGAATCACACCGGATGCCATCTTGGTGAAGGCATTGGCACACGTAGCTAATGTCCACCGGAAGTCTGCAGAGCAGTCAGATCATGACGTCAATCAGCATGCAATGCTTATTTAACGCCAGTGCTGCCACTTTGAGCTTCATGCTCCAGCCGATGCCCCCTCAAGCTCTCGCACTGAACACGTGTTAAGCAGCAGGCTGGAGCTGGGGATATTAGCAACATCTCGCAGTTTGCCATCCGCTGTTGCATAAGGGAGGTCACTGAGGCTCTCTATTCATGTAGCTGACTGCATTTCATTCTCTCTTGTCAGAGACAAGCAGGCGGAGCAAGCACAAGGGTTTGCCAGGATTGCAGGCTTCTCCATGGTGCAGGGTGCCATTGACTGCACGCACATCACTTTGCGGGCACCGCATGTCAACTCTGCCATGTACCAAAATCTAAAGGCAGCAAATCAATGCCCGGTATCCTGGCAGCAGTCATGATGCCATCATTCTGTGGTAGTCTGCTGCGCCAGCTGCATTTCAGCCACCACAGCAAACCAAAAGGTGGCTACTGGATGACGCGGGCTATCTGCTGATGACATGACTCATGACTCTGTTTTGCAACCTACGCACACTTGACATCAGGGCAGCATTTGACAAGAGTGTGGCATCAAGAAGCCGGAGTAAAATTGAAGTCAATGGGAATCAAGGGGAAATGCTGCACTGGCTGGAGTCATACCTCGTACAAAGGAGGATGATTGTTGTTGTTGAAGGTCAATCATCTCAGCCCCAGGACATCGCTGCAGGGGTTCCTCTGGGCAGTGTCCTAGACCCAACCATCTTCTGCTTCATCAATGACCTTCCCTCCATCACAGGGTCAGAAGTGGGGATGTTCGCTGATGATTGCACAGTGTTCAGTTCCATTCGCAACTCCTCAGATAATGAAGCAGCCCATGCCAGCATGAAGCAAGACATGGACAACATTCAGGCTTGGGCTGATGAGTGGCAAGTAACATACGCACCACCCAAGTGCCAGGCAATTACCATCTCCAGCAAGAGAGAGTCTAACCACCTCCTCCTGATATTCAAGGGGATTACCATAGTTAAGTACCCCACCATCAACATGCTGGGGTTCACCATTAACCAGAAACTTAACTGGACCAGCCACAAGTGGCTACAAGAGCAGGTCAGAGGCTGGGTATTCTGCCGCAAGTATCTCCCCTCCTGACTCCCCAAAGCCTTTCCACCATCTACAAGGCACAAGTCAGGAGTGTGATGGAATATTCTCCACGTACCTGGATGAGTGCAGCTCCAACAACACTCAAGAAGCTCGACACCATCCAGGACAAAGCAGTCTGCTTGATTGGCACCCCATCCACCACCTTAAACATTCACTCCCTCCACCACCAGCGCACTGTGGCTGCAGTGTGTACCATCTACAAGATGCACTGCAGCAACTCACCAAGGCTTTTTCGACAGCAACTCCCAAACCCACGACCTTTACCACCTAGAAAGACAAGAGCAACAGTGCATGGGAACACCATTACCTGCAAATTCCCCTCCAAGCCACACACCATCCTGACTTGGAAATATATCATCGTTCCTTCACCGTCGCTGGGTCAAAATGCTGGAACTCCCTCCCTAACAGCACTGAGTGAGTACTTTCACCTCACAGACTGCAGCGGTTCAAGAAGGCTCACCACCACGTTCTCGAGGGCAATTAGGGACGGGCAATAGATGCTGGCCTTGCCAGTAACATCCACATCCCAGGAACGAATAATTAAAAAAAACAGCTGACATACAATGAGAGCCATGCTGCCACAAGAAATGTGATCGAGCAGACCATTGGCGTGCTGGAACAACGATTCCACTGCCTGGACGCTCTGGAGGAGCCCTGCAGTACTTGTCGGAGCGGGTCTCGTGATTCGTGGTAGTTTGCTGCATGCTGCACAACCTCGCCATCATGAGGATCAGCCCTTGCCATCAGCTATCAGGCGAGCAGCTGAGGAGGAGGAGGAGGAGGATGAGGAAGGGAGGCAGCAAACTAGACAGCCCCTTTCTGCCAGGAGAAGTAACAGATTTTTAAGCAAGTGTGGGGCAGGGAAAGGGAGGAGGGCAGGAAATAACAAAAGTGAGAAGTCACACAACACCAGGTTATAGTCCAACAGTTTTATTTGAAATCACAAGCTTTCGGAGCTGCTGCCCCTTCGTCAGGTGAAGGGGCAGCAGCTCCGAAAGCTTGTGATTTCAAATAAAACTGTTGGACTATAACCTGGTGTTGTGCGACTTCTCACTTTTGTCCACCCCAGTCCAACACCGGCATCTCCGCATCATGGTCACTATCGACACCAGGAAATAACAAAGGGAAGGTCTGTGATAGGATGGAAGGCAGGAGAGATTAAAAGACCAAAGGGATGATGGTGCAAGGCCAAAGGAGATGGTAATGGGACAAGTTAAGAAACAAAAGATGGCTCTAGATGAAGTGTAAATGGCAATGGCAGAATCATCAACAGCTGCCATGTGAGAAAAAAGAAAACATAGGGGCCGAGGTTATAGTCTGAAATTGTTGAACTTGATTTTGAGTCCGGAAGGCTGTAAAGTACCGAATTGAAAGATGAGGTGCTGTTCCTCGAGCTTACCTTGAGCTTTGTTGGAACAGACCTTCCCTTTTTGTTCTTTCCTCCCCTCCTCCCTTTCCCTGCCCCAACACTTGCTTAAAAATCTGTTACTTCCCCAACTTTTTCCAGTTCTGACAAAGGGTCATTGACCTGAAACGTTAACTCTGTTGTTCTCTCTCTCCAGTATTTTGGTATTAAATTATTTGTATTTTTGAGCTACAGAATCACTTCTATTAACACCACAGCTCACAGAAATAAAACTACAGAGTGTTTAACATGGACAATTGTCGCAGACTTTGAAGTGATATTGACGGAATAACCATAAGGGGGTGCATATGGACACTGGTATTACTATCTCAATCCTATTACATTCTGTAATCGGTATTTCAGTACATGAATAATATCTAGAGCTGGTGAGGGTTTTGAAAAATAGAGATTACATTTCCATAAGATCGATATCTATTATCCTCAGCTGGCTATTTATAGACTAATTCAGTTGGAAGTGACTTGTTGTGCAACAGTATGTGTTTTTAAATGAGCTGGCTGAAGCTGCTTTTAAAGTTTAAATTCAATAAAGGTAGGTTATAGAATTATCTTTTGGTGGTTGTGCATTTATGTACCATTTAGAGGTGAGATGAAGGAGACTGAAATATACCAAGATACTGGCTTGGAAGTATAATATCATGTAGATTCACTATTTCATTTCTAGAAGCACCTGATGAGATGTTTTTTTAAATATTCGATGCTGATTTTGGACAGTAGCCCTAATGCAGTCAGATGGTTGGCAAGAAGGTAGCAGTGAGTGAAACCCCCGGTACGAGCTGTGATGTGACCCATCAGTCAGGACCTGTAGCACAGGATGGTGCATGAGCCATCTGCCAATGAGTGATTTGAAGGATACAGAGGAAGAGAGTACAGCCCAACCACGAGCACCAGCTCTTTTTTTCCAGCTTTTAATAAAGAAATATCAGTAAATAAATAGCTCATCAGTAACAGTGAATTGCAGCAGTTCTTTTGAGTGTGAAAGATTTATAACTCATTAGCGCCTCAGGTGCAAGTGAAATATAATTGTCTTTTGCTTGCGAGGAGATGTTTCAAAGGCATCATCACTGATGAGATTTTTTTCTGTTCAGTGCATGTGTAGCACTTGGTAAGAGCACTGAGCACTGCTCTCTCTATCTGTCTGAAAGATATATTTTTTTTCTTCACTGGTTCTCCCCAGTCATAAACTATTAGAGTGTGGGCAGACTACCTATTCCCAGGTCTCATAGAAACATAGAAACATAGAAGATAGGAGCAGGAGTAGGCCATTCGGCCCCTCGAGCCTGCTCCGCCATTCGATGAGATCATGGCTGATCATCTAAACTCAGTACCCTGTACCTGCCTTCTCCCCATATCCCTTGATACCTTTAGCTTTAAGAAATATATCTAACTCATCCTTGAATATATTTAATGACTTCGCCTCAACTACCTTCTGTGGTAGAGAATTCCACAGGTTCACCACTCTCTGGGTGAAGAAATTCTTCCTCATTTCTGTCCTAAATGGTTTACCCGTTATCCGTAGATTATGACCCCTGGTTCTGGACTCTCCGACCATCGGGAACATTCTTCCTGCATCTAGTTTGTCCAGACCTGTCAGAATTTTATATGTTTCGATGAGATCCCCTCTCATTCTTCTATACTCCAGTGAGTATAAGCCCAATCGACCCAATCTCTCCTCATATGTCATTCCTGCCATCCCAGGTATCAGCCTTGTGAATCTTCGCTGAACTCCTTCCATGGCAAGAACATCCTTCCTCAGATAAGGCGACCAAAACTGCACACAATATCAAGGTGTGGTCTCACCAAGGCCCTGTACAACTGCAGCAGGACATCCCTGTTCCTATACTCAAACTCTTTCGCTATGAAGGCCAACATACCATTTGCCTTCTTCACCGCCTGCTGCACCTGCATGCTTACTTTCAGCGACTGTTGCACAAGGACACCCAGGTCTCGTTGCACTTCCCCTTCTCCCAATCTATTGCCATTCAGATAATAGTCTGCCTTTCTGTTTTTGACACCAAAGTGGATAACCTCGCACTTATCCACGTTATATTGCATCTGCCACGCTTCTGCCCACTCACCCAACCTGTCCAGATCATCCTGGAGTTTCTCGCTATCCTCCTCGCTGCACACACTCCCACCCAGCTTTGTGTCATCTGCAAACTTGGAGATATTACATTTAATTCCCTTATCTAGATCATTAATGTATATTGTGAATAGCTGGGGTCCAAGGACCGATCCCTGCGGTACCCCACTAGTCACTGCTTGCCACTCGGAAAAAGACCCATTAATTCCTACTCTCTGCTTTCTGTCCGCCAACCAGTTCTCTATCCAAGTCAATACCTTGCCCCCAATCCCATGTGCCTTAACTTTACCCGCTAATCCCTTATGCGGGACCTTATCGAAAGCCTTTTGAAAGTCCAAATACACCACATCTACTGGTTCTCCCTTATCTATTTTCCCAGTTACATCCTCAAAAAATTCCAGTAGATTAGTCAAGCACGATTTACCTTTTGTAAATCCATGTTGACTTTGTCCGATCCTGTCACTGTTTTTCAAATGCTCAGCTATTACATCCTTTATAATGGACTCTAGCATTTTCCCCACTACCGATGTCAGGCTTACCGGTCTGTAATTCCCTGCTTTCTCTCTACCACCCTTTTTGAATAGTGGGGTAACATTAGCTACCCTGCTATTACTACTCAATATCTAGCAGCTAGAATGTATTCCAAGGTGATGTAGGGTGATTCTAACTCTGGTGTTCTCTCCCTCCTTCTATCTGGGGAGATGCCCTTCTGCTCAGGAGCTCCTTCAAATCGTCCTATTGGAACTGGGAAACGCAATAAATGTTGCCTTGCCAGTGTCGCTAACATCCCATTAAAAAATAATGAAATCAGGGCCTTTCTGTGAGGAATTTCAGGATGAACCCACAGCTCTGTGGTGCAACATGTTAGTGCACTAACTTCTACTGGACTACTCTCTAGAAACAGTCTCAAATGAACACTTTCCGATCCCTTCAGTTATGAGTATTTCACAAGCATGATTTACCATCTTTAATTCTTGCACATGTGCAATTCTGCATCTATTAGCAGTCAAATTACCATTTATAGGATCCAATCTAATCTAATGTCGTATCCTCTTGACTGAATCAGTAATTAATCCAGTTCACCTTAGAATGTTTTAACAATCAATATTAACTACACAAGATGGAAGGCTATTCCATAAGTACAGTCTATTCCATGAGTAAAGAAAGCTAAGCATGAAGTAATTATTCCTTATGCTAAATTTAGCTCATGGCTTTCTCAGTTTATAATCCTGTCCTCTGGTTCTTCTACCCTGATTTTCCACAAAGTACTAAATCTGTCTTATTGATTCCCTTAATTATTTAAAAATATTGGGGGACATGGGCAGCATGGTGGGTTAAACTCTGCCCTTTCACATCTAGGACCTAGGATGAAAGCCGCCTCTATCTGCTGACTGTAAGGATCGTATATAAAATGAGTTGGTGCAAACTCAGTCTAGTTACTAATGAGGGTAGGGGTACAGCACATTCCTTCACCTAATTTGGCACTAAATTGGCAAACTCATTCAGAGGCCACGATGGCTAGCTGGCAAAATGGGAAAATGTCATTGGGGCGGTAAGGGCTGCTCTTCTGAGGTTGGGATTGAGGCACAACTTTACTCCACATCTAATTGTGCTATAGCTAACCTGGGAATGGTTACTGCTGATGGCAAAATTATTCTACATTCTACACCTTGAGCACAAAAATTCAAAAGAAAAGTAATTGAAAAGAATTGAATAATATTCCCTTTAATCTTGTAACGAGAATGTCATTATGCAATTAAAGCAATAATTAGGCTCTATGAATACCACACACATTCCCATGAACTATTTTTAACGAGACTCATTATTTAAATAAGCATGAGGTTACTGTCCGCCACTCTATTTTTGTCCCATGACATTTTCCTGCGATGCTATCGCAATCTTTCAGTTGTAATGGATCTTTCTTTTTTTCTCTCTTCTCTCTTCCTCCTCTCCATTTCTCTGATTGCAATCTTTGGCATCAATATTCTTTGGCTTGGAAGGGCGCCAGTGGAGCTAAAGCAAAGGGGGCATCGGAATTTAAGGCAGGACCCATTTTTGTGGGGCAAGCGGCCTTTTCTATGAAGAGAAATTCCAGCGGAAGTGGGGAAAGATGCTAAAGGGAATCTATTCTTGGCTTTGACATAAGAAGATACTGAGTGGACACCAGCTGCTTACCTCACAGGGCAAATCAAAAACTCAACCCCCCAAAGGACTAGCTCAAGAATTGTGTTGGAAGAGGCTTGGGAAATTGCCTCTTGGCCAAGAGGCGGTGTGTGGCACAGGTGTACCTAAAGAATTCAAAAGGATATGTGTAGAAATTAACCAATTAATGTTTAGTTATTGGTAACGATTCTGGGGGGAAAAAACTTGCCTTATTTAAAAAAAAAAAAATTTTTTTAAATAGTACATAAGCTTACAGAAAGTTAGAATATAATGATGCAGGGGGAATGTGTGAAACTATCAGTGCACTTACCTTGTACTTCTGGGTCAGATTTGAGTGTCTGAGAGCATCATGCCAAACATGTGATTTTTTTTCTCTGTTCTTGACCATGTATCCTACAAAAACTTCCATGTTTTTGCACTAAAAAGGGGTTGTACAGATTGATTCAACCATACTGTACGGCTATCAAGCGAAATCCATTGATGTTGACTATTTGACCCTCCCACAAGCTGCCCAGTTGATTGTGACCCAATAATAAAATGGATTCAGGCAAAGGAAATATGACATTTTGACCTCCAATGGGTGCACATATGAAAGGCAACTTGCCCAGGGATAGATGCAGTTTTACTGCCTTCTCGCTCTGCATGTCAAATCAAGGAAAAGCATGAAGAGATGTGTTATGAATGATGATGCAGTCCTGGTGAGATCTGGATTAATGTTTCCACTGGAGTGAAATCACTTTAGCTCTTTGCTTTAGCTATGGAAAATGAGAAATGAAGGAACTGAATAAAAAGGGAGGGAAGTTCGAGATGACTGCAGTGTATCATGAAATGAAAGGACTGTCATAGCATGCAGATAAAAAAAACAAATGAGTTACGCTAAGGAAAGTGTGCAATGAAACTAAGGCTAGTTATACCTCCTGTGAAATTGAAATTCTGCTGGTATTTTAACATGTCTTGTTTCAGCAATGTAATACAGTATATTTGATTCAAATTCAAATATTAAGTTTTGATGACTAATCACAGAGGTGCCACTCATAATACAGCTGGTAAAAGGCACTACGTTGGTATGTTTGGATCACTAACTGCAGTAAATATAAAATAATGGCCATTAGGAGTGAGTTATGAGACTGAAAGCTGATTGAAAGATTCCGAAGACACTAATGTAGTTTGCAAAGTCACTGGAACTCTGAGATTTGATTCATCTTTAACTTACTCTTGTATTTTTGCATATGCGGACAGATTTCACGTCCTGGTGCAGAGCGTCATGCGCTCAGAGCATGGAGGTCAGCACACCATGCTAGGATTTTCTGTCCATTCATTTTGATGGCTGTAAAATCCTGTAGTGCTAACTGACCTACACACCTGAATTCTCAATATGCGCTGCCAGCATCTGAAGCTCTGTACCTGGACAGAAGGTCTTGTGTGCGCCGAACATTGCTCCCAAATTTGTAAGTACAAACTTATGGTATCCACTTTTTTTAGCGTTTACTTTCGCACCTCTCCATACCCCCGCAACCTAACCATGTCACAAGCAATTCGCTGACTAAGAGGGTAATGAGGCACCCTGCTGCTCTTAGACATCTGCTGCTCATGCTCCAGCCACCAGGAGGTGTGTGAGAACAGCCTGGGGTAAATTAGCTCATGCATCTCCCAGTGAGAAAATGTCTGGCCTCCAATTTATGCCTCTCCGGCACATTGGGTATATTTTATACCCTAACTTCTCCACTAGTACTTTCTATACTAATGAGCTGAGAGTTGGCCTTTTGAAGCTGTCATTTCTTCAGCCTCATTGTTCAAACAAAAAAATTCCTGGGTGCTGCCAGTTACAATTACTGGAGTGATGGAGACAGAAGTCAAGAATAATAGTTGGTTCAGAGCATGCTAGAAGGCTGTGATATGATTGAGAGGTTAGGTGATGCAAAAACTACCGGACTAAAGCTTGTGAATGTCATCTGAACCTAAGGATTATGCTACTGCCCTCAACCCATTCCAGTTCAACATAAAACTTTAATTCACATGTTTATATTGGGTCAGTCAGTTTGCCTTGTGTTCACGTGCTGCTTGATGCAGTGTTATTTTACAGATGAGTGTTAAATGTGTAAGCAAGGTTATGGCAGCTTGGGCAGCAATGTGTGCAAGAGGAATTGGAATGTGAGGTGTGACTTTGTGGGAAGGGCAGGCAGGTTGATGAGTGGGCTTCCTGAGCTTTGAGAGAATGCTCACAGTATAATAGCCTGTCCTGGTTATGGACTGTGCCATTGTCCACAAACATCCAGCGTGACGGTAGTGCAACACAATAGCTGTGACTGCATCCTCAGGCTTATTGTGAAGGGTGACAGGGCCAGTGAATGCCCTGGGTCCCAATGGCTACCCAGTTCTACAAGGCCCTATTCCCTGAACTGACCTTCTGATACTGAAACTCTTTTACCGTCTTGAGACGAGCACCTTTCCAGACACTTCCAAGACTGTTTCAATCGCACTAATATACAAAGAGTCAAAGATCCTATCCTTTATTCTTCGTACAAGCCCATATTCCTACCAAACATTGACCGAGGACCAAGGTCCTGGACGCAATTGCCACTGACCAAACCATCATTCAGGAGACAGTACCAGATGTCCATTCAACATTATGCACCACTGCAAGAGCACCAACAGCCGTCCATATTACTCTCCATGGACAGGGAGAAGGCATTCGATAGAAAGAAGTGGGAACTTCATGTTGTACTCTGCAGTGCTTTCCGTAAGTGAATCTTGTATTTCAACCTCACATCTATTCTGTGCATTAATGTCTTTGGCTCCCCAACTATAGTTAGAGGACATAAATAAACATCAACAAGCCTAAAACGGCACTAAAGGTTAAATGATTTCTCCCCTCCCCTCAGAAGTGGATATGTAGAGCAGACTCCCAGCAAGGACAAGTAATACAATTCCAACTAACTTAATTAAAAGAGAAGACTTGTGCTGGGGTACAGCTACCTGTTGTCCAAGTGGCTCGTCGTCTTGTATGATCCTAGACAATGAGTATAGGCAGGTTCATCTCTGAGGGTGCATCACAACCGAGCCCAAACCTCTCCTCACCTAAACGCCACATGTATGCACATTCCAGCTGGGGGTTACTGGATGGCGATTAGAAATGGGACCCTTGGCTGATTTTTCTCAAAGCCCATTAACACTGAGGCCAATTGTGGCCGAGTCCATTTAGCTCAGCCCAGGCCAGCAGTCATCCCTTGAGCTTCGATGAGCTGTATCACTTAGTACCACAGCAAGGGGGGCACAAACCCACTGAGCCAAATAATGTGATAATATTAGACTGATATCCTGCAGATTTTCTAGATTCAGGGAGTCAGAGAAATGTCAGTCCAATCTTCTCTTTATTTAATGTGAATAACAACATTAATTGGGAGAGTCTAAATCAGTGCAAATTTACGTTGCCTGTTGGGCAAAGGGCCAAATGGCATTCTCATTCTTATGGTTATGTTCTCCGAGCTCTTCAGCACAATCTTATTCAGTGTCTTCTGTATTACAATTTTTTTTGTTGGTGTAGAGATGCAATTAAAAAAGTCTCGCCCTCGCCCTGTCTCTTGCCCTTTCTCTCTCTCTCTCTTCTCATTAGATCCTGCCCACAAAAGGAATTGTGTTACAGTAACTATTCTTCCTCCAGTCTTGATGACTTTCTAATTCATGGGCAGTTCATTTATTGCTGGTTTGTTTGAAAGCAGTTTTTAAACACTGAGTGAAAATTAAGCAGCTGATCTCTCTTTTCTTTCAGAATCCAAGGATTAGATTTCAGCACTAGCTCAGTGGAGGTTCTTATTGATTTTTCTGGTCATGGATATATACTTGACCTTGATTCAAAGTATTTTGCTGGGGACAAGTGTTGTACTTAACCTGCCTCAGTGAGTATTTAGTTGTAGATCTACATTTTCAAAGTGCCTTTGGATGGCTGAGTAGGTAACATCAATCTTAGTGAAGGCTGGTGTGCACCAATTGCCAAACAAACCAACATAATGCAGTATCTACTGATAAAATGGTGAGAATTGCAAGAGTTGATTACTGTGTACAGGTGGGCAAGGATCAAGTTGTTTCGAGGCCCCCCGAGTTCCCGTTGCACTGATCCTAGACTCTGATGTATAGACAGGTAGCTATGTTTGAGTGAATGAGAAATAATGGTGAACCCAAAGTTGGTATTCATTCTCAGCCTTGTCTACTTGGAGATGCAGAATTTTAAAAAAATGATTAATTCTCATAGATGAACCAGAAAATCACAGGCGCAGGTGCAACTCACACATGTGATGCTGCTACTTTTTAAATGGGAAGAGGGAGGAAAGAAGGGGAGATAAAATGTACATAGTAAGGCCTTACAAGGACCTTGCTCTTGTCCAGCTTTCTTTAATTGTTGCTGACTCTGTACACCTGATATTTCTGCACTAGAAAGATACCAGACTGGTGTCACAATGTGTCAGCTGAGGTGGTCTTAACCTCTAATAATAGCACTTTGTATTACAATTATAGGAAAAAGGCCTAGAAAGTCAGTAGGCGTATGATCCCGGAAGTCTTGCTTGCTGCAGAAGTCCGGCGCGGGCTTTGTTGAAGTTCTCGTAGTCGTAGGGGGTGGGGGCAACAGCCCCTTCCAATAATGGGCCTTGGGTGATTTGAAGGCACATCTGAAGTGCCTTCACTGAACATGCTGGAACTGCCAGTGAAAATGGCTGGCCTTGGGGTGGGTGGTAGGGGGTGGTGCCAGGTTTACCCACCCCTGCCCTGGAAAGGTGATGAAGCTGCCCTCTGTCAGGGGGCCACCTTTTAATTTTTAAAAAAAACATGCTGCTCTCTCATCTTTGGGGCCCAAACCCCAGCCTAAATGCCTGTCTAAACGAGGTATGTATACCAATGCTAAGGCAGGTCCTGACTGAAGGCTGAGGCGTAGAAGGACCCAAATTGGGGATTCCCAGTCCCTACCCTCTTGCGTTGATGGCTTTATAGGGCCAGGCAAAGGCTCTCGCCCCCACATGGCCATCCCAGAAACTGCAGCTGTGTTTCCAGCCATTCTGGTGGCCTAGATTCAAACCTATGGTGGGAAACCTCTCGAACCACTGCTCATTTTAGGGGCCAAGGTCTTGCAAGTGACTGATCTAGTTGGAGTTTTATGTGCCACACAGTGGAATCTGCATGTTGCTTCTTCCAAAGTACATATTTAGGTAGTTGACTGTAACCTTCAGGGCCATCATGACCTTACTCTCTTTTTTGCCAATGATAGTCTATTAAAATAATTAGTGTTGCATACATGGATTTAGTTGGTGTATAATAAAGCTATCCATCATCTCTGACTGGTTTTATTGTTACTAAGCTGAAAAAGCACTTCAGTATTCAGAAACACTGGGGGAACACACATGCTCAGGTTTCCCAGGTGGGAACCAAAACCTACAGCCATCTGGCCTAGAGTTGTTTATTGCTGTAGCCAGAAGCAAATCAGCAACTTTCAGGACTCAGATTTTCCCTGCACTGTTTAGAATAGTTTCCAGTCTATATAATGGGGAATCTTCAGATCTTGCCTGCCTATTACGTGATCTATTCTGTTTAATATTTGGAAGTATTGCCAGCAATAAGAAACACTTCAATGTGTTCTAAAGCCTGGCAGCCTCTCTTGCAGTAAAGATGAAAGGACTGTTGTCATTTAACACAGCACTGTTATTGAAAGTACACTGAAGGTCAATTGTGACTTTCATTTCTGATAAGGGACTTTGCAGAATAAATCTTTTTCATTCATGTTAGAAGGACAATGCACAACAGTAAAATATCAATTAGTGGAATGATTTTCAGAATGGAGAGTTGCTGAAGTGCATATAAACATGTCATTTTTGGGAAGGTCAAAGCAGACTACAAGCTGTAATTTAGCAAAAGAGGACCATTTTGAATTAACCAAAGATGCTTTATTGTATGATTATGAAATTGATTAATGTAATAAGTAGTCCGGCCACTTACTGGTGACATTAGAAACCTTCACTCAGATCTTGGATATAATCTACAATATCATACATGTATACTACAAAATTGTGCATCCGTGGCAGCTGACACTGGTTCTGTTTGGGCAATTATTCAATTAAAAACAAGCCGCGCTAACAGCAGTAGATACACAGTTATTAACCCAGGGTGCTTCAGAGACTGTATAATTTCAACTGGGGATGTCAGTTCGGCTCCTGTCCAATGTCAGGCTCAGTAATGCCTCCTGATAGCGATGACACAGCACTCACTGTTTTAGCAAAGATATTCAAAATATCAGTAATTGAGAAGATGAAACACAGATATTTAAAGTTAATCCTAAACTTTATAGGGGTTGAATGTGAGGTGTGACTCTCTGGTGGATTCTTCAGGGGGTGGGGGGAATTCCCTTGCCGTTTCCAGCACATTAGTGCTGTATAAACAATACATAGACAACACAGTAAAATCAGATGGAAGTCATTTTCAGCAGTCTTGTGTCATTAAAATGCTTCTCCTGAGATCCCTCATCTTTTTGAGCTTTCCTGCGATCCACACGCTGAATCCCTGCTGACCTCATCTGCATATGTCAGAGTGAGTGCCCCTGGTATAGCAGTTGTGAGTCTCTTAGACTTGCACTCCAATGCAACAACAACAACTACTACTTGCATTTATTTAGCGCCTTTAACATAGAAAAATGTCCCAGAAGCATAAGATGACAAAAATTGACTCTGAGGCAAAGAAGGAGATGTTACGAAGGGTGACTAAAAGCTTGGTCCAAGAGGGTTTTAAAGGAGGAGAGGGAAGTGGAGAGGCGGTGTGGTTTACGGAGGGAATTCCAGTGTTTAGAGCCTAGATGACTGAAGGCATGACCGCCAATGGTGGGGCAAAGGGAGTGGAGGCTGCACAAGCTAGTATCAGTAATGGTGACCATGAAACTACTGGATTGTCGTAAAAACCCATCTGGTTCACTAATGTCCTTTTAGGGAAGGAAATCTGCCGTCCTTACCTAGTCTGGCCTATATGTGACTCCAGACCCACAGCAATGTGGTTGACTCTTGACTGCCGTCTGAAATGGCCTCGCAAGCCACTCAGTTGTAACAAACCACTACAGAAAACAATAATAAGAATAAAACCGGATGGACCACCCAGCATTGATCTTGGCACCGACTTTGGACATGACAGCCCAGTTGACCCTGCAAAGTCCTCCTCACTAACCTCTGGGGACTTTTGTCAAAATTGGGAGAGCTGTCCCACAGACTAGTCAAGCAACAGCCTGACATAGTCATACTCACAGAATCATACCTTTCAGCCAAAGTTCCAGACTCCACCATCATCATCCCTGGGTATGTCCTGTCCCACCAGCAGGACAGACCCACCAGGGGTGGCAGTACAGTGATATACAGTCAGGAAAGAGTGGCCCTGGAAGTCCTCAACATTGACTTTGGACCCCATGAAGTCTCATGGCTTCAGGTCAAGCATGGGCAAGGGCACCTCCTGCTGATTACCTCCTACCGCCCTCCCTCAACTGATGAATCAGTACTCCTCCATGTTGAACATCACTTGGAAGAAGCACGGAGGGTAGCAAGGGCACAGAATATACTCTGGGTGGGGGACTTCAATGTCCATCACCCAGAGTGGCTCGGTAGCACCACTACTGAGTGAGCTGGCCAAGTCATGAAGGACCTAACTGCCAGACTGGGCCTGTGACAGGTGGTGAGAGAACCAACACGAGGGGAAAAACCTGCTTGACCTCGTCCTCCCCAATCTACCTGTCGCAGATGCACCTGTCCAATGACCACACAGTCCTTGTGGAGACGACGACCCGTTTTCACACTGAGGTCATCTTCCATCGTGTTGTGTGTCACTACCACCGTGCTAAATGGGATAGATTCAGAACCGATCTACGAACTCAAGACTGGTCATCCATGAGGCACTGTGAGCCATCAGCAGCAGCAGCAGAATTGTATTCCACCACAATCTGTAACCTCATGGTCCAGCATATCCCTCACTCTACCATTAACGTCAAGCCAGGAGACCAACCCTGGATCAATGAGGAGTGCAGAAGAGCATGCTAGGAGCAGCACCAGGTGTACCTAAAAATGAGGTGCCAACCTGGGGAAGCTGCAACACAGGACTACATGCATGTTAAATAGCGAAAGCTGCGATCCCACAATCAACAGATCAGATCAAAGCTCTGCAGTCCTGCCACATCCAGTTGTGAATGGTGGTGGACAATTAAACTACTAACGGGAGGAGGAGGCGCCATGAATATCCCCATCCTCAATGATGGTGGAGCCCAGTATGCGAGTACAAAAGACAAGGCTGAAGCGTTTACAACCACCTTCAGCCAGACGTGTGCCGAGTGGATGATCCATATCAGCCTCCTCCTGACGTCCCCACCATCACAGAAGCCAGCCTTCAGCCAATTCGATTCACTCCACATGATATCAAGAAGTGGCTGAGTGCACTGGATACAGCAAAGGCTATGGACCCCAACAACATCCCGGCTATCGTGCTGAAGACTTGCGCTCCAGAACTATCTGCGCCTCTAGCCAAGCTATTCCAGTACAGCTACAACACTGGCATCTATCCGACAATGTATAATTTCAACTGATGAATCAGTACTCCTCCATGTTGAACATGTGAAAAACTGCCCAGGTATGTCTGTCCACAAAAAGCAGGACAAATCCAATCCGTCCAATTACTGCTCCATCAGTCTACTCTCAATCATCAGCAAAGTCATGGAAGGTGTTGTCGACAGTGCTATCAAGCGGCACTTACTGACCAATAACATGCTCACTGATGCCCAGTTTGGGTTCCGCCAGGACCACTTGGCTCCAGACCTCATCACCGCCTTGGTCCAAACATGGACAAAAGAGCTGAATTCCAGAGGTGAGGTGAGAGGGACTGCCCTCGACATCAAGGCGGCATTTGACCGAGTGTGGCATCAAGGAGCCCTAGTAAAATTGAAGTCAGTCAGAATCTCCGTTGGCTGGAGTCATACCTAGCACAAAGGAAGATGGTTGTGGTTGTTGGTCAATCATCTCAGCCCCAGGACATCGTTGCAGGAGTTCCTCAGGGCAGTGTCCTAGGCCCAACCATCTTCAGTTGCTTCATCAGTGACCTTCCCTCCATCATAAGGTCAGAAGTGGGGATGTTCGCTGAAGATTGCAGAGTGTTCAATTCCATTTGCAAGTCCCCAGATAATAAAGCCGTCCATGCCAGCATGCAGCAAGACCTGGACAACATTCCGGCTTGGGCTGATAAGTGGCAAGTAACATTTGCGACACACAAGTGCCAGGCAATGAGCCTAACCACCACCCCTTGACATTCAACTGCATTACCATCGCTGAATCCCCAACCATCAACATCCTGGGGTCACCATTGACCAGAAACTTAACTGGACCAGCCACATAAATACTGTGGCTACAAGAGCAGGTCAGAAGCTGGGTATTTTGTGGCGAGTGTCTCACCTCCTGAATCCCCAAAGGCTTTCCACCATCTACAAGGCACAGGTCAGGAGTGTGATGGAATACTCTCCACTTGCCCGGATGAGTGCAGCTGCAACAACACTCAAGCTCGACACCATCCAGGACAAAGCAGCCTGCTTGATCAGCAACCCATCCACCACCTTAAACATTCACTCCCTCCACCACCAGCGCACCGTGGCTGCAGTGTGTACCATCTACAAGATGCACTGCAGCAACTCGCCAAGGACTTCTTCGACAGCATCTCCAAAACCCGCGACCTCTACCACCTCGAAGGACTAGGGCAGCAGGCGCCTGGGAACACCATCACCTCTCCAAGTTACACCATCCTGACTTGGAAATATATTGCCGTTACTTTATCGTTGCTGGGTCAAATCCTGGAACTCCTTCCCTAACAGCACTATGGGATTGCAGCGGTTCAAGAAGGCGGCTCACTACCACCTTCTCGAGGGCAATTAGGGATGGGCAATAAATGCTGGCCTTGGCAGCGACACCCACATCCCAGGAATTATTTTTTTTTTAAAAAGCAGAGTTGGAGCAACGCAGAGTTCTCGGAGGGTTGTAGGGGTGAAGGAGGTTACAGAGATAGGGAGGGGCGAGTCCATGGATTGATTTGAACAAGAGGATAAGAATTTTTAATTTGCAGTATTGGGACCATGAGCCACTGTAAGTCAGTGAGCTCAGGGGTGATGGGTGAGCGGGACTGGTGTGGGTTAGGATACGGGCAGCAGAATTTTGGATGAGCTGACATTAATGGAAGGTGGAGATTAGGAGGTTAGCCAGTAGAGCATTGGAATAATCAATTCTGGAGATCACAAAGGCATGGATGAGGGTTTCTGGAGCAGACGGGCTGAGGCCAGGGCAGAAATGGATGATGATACAGAGGTGGAAGTAGGCTGTCTTTGTGATGGAAAGGATGTGGGGGGTGGGAGCTCTGCTCAGGGTCAAGTAGGACACCACGCTTAGTTCAGCCTGATACAGTGGCCGGGGAGGGGGATGGAATCAATGGCAAGGGTATGGAGTTTGTGGTGAAGGCTGAAGATGATGGCTTCGGTTTTCCCAATGTTTAATTGGAGGAAATTTTGGCTCATCCAGGGCTGGAATAGCGGCAGGTGATGGTGAAGTAGAGCTGGCTGTCATCAGCATACATGTGGAATCTGACATTGTGTTTTCGGATGATGTCGCCCTGGATGAAAGTTCCTGAAGCGATGCGTGGAAGGCAAGAAACAAATGATGCAGGAGGCAAATTGGACTGACAACTGTTAGTAATTAGAATATTTTCTAACCATCAACATAACTGGTGATAAACAGGTGAGTAATTAAAGGTCGTTTGCTTCAAACTTCAAATAAACTCATTACAATGAGCAAATCAACAGGGGATGAAATTCCATGGGGTTCCATCAGTCTCCCATTGACACTCCAGTGGAAGATCAGCAGGAGGCCAAGGGAAAAAGCAGAATTTCAGCCTCTTTGGCTCTCTCTCTCTCTCTCTCTCTCTCTCTTCTCTCTCTCTCATAAATGCAGCTTCTGAAGTTTATCGAACACGAACCAAAACTACAGTAGGTGTGTCCTCCGTCGTCTCTATCTTTCCTCACTCACACACCACTTCTATTAATTTTACCTGAATAACGATTTTTGAAATTTGTCCTCTAGCTTTTCATCAATTATTTTTGAAAACCTTTTTGAGCAGAAACTGCTAGAATATTATATCAGTAGAGATGACTGGTAGTGATGTATTCTGTACATGATCAGGCTGCACAATCCAAATTCTGCTCAGTCACCGCTCAGGGCACAGAAATTAAGTCAAAGCCCAGGCTTCTGAGAAGCTGAGGCCTTCAAGTAAAAAATTTAATGAAAGCATTAGAAGACACACAAGATAATTCAATTAAATGTAATCATATTACTGTGAAGTATATATTCTTGATTTTGTTTGAATTTTATTTAAACCCTTATTTTGAACATCAAAAATTTCAGTTACTGGGATGAAAAACATTTTCAGAAAGTATTTCGAGCGAATTGTGGGAACCCAGTGGCCAAATTGCTATCCTCTCGCTATTAAATTGCAGCGCATGTGTCGCATGCACATGACAGGCAGCCGTGAAACCCTTAACAATGAAGAGCCCTAGCGCCGTGCCACTTACACTTCACCTGACGAAGGAGCAGCCGCTCCGAAAGCTTGTGATTTCAAATAAAACTGTTGGACTATAACCTGGTGTTGTGCGACTTCTCACTTACAGGAGTAACAAGTACTTCAGCTATTTATTGTGTGTTTTCAATGAAATGCACAGCCCATGTACCCAATTTAGTATCTAATAGATCATGTTAAATGCTGAAGATTGATTTCTCAAGATCGTTAACACTTAACGACCTTGAAGTTTTGCGGAGGTTCTACTCCATTGGGAGACTGAAACCCCCAAGGGAAATGGCTGAAAATAGCCATTTACGCCACTTCTCCAGGGGCACCGCTGATCTTCCAGAGTTCTGACAGGAGATCGGGAGAAGCCCTGTGGAATTTCAGTGCCAACATCTTGTTGACTAAACTAGGAAGTAGTCTCAATTCACTCTGCAATTCAAACTCTCTCACATGACTTAAATCAATGACCTATGAAAAGAGAATAAGGTGCTCAAATGGAGGGAAAAAACTGATGAGGGGGTGGGGCGGTAGGAATATGACCCAAGCTTTTAAAATCTAGAAAAGTCTTGATGGAGTACATATGAAAAGTGCTTTGCATGAAATCTAGAGATAAGTATTAGTTAAGGAGTCAGTACCTCCTATTTGAGCATTGTTAATTCATAGAATAGTCAAGGCTTCTCGAAAAGTGAGTGACTATGCTGAAGCATTCAAAAAGGAAATCAATAGGGAGCAGAGGAATACAGGCTTCATGCCAATGGCTGAGTGAGATGAAAGTGTAATGGAGCAGTTTGGATGGACAGGCAGGCAGGTTGGATAATCTTTTCTCATTCCTACCTGCAGCACGTTATTATTAAATTGCTAATGCTACTTGTATCGTTAACCTAGCACGCCATTGATGAGTTCTTTTACGTCGTTATATTTATATAAAATGGGTATTTAATTTTTTACAGCAAAACCATCATTGCTTTGAATACCTGTCACACTTATTAAATTGAGGCAAGACATGAGTAAAATATGCAATGTATAGGAAAAAAACTTGTTTTGGATTGTGAAGGTCAGGAAAGATTTGACAATTTATGTAGTGCCTTTATCATAGAAAAAACATCCCAAGGTACTTCAGAAAAATGGCGCTGAGCCAATAAATTAGACCTCTTATTTTAGAAGGGGTGACCAAAAGTATGGTTAAAGAGGTGGATTTTAAGGAGGACTTTAAAGTGGGAGAGGAGAGGGGGAAAAATTTGGAGAGGGAATTCCAGAGCTTAAAACGCTGGACAGCTGAAGTCATGGCCAAGATTGGTGGGATGCTTGGGGTTGCACAAGAGGCCAGAGTTTGAGGAATGCAGTTCAGGTGGGGAATTGTAGGGCTGGAGGGGATTACAGAGATAGAGAGGGACAAGCCCATGAAGAGTTTTACACATGTGGATGAGAATTTTAAATTGGAGCCCAGCAATGACACAGGTGATGGGTGAGCAGGACTTGCTGTGGGATAGAATATGGGCAGCAAAGTTCTGGATGCACTGGTTTATGGAAGGCTGGCCAGTTTAGTGGAAATGGAGTCAAGAGAGCAAGAGATGGACCTAATGGACAAGAGGAGCTCGGAGAGGGTATGACTGGAAATCGGACCGAAACTCAAAAGACCCAAGTTCAGGGCTAGGGCAGGGGGGAGCCAGTGGAGGTTTGGCTTGGTGAGCAAAAGAAAAGAGGCAAAGCAGCATGAAGCTGAATGTATGGTCTCGGTCTTAGTGAGAAGTCTATGAGCTCCTTGCACTTTGTTGGAGGTGTGGGTGAATGGGACAGGGAGATGGGTTTAAGGAGATGGCTGGTAGTGGAGTAATGTTGATGTGGGTTATCTTTGCTCTCCATGATAATCCCAGAGTAGTGGGTGGTTTTGGCAGAGGACAGTGAGGCCCAATAATACTCAATATGGTCGAGCCAGATCTGATTGATGGTTAAACCAGTTGTGCACCAGATACACTCAAGTCTGCACCCATTGGCCTTGAGGGTGGGTCATACCAGGGGGAATAACCAGTATGGGAGAGATTAAAGGTTTTGCTGGGGACAAGGGAATCAAAGGTGGAGGAGAAAGAATGGTTGTGCAGGCAGCTGCAAAAGCATGGTGGTGAATGGAGGGCCAAAGGCTAGGCAGTTGGCAGCTTTAAAGTCCAATTAAGTGATGTGGAGAGAGTTTTGTTCCCCCAGTAGCGGGTGCAGAAGGAAAAAGAATTGGAAGGCGGTAGGAGGTTGTGAGTGATGATAGATGTAAGTAAGTGGTCGGAGATGGCTTTGTCTATGATCAAGACTATGGAAGTGGAGATGGCAAGGCCAAGGGGTTGGTCATGAATATGGAATAAAAAACAAAGAATATGTTTGCTTCTCTTTTGGCAGCTATGGTGACACCATACTCAGTCATCTTTAACCAACAAAATAAATTGCTGAAACATATTTGTGGTGAGCATTTATCCTATTTTTTTAGTATCAATTTTTTATTTATTAATCATATGTTCATTATTGTGAGGAAAAATTCTCTCTGGCATTGTTCATGGTGACTTGGAGGATATGCTGCATTCTCACGATGTGTTCTAGTGAAGAAGAACAGCGCAGTACAACTGACAGCAACTGTTTTTTTATAGTGCTGGGGAATAGAGCACAGGTGGGGCCCAGGAAGGGAAAGACTGAGGGGTGGGGGAAGATAGGGTATAGGCCAGATATAGTATAGTGACACCTATCTGGATAAAATGGCTGCTGACATTTTTTTGGAGTCACCTTGCCCATTGGTCGAGGTTTGTGATGTGTCTTGGCTGATTGGCGATTGAGCACTTTCACAGCTCATTGGTTGGCACTCCTGTCAATCAAAGACATCTGATCAATGAAATCTAAGAAAATTAACAAACTGCATGTTTATTATTGACACACAACTTTCTATTATATAGATTAATATATTCTTATAGGATTTACTGTTGAAATTCTCCATTCAGTTTTCTTTCTGTCTTATTTTAAAGTGATAATGACATTTTTGAGAACTGGAAAGTCAATAAAAGGGAAATTGAATTTTTGGCGTGGTATAGATTTTCAAGATAATCTATGACCAGGAAAATATTTTAAAAATGGCAACAATCAATCCAAATGCTGACGACTGTGATCTGCCCTGCAAATAGTGTTGGCAAAAAAAAGTTTGCTTTCTTGGAGCAGATTCCTATCATTTGGGCTCTATTCCAAGGTTATTTCAGCAAGAAGATTTGGTATCTTTCTAATAATTAATCATTGATCCCATTCAGTGGGCCAAAGAGGTTAGGAAAGTTCTAGTGGAGAATAACAGCGGCAATAGCAATAAAGTAACCGGGCTAAATCCCAGCAACAAATAATACCAGTGGCAAAGATGAACCAGTGACACTTCCAGGTTTTATTGCACTGCCGTAGTTATGTTTCTTGTGCAATTTGATTCTGTGTTTTGCACCGTCTATGCTAAACTATACTTAGATGTGCTACCTGCCAGTTTGTAATGCTCAAGTTTAAAATGAACAATTCAAAATTAGCAAAGTGCATTTGTATTTGACTAAGCTTCAGGAGAAAGGCATTGAATTAGCACACTGTCCTTTCACCTTGGGGACTTGGGTTCAAATGTTTTACCTTGAGGGCTTGGGTTCAAATTCAACCTAGGCTGAGGGGTAAAAGTCTTTCTGCTAGTTATAAAAGCTCCACATAAAATGAGCTGGGAAGTTGTTAGGGGTGTCAATCTGCAACTGCTCACAAATTAGCAAAAAAAAAATGGGTATCTTACTCAAAGATACCACAAGGATTAAAAAGAATCATACTGGCGCAGACAAGGTTGTTCTAAGGTTGGGTTAAGATGCAATGAGGAAAGATTTTCCCTTTCATGAGCAGTGGGAAATCTTCCCACATTGTTGGGTCCAAGCAGAAGGATCTGTAGTAACTGATCTGGAAGTGATTGTGTGCTGACACTGGGTACTAAAAGTGGAAAAGTGTCTATTCCGAAGCACTGACTTCACTTCGATAATCACAAAAAAATCTAAAATAATTATTTACAAGAAATGGATGGGAAATTGTGGCAATGTTTTGGATGATCTAGCAAGGGAGTGCTCAAGCTACATTACCATTACCAATGTTGATTGGTAAAGACTATCGCAAGACGGTAGCAGCCGGTGACTTTTTTGACAGATGAGACACACACTATACATGGCCACAATAATTAATAGGACAAAATTGGAACTCTAGTCCCTAATTGTCCCACGTTTAGTTTGGAAAGAATAGCATAGTATCCTACATTAATATTAACTCAATTCAAATCGCAGGAATTCTCATCTCCACAGAGACTGTTGCACACTTTCTCCTTGGGCAATGTGGGTTTGCCTAACCTAAGCTATCACCGGCTAAATATGGATGAGAAAGGCTATTTGACCCATTTTAATTCATCTATCCAAATAAATCCTAATACCACCCCCTCATCCCCACAAATGTAGCAACCAATTGTTTCTTAACTCTTCACTCAGACATAACTCCTGTAATGCGTATTCATTGGCTGGAAATTACCTCAAACCTGGTCCCTGTAGCTTCGCCGGAGTGTGCTGGAAATCTTATTTACGTTCATAAACAGGATTACCGTGGGTTACCATGGCACTTCTGGCAAAGTTGTGGTGGTGAAGCAGGAGTATCTCTGATGACACTCCTGGTCCATGTTGATTGCTGTTTACTAGATTGTTATTGTACGGATGATGCTCTGGTTTACTCATAACAGGTACAAGATTGTTTGGAAATATGGTGAGTCTGGTTGATTATGGGGAGAAATCTTGTCTACTCTCTCTGGCATCATTACAGTTCAGTGGTACTGCAATATCTTCATATTTAAAGTTAATGGCCCAGAATTTGTGGTCGGGATGACGGCGAACTGACAGCATTCGCCGTCATTCTGCCTTTGAAACTGACAAGTGCCTGCAGAAATCCCAAAGTTGCGATCAGTCAATGCGATCTGACGCAGACTGCGCTGTTGCCCCCCATATTTTAGGTTTGCCTTTTCCCCATGTGAAAACCCCAATCTTTCTTTTGCTCTCTTTACTTTACTTTAAAAAGTAATAATTTTAAGGGCTTACTCACTTCCTTGTTCGCTGTCTGTGAGAATTCTGCCTTTTGATTGGCTGCTTAGACAGCTTGTTGACGTCACAGCAGTTCAAACAAGGGAATCCGTTGAATTGAATTCAAGGTCGGAAAACAGAAGTTCTCGACACGGATTGCGAGATCCTTGTGCGGAGCTTACTTTGGGGCCAGCAGCGAACGCCTTCACTTCACTGCTGCCCACAAATTCCGGGCCAATATAATGTAAATAAAATAGAATCTCCGTTAATGCAATCTTGCATGTGTTCAGCAAAAAGGTAGTGGGGGTAATTTTAACCTAACCAACCCGGCAGAAACCTGACTGGATCGGATTGAGCACCCATTTTGCACCCCGCCCAATTTAACTTTCCTGCAATGTAAAATTGGGCCAGGTGCAAACCGGGCGGTTGATCCAATCCTGTCCATTTCTTGCTGGGCGGGATACCCCACAAGTGTTTCAATGCAGCTTACAGTTTGTATAAATTAATACAACATTTTACTGTAGTGATGAGGGGGGAAAAGCACATTGACCCTGGAAATCTGGGGATGTTCCAGCATACTTCAGCAAGAGTTTGCTAGAATGGATGGAAACCAGGCTGCAACTCGGATACACGGACTCGGGGGCAGAGGTCACACTTGTGCCGAGATAGCCCCTCCATGCCCCTGGGATTTTCAGGCCATTGTGTTTCATTGTGGCTTGCTTCAAATTAATGCATATTTAATAACTTTCTCTATTAACTGATTATTACATCATTGGAAATGTAAAAGTTTTGCTCTTGGCTAGAATGTTGCCAATTGCTGAAGGCTTAGAGCAACAGATTATTAGGTGATGTCAGGTCGGGCGCCAGGGTACAAATCCAGCTTTTGGATATATATCCAAGGGCACCCTTCTCTGATGGATGCTAAAATGAAAACATACTCTTTTCTAGCAACAAACAGAAGAAAGGTTAGATCGTCATCTGTAGTCCTAAACTGTGCCAGTATGAGCTGTATGATTGATAGTGTGACTTTACCTATGAACGTGAGTTGTTGGTAGATTAATGTAATAAGTAGAACTTGATTGTTTACTAAATGATCCTGTGAGAATCAGCAGGCTTTGGTGTCGAGGTAATCCAGAAACATTTCCAGTTTAATAATTGTTCTTGACAGTAAGGGGATTACTCAGATGATAGAATCTTGAATTTGTGGTACGTTAACTTTAATTCCATCCTTAGAATATCCAGAGAAAGCATGTAATATTCAGAGCAGCCAGCTAGACTTTGCCAGCTGGCTGTGACCATATGCCCAATTTCCTAGCTTTCTCCTCGAGTCTCCATTATAAAAGGGAAGGCGTGTTATTTAAGGCTCTGGAATTTGGTGTATGACGGATCTAATATTCTTTTGAGCTGTCCTAAGCAATTAATATGGAAGCTAATGAACTCCTGGGTGACTCCAGTTAGTGTTTTTGCCCAAGGTGAATTTAAGTAACAGACACAGTAGACAAGGGCAATGCAGTAGATGTAATTTTCATGCATGCTACTGAAAAACCAAAAGTGGGCCCATGCAGCCCTAACGGCTAAGTGGTGAGGAATCTGACATTGGAGGTGCCTAAAGGTAGCTGGTTTCCCATATTACTGCATTGAACCACTGTCTTCAGAAGAGGAGGTGGTGAGGGGGAAAAAAGAATGGAGGATACCATCAATTGTGTCCAAGAATGTAAGGTTGCAAGATCAAGGAATACCACAGAGACTTACTCAACACTTCAAAATTGATTATATTCTCTTACAAAATTACAGGCATGAGTGGTTGGCATCTGCCAACTTTTGTTTTAATTTAATTGTGGCAAAGTTGGGCACTTCATGTCTAGGTAACATCTGGAGAATCTACCGCATGGCAAGGACTGGGAATGATATTTTTACTGCTGTGTAACATTAGCAGTAGGCAGCTGTTTAAAAGTAACAGTCATATTATAAAACAAAATCTAGCACATTTATTGATTATAGTTCATTATCTGCACACAATTTTCTTGTGTAATAAGTGTGCCCTTGAGTGTCAGCTTGCACTCTCAGCTCTGAGTCAGGTTGTGGGTTCAAGCTTCACTCCAAGACTTGATCTTGACATAATCTAGGTTAATGACTCCATGCAGTACTGAAGGAATGCTGCATTGTTGTAGATGCCGTCTTCTGGATGAGATGTTAAGCTGAGGACCTGTCTGCTTGTTCAGAGGATAGTAAAAAAAAAAAAATTAAAGACGAGCAGGGAGCTCTCCTGGTGTCCTGGCCAATGTTCGTCCCTCAACCGACACCACCAAAACAGAATAACTGGTCATTTTATCTCATTTACAGTTTGTGCGCAAATTAGCTGCTGAGTTCACCTACGTAACAACAGTGTCTACCATTCAAAAGTCGTTCATTGGCTGTGAAGTGCTTTGGGATGTCATAAGGATGTAACTAGTAGCTTTTTCTTTATTTATCAGAATTTACATTTTTAACTTGAAAAGTAAACGGGCCGAAAATCCATGGCCCCAGCATCCTGGTGCAAGTGTCAGGATGCCCGTGCTCATGACCTCTGGCACTTAACCTGTGAGGCCACAAAATACAGTAGTGTGTGCTGGGTCTGGGAGGGTGCCCGGGTCTCCCCCACCCGACCACTCTTCCCTGAAAATTGTCAGAAGTGTATCCTTGGCCCTTCTTCTGTAACTTAAAAAAAAATGTACCTGTTGTCTTCGGGGGTCCAGGCCACGATCCAGATATGCTCCACGTCACCCATATCAGTGGCCAGTACATTGTTTCCACTCAGCATACCAGCTTGCAATGCTGTGCCCAGTGTCTCACAGGCCGGGGGCTGCGGGAATCCCTCGCCTAGGAATTGTAACACCTGGTCACTCCCCTTCCTCCACCGCTGGCCTTGTTTAGGGTAGGCGGAGGTTGTATCTCTTACGAGGTTCTGTGGAAACTATCAAGGAAAGCCGGGACTTAGCCTATCAGGGTACCTCATTTGTAGCCCTTGCATTGGGCTCCCTCCATACTTTGTGGGAATGAGTCGGAAAGGCAGAGGATTGTCCACCATTCCATTTGGACAAACATGTGCCTAAAACACACACAATAAACAGAAAACACATGAGAGTGATCTTGATTTTAACTCGATTTGAGAGAAAGAATATGCTTGCTCTTTTGGTGCTTGATATTTATTGTTATTTGAGATTTGGGAAATAATAGATTAATATCCCAATTCTGATTGTGAGCTGCAGGTGAGTAAGTCGCTGAGTTGATCAGAATTCTGAGCCAAGCGTAGGATTGTTGTAATGTGCTGGCTCAGTTTCTCTAAGTCCTGTTTATATAGCAATAAATTAAAATGACATTCATTTCTGCCATGAAAAAATTTAGAAATTATTCTGAATCAGGCTTACATTTTCTCTTTATTTTGGTACTGTCTAAAATTGCTGATAGTTAGCAGCACCTGTTTGTTTAATCTAATGTGCATCAATATTTTATTCTGTGGGTTATCCGTCTTCCACTGGGGCTGCATGCAGTGCTCCCATAGTAGGTGTAACGCAGCCAGAGAGAAGGGCTCTCTCATCTGCCTTAAGAATGTGCCTTAATATCACCCATGGCACTTTCTCCCACACCAAAGCGAGTCAATTAATTTGCTACACCAATCACCCCTATGACAACTCTCCATTATATATAATTTTTAAAATAAAAATATATAAACAATTTTATGCTGTCGAAACACATCCACCAGGAATTGGGTTTGAAACTGACAACTCATTTCACTTTGGACCCTTGCAGCCAACAGATGTGAGACTTTCAGTTCATCAGAAAAAGAACCGGGGGAGAAGAGAATGATCTGGAATGCACTGTCTGAAAGGGCGGTGGAAGCAGATTCTGTAGCAACTTTCAAAAGGGAATTGGATATATACTTGAAATGGAAAAATTTTCAGGGCTGCGGGGAAAGAGCAGAGGAGTGGGACTAATTGGATACCTTTATCAAAGAGTTGGCAGAGGCAGGATGGGCCAAATGGCCTCCTGCTGTAAGATTCTATGGTCAAGCGAAGCAACAAGCCCAGGTTCCAGAGTGGAGAGGTCAGTGCCCACTGCACCACCAAGGGGGTGAAATTCAGCTTCGACAGGGGTGCAGAATAGGCCATGGCAGATCGGCTGACTATTATACAACTTGCCCGATTTTTTTTTTTTTTTCCCCATTGAAGTCAATTGACAGGAAAATTGGGCGAGGCGTACAACAGACGGCTGATCTGCAACTCTTTTTGCGCCCCGTCAAAGTTTAATTTCACCCTCCTAATCTCCTGTTTCATTCCCACCACTGGCAATCTTCACCTTGAATATGCACAGAAGAGCTAGAATCAGGTCCAGCTCTCGCTTGAACTGGATAGTATTTTGATGCAGCTGAGTGGCCGCCTCAGAGGGAAGTTAAGTGTCAACCACGTTGGTTTGGATCTGGGTTGGGCTTTTGCAACAATCCAACAGCTTTCACAGATACCTGCTTTTTAAAAATATGTTTAAACTGAATTCAAATTCTCAAACTGTCATGGTGGGATTTGAACTCGCGTTCTACTGGATTATTGGTCCTGGTGCAGTAACATACCCACTACACTATCATACCCAATGTAATCACAATGTAATCAGAATATGTACAATGATACATAAACAAAACATTCTGTGTGTTCGGTGTATATATTTATGTAATAATGAGAGCAGGTGGGCTAGATTTTCCCACTGTAAGGTACTAGGAACCGTGTTACTGCCAATAATGTTGATTTTTCCATTGTTTTTTTCCAATCAGCTGACAGCTGCAAAAACATGCTATTGCAGGTGGATCATTTCATGCTTGTCTTTAGCTACTGGAGGGGAATTACTGCAGGCATTCAGGGACCAAAGTAGGTCAGTGTAAAAAAAAAAAAGCGTTAGGTTGGCAGTACTATTGCCCCACAAATATTGATTAAATGTGTGACTGACGGTAAGAATGAGATTGGTCTGATCCTTACTTTCTGTACAGATGCTGCTGATCTCCCACAAGATGCGTAACTAGTCTTGTATTCAGGGCATTATTTAACTGCATTTCAATCTGGGCTATTTGTTTGCCACTCTAATAACTCCATGGCTTTATATGAAAGAGATTTTGTCTACCATTTATAAAAAACAAACTTTTTGCACAGATTAAGGTTAAACACTGTGATCTAGTACAGTCTCAACAACCAGATTGTGAAGATGACCCTTACCCTTTCCTTTAATTGTTTAACCATCTACTTTCCTTTGATCATCTTGACTCTTAGGGGGAAAAATTCAGTTGGTTGCGCCTCCTGTTAGCGCCTTAAGAGGGCGCTAATGGGGCGCAAATCATCTAGCGCCCAGGCGCGGCGAAGTTTGCACCGCTCGCGAAATTAACTAGACATTTTGCGGCGGCGCTAAACACTACCACCACGATCTCCTGCGCCGGCAGATCGTGACGTCAGTCGAGTGCACAACGCCCCGGTATCGCCCCGGAGCGGATATTGAGTGGCGCCCCCTGCCTTACCACCTGACGCTAGCAACGACAGGTTGAGGGGAGCGTTCTGCAGTCATGAAGGGAAAGGGGGAGCGCTATTTAATGGTGACCGCTTCCTGCCTTTTATTGTTGGTGCCATTTTTGAATTACGCATTCTGAGAGAGAGAGAGAGAGAGACTTCTGGAGAGATTCAATGTTGTGTGAAGGAGTTTTGGGTACTGAGCAGCACTTTGCAGGTTCATTTTGATTTGCCATTCCTTGTATCGATTTAGAAGAGGCTGTGGGGGCTGCACTCGGAGCTCTTTGCCTGGTACTCTCCATTGATCTTTCCAGCAGATTTGATGTGCAGGTCTCTCCAGGCCGAGATTCAAGGCTGCAATGAGCAGGATGTGGATGGAAAGCAAGATTAACCATCCCCTTTAAGAACTGGCCCGTGTCATTGTGTGTGTGTTCCATTGTTGACTGACATTACATGAGCTTCGCCAGCGCTCTGAGGTAGCGCCTCGCTCCTCGGCCTTTGCGCCTTAAGACAGGTGTGAAGCGCCTGATTTAGCGCTCCAATCACCTCCAGGGGCGATAAAAGTCAAGTTTGCAGTCGGTGGCGATAATTAGCGCCAGGCGCTAATCTTTGCGCCCGGCCGTTAATTGCGCCCCAAATGGGGCAATACTGAATTTCTCCCCCTTAATCTTCTTGTTTAACCGTTACACTTACTGCATGGACGAGCTAAAAATATTTTTTGAAGTAAATTGAGAAATCTGATCTATCTTAGAGGGGCTGGGTTTAAAAAGAAACTTCAGTCAAGTAGAATAAAAAAATGGTGAATTGTCAAAAAATTATAACTGGGGAACAGAGGAAAGGAGTCATCCGAGGAAAATATGAGACACCAAAAGTTAAATCCAGGAGCTACACTCAATAAATTATACTGAGCTGTGCTTTACAAACTAATCAATTCATCCTCATAAATTACCTCCCTCTAGATCTGCTTAGTAAATAACAAATCAATCTTGATTGATTACCTCACAGCTGTGATCCACAAATTGCACCGGTAAATTCACACCTCAAAATCTGATTTCAAATAAATAATTTGTCCTTGATAACTTAACCCCTTCAACTTGCCTCAATAAATTATGCAATTTCCTTTTGATAAGTAAAAGAAAGACTAGTAACAATAACGTTTGTAAAAACAGAGCTGAAGAAGTTATGCGTTCATTGCTGCTCCCTCCTCTCGGCTACATTTTCTTTCCTCTCCCTCATAAGGTGTCACCCTCCTGTTTCACCAGCATTACTTCGCTAGCGGTCCGACAGCAACCCCATTTACACACACAAACGAGGTTTCCGCTGCACTCTGCCAAAGTCACTGATTTACCGTTTCGTGGCATGGTGGACAGACGTAAAATGTGATCCCTAAAACATTGGTTTAAAAAATTACATTTTCACTCTTTCAGCCGTTGCACATAAGTAGGCCTGATTTAAAAATACATTGGGAGTGAAATTGGCCAACGCCAGTAACACAAAACAGGCGGATAGCGAATCGGCAGCCCGGTTTACACCCCGCCCGATTTTCTTCATTGAAGTCATCGGTACGCGACTTTCCCATTGAAATTAGTCCCCACTCCTCTTGGGCGGGTGACCTTACCGTACCTGAATTCAGGCAAGATAAAATGGTGGAGGGCAGGAAGCATCAATAATGCGTTCTCTCTTCTCCCACGATCTTAACCCTAACACCCACTCCCTTCCCATTGGACGGGATAGATTAAAATTGACCCTAAAGTTTTAAGAGATTTGTTTGGCTCTTATGGGAATGAAAAATCTATATTTGTGTGTGTTTTCAGTTCTCTCCCTTGCTCTCCTGAAGGTACATGTGTTGGTGTACAATTCTAAAGGGGCTAGCCACCTTTCAGTACCCCACCCAAATGGCCAGTTTTGATGTTCTACTCTATTTAGACAAGTGAAATGCGTCGTGCACACACACACACCCCCTTACACACCCATGGCTGATTTACCACTCAGTTTCTCATGTGTACACTGCTCTTACCCTTTCTAATACAGTCCTTCTGTGTTTAGCTGCAACAATATTTATGTTCTGGTTTGTGTTGCAGTCTCCTAGTTTGCCTCAATAACTGTGTATAGGTTCTAGTGCACCTTCTTTCTCCGTCCCATTATAGACTTCTCCTGATTGGGTTGGCATTTCTTTAACATGGTGTGGTCTAGAAGGACAAAGTTAAATGCAGATTCGTTTTTCAAAAAATAATGTGTCGAAGCTGTGCAATTACCATGAACAATGCCCAGGTAATAAAATGGTATTTAGTCACATTACACATCCACGTCCATGGGCAACAGAGAATACTGTAGTGGAATTAGACTCGTTCATGGCATCCTCTGTAAAGTAAACTATAATTAGTGTTGCATGATTTGCATACTCTGTGACGATGCTCCTTTTTGGCTGCACAAAAGTATAACTTTGAAAAAAATGTGTGGTTTTTGAGTGACCTCCAGTGGTCCCTTTTAAGGCCACACAGGACCAGTTATAACTAGGCGACACATGCGGCACCCATTTGTACCCCAATTTCCATCGAGCTCCTGCAGGAGCAGGACCCTTATTTGCATTAGTAAGCAGCCTTGCACTTGTTTTAAGCAGGCGGGGTGCTCACCCATAGGATTGAATATGTGATCAGGCAGGTCAATGGGGCGGCTGAGGTTCTCCCAACCCGATTTTTGTGTTGGAAGTCCTGTCTGGCACTGAATTGATGGAATTACACAGCTACATTTCCCAGCGTACACCATTTCAATCCTACCCCTATCCCTATTGTGTCTCAAGTCTTAAAGAGGTATGCGCCCAATCAAAGCACTAACATGGGGGGGGGGGGGGGGTGAATTAACACAATTGTGAGTATCAGTGCATGTTAACTCAATAGCTGCTGCTCCCTATGTTCCTATAATACAATTGTATCTAGAATTTAAACTTCGCTTTTTATTTAAAAAAAAGTCTATTATGTACTCAATGACTAAGAATTGCCAAAGCAAATCCTAGTTTAAAAAAAAATTACATTAACTACAATGAGATCAGTTTCCACCTGATTTTTTTATTTAATAGAAACTTCTTTCAACTCTGGTGTAGGTGCAGACAGGAACTGATTGGTATTGGAATCTCTCGTAACACATTTAGAAGATTTGATCACATTAAATAACAAATAAAATCAAAAGCAACAGAAATAATTAAAGAATTAACATTCTTGCATTTATATAGCCGCTTTCACGATTTCAGGATGTCCCAAAGTGCTTTACAGCCAATGAAGTATTTTTGAAATGTAGTCACTGTTGTAACGTAGGAATATGGCAGCCAATTTGTGCACAGCAAGCTCCCATAAACAGCGATGTGATGGTGACCAGATAATCTGTTTAGTGATATTGTTTGAGGAATAAGTATTGGCCAGGTACCAGGGAGAACCTGCTCTACTTCGAATAGTGCCATGGGATCTTTTATATCCACCTGAGAGGGTAGATAGGGTCTTGGTTTAACGTCTCATCCGAAAGGTGCAGTACTGCACATTAGTGTCAGCTTAGATTATGTGCTCAAATCTCTGGAGTGGGACTAGAACCTACAACCTTCTGACTCTTCCGAGAGTGCTACCACTGAGTCAAGGTTGACACCTTGCAAGATTCTGTTTATTGTCACACCAGTGTAAAATCTGTTATGGGACCTCAGATTTCCCCCCCCCCCCCTGCCAAACGAGGCCTCCGATTTCCCCCTCCCCCCAACAAGGCCTCTGATTTTCTCCTCCCCACCTCTTTTTCCCCCCCCCACTTCCTGGCCCTCCGATGATGCTCCTAACAGCCCGCCCACCCCCAATCTCCTCTGGCCCTCCCTGTGCTCTCCAGCTGCCACTCATTCCCTAACCCACCCCTGCCCCCATGCTGCTCCCAGCCCCTGATCGTTCCCACCCACCTGGCTCCTCCTGCCCTCCCCATGCTCCTCCAGCCCCCACATGATCCCTCACTCCTCTCTGCGGCCTAGTCCCACAGGCCTACCTGCCCACAGCCAGCCAGCCTTTTTATCTGGTTAGCTGCGGGTGGGACACAGAGGTTTTCCATGCAATAAAGGCCTTGCCGTTAAATGCAGCAGGGCCTGCGGGAAACCAGTTCTCCTGGGTTTCCTGACTGCTTCGGTGCCCCTCCTGCTCCCAACCGCCTCCCATTTAAAATTTAGGCCTATGTGTCCACTGTTAACAAAATCCTTGTTTAACTCCCCCAACTATTCGGCAGGTCACTAACTACTACGTTAAAGCCCCCCAAAAGCATTGTAGTACTGATTCATATATTCTAGAAGGCCCTGGGTTTGATTCCAAGTTGTTGCTGATAGCTGATTTCAGCTGGGACAATAATCCACTACAATTCCTAGTGCCCTGAGGGAGAATGCTGGGGATGGGGGTGGTTTGGGGGAAAGGAGAGAAATCAGTGAGGGTACCCGATCCTGACTGTCATCCAGTGATCTCTCCTGAAAAATGTTTAGATATCTGGGGAGACTAGGTTGGGCTTGGTTGTGGTGCCTTCCACAGTTTACTATTAGCTGGATAAGCTGTTAAACATATGAAACAAATTTGTCAGCTTGTGCAGTGAGTGCTGAATCATTGTATACCTTCAGGAGGGAGCTGGACAGGTCCCTGGCTGGGGCGGAGATTGCATCATACAAAATGTAGGTACCAAATAATACAAGTCATGGTCACTGTATTCTCCTGGACTAGTTTCAGTCACCTAGAGGAATTTCCCAGATATTTTTTCCTAGATTGGCCTTGGGTTTTTGATCTGTTTTTTGCCGCTTCCAGGTGACTACATGACCTCTCGGGGGCAAGAGTCTCATGACATGATGCTTAAGGCATCACAATGATATGGGAGGGGCTAGATGGACCAGTTGGTGTTTTCCTGTCTGACGTGTTCGTATGCTCCTACATGAAGAATAGTTATTTGGGTAGGGTACTGAGGGCAGCAGTGCTTATGGAACCTTTACCTCCACATCTTCAAGAAGCGGAGATGCCGGTGTTGGACTGGGGTGGACAAAAATGAGAAGTCGCACAACACCAGGTTATAGTCCAACAGTTTTATTTGAAATCACAAGCTTTCGGAGCTTTCGTAGCTTTTGTAGCTCTGAAAGCTTGTGATTTCAAATAAAACTGTTGGACTATAACCTGGTGTTGTGCGACTTCTCATTTTTATCTTCAAGAAGGGAAGGGGGAAAATTGGGGGTAAAATAAATCAATTTAAAATGCAACCTATAAACCATACTTTATGCTGAGTACAACTTATTAATTTTGCCTCTTAACCAAGAGCTGACGTGTAGATGTTACTTTATGCCCAGAATAATTTTGGGATACCACTATCAGTAACCTTGCTATTTTCAAGGTCCCTGAAGGCTGTGTGGCTTCCTGGTGTCATATTTAGCCATACAAACCAAGGAGGCCCCACATTTGTGCTGAGTTAGCTGAGCTGAGCACTACATTTGCCCTCCATGCCCTTGGACAAAGAGGGAAAAATATAATCAACCAAGATTCCCACTCCTCGGCCCTATCCTCTGCGGAAAAGTGTTTGTGTGTGGCCTTCAAGTGACGATCCAGTTTGTCTATTCCCCACAGTAGAGAGAAAATTGGGTGGTGGGGGAGAAACATTATTTTCTAGGCCTGAAACCATACTGATTTTGAGTAAAACCCTAGTTAAATGCCCTCTGAGAAAACAAGATTGGGCTGGATTGTCACAAGGGGTTTTCTTTTCTTGTTAAGCCCGTGCTGAATGTAATTTATCCTCCATTTATATGACATAAGGTGAAAGCAATCTTATCGGGGATTAAAAATATGTTTGGAAAAAGAAAAATAGAACAGGATTTGTTCGAGTTGACCTCTGGTGTAAGTGATATATCTGAAATGATGTAACAATATCGCTCGCAGCATAGAGGTCATGGAAAGAACTTCAATTCCAGCAGCACCAGACATTCTCTTTTGCTTTTAGAAAAAGGTGGCCTCCATGTATTGGCCATGCTCATTAAACCTTTTATTAATATTTGTTGTAGTACATTGTATTGTCACAGATGACCTGCTGCATGAGAATGCAATTATAAACCAAAATAATTTGCGATTCCTTCTACTGATCAGGCAGTCAGTACCGATGGTGTCGCACCGACGTGACCATTCACCTCGTGCATTTTCTATAATCTTTTTTGCCTGTACTTGTTTCTATTTCTTTAATATCTACTCTTGACAGAATAAGCTTAGAAGATTAGACAGAAGACTTTTAGGATTCAGGGCATATTGAATGAAAAGATAATTACATAGAGAGCAGGGATTTTTCACCTGTTTTGATCCTCTCAGACTATCATCTGTCCTTCATCACTGAGGAAATGCCCAGCATCTTGTGCTTTTGAAATGACTGTTTTGTTCATCCCTTTCACCTTTTAAACGCTGTTTGTTTTGGTCTGCAAAGAACTGCCTGTTAGACTGATAGAATCTTTGTAGACTTGATTGCTCATATGCAATTGTGATGGTACAGGGCATGTGTGTTCTTGGGTTAGATATAACAGTGGGATGTTCCTGTCTGCTGCTGAGACCAATAGAATGCACAAAAATGTATACGTGTTCCAATAGCTAAACTGGTCAACGCTTTGTTTACTGGAGGGATGTTTAAATCATTGTGGACAGTCTTATTATTTCAACCAATGTAACGTGTTCATTAATTTTGGATGAGATTTCCCCCAATAAATGTTAATACCAAATATATATTTTTATTGAGGCTATCTGTTGGTGCATCAGTGAGCTTAGTCAAAGAATGATTGGAAATACATGGAAGTTTCAACATGAAAACAAGGTACTCAGCCCAACCAGTCCGTGTTGGTGTTTACCTTCCACGCAAGCAAATAGTTTTGATCACATTTACTCACCCTGTTCCAATGTCCCTTCAGCCTCTTTTCCTTCATCTACTTAATCTTTCTAATCTTGAACGTTGATACAGTATCCGCCTAAACAACTAACCTTGGAAGTGAATTCCACAGCCTCACAACTCAAGAAATTTCTCTTGCCCTCTGTTCTAAATCCCTTACATTTAATCTTTCATCTATGACCCCTCACTCTTGACCCTTCAACTACTAAAAAAGAGTCTGCTTCTAGCTACCCTGTCCTATCCATCTATTATTCCCTATAATCTTTGTTGTCCTAATAAAAAATCCTTCTGCCCTTCCACAGCACCAAGCTTATTTCCATTCAGAGTATAATTACTGCTGTTTTACTCATGTTTACTGACGTTGAATTCCATCTGCCATTTTTTAGCCCATTCCCCATCCTATCAATATCCTTTTTGCAGCTTCTGTTGATCTTAAGAATTATCTATACTTCCTATCCTGGTATGATCTTCAAATTTTGACACCCCTCCTTCTAGACCTATATTCAAATTATTGATATACACAATGAATTGAAGTGGCCCCAGAATTGAACCCTGTGGGACACAACTACCCACTTCTAACCACTCTGAAAAATTGCCCTCCACTCCTACTCTCTTTCCTCCCTACCAATTTTTAATCTAGTTTGCTATCCTCCCCCTAATTCCATACCCATTAATCTTCTCTAGTAATCTCCCATTAGTATCTTGTTAAAGGCTTTCCTGAAGTCCATGTACACGATATCCACTGCATTTGCCCCATTTGCTATGTCTGTTATCTCCTCAAAGGTTTCTGAGGTTTGTCTAGCACTATTGTCCCTTTTGAAATGGCCACTTCTAACTATTTTCTCTTTAGCTAGATACATGGCAATTTCATTCTTAATTGAAGACTCTAAAGGGGGGTGTTTAACTCCGGCAGCTGTCCGATCCCTCTGGTAGAAGGACCAGTTCATTTCGAAGGCTGAGCCTCGTCACCATGCCACCGGTGAGCTGCATGCCCCAACAGGCATCCTGGTGCAGCTCATAAGCTCTGGGAAGACTCAACATCGGGCAGCTTGGAGGCCGAACCAAAGGGTAGAAAGGTGGTTGGGGGGGGGGCGCACAATCACAGAGGGAGGCGCAGGGTGGCAGCAGCCTATACTATTCTTGTGCATCACAGAGGAGCACTCCTGCTCTTCCTGACCCCAAGACAATGATTCTAAACTTACCTTTTTGGGACCTTTTCCTCTTGACCACCAGATTTTAATGAGCGGCGGGTCCATGGCGCACACTCTGCCTAGTAGGCCCTCAAAATTGCATGTGGGTCCTATGTACGTCTGTCGAGCGCCTGGGCCATCCAGCGGAATGCCCGAGTTAAAATGGCAGTGGAGCAGGAACAGTTGGGAAACTGATTTTGATTTTAACTCTGCTACTGCCCCGTTTCCGTCAGGTGGAGAGTTAAAATTACCGCTTATAATTTTCTCTTCCATAGATGTTGAGCTAATTAAACTATAATTATTTGAGGTAGCTGTCTCCCTTTTTAAAAATGGGTACTACATTGGCCGCATCCCAATCCTCCGACAGACACCCACACTCAATAGAGCCCTGAAATACAATTTCTAGGGATTTTGCAATTTCCTCCCTGATCTCTCTTACGATCCTGGTGCTTTGTCTTCCTTTAGCTTAGCTTAACTAACTAACTAATCTAAAATTTTCCTTCTTATCCATCATAATATCTCTAATCTCGCTCTCAACCATTTCAGGATTCACTTCCTCTCCAATATCCTTTTTAGTGAAGACCACTGGAAAGTACTTAATACCTCCTCCCGTTTTTGATCATCTACAAATTGACAGTCCTCACCTCAGGGGGCCCACCTCATTAACAACTCTTTTTTTTACTGATATACACGAGTAAAATACTTCAATGTTCCTTTTGACATGGATTCATCATGAAAACTAGGGACTAATGTAAAATCAAATGTATTGTTGTATCAGTGTAAAATCTACATCTATGCCAATTACTGTAGTTGTAAAAATCTTCAGCTTAAGCAGTGGGCTACCCATCTTGTCTGCACCATTAGGGGGAGGTGTTGAGCAGAAGACAAGCACTTCTCTTTAGGGAGGATAGACAGTCTGAGGAAATGTTTCTCTGGACTGCTATTGCACACATTACGTTTGTTCTTTCAGTCACAAGTGGTGCCTGGTCTGCAAAAGTCTAAAGAGGTCGTAACATAAAAAGATAATAAAATTTAAAAGGCGCAAGTTATTACTATTTAAAAATGTTCAAACTATATTTAACTTCATTTAGTGAGTGGAAGGGAGGTCAGGAATAAGTAAAATGTAATTTGTTTGACTTTTGTAACTTTAATTATATTTTAAATGGTACCATTTCTTTAAAACTCAGTTATAATTACTGGGGACAGCGTTTCTGTCTTCATTTTGACTCTTTATTTTTTTGGTAGCAGTAATTGCTTCAGTAAAAATATTTTGGAAAAAACTTCCATTACGTCCCTGGTATATCTTTGGATGGGGGAGGAAAAACTGAGGGCCGCACAGAATGAATTTCACAGAGCATGTTGAGAAAATGTACATCGTTTTCGCAACTAATTATTTTGGTTTTTTCAATGTAGTATGGAATTTTTTTTAAGAAACTTGCGGCTGCCACACAAAGGATTACAACAAATCATCCCGTCATTAATTGTACCAGGGCTAAGGTCCGATCCAGTACCAGAAGTAAAATATCACTGTGCCTTCCAGTTCAACCCATGTTGTGAATTATTATTTAGTAGAAGGTTGATGCATGGTGGATTCTGGCATTTCATACCACCACTGGCCATGTAAAAATACATAGGCCGGAATTTTACCGGTGCTCAGTGTGCGGGTTCGGAGGCAGGTCCGCTGTCAAAATCAAAAAGATTGACAGTGGGTCGGCATCCCGCTGTCAGCCCGCCTACGTGTCAGTTTCCCAAGTGTTGGGTCTGTCATTCCTGAACAGACCCGACACCAAGTGGCAGGTCAGCCAATTTAGATACAGGAAACTCTTGTTTAAACGGCACCTAAATATCCGGAATTCTCTATTAACCGGCAAAATTCATACTCCGAAAACAACACCTCAATAACCGGAAATGTTGCCGAGTCCGAGTCTCCCGCGGTGACAGAGTTAGTCAGTGGGGGTAGTTCTCCAAACTGCCACTACTCAGCTTCTTGGCGCTGTCGGAAGCCTGAACACCTCAATAACAGGAGTCTGACTCTCCCACGCTGCCAGTAGTCTCTTCCGATCCGCCATTTTTCTGTGTGTCTCCATCTTTATTGTGAATTATCTCCCCCATCTTGCATTATGGAATTCCCAAAAGTTGGTTCAAGCACTGTATTTAATCAAGCATCTTCCACCATCCATTTAACACAACATTCTGTAGGTGAGTACCCAATTACTGTTTTCTGCACATTTCTTGATTTTTTAAAATTTTTGTTTGTTAAAAATAGCCTCGGTAGATAACCCTCTCCATCATCCGGAATTTTTAATCAACCGGCACCATCCCGGTCCCGTCGGTGCCGGATAACAGAGTTTCCTGTAGTTAAAAGGTAGTTAAGCAGGATTTTACCATGTACTGTACTTGCCATTTTACCAGCTTTTCCACGAGTTTCCCGGCACACGGGGATCACGTCACAACCTCTCACCATTGAAGGATCGCTTCTGTCATCTCAACATCACCTACCGTCTATTCCATCAGCATCGGTGCCCTTGAAAAAATCTCACCTTGGTCCTCAGAATCCCAACACGATCAGCCCCAACACCAGGCACACCTGCAGCACCAACATCCACACCAACCTTCTCCGCAATCAACTGATGCTGCACAGGACACAGGGCTTCATCACCCGTGGACATTGCTGCCCAGGAAACCAGCGATGGCCTCACCATGTCCAGATTTACTTCACTTAATACTGAACACCCTGGCTGCTACATGATGCACCAGGTTGGCACCAGCACCATAAAGCATCCCTACAATGTCCAATCCATTCCTTTCACACTCATCACCAGTGGGGGACGGGGGTGGGTGGGGGGGGGTGAGAAACGTTATGTCTCCACCATTCACTGGAACTCACCAAGACACTTCCAAAGGTGCACCCAAATCTGTCCAAGAAGGCAAAGTGTTGAAAATAAAGATTTCAATGCTTGATAACATATAACAGAAACTTTACACGAACATTGGCTAAAGCACACAAGTGCCTACCCTTGTGTGTTGTTAGTTGGTATGATTGGATAAGGATGAGGGTGAGTGTGAGGGGTGGTTAGTGAGATGGGGAAGTGATAATGTAGATAGAGGGGGATGGGTGGAGGTGCAAGGTAAGTTGGTGTGAGTAAGGATGTGCAGGAGTAGGGTAGGGAAGGCAGAGTGATGGGGATGTGATGGGCTGGATTTTCCAAGCCCCGAGGAGGCAGGCATGGAGGCGGGACAGCCGGTAAACTCGGAGAAAGTGGGGGCGGATGGCAAACCCGCCCCCATCCCGCCTTCGTGCCCTTTTGCCAGGAGGCGGGAAGATGTGCAGCTTCGGGTCCCATCTCCTGGAGGCGGGAAAGGCATTTAATCCTTTTAACTGCCTGTTAACAGGTAGTTAACAGGCAGAAAAAAGGATTAGTGCCATTTACCTTCACAGGTGAAGGCTTCCTGACCTCGGAGAACCCCGCCGGGGTGGAGGAGACGTGGGGGAGGTCTGCGGTGGTCGGAGGCACCTGGAAGTAAGGTGTAGAGGTGAGTGATGGGTGCAAGTGTGGAGTGGTAAGTATGTACGGGGAGTGATCAGTTTAAAAAAAGTGTTCACTTACCTTGTTTTCTTCCGACAGCCTTTAGCCGCGGTGGATCGGGAGAGCCGACATCCTGCTTGTCAATTTCACAGACTGGCTGTTGGAACCTCCGTTCCAATAGCCATGTGAAATTTACAAATTTGAAAGGTTTGGTGAGTCCTCAACACAAGGATTCATCAAACTAAAGAGAATGTCAGTGTTTGTCAGAGCTGTCAAACGCTGACATTTCTTCTTTGAAGAAGTCTTGACAGATAGCATGTCTGTCGCTGACGTGCTCTGTCAGTGACTTCCTCCCTAATTGGCCTGCTGAGCCCGCAGGGCGGGCTTAACAAGCTCAATCAGGGGAAAATCCCTCTGGTTGGTCAGGCGAGGATGGAGGCGGGACATTGACACGACAAGCAGCTGTCCCGCCTCCAACTCGCCTCCATTCACAAAATCCAGCCCGATGAGTGGTACAGCAGGATGAGGTTGAGTGTGGCTTGGCAGTAACGTTTCGTGATCTTCTGTGATCATTGAAAGGTTTGCGCCACTGCAGCCTTGTTCTCCTGACGATATCCCTGCTTGTGTTCTACTGTGCATTGTGCAACCAGGCTGCGTTGGTGTCCTGGGGAGGTGTCTTCCGCCCATGGGAAGGGAAGAGAACCTCCCTGCGTGCTGTGACTCCCTCCATAAGCATATGAAGGGAGTAATGGGAGAGCCTGGGTGCAGAAGTGCTTGTCAGTGTTTGCAGCACCTCAATGCTGCAGAACACCGACAGCACAACTGTCAAAATGAATGTGGCTATGGTCCCTTTAAGGAAACCGGCTGATGACGCATCATCAAATGATGTCATCAGACCCGCTTCCTATTAATTGGCCTGGAACCTCGCAGGGCGGGCTTAACAAGCCCCATTAACGGAAAATCTTGTTGGAGGCCAGGATCTAGACCGATGCGGGGTCCGCACACACCATGGGTGTCACCCGCCACTGACCCACTGAGGTTGGAAAAATCCAGCCCATACTGTGTGCGCATCACACCTCTCGACCCAGAATCATTTCTATTCTCTTGATGTTAAAAACAAGTCTTTTTGTCCTGAAAGGAGAAAGTGTACACTTAACAAAGATTTGTGATTTCTCCATGTGCCGGTGATAAAGGAATCATGGAGAGATAGACCACTTTCCTCCCTGCCCTACCTCTTCGTCTACACCTTTTGTTGGTAGAACGGGGATGTTTAGGAGGCCTCAGTCAGAAGCCCGAAGGATGTGGGAGGGAAATGAAAGACTGGAGGAGATTGCAGAGATAGGATGGAATGATACCACAGATGAGGATGAGTATCTTAAATTGCATCCATTGACATCCAGTGTAGGTCAGCAAGGAGCGCAGGTGATGGTTGAGTGGGACTTAGTTCAGAAGAGGTTACAGGTGACAGAATTTTGTGGGATTTGGAGTTTATGGAAATTGGAGGATGGTAGGCCGGCTGGGAAAGTGGTAGATTCAACCATGTGGATGTGCTTCAGTGGCAGATGGACCATTGTCAAGAGCAGAAAATTGAGTATTTGATCAATCTTGGAATTTTGAAACTTGAAAATTGAGATGAACAATATTACAAGTGGCATACATTTAAATGTTAAAATTGATGGAGATAAAGCTAAAATAAAGAGGCCATTTTGAAATAAACACTGCAAATAGTCTATTAAAGGGGCCACATAGTGGGTAGAACTATGGGTTTTTAAACTTAATGGGAAAGGAAAGTCTATGGGGGTATGTTCTGTTCAAAGTATTTCCCTCCATCTGTGTTGGAAAAAGATCTAGCCATAAACATATTTATCACCTGATGGAAATTTTGTAAATGTTATCATCTCATGGAAAGTCATCATTTTGTGGCTCTCACTTAACAGTCAGTCCAGTGATGTGAATTATGGAGAGGAACTGCCTACTACGGCCATGATTCTGTTCACGGTAGTGGGGGTCAACACTTTAGAATGACTTGGGAGCTAATCCAAAGTTGCTTTGCCTTGGAAATAACATCTACTGCCTATTCAGCTAGTAGAGAGTTGGAGAGTTTCCCAGAGTCTGATGCAGGTTGTTCATTGTTACTGTGGTGCTACTCTGAATACATGATGGCGGAGTTTTACCTGTTTTGACTCATGATTACAAAATGGTGGCACTGACAACATTAAGGAGACATTAAAACATTTTTTTTTAAGTATTATGGAAATATTTAAAAAAACAGATGGTTCAGTCAAGAATTAGGCATCAAATCAAAAAATGTTCACTGATCTTTATTATAGAATATTGCTCCTTTAAGGTGACTGCAGATGTTTGGATTTTTTTTGGTCAAGATCGTTCTTGCAGATTAACACAGATGTTGGTTCCAAATTTGAGGCCCAAGTTTCCTCTCCTATTGTGGTACAGAAACCCCATAATCTAGACAGGCAGGGGCAGAATTTAGGACAGGACCAGTCATGTTTTTCCACCTGTTAAAGTTTCTACCAGTGCTGGAAGCCATTGCATAATAAGCCCACCTACATATGGATGAGCGTTTAATAATGACATGCAAATAATGGATGTGCAACATATTTCTCCTCATTTGCAGCCTAGCAACACAGTGCACTTCAGGCATCCAGCATTACTACAGGCCTCAAGGGGAGGGGTTAAAGCTTAAGTGTTATTTTCGATAATGACTGAGGCTGGCAAAAATAAAAGAAATGTTTTTGAGTATTCCGCGAGACCAACCAGCAGCAACGATTTCCTTTCCTCACCCCATGTGAAGCAAGTAGTCCAGCGGCACTGTAAATTATGCCAGTGCTCACCTGAGATGCTTAAATGCCCTTGACCTCAGGAAATTTGCTGAGATCAAGGTTGCCAACCACACACCACAACACTTCCACCGAGAGAGCAGGACCAGAGGAAATTTGTTAATTTTCTGAAACAATTCCAAAGCAGTTTTCTTGCAGACTGGGTTTAGAAGTTACTCATTTCTGTTTGACATAACACTCATTTCATTATATCTTAAGTAATTTAGACAAAACTTCCCAGATGATGATTCATATGTGGAACAAGCTGTAATAGAATGCAACGTAGTAGACTTATTTCAAAATACAATTGGAAATCCTTTTATGCCAATGATCTCCCGTTTCCTCGTCCTAAAGGGGATGACTCCCTTGCAGGGATACAGTTCCATAGACCTACTCCAGTACCCAAGTGGCCATTATTCATGTGTGAGCCTTGACAGTGAGTGTTAACAAGCTATTCAACTGCAGAGAGCCTCACAGCTAAACCCAATCCTGTCTTCACCAGAAGTTCACACATGTGCAGCTGCGGAGGGGTCAGAGTGGAGAACAATGACCGATTTTCCTCTGCAACCCAAAAGGAGACAACTATTGCACTCATTCCCATTCTCTGGCTGATGTCTGCTAACTCAGCATAGACTGGGACTTGAAACTTGGACCTTCTTCATTAGTATGACTGCGATACTCTGGATATACTTGCCGAATTATTGAGGGAGCCAAGGATTTTTTTGTTTACTTTGAGAAATATAGGGGCATATCACTGATGATGACCACTGAGTTCAGGCTAGTTAAGGAATTAATACTGAAAATTAATCAAAATTTAAATAGTAATACAATGAAAGGCAAATGGTGAAGAATGGAGTGGAGAAAAATAAATCTAGTCGTGTTGATACATTTAAAGGTGGGAATGCAGATTGAAAAACCTATATAAAGCAAATGGGAATCTGGGTTTTATACATAGACGCATACTAAGCATATACTGTTATGAAGAAAGGATTGAAATATTGAGGCTTTCTTCACTGGACCAGAGAAGGTTAAGGGTGATCTCAGGTTTTCAAAATTTATGAAAGATTTTGATACGATAAGCAATTAAAGATTGTTTCCACGAGTTGGTGAATTGGTAAGAACAGAGCATAGGCTGTGCATTATCATTGGGGAAAAACAGAGAAATTAGAAGAAAATGTTTACGCAGAGGGTTTAGAATGTGGAATGCTTTACTGCAGTGGCTATTGAGGCAGAGACCATAACATAATTTAAAATGCAATTGGATATGTACTTAAAAAGCAATACAGGTAATATAAAAGAATGTGGAGAAAGGACGGGGAAATAGGATTAGAGTAGATGGCTTCAATTGAAGAGCTAACACTTGCACAGACACAGCCTCCATCTATGCTGTCATTTCCAGGACTGTCTGATCAGAATACCACCCTTAATTTCCTTGGGAATCAGGGCATACTGTCGGTGTAATCAGGGACAGGGAATAGGGCAGTACCTGGTAACAACAGGCCTCTGCCCCAAAGAAACTGATGCCAGGGGGCAGGAGTGGACAGTAGTTGGATCCACCCCCTTGCAACCTGACATAGTAAAAGGGGACAGGACCAATAGGTTGGCGTCACCCATCTTTATTCCCACTCGTCCCACCTCTGGTGGCCCCAATGAACCGTGCATCTGCAAGAGGCAGGCGTGCTGGATCTTTCTTGAGCAGAAGTGGGGCCCACGGGAGTACTCCAGGAAGATTGAAAAAGCACACATTGGGTCCCAGAGAAATCGGCCTTCCTGAAGGAGCCAATTTCTAGTTGTTTTTTTTATAAGATTTCTAGCTGGACCAGCCGGCTTTGCAGTTAAGCATTTGGCCACTGCACCGTTTCCCTCATTCCTCCACCGAGTGGCGACTCTAACCACTCCAATTCTGATGTGGGTGCTAATGCAAATATTAATAAATAAAATAAGTGATCTGCAAGGTCACCGGTGAGTCGGAACATTTCTGTCATAGTTACAGAAGCAGAACAGGATTGCAGGTTTCTGGCGCCAATATGTTTAGCAATCTGAAGGACTAGATTAAGAATGGAAGGGGAGAAAATAAAACCTTTTAAATGGGGGTGCGGATTGAAAACTAAAAACTGCATATACGCTGTCTGACTTAACAGACTATGGGAAGAATCCTGAATAAAGATATGTAGTTCATTAAAAATGCATATCTGTAATAATGAAGTCTACTAATTAATGGATTCATTCTTTTCAAGTTTATTTTTACTGACAAATACTTGAAAAGGAGAAATTGCAACCTTCAGTTTGACTGGGATGCCACGAGCCCCAAAATTCTGAAGGGTTTTGGTAGAGTAGATAGAGAGAAACTGTTTCCACTGGCAAAGGTCAGTAACCAGAGGACACAGATTTAAGGTAATTGGCAGAAAGTCCAGGGGGGGAGATGAGCCTTTTATTTAATGCAGCAAATTGTTACGATCTAGAATGCACTGCCTGAAAAGCTGGTGGAAGCAGATTCAATAGTAACTTTCAAAAGGGAATTGGATAAATACTTGAAAAGGAGGAATTTTTGGCATGTACTCTTGTGCAAAAGTCTTTAATTTAATCTTCATCTGAATTCAGTATCTGTTCTCTGCAGACTGTTAATCTCTCTTTCAAAGTCCCGTTTAATCTCGCTAGATAAATTCCTCTAATAGTTCAGGAGATCTTGCGACATTATTTACTTAACCACTTGGCATAGGAAAATTGCGTATGAAATGCCCAGGAACAAGGTTCAGTTTACCTTCAAGGAGCAGAACTTTGCACATGCATATAAGCACACAAAACGTAGAACACTCTTGTTGCAGTGGGAGTGTAGAATTGCAACCTTCAGTTTGACTGGGATGGCACGAGCCCCAAGCAGCTCATCATGTCAGAGTGGTGGCTCAAAAGAACTGCAGCTTGAGACTTTTACAGAACATGATGTTTGTCAAGGTTTGCACGGCATTTCTCAAAGTAGCGTGCAGCTAGCACATAACTAGAGTACACCTGTAGTTTACTCCAACACAATCATTGCTTGTGATTTTCCTGCACCACAACACTGACATCACTGACCTCTAATTTGGAAATTCAACCATCAGCACTAATTGGCTAACATTTGCTGCTGCTAAATTTGGGTCTCGCTTCACAGTGAAACCTGTTCTCTGGTCACCTTGATTGACTGACCATGTGTCTTAAGTTGTCAGTTTTTCTTAGCACCAGCTACTTAAATATGACCTACATCTGATTTAAGGAGCCACCTGCTGCCATAGGGATGGGTAAAATCAGTAGGTTACAAGCAGTATAAGTAAATTGCAATATCCAACAGTATTTTCCTTTTTGTTTCTCAAAATTAATGGGATTCTAGGTTATCTTTCTATTTTTATACTTTTGTTTTAATTCCTCCAAACCGGCAACCTTTGAAGTTATTGGCCATGAATTTCCTCTGGTTCTACTCTGCCACCAGAAGTATGGCGGGCTCAATACTTGTACCTCTGACCCAATCTCACTTCCCAGGGTGGTGGTATTTAAATAGTTAGGGCGGGAACCACCACCATTTACAGCACTGCTATGGCAACCAATTTGGGTTGAGGAACAAGCAATGGCTAGCATTTAAAGAATTAATACATAATTTACACCAAATATACATTCCTTTAAGGCACAAAAACCCCACAGGAAAAGTGGTCCAACCGTGGCTAACAAGAGAAGTTAAAGATAGTATTAGATCAAAGGAAGAGGCTTATAATGCTGCCAAAAAGAGCAGCAAGCCTGAGGAATGGGAAGATTTTAGAATTCAACAAAGGAGGACCAAGAAATTGATAAAGAAAGAGAAAATAGAATATGAGAGTAAACTAACGAGAGACATAAAAACAGACTGTAAAAGCTTCTATCGGTATGTAAAAAGGAAAAGATTAGCAAAAGTAAATGTGGGTCCCTTGCAGGCTGAAAAGAAAAGGGTGTAAAAGAAAGGACAGTCATCCGTGGCTAAGTAAAGAAATTAAGGATTGTATTCGACTAAAAACAAGGGCATATAAGGTAGCGAAATCTAGTGGGAGGACAGAGGATTGGGAAAACTTTAAAAGGCAGCAAAAAATAACAAAAAGATTGATTAAGAAAGGGAAGATAGATTATGAAAGTAAATTAGCAAAAAATATAAAAACAGATAGTAAGAGTTTTTATAGTTATATAAAAAGAAAAAGGGTGGCTAAAGTAAATGTTGGTCCCTTAGAGGATGAGACCGGGAAATTAATGGTGGGAAATATGGAGATGGCAAAAACACTGAATGAATATTTTGTATCAGTCTTTACAGTAGAGGACACTAAGAATATCCCAACACTGGACAAACAGGGGGCTATAGGGGGAGAGGAGCTAAACACGATCAAAATCACTAAGGAAGTGGTACTCGGTAAAATAATGGGACTCAAGGCGGATAAATCACCTGGACCTGATGGCTTACATCCTAGAGTCTTGAAGGAAGTGGCGGTAGGGATTGTAGATGCATTGGTAATAATTTTTCAAAACTCCCTGGATTCCGCTAAGGTCCCGGCAGACTGGAAAACTGCTAATGTAACACCCTTATTTAAAAAGGGCAGTAGACAGAAGGCTGGTAACTATAGACCGGTTAGCCTAACATCTGTGGTAGGTAAAATTTTGGAGTCCATTATTAAGGAAACAGTAACAGGACATTTGGATAATCATAATTTAATAGGACAAAGTCAGCATGGTTTTACGAAGGGGAAGTCATGTTTGACAAATTTGCTGGAGTTCTTTGAGGAAGTAACATATAGAGTGGATAAAGGGGAACCAGTGGACGTAGTGTATTTAGACTTCCAAAAGGCATTTGACAAGGTGCCACACAAAAGATTATTGCTTAAGGTAAAAAATCACGGGATTGGGGGTAATATTCTGGCATGGATAGAGGATTGGCTATCTAACAGAAAGCAAAGAGTTGGGATAAATGGTTCATTCTCAGACTGGCAATCAGTAACTAGTGGTGTTCCACAGGGGTCAGTGCTGGGTCCCCAACTCTTTACAATCTATATTAACGATTTGGAGGAAGGGACCAAGTGTAACATATCAAAATTTGCAGATGATACAAAGATGGGAGGGAAAGTAGTGAGTGAGGAGGACATAAAAAACCTGCAAGGGGACATAGACAGGCTAAGTAAGTGGGCAGAGATTTGGCAGATGGAATACAACACTGGAAAGTGTGAGGTGATGCACTTTGGCAGGAAAAATCCTAGAGCAATTTATTATCTTAATGGCAAGAAACTGGAGAGTACTGAAGTGCAAAGGGATCTGGGGGTCCTGGTGCACGAAACTCAAAAGGTTAGTATGCAGGTGCAGCAAGTGATTAAGAAGGCTTTCAGAATGTTGGCTTTCATTGCTAGGGGGATAGAATATAAAAATAGGGAGGTATTGCTTCAGTTGTACAAGGTATTGGTGAGACCGCACCTGGAATACTGCATACAGTTTTGGTGTCCTTACTTAAGGAAAGACATCCTTGCTCTCGAGGCAGTGCAAAAAAGGTTCACTCGGTTAATCCCGGGGATGAGGGGGTGGTCATATGAGGAGAGGTTGTGTAGATTGGGACTCTACTCATTGGAGTTCAGAAGAATGAGAGGCGATCTTATTGAAACATATAAGATTGTGAAGGGGTTGGATCGGGTGGATGCGGGGAGGATGTTCCCGATGACGGGTGAGACTAGAACTAGGGGACATAGTCTTAGAATAAGGGGCTGCTCTTTCAAAACTGAGATGAGGAGGAACTACTTCACTCAGAGGGTGGTAGGTCCATGGAATATGCTGCCACAAAAAGCTGTAAAAGCTACATCATTAAATAAATTTAAAACAGAAATAGACAGTTTCCTAGAAGTAAAGGGCATTAAGGGTTACGGGGAGCGGGCAGGAATTTGGACATGAGTCTAGGTTCGGATCGGTCATGGCCCTGTGGGTAGTGGAGCGGGCCCAGGGACCGTGTAGCCTGATTCTGCTCCTATTTCGTGTGTGCAATTCTGTTAGATGCAGGAGATGGTTCTGTGATAGATAGTAGATTGGCGGTTAGGATCAGATCAGCCATGATCTTATTGAATGGCGGAGCAGGCTCGAGGGGCCGATTGGCCTACTCCTGCTCCTATTTCTTATGTTCTTATGAGACAGGAGAAATTATAATGGGGAATAAGGAAATGGCAGAAAAATTAAACAAATACTTTGTGTCTCTCTTCACGGAAGAAGACGCAAAAAACTTCCCGGAAATAGCGGAAAACCAAGGCTCTAGCGAGAATGAGGAACTGAAAGAAATTGGTATTAGTAAAAAAAAATAGTACTGGAGAAATTAATGGGACTGAAAGCTGATAAATCCCCTGGACCGGGTGACCTACATTTTTTTTATTCGCTTATGGGATCACGGCGTCACTGGCAAGGCCAGCATTTATTGCCCATCCCTAGTTGCCCTTGAGAAGGTGGTGGTGAGCCGCCGCCTTGAACCGCTGCAGTCTGTGTGGTGAAGGTACTCCCACAGGCTGTTAGGGAGGGAGTTCCAGGATTTTGACCCAGTGACGATAAAGGATCGGCGATGTACTTCTAAGTCAGGATGGTGTGTGACTTGGAGGGGAACCTGGAGGTGGTGGTGTTCCCATGCGCCTGCTGCCCTTGTCCTTCTAGGTGGAACAGGTCGCGGGTTTGGGAGGTGCTGTAAAAGCTTCTATAGGTATGTAAAAAGGAAAAGATTAGCAAAAGTAAATGTGGGTCCCTTGCAGGCGGAGACAGGAGAAATTGCTGCAGTGCATCTTGTAGATGGTACACACTGCAGCCATGGTATGCCGGTGGTGGAGGGAGTGAATGTTTAAGGTGGTGGATGGGGTGCCAATCAAGCGGGCTGCTTTGTCCTGGATGGTGTCGAGCTTCTTGAGTATTGTTGGAGCTGCATTCATCCAGGCAAGTGGAGAGTATTCCATCACACTCTTTACTTGTGCCTTGTAGATGGTGAAATGGCTTTGGGGAGTCAGGATGTGAGACACTCTCCACAGAATACCTAGCCTCTGACCTGCTCTTGTTGCCACAGTATTTATGTGGCTGGTCCAGTTAAGTTTCTGGTCAATAATGACCCCCAGGATGTTGATAGTGGGGGATTCAGCGATGGTAATGCCATTGAATGTCAAGGGGAAGTGGTTAGACTCTCGCTTGTTGGAGATAGTCATTGCCTGGCACTTGTGTGGCGCGAATGTTACCTGCCACTTATCAGCCCAAGCCTGAACGTCATCCAGGTCTTGTTGCATGCGGGCATGGACTGCTTCATTAGCTGAGGATTTGTGAATGGCGCTGAACTCTGTTCAGTCATGAGCGAACATCCCCATTTCTGACCTTATGTTGGAGGGAAGGTCATTGATGAAGCAGCTGAAGATGGTTGGGCCTAGGACACTGCCCTGAGGAACTCCTGCAGTGACAATCAACCACCGCAACCATCTTCCTTTGTGCTAGGTATGACTCCAGCCAGTGGAACGTTTTCCCCCCCCGATTCCCATTGACTTCAGTTTTACTAGGGCTCCTTGATGCCACACTCGGTCAAATGTTGCCTTGATGTCAAGGGCAGTCACTCTCACCTCACCTCTGCAATTCGGCTCCTTTGTCTATGTTTGGACCAAGACCATAATGAGGTCAGGAGCCGAGTGGTCCTGGCAGAACCCAAACTGGGCATCAGCGAGCAGGTTATTGGTGAGTAATTGCCGCTTGATAGCACTATCGATGACACCTTCCATCACTTTGCTGAAGATTGAGAGTAGACTGATGGGGCGGTAATTGGCCGGGTTGGATTTGTCCTGCTTTTTATGGACAGGACATACCTGGGCAGTTTTCCACATTGTCGGATAGATGCCAGTGTTGTAGCTGTACTGGAACAGCCTAGGAGTTTGAAAGAGGTGGCTATAGAGATAGTGGATGCATTGGTTGTCATTTTCCAAAATTCCATAGATTCTGGAACGGTTCCCGTGGATTGGAAGGTAGCAAATGTAACCCCACTATTTAAGAAAGGAGGGAGAGAGAAAACGGGGAACTACAGACCAGTTAGCCTGACATCAGTAGTAGGGAAAATGCTAGAATCTATTAAGGACGTGGTAACGGGGCACTTGGAAAATAATAATAGGATTGGGCAGAGTCAACACTGATTTATGAAATGGAAATCGTGTTTGACAAATCTGTTAGAATTTTTTGAGGTTGTAACTAGCAGAATAGATAAGGGGGAACCAGTGGATGTGATGTATTTGGATTTTCAGAAGGCATTCGATAAGGTGCCACACAAGAGGTTATTAAACAAAATTAGGACTTATGGGATTGGGGGTAATATACTAGCATGGATTGAGCATTGGTTAACGGACAGAAAACAGAGAGTAGGAATAAACTGGTCATTTTCGGGTTGGCAGGCTGTAACTAGTGGGATACCGCAAGGATCAGTGCTTGGGCCTCAGCTATTCACAATCTACATCAATGATTTGGATGAGGGGACCAAATGTAATATATCCAAATTTGCTGATGATACAAAGCTGGGTGGGAATGTAAGTTGTGAGGAGGATGGAAGGAGGCTTCAAGGGGATATAGACAGGCTGAGTGAGTCGGCAAGAACATAGCAAATGGAATATAATGTGGAGAAATGTGAAGTTACCCATTTTGGTAGGAAAAATAGAAAAGCAGAGTATTTTTAAATGGTGAGAGATTGGGAAATGTTGGTGTTCAGAGGGACCCGGGTGTCCTTGTACATGAATCACTGAAAGTTAACATGCAGGTACAGCAAGCAATTAGGAAAGCAAATGGTATGTTGGCCTTTATTACAAGAGGATTTGAGTATAAGAGTAAAGAAGTCTTACTGCAATTATATAAGGCCCTGGTGAGACCACACCTGGAGTATTGTGTACAGTTTTGGTCTCCTTACCTAAGGAAGGATATACTTGCCATAGAGGGAGTGCAACAAAGGTTTACCAGACTGGTTCCTGGGATGGGGGGATTGTCCTATGAGGAGAGATTGAGTAGACTAGGCCTATATTACCTAGAGTTTAGAAGAATGAGAGGTGATCTCATTGAAACATACAAAATTCTTACAGGACTTGACAGGGTAAATGCTGGGAGGATGTTTCCCCTGGCTGGGGAGTCTAGAACCAGGGGTCACAGCCTCAGAATATGAGGTTTGGCCATTTAGGACTGAGATGAGAAGAAATTTCTTCACTCAGCAGGTGGTGAATCTTTGGAATTCTCTACCCCAGAGGGCTGTGGAGGCTCAGTCGTTGAGTATATTCAAGACACAGATCGATAGATTTTTGAATATTAAGGGGGTGTAGGAAAGTGGAGATGAGGTAGAAGATCAGCCATGATCTTATTGAATGGCCAAATGGCCTACTCCTGCTACTATTTCTTATGTTCTTATGTAGGAACCTCGAGGCTCTGTGTAAACTAACCTGCATTCTACCCCAAGATTTAAAGAGGAATTATAATATGTGGCCTTTTTTATATTGCAACCAGTTGCTCTGAGGCCCTTGGCAGCACTGGACACCAGGGACACACAGTTGGTCCTTGTCCCCGGGCATAAATGACAGAAAATATGCTGATTTCACAGAATAAATTCAGAGTGAATACTTTTGGGAGATTAAGATGTCATTTATTTTCAGATAGAAATATATAATTGAACATGGAATCAAAATCCAACTTTCTTACAAACTTGAATGATCTTATTAGGAGGGAACTCAAATCACATCTAAATACGCTACATATTTTGCAGATTTGAAGCTATGCTTATTTGAAGGTAGTTTGTACTTTTTTAGATATTTGTTTTCAGATATTACTGAAGCTGCCCACATTTTTCCCTTCTTTATATAATTGGCATAGGGATAATTCCACAAGTCAGATTAGTTGGGCTTGGGCTGCTACTTTAAGTATTTCAGTATACTGTGTTAATAGCGACTTGCATTAAGTACAATTTTGGTGGAAGAAAGACTAAAATGCTGGGAATCCACAGTCAGTATCTGAAAAACAAAAAATAATGTTCCAGGTGGGACCCTTATCGGATGATGAAATTCTGAACTGTTAATCAATCTTTCTTTCTAAGATTATGACTGACCAGCTGCTTAGTTCCAGCAGTTTCAGTTTTTATTTCAGATTGTCACCCTTTGTGGGGTTTTTGTATTGTTTCTGTTGCTTTGGTGGCAATATTTGAAGTATAGAATTGATGACAATGGTCTAACTATCCTGTCTGAAATGTGTCACTCTGATATCTTGTACTGTTGATCATTATTTGAATCACTCTTGTTCAGTTTACTGGAGCATGTGCCTGATGATTTAACAGTACGTACCAGACTTAAACCATTTGGCATTTAAAGTATAACACCAATGTATGCAGGCTGGACCACAGCAGTACATTTGGTCCATAATTAGTTGAAACCACTCGAGAATCAATATTTAGAGCCAGGGCCTCAAATAGAACCTTTTTTTTTCTATTGACCACGCTGCTTTATTTGAATCCATTTTTTTAAGGGTGGAGAGCATTAGGATTTTAAAATTTCAGTAAGATAATCTTCTTATTGGTTAAACACTTGATTCCAAACCAGGTCACAAAATAAGAGCTCATAGAATCATAGAAATTTACGGCACAGAAGGAGGCCATTTGGCCCATCGTGTCTGTGCCGGCTAAAAAAGAGCTGTCCAGCTTAATCCCACTTTCCAGCTCTTGGTCTATAGCCCTGTAGGTTACGGCACTTAAATGCGATTAGGGTTTCTGCCTCTACCACCCTTTCAGGCAGTGCATTCTGGGTGAAAACATTTCTCCTCCACTCCCTACTTGTCAATTTGAATTGTCTTACCTCACTTGGTTGAAGTTGGTTCTCAAATGGGCCACTAGGTGGCACAATGCACAGTAACAAGCTGTTCCATTTGGAATGGGGCAAGATGGAAAATATCAGACATCCTTCAGTTGAATCGCATTTCTACCTGCCTCACCATGAAGCTACAGTGATGGTAGCTACAGGAGAAGTTGGTGACCTGACCTCCCCATCTCTTTCCCCCCCGCCCCCAAAACTCCCCTCTGCAATCTTCCTGTCTTCACTACTGGAGGAGGGAAGTGTGGTTGTCGGAAAGCTCAAAATTAGAAGCAAGCCTAGAAGTAAAAGTTGATTTCATTTATATTGAGCTGCTCCACAGCTGTTGTTTTAATTTCAATAGCAGAAGCTAATTTATCAGGTTCTACCTTTGACACCCTTGTCCCCAGCAAGTCAATCACTGTTCCCCCATCCCAGTCACTCTCCTGGTATAGCTTCCACCTTTGCTTCCTCAGGTCAAATGGGAAACTACCTCCACCCATTCTAGCCCAGGAACTCCTTTTTGCAATTTCTCACCTATCACCCCATCTCCAGCCCGCTCAGATCTTGTGAAAGAGACTCATCTACTGCTCCCTCAATCTCCTGGCCACCAATTCTCCGTCCTGGGCGTGTTGGTTCCCTTTCCTGAGGCATCATCCCCTTCCCCATCAAAATTGCTGTCGTCACCCCTCTTCAAAAAAAACCCCACCCTGACCAATGTTCCCTTTAAGGTGCACGGCTGCGCAGCGCTCCACGGGTCCCGCGCAGCCGGTGAGCCAGCTTTTAAATTGGAAAAAATCGCGCAGCCCGTTAAGGGCCGCGTGGCCCCAAAAAATTACGGTGAACATTGCTGCTGACCCATTTTTCCTCTCCAACTACCCTCCATCTCCACCTTCCTTTCCCTACCTAAGGTCTTTGTTGCCTCCCAGCACCATGCTCATCTCTTAAGAAACTTGCTGTCCAAATCTCTGCAGTCTGACTTCATCCTTCTCAAAGCATTGAAATATCCCTAGCCATAGTCTTGAGTAACATGCTCTCTGACTGCGGTGCACAATTCCATCTCGGCCGCCTTGACCTTTCCGCAGTGTTGGATCCCATTGACCGTACCATCCTCCTCCAATACCTCTTCTCCATCATTCAGCTCCATGGGGCTATCTTTACGTGACTTAATTCCTACCTAACCAATTGCAGCGTGTACAATGCCAGCAATGGTTTCTCTTTTTCCTCCTCTGGGATCTCCCAAGAATCTATCCTCTGCTGCTTCCTCTGGTCTTGGTGGTTTAGCTAGGAATGTGAAGGTTGGGGGGGAGCAGTGATTCTTCTTAATTTTAAGAGAAAAATTTGCGATTGGATTTTTTTTCATAGTAATTTTAAGAAAGCCAAGGAAAAATATACTAGCTGTGATGTGACCATCAAACCAGCATTTTTTTTTTAAAACTACAAGTAATGTACAATGATTGAACAGAAGCTACAACAGACTCAAATTTCATCAAATAAAAATTACTAATTAATTCTCCATTTGTTTGGAGGCTGCCTTCATGTGTATCTGTCATCGTGAGCATGCTTCAGGCTCAATCTATTAGGCTTCAAACTCCTTCCTGAAATACGAATATGAGCAATATAAAACCTACTACATATGTCTCAGCATTTAACATCAAAGTGACATAGTAAAACCCCAGAGGTAAAGGGAACAGTTTAATTTTACAATGATCTGCTAAAATTGAATTAATGGTGCATGAACTGCAGTTTTGTTTTATTTCTTTATTCAGACAATACCCCAGCTGATTTCCCTGCCCATATCACTGACATGTTAGTGACATGTTAAAATGCTGCTCTCATTCTCTAGTGTCACCTTTCGGCTCCCCTTCAAAAAAAAATAGTGGAGAATACAGTTTAAATGTGCCCCAAGAGGCCTTCAATCATTTCACTAGGCAATGAGTGTATAGACTTCTTTGAAGTCTTTGTAAAGTCAATAACCAGGCACCACAATCATCTCCAAAGAGAATTTAAATCTGCTCTTGGGTTTGCAACAAATGAGAGATTGAATCTTTTCAATTTTTGATGTGCTAATTTTTTTGAATGTCTAATTGGAATGGTGCCTGCTTAAAAGTCTCAGCAGTCATGTTTGTTTAAACACTTATTTCTTGTACAGAACAAAAATGCAACAAAGTTTTTTTTTAAAGCTGAAGGTCCGAGAAGCTGGGATACTAGTTAGAATTCCTTGTGTGATGATTTCTGCTTATCCACCTTTTTAAAAAGCAGGGGAAGTGATTCGGTTTAAAAAATCCTCATGAAATTGATTAAGAAAGTTGACTTATTTTATAGCTAGAACAGAATTTCTGGATTGTCTAGTTAACTATAATTTTTTTTAAATCAGTGCCTCATTAATTTTACAAAATTCTCCATTTGTTTGGGGGCTGCCTTCATGTGTATCTGTCATCGTGAGCATGCTTCAGGCTCAATCTATTGGGCTTCAACCTCCTTCCTGAAATACGAACATGAGCAATATAAAAACCTACTACACATGTCTGAGCCTGATGGTAAGTTGAGTGATCGTCTGTCTGCTTTTTACCAACAAATGATCAAATAAATCAGAAACATCTGAGCAGAGTATTCAGTTGATCAAGAAAATGATCAGTTTTTTCCCCCTACATATTGTACTAGCAGGGTACTTGCAAACAGTCTGCCTGTCAGGTGAAGCAACTCTTCTGATTATTGGACCTGAGTGAGTGAGTCATAGGACTCAGTCGGATAACGATGTAGGGTTAGCTGCTGTACTAATGAACCTGTGCAGACTTGGTGTGGAAGGCAATAAGGTGATAGCCAGATAAGAGTTCACATTTAGGGCTAATTTTTATTCCTCTTCATTATCTAATTGGGCAATGCAATTTACCCGGCCAAGAAGTTGTTCTCCCACATTTGACAACTTGGTCGTTGAATCAAATTGTAACAATCCTCATCGAAATGCCATGAGAAGATATTAGTCAAGATCGTCCTATTTTCAGCTGCAAGCACTATTTTGTAAACGCCTGACTTGCATCCATGCCAAAATAATTGATTTTACTTCTCCGTGCAATGCAATTATAAATCAAAACTTAGAATGAAACGACGGCATGTAGCTTTGGCAGTAGACAGTGCACAGGAGGAATGGCCCTAGGGAACATTGTAATTGATCAATGCCTGTAGTCGTGATCTAACAATTTTCTTCAAACATTCTTTAAAACTTCAAGACCACATTTAAGGAAGAACTTGCATTTATATAGCAATTTATCGTCCCCAGATTTTCCTGAATCACACTTGCGCAGAAATTATGCTGGTTTCTACACCGATCTTACTGACGGGAACTTGCGCTGGCAGTGCTTTGGTTAAGTATAGTGCAGATCTCTAAGAAAAATTCAACTCCAGAAATTTCAGTTATGCTGATATCGGATGTCTTTGAGCTGTTATGGCGCATAAATTTGGGGGAATAAATCTACACCAGTGCATTACTAGTGTAACTGTTGGAAACTCACATGAGCTGGTCTTTTGCATGGGGGTGGAGTGCTGTACATAAGCAGCAATGGGTTTTGGTGGACGTATCTCCGAAGCAGCGTGGACAATCGAGGAAATTTGCACGTACTGAAATTTCTATGTAAAACTGGTGTAAATCAGATATGCACAAATTTCCTCAGGATAAAACGGTGCAACCCCACTCTTACACCATAGTTACACACAGAAATTCCAGGCCGATTATATAATCAGGATTTTCCAACGTGATTAATACCCAATAGAATAGTTTTGAAGTGCAGTCACTCTTGTTACATACGCAAATGCAGCAGCGAATTTTGCCCATAGTAAGAATGGACTTGATGTAAGATAGGATATGGACAGCAGAGCTTTGGATGGGCTGAAGGTTACGATGGGTGAAGGATGGAAGGACAGCCAGGAGAGCATTGGAATAGATAAGCCTGTACGTGACAAAGGCATGGATGAGAGTTTGTGGTAAATTGGCTCAGGTAGAGGCAGGCAATATTACACAGGTGGAAGTCAGTGGTCTTCGTGATGGAGAGAAGCGGAGCTTGGATGAAATAGGACGCCGAGGTTGCAAACAGTCTGGCTCAACCTGAGGTAGTGTCCAGGGAGGAGGATGGAATTGATGGCAAGGTTATGCAGTTTGCGCCAGGAACCAAAGGCAATGGCTTTAGTCTTCCCAAAATGTTGCTGGAGGAAATTGCACCTCATTCAAGACTGAATGTTGGTCAAGCAGTATCACAATACAGAGGCAGTGGAGCAGTTGAGGGTAGAAAGGTAGAGCCAACTGGCATCAGCGTACAGATGGAAGCTAACCCCATGTCTGTGGATGACGTCCCCAAGGGGCAGCATGTAAATGAGTAAGAGGAGGAGGCCAAGGATAAATCCGTGGGGGGGGCTGTAGAGGTAATGGTGTGGGATGGAAAGAGAAACCGCTGTTGGTGATGCTCTGGCTACACTCAAATTGGTAAGAATGGAACCAAGTGAGGGCAGTCCCACTGAGCTGGACAACGGAGGAGAGGTGTTGGAGGAGGATGGTGTAGACAACCATGATGGCCACTGTTTGGGTGGTAAACTGGTGGAGGGGGATCACACGCTTGTTTTAGAAATGACCTGATTTTTATTTTCATTGATTTCAATGGGATAAAATTTGGGCAGGTTCTACAATGGGCAGGCAATCCTCTCCACCAGTTTCAAACAGTGAAAATGAAAATGTCCCCCACCGGCCTTGTAGTTTCATATTTAATATATCTCCAACCCTTGCAGGAGAAATTATTTTTGGCTTTAAAGGCAGAATCACAGTGGGTTTGAAAATTCAGAAAATGTACCAAATAAAGTGCAAAAATCAACATTTTGGGGGGAACATTGCCCCAGATGTCTTCCCTTTCCCCCCCCCCCCCCCCAAAAAAAAAAGGTTTGTACCTTTTGCACTCCCATCCCTCTTCAGTAACTAAAAAAAAAAATCACTACTGCTGCAAACTATGCTTTTGTTTAATTTAGATTCTTCCCCTGAAATAAAAATGATCAAATATCGGGTATGCCTACAAACCCATGAGTGCCACTGCATTTTCAGTGAAAATCTTTTCTTCACATTTCAAGGCCTACATTCAGGGCTGTTTGGAGCTGTCTGCTTTTTTGAGGCTGTACCAGCTTTTCTAGGTTTTTTTTTTGGTTGACAGGTATGGAGGTGTGTGAAACAGAATAGAATAGGAGATCTGTGGAACAGAATCCCATCAAAAGAATTTAATGGAGTATTGATTAGCTTTTTAAAAAAAAAAACACTGGATCAATATCTGGTTAAAACAAGACTGAATGCTGTAAGGATAAGTACAGATGTAGATGATCAAACACTCTGGAGCTCAATGCTGTTTTGCTGGAGGGACCATGAGAATGCCAGTTATGGAATGTAGCATATTCGAAGGATAAAGCCTTAAATGTTAGATTGATATCCTGGAGCTTTGCTGGAATATTTTGGGGGTCAGGGTGAAATTCAATAATGCTTTATCTTTAACCTCCCACAGGAGGTTAAATAAATTGGGTAGAGTCCATAATAGGACAAAATTGTACACGACCGATGGGAGAAATAGTCTCAAAAGGTTCAATGTACTTTTCTCATTCAGTACTTGGTAATGTTTTTTATGTGGCAGATACTGGCAGCAGAATCACAGCAGACAGGAGCTATGTGTTGCTGATGACTGATGTTTGTACTGAAGTTTGTTGAGTGATACTCCACAGCTGATTACCATGAAATGTAGCTTATTTGAATTCAAGTTCCAACTGTGGAAGAAGTAGCTAAGGAACCATAGAATTATTTCCATGATCATGCCAGGGTCACTACTTGCTTCTTTCTATTAGCAACTAATTTTCAGAAGGTCCCATTTTCAATATACAAAGGTTTCACAATGGTGATTGAGCAACTTGAGACAGATGGATAAGCCTGACATTGTCTGACATTGCCTTGAATTTAAATCATAAATTTGATGAATTTTCCCAGAAGGTTACATTACGTGAATAACCACAGTGTCATCAAATTAAGGGGAGTACACTTAGTTTATTCCAGACTGTTGTTCAGATAGCACATCGCAGCCGAATGAAATTCTGTAGATAACTCGGATTGTCTGTTTTTCAATATCAGCCTGAGGCCCTATTTCTTCAGAACAGTGGTGAGTTATGTCATTTTAGTCTTTAGAAACTTACTGTTAGATGGTAGCGCTTGACATCTTGCAGTATGGTCACTGTAGTAAAAAAAAACTACTCTGGCATTTAACCCTTTTTAATATGACAGACAAATCTGTGCCAAAATCCCATTTATTTCAATTGTATCATTTAAATGTTATCATTTAAAGTGCATGCTTTTGTACAAAAAATTGTAATAGAAGCTAATTAGTACAAGCTGTTATTACAAATATATCTGTGTGTGTTGAAGTTACTTGATCTCAAACTTTGACCAAATTAACCCCTTAGTAAGGACTTAGCTGCAGGCTCCACTGTTTTGTAATAATGAGAACTGCATACAAGACCATAACATAAGAAATAGGAGCAGGAGTAGGCCCTTTGAGCCTGCTCCGCCATTCAACGAGATCATGGCTGATCTGCCTCAACTCCATTCACCAGCCCTATCACCATATCCCTTGATACGCTTACTAGTCAGAAATCTATCGACTTCTGTTTTGAATATATCCGCTAGGATTATCGAGAATATGGTAGTATATTGATTATGGTATTGGACCAGCAGCCCAGTGTTTACGAATTAAAATCCAAACATGTCTAGTATGAGGAAAAAAAACCATGAAAGCTGTCGTCATAAAACCCAACTTTTTCACTGCTGCCCTTCAGGAAAGAGAGCCTGCCATATCTTTCTGGTCTAACCTACAAGTGGCTCTAGTCCCACACTATGGTTGACTTTTAAAATCCTCTGAAGTTGCCCAGTAAGCACTCCGTTGTAAATAATTGCTACAAAGGTCAAGAATAAGGGAGAGGGGGGAAATTTGTGTAATTGCCCTACCTTGCACCATTGCGGGAGCACCATCACTAAAGGACTGCAGTGGTTGGCTCACCACTACCTTATCAGGGCAACTCGGGATTGGCAATAAATGTGGCCTTACCAAGATTGCTTATGTCTTGAGAATTTTTTCCAAAAAAATACTGTTTATTATGTTGAAAGAATTCTTACTATTTGTATGAAATATTCAGCACCAATTGCTTGGAAAAGAAAATTGAAAGCCTGTTGTCCATGTAGCTAATTTGCTTTAGTAAATAAAACCATAATTTACGTGGAGTTTGTGTCAAAACTAGGTAAAATTGTATGTTGGCTTCATTATACCAGGGAATGTTAATGATGTGCATATTGAACGAATAAATGTTTCAATCACCGTACATCTGAACAATTTCTTGAACTGTGACAAAAGTCCTTTTGCAAAAGGGTCACGTTTTCAGTTTTTTCTGCAACCTTTGTGTATCTCTTGGGCTGTCTGCTACACTACTTCTGGAGCATTTTCAACCTCTTCATTGCTAAAATTTCTTTGAAATGATTTTACTTTTTTTGTGAAGAGCAACTTTTTTTTCTTCTAAGGTTAGTTATTTTATGATTGCTTTGCCGATTGTATCTTCATTTATGTCCCTTTCATTTAATTTGTGATTTATTGTTTTGTTCACTTCCCCCCCCACCCCCTTTCTCACTATTTATTTAAAAGGTGGGTAATCATCGGGAAGCCGATCAGAAGGATCGCAACATGCTCACGGTAGGAGCAATTGTAACTAGTTATCGTGGTGATGTTGTGTGATATCTAGTCATTAACGTGTCTTAGCTGTCCCCCCTAAGTCATGTGGTGTAATTGTTCCAAAATTATCTTGATATTTTTCTCTGTTGTTGTTGTTGTTGTTGCAAGAAGTCTGAACACCGAACACACACTTGCGTGAAATGTATTGATATACGTGTAAATGTTGAGCCCTGAGAATGACTGACTGTGTTGGCTAATGGTGCAGCTTCCAGCTGCATGGAATAAGTAGGGGTCAGGGGGCTAATTAAAACATGAGTTACTACCTTAATCAGCTCGAGATCCCCGTTCCAGAATAGAATCAGGTGGGGACCGCACTGTAGCTTAATAGATGCTGCAGATCACTTTCGCTTTCAAATTCAGATAACGTTGCTTTTCAGAGTAGAAACCATAATTGAGGATTAGCAGATTGCTTATTAAAATTCATCCCTGTGACTGACTGTACAGCTGACGCTAATTCATGAGAAAGTTTCACATTTTCAAGAGTGAACTGAATAATAGACTCATAGAATGATACAGCACAGAAGGAGGCCATTCGGCCCATAGTGCCTGTGCTGGCTCTTTGGTAAAGCTATCCAATTAGACCCACTCCGCTGCTCTTTCCCCTTAGCCCTGTAATTTTTTCCCTTCAAGTATTTATCCAATTCCCTTTTGAAAGTTACTTTTGAATCTGCTTCCACCACCCTTTCAGGCAGTGCATTCCAGATCATCGTAACTCGCTGCGCAAAAAAGTTTCCTCATGTCGCCTCTGGTTCTTTTGCCAATCACCTTAAATCTGTGTCCTCTGGTTACCAACCCTTCGGCCACTGGAAACAGTTTCTCCTTATTCTATCAAAACCATTCATTATTTGAAACACCTCTATCAAATCTCTAAACCTTCTGCTCTAAGGAAAAACCCCAGTTTCTCTAGTCACTCCACATAACTAAAGTCCCTCATCCCTGGTACCATTCTAGTAAATCTCTTCTGCACCCTCTCTAAGGCCTTGTCATCCTAAAGTGCGGTGCCCAGAATTGAATACAATAATCCAGCTGAGGCCTAACCAGTGTTTTATAAAGGTTTAGCATAACTCCCTTGCTTTTGGACTCTATGCCTCTATTAATAAAGCTAAGGATCCCATATGCTTTTTTAACAGCCTCCTCAACTTGTCCTGCCACCTTCAAAGACTTGTGTATTTACACCCCCAGGTCTCGCTGTTCCTGAACCCTCTTTTAAAATTGTACCATTCAGTTTATATTGCCTCTCCTCATTCTTCCTACCAAAATGTATCTCTTCACATTTATTTGCTTTAAATTTCATCTGCCATGTACCTGCCCATTTCACCAGTCTGCAATTTTTTTTAAATAACGCCTTGTAAACTCAAGTCCAGGACATTATATATCAAAAAGAGTAGTGTTCCTAATACTGTCCCCTGGGTCACTTTTATATAAAAAAAACCTCTAACAAATATAAAGACTAATAGCTTACTTTAATATTCAATTTATTCCCCCACCCCCTTCCAAATGAATTTTTTGTAACATTTTAGTCAAACCATTGCTAGTGAGGGAATTGGTTGGGAGGAGAAATTGAGAATGTGTGACTCTGTCTTTTCTCACACCCACACCACAATCGCTGAAGCATGCTAGCTTAATATATTAATTGAGTCTCCTCGCGTCATTGAGTTCAAGGACCCTTCCAAATCAGTTCCCTTGATGACACCTTAAGCAGGCAGTTAGTCTTTTATCAAAAATCAACATAGAGATAGAATATGGAAAACAATGTCAATTAGGGGTCTTTGCAACTACTTTTTAAAAAAAGAAATCCTACTTGTAACACTTACACTCTAATACGTTTTTAACATTTCCCCAGCAGCTGGCAGGTTCAAGGAACCTGTTTAGAATTAAAACCGTCACCAAGTTGCATACATTAAATGGAGTTGATGCTGTATACTGTTAGTATTATTCAAAATGTTTTTACTTGAATAGTCTACAACCGTATCTCAGAATATCGTAGAAAGATTAATCTTGAAGAAAATGAAAACTGTTGCTGAGTGCATCCTAATGCAACAGTCTGCTAATGGATATTGTGCCAGAATGAGCAGGTCATGTTGTACAATAGCTGATTAAAGTGCCCAGCTATCTCCTTTGATCAGCTCACTGTGCCATATTCCAGCACAGATCACACATATTTAGTGTCCACTTGCTGCACAAACAGATAACATAAACTGTATAATCTCTCTACTGCAATGACTTCCATCTCCATGCCAGGAAATGGTATTTCTAATGGTGCACAGTGGTGTTTCTCACATTACATTAACTGGAATTTGAAGTTTATCCATATGCAGGGGGGTGGGAATAAACCAGGAATTGAACAATAAAAAGTGATGAATGATTCTAAAATAAATCCATAACTAACTAGAATATTAAATATATTATTTCTTTTAGTTTTTGTCATTTTACAGGTACTCTGCAGTGATGCTTTTCAAAATACAGAAGTAAAAAAGGAATGTAGTGCTTATTAATCTTTGTTATTTTGCAGCCCAAGCCACGTCTCCAGCGGGGTGGGAGTTCAGCTTCCCTGCACAACACCCTCATGAGGAATAGTATCTTTCAGCTAATGATCAACACTTTGGATCCACTCGCTGAAGGTAACCTACATAAGGAATTGTTTATAGTCCAGTAAGGAATTTTTACAAACAGGTTTGCCTAAATCTACTGTACTACACAGTTTAGGCAGTGTCACTCAATCTTTAGTCTATTATATCATAACACGAAGTGGTACTTGCTGCTAAAACAAAGCATAAACTTGCACCTACCGTAGAGTAAACACCGCTAAGACCTTCCCCCTCCCCCAAAATTGGCTTTAGAAGAAAATTGCTTTGGATTGCCTGAGCATTGCATTGCTATCTTCTGAGTCCACTGGGATATAAATTCGACTTGGGCAGCAGTGCAAAATGGGCGATAGCGAATCAGCAGCCCGTTTTACAATCCTCCCAATTTTGTTTTCCATTGAAGTGAATAGAAAAGAAAATCGGATGGAGTGTGAAATGGGCTGTCACAAAACAAATAGAAGAAATAAAAATCGAATGTCTTCTACACAGGGATTGGTTTTCTTGAGTGGCTAATATCAGCTTTGTTCCACGACTAGACCAATTTGCAAAATTCCCCCTTATAATATCCTTCTAGGAAGGCTGGTTGAATACTTCAGTGAGTCACCTTTGTGACATTTGGGTGTGGTTTGTATTGGACAGTTAGAACATACTAGCAGAACCATGTTACTTTGATTTCACAAATGTAAGATCTAGTTTTCTTTAATGTAAAACTTTTCCTCCAAAGCCTTCACCTGTAATCTCTAGCTCATACAGTTTAGCCTTGTTTTTTCAATATAGCCATGCTATGTTCGTCATCATTTTTCTTTGAAGTATTAAATATCATACAGAAATGAGCAATAGATTCAGATTTGATGGGCAAGGTAAGGGGCATTTACTCACTGCCTGTGTCTTTTGTAATGTCTTGTACAGGTAACTGTAGTTGTGATTTGCTAAAAGCATTGTAATATTAGAGAATTTCCATGAATGTTACTTGTAACTTTTCTTTGGACAGGTGCAGCTTTGGAGGTAATTATTGTGCATTTTATTCTCCAGGAAAAAGATGATGATGGGGGAAAAAAACATTTTTTCTTTATTTGCGCACAGTGCTAGGCACTCCTTGGTCAGGTGTAGCCTGCATGACATACAGTGACCAGCTGTCATTGTACCAGCCCAAAGATGCGCTTTAATCCCAGCATCAGGAAAGTACCTATACTGTACCATTGCAGCATTTATATTTCCTACATCATGTGTCTTCATGGGATTTTTAAATGAGATTGCCCAATTAGTGGCAAATTGTGAGTAATTTTGTGCCATTAGCTTCACCCCACCTGGAAATGAATTCTAATGGATAAATTCATTCACTTAAGTTTAGCCGACATTAAGGAACAGGGACTTTCACCCCATCACATTAGGCTGGATTAGAACCCAGGTTTCAGTGGTTAGAAGTTTTAACTAACTGTACTAACTAACTCTGTTTCCTAAGAGAGTACTTAGTTGAGGTTGGAAAAGGCTGCATGTTAAAAGCATAGTAGGTGACTTCGATCGGAATGCAAATATACCCAGTCCATATCTAAAAGCATTTAATTAGGATTAAGAACTGCTACCAGAAAAACATGGTGAGAATTCTTTTCCCCAATGTAGTCAAATCTGAAAAATTAAGGTGGTAACCAAATTTTTGTTTTGGTTCTTTTATGATTTTATTTTCATGTAAACAATTTAGATTTTTCTTTAAAAGTTTCTATCCAGACTCTCAGCTGGCACACAGTATCCAGAAATAAGATGATCAAGTTCTTGCCAAAGTTGAAAATATATTTTCAAGAGACTAAAACTAATGGGGTAATTTTAACCTAACTCGATGGGCAGGAAACGGGCGGGTTCGGGTTGGATGCCCGTTTTACTCTCCCCTGATTTCAATGGAAAGTAAAGTTGGGCGGCTGACGCAAACCTATCCATAATTGCCCGGAATATGAATTCCAGCAAAACCGTCGGTCACGCACAGTATTGATGGTGTGTCTAAAATGCCATCATCCTTCAAGGAACTGCTGTGTGGACTTGTACTCTGTACTGGCAAAGAATGTGGGGAAAATTAACTTTTGAACATGTCCCCGTATACATTATTTATTCAAAAGGGTTTCTTAATAAAGTGCAAGATGACGTTTATAAACAAATAGATTAAGCAGACACTTCTGAATAGTGGACACCAAAATAGGAGGTCCAGTTATCCCTACCCTAATGTTTTCAGGAATGGAGTGTTCATTGAAATACTAAATTAGGACAAAATCTCATGTTTTTATTTGCTCCTTTTATAAAAAGTCATCAAAACAATTCACTTCAAATGAAAACCAGCCAGCTAATCATGCAAAATGTGTGCTCATGATACAAAGTACCAAAATATTTCCAAATTGCTGAGAAGGGGTATGCAAATAGAGCAATGCAATACAATCAGCACTTAAGAGATACTAAGGTGCGATTCCTCACACAAGAATGCCCACCCTCTGCAAAAACTGCAGGCTACTAAGTGAAGCACTATGGGAAAGATTGCTGGAGCCATTTTAATGGTGTCAAAGAAACATGCAAAGAAAAACTCACTACGAACAAGATGGCCATGCATGCTACAGAAGAAAGATCAGTACACAGAAAGACCTTCACTCCTGCTTAAGCCATGACAGCTGAGCTGGTTTCTCCTGATCTATCAACGGTGTGAATGAAATGGAGGCAGATGAGTTGGAAGTTGGTAAGTACTAAGTTCTCAGATATTTAGTCATCTGAAGTATCCCAACATGCCCCATCCAAGCCATTTTATGTTAAATTATTAATCACTAGACACTTGTAATGTAAATATACAACTAGTTAAGTACATAATTTTAACAATTAACTGCAGTCCTAAAATATACACTGTAGCATGCCAGCTGTAGTCATTTAATGACAAAAATTATATATACTGTACCCTGTATTGATTGCTTTGTTATTCACCAGTCCAATCTGAGGCTTGAAGTTTTAACTCTCTTTATCCTTTCCATGTAGGTTGAGCTATCCATCAAGCACGAGGCATCTGTTTCTCCACTGGCAAGCCAGAGACATCACTGGGAAGACCGGTCTCAGCCTGATCAGGATAACTAGGGTCGCTAATAATTAGGATTAGTGAGTTGTTGCCATCAGAAATGGGCACTTTCACTGCCTCTGAAGCCTTTTTTTGCAAAACTGTAGTAGTTGGGTAGCAAATCCTGCTACACATAGTATAGGAATTCACAGAATGTTGTACTGTGCCAAATCACTTGCCCTATCAATAACTGGGCAGTCTTATTACACCTCCAATTGATCGACCCAAAGAGAAATGTCAAGAAATCCAAGCCTGACCGTCTTCCAAAAAGCCAATTATCCAAGATGAAAAGCAGCTTGAAAGAAAAAAATAAAGTCCTCATTCACAATATCTAAGTGGAGATCCAGCCTTTCCCATAAGTTTCCAAAACATAAGAGTTTGCTCATGTGCTAGTTAATTTTGATGACCTATGTGCCATGATCAAGTTTGTAATTCTTAGTCACCTAGGCCTGAAGGTTGAGGCCTCTATTCCCCATCTCCAACACAGCTAATTCAGTCACCCAGACAAATTTCATAGAGGATGTGATTTTTTTCAGATCCTGGCAGCCCACACTTCTCCTCATCTCTCTCAGCTAGGTAACCTTACAAGACTCTAGGAAGATGAAAGTCACTTCTGCACTATGGGCAGTTGAGCACACAGCTGAGAAACCTGGCCAGGAATGTCCTTGGAGCTCCTCCCACTTTGCTGATATAACTTCGCCAGAAGTGCAGCAGAAACTCTGTTTACACGCATAAGCAAGGCTTCCACTGCACTTCCAGCAAATTATGGCAGTGAAGCGAGAGCAGCTCCGAGGAAATTCCTGGCCAGACATTTAGAGGCAGCCACTTGTTTCAACATCTAGAAGCAAAGCCAGCTCAATTGGATCCAGCAAAACTTACTTTTGATTACAACAGCCAGAGGCAGGGGTTGCCCAGTAGATATTACAAAGAAAATGATCTGCACCTCCCAGAGGAAGAATAAAATGTGAGGAGCTGGAGACATTATTATGCTGCATTTTTATAGATGTTTATGAGCTTGAGACAAATGATCATTGGTGTTTTATACCCCTAAGCATCACATTATATCGATGTTAGCCCAATGCTTACCCTTACAACAGAGTATAGACAGTCTCAAATAATCAGAAGAAGCATCCTCACAATCCCATAGAGACAGTGGAAAATGCTAGTTCTGTGGAGGAAAAAAACAAATTTGAGGGAAACTACTGTTTGCAAATGATTGTAAACAGTGTTGTAAATATAACGTTGGATTAAAGTTGTGAATGAGTCCCATAATGTGCAAGAGATGAATTGCTCCAGTATAATTATTAAGGTAGATCAGTGCTTACAGTTAAGTGCTGTTGAACTAACTTAGCCCTGAGTTATCTGGCTCTCTTAGGTGCTTGGGTTCCATCTGCACCCAAGTCGAGCCTTTCTGTAAGTAATTTAATCAATCCATGAAAATTTCTACTATAATTATTTAATTCATGTCTGTTATGCACAACACATTAGGCCACAAAGATGTGACATTTTCTGAGTGTTGTGGTGCAGACACTTTAAGCTATGCCAGGTGACCTCCCTAAAATAATCCAAGGCCCAGAAAATCGGGCGCGCCTATTTTTGGGCGCCTTACCTGCACAGTGTTAACAGCCTGCGCTCAAATGGGGAGATTCGAGGAGCCCAGATTTTGGGCCTCGGACCTCATCATAATGTAAATAGCGCTGCGGTGGGAGCCCGCACAGGTTAGTGCTCCAATCTCCAGGTAAGTGATTTGGGTTTGATCGCGGGGGTCTGGAGGAGGAACGGGTGGGCCTCTGAGTCCATGATCGGGGTTCGGTGGAGTATCGGGTAGGAAGATCACAGACCGCAGGCGTATTGTTGTTGGGGGGGGGGGGGTCAGGTTGTCGGAGATCAGGTAGGAAGATCACAGACCGCAGGCGTATTGTTTTTTGGGGGGGTGGGGGGGTGGGTGGCAGGTTGTCGGGGATCAGGTAGGAAGATCACAGACCTCAGGAGTGCTGTCGGGGATCGGGTAAGAAGATCGCTGTCGGGGATCGGCTAAGAAGATCACAGACCACAGGAGTGCTGTCGGGGATCGGGTAAGAAGATCGCTGTCGGGGATCGGCTAAGAAGATCACAGACCACAGGAGTGCTGTCGTGGATCGGGTAGGAAAATCGCAGACCTCAGGAGTACTGTTGGGGGGTCGCGTGGGGTGGAGGGCAGGAGGGCTAGGAGGCCGGGGCCAGGGGGAGATCAGGGTGGCCAGGAGGTCGGAGTCGGGAGGGAGGTCGGAGATCTCGGGACCGGGAGCGGCAGTGATTATGGTAAGTACTTTGTTTACTTACTTGGTATTTAGCGTTGGTTTTCCCGAAGGCACTCGGCTCTAGTGCTGGCTGCCCCAGAGCAAACCAAAGTTGCAGCAGGGACCAGAAGCAGGGGTTAGGCTCCTTATTTGCATATGCAAATGGACTAATGCCTGCTTCAGACGTGGGTAAAGGACGCCTCTTGTTGGTCCTTTACCAAGATGCCGTCTGGCGCGATTCGCGGCAGGAGTGTGCACACGCACGTTGGACGCCATTTTGGTCCCCAACCCGCATCCGTAGTGCCCAAACAACGGGTGCTACCAATCCCAATTTTGCGCAGCTAGTGTATTAATGCCTGTTTATGCATTTTTTAACTTCAGATGTCTGAGGATTAAAAACAAGAGCCAAAAACCACTGAAACCCACTTAAGGCAAACAAAATAAATTCTTGCACTATATACTGGCAAAAGGAAATTACTAATTCAACCACATTGGTTGATTGCCCAATAGTATTACTGTAATGTGAGATACAATTCAGTGATTTAAAATGCATTTTGCATGCAAGGCACTGTAAATTCAGTATCATGGCTTTTTCATTTTACAGTTATTAGTGCAAGTGCTATCTATGTAATAAAATGGAATAAAAATAGATATATATTGAAGCATAATGTCTGATCCAGGTATTGAATTCAATATTTTAAATCATGAACAGAAAAGTCCCAGATTCGATCCACAGTTCGTGCTGAATTATCTGATTTTTAATATAGGAACAGGATTAGGTCATTCAGCCCCTTGACCCTGTTCTGACATTCATTTAGATCGTGGCTAATCTGTACCTCAGCTCCATTTACTCGCCTTTGCTCCATATCCCTTGATACCCTTAACCAGGGGCTGTAATAGGAACAACAGGCCTGACCATCTGAAATAGAAACAGAAAATGCTGGGAATACTCAGCATCTGTGGAGAGAGAAACAGTTAATATTTCAGGTCGATGACCTTTTATCAGACCTGGAAAAAGTTAGAGATGTAACAGATTTTAAGCAGGTGCAGAGGCAGGGAAAGGGGAGAGGGGAGGAAAGAACAAAAGGGAAGGCCTGTGATAGGGTGGCAGACAGGAGAGATGATAGTACAAAGCAAAAGGAGATGGTAATGGGACAAGTAAAGAAACAAAAGATGAGTCTAGAAGAGGTGGAAATGGGAATGGCAGAGACATCAACAGCTGTCATGTGAAAAAAATAGGGGCAGAGGTTATGGTCTGAAATTGTTGAACTCGATGTTGAGTCCAGAAGGCTGTAAAGTGCCTACTAGAAAGATGAGGTACTGTGTACGAGGCCGAGGTCAGAGTGGGAGTGGAGCGGAGAATTAAAGTGACAGGCGACCGGAAGCTCGGGGTCACGCTTATGGACTGAACGGATGTGTTCCGCAAAGCGGTCACCCAATCTGCGTTTAGTCTCCCCAGTGTAGAGGAGACCACATCGTGTGCAGCGAATACAGTATACTAAATTGCAAGAAGTACAAGTAAGTCGCTGTTCCACCTGGAAGGAGTGTTTGAGGCCCTGGACAGTGGGAAGGGAGGAGTGCCCGTTGTTTGGGCACTACGGATGCGGTTTTGTGGACCAAAATGGCGTCCAACGTGCGTGTTGCATCTCCTGTGCTTGCACGGGAAGGTGCCGTGGGAAAGGGAGGGGGTGTGAGGAGCGATTGAGGAGTGGACCAGGATGTCGCAGAGGGAACGGTCCCTTCGGAGTGCTGAAAGTGGAGGAGAAGGGAAGATGTATTTGGTGGTGGGATCACATTGGAGGTGGTGGAAATGGCGAAGGATGATCCGTTGAATGTGGAGGCTGGTGGGGTGAAAGGTGAGGACAACGGGAACCTTATTGTGGTTCTGGGAGGGAGGGGAAGGGGTGAGAGCAGAAGTGCGGGAAATGGAACGGACATGGTTGAGGGCCATGTCAACCACAGGTAGAGGGGAATCCTCGGTTGAGTAAAAAGGAAGACGCATCGGAAGCACTAGTATGGAAGGTGGCGTCGTCAGAACGGATGCGACAGAGATGGAGAAACTGGGAGAATGGAAGATAGTCCTTGCAGGAAGTGGGTGGGAGGAAGTGTAGTCCAGGTAGCTGTGGGAATCAGTGGGCTTATAGTGGATGTTTGTCGACAGTCTATCCCCAGAAATGGTGACAGAAGTCGAGGAAGGGAAGAGTTGGAGATGGACCATGTGAAGGTGAGGGAAGGGTGAAAAGGTCTGTCAATCTGGCTGGCTGTCAGGAGAGAAACCTATTGAAAAAATGTAAGATGTCCTGCCATTTAAATGTGGCAGGACTTGTGGGAAACCCATGCTTCAGGGTTTCTCTTTCGGAAATCCTCCCCTGCTCTCTTCCCAGCTCTGAGTAAATATCTGGTCCTTACTGTCCAGGGTCACACATGAAGAATAGACACTTAAATGAGGTGGGAGAACATTGCCAGTGCTTGGACCACATTCCAGTGTTAATAACCATCTTCAGGAAAGGAATAAGGAGAGAAAATCAGAGAGAAACGTCAAGTCTACCATTCCCACTTGCTCCAATTTTGTATAAGAATTCTGTTCCAAGCATAATGTTTAGTAAAACATTTGTTACATATTTATTAGAATTCAACGGCATTCAAAGCACTATAGTAGAAACTAAGGTCTTGTCCAATAGTCCACTAAAACATTCTTTAACATATTTATCTTACTAAGATTATGTTCATGAACTGTTGTAGGGAACTACCTTGTTACCTCCTCGTTTTAACATTAATTGCACTAATCTACTGGTTAACACTAATTGTAGAATATGAAGATAATGCTTATTGCTTCAGATTATAGTGACTAACTTGCACAGTTTTCCCTATAAACAACATGTTAATAAGTTAGTGTTTCTTGTCTGATATGCTAAAGGCATCAGATTGGTTTGATCAGTTTAGCGAAGAGAGGCTATAATTTGATAGCAAAATACTGCGGATGCTGGAAATCAGAAATAACAACAGAAAACGCTGGAAAAACTCAGCAGGCCAGGCAACATCCATGGAGAGAGAAAGAGAGTTAACGTTTCAGGTCGAAACCCTTCGTCGGAACTGAGAGAGCAAGAAATAAACAGATAAAAATACAAGGGGGAGGCTGGGGGGAGGAATAAAAGAACAAAAGGGATGGTCTTTAGGCTATAATTTGTTGTCTTCACCTCTTGCATCAACTCTGGATTTTTGGGGCTTTGTTTTGTAAATAATGGCTTTAATCATCAGATTTTTTAAACAAAGCTATATGTGAAAGAAGTCCACCTACTTATTCTACCAAATAGCTTGGATTTTACTTATTCTAAATGGAGAGCTTTCATCAACATCAATACTAACAGACTTTGCAGTGACAAAAGATTTCCCAGCTCAGAAGAGGTAAGGGTACTCTGAGCATAAAGAGAAACATTTCAAACATCATTGTCCAGTGTCAGGGTAACAGGGGAGCCAGAAGAAGGTTTTTAAAAGGGATGTATGAGTCAACGCTACCTCACAATAACAACATGCCCTTGGATCAGACATCAAAACACTGGAGGGCCATGTTGAGTTTTGCAGACTAATAAGGATGGATCATCACTTCTGTATGAAATTCATTGATCCAATACACCTTCACGTCAATGGCAGCCCCTTTCCCTCGAGCAATATATTTTAACTGAGGTAAATGTTGCATCACGATGCATTATTTAACTCTACCATGAAGTGCTAAAAGACAAACTGCCCCTTATAGATCTTGCATATACTTCTACATAGCCATCATGGCAGTCCATAGGACATTGATCAGTTTCCAAATGCTGGGCATCTATCACCAGTGTGTGGTGCTAAGCTCCTGGGCCTTTTATAACAAAGATTTTCAACAAATGCCGGTCAGTGTTGGAATCCTTCTTTTGTCTTGTTTAAATGTTATTTGAATGATTGATTAGTAATGCAACACTCTCACATTGTTGCAGAAAGTAACTTTGGGGGTGGGGTGGTGGAGTTACTCCATTTTCCTTCCTTGCCACACACAAGTTAGAAGTAAAATGTAGATTCTAAACATATGGATGTACAGATGTTTCATTGCTATGTAGCAAGATCTAATCTGGTTTAACTGTTTCTGTTTTATAGAAACAAAACATGGGGGAAACAATTACAAAATAAAAATGAAAAACTTGTTAGTGGAATTGACTCACTGTCATCAGTTAACATTGAACAATCTCCTTGGTAAAATGAAATATCACTTAACGAAAGCTGCAGCTAAATTGCGGACTAATTTTAAGTGCATTGTCCTAACGTAATGCACCACCAGTATGATATTTGAACTTTCACAAATTATATCTCTTTAAACTTAAGAATGCAGTTTGGAAAAATAGGTTGTGTTGAAATCCTGGAGTGGTGCTTAAACCTACAACCATCCAACTCGGAGTCAAGAATGCTACCAGCCAAACCAAGCTGATAGCATAGATCTGGATTAAGGAAGGAATTCTTGTGTCTGAGTGATTTAGGGGTGGGTAGTTTTCTCAATGCATTTTTACAGGATAATGGCTCTAACACTCAGCAAAGAAACAAAACAGAAATAGCTATAGTAATCAACAATTTATATTTAAAACATTTTTTAGTTTTTACATTTAATTAAGAGATTTTTATACAATATTTTTGAATGGAACAGCACTTGCTACTTTGGATTATCTGGTGTAAAAATAATTATTTTTTTCCTTGTTTTAATTGATAAGATATAAAATTCACAGCCATTAATAAAAGAAACAATTAGAGACTGTGTGGGTTGTTTTATAGGTTGTGGGAAGGGGATGGTCATGTACTGTTAGAGAATAAAAGGCCTCCTAACAATTTTTTCTGTGGCTGGCTTTTCATTATTATACATAGTCTGTTCAGGGAGCTTAATGTGATGAATGTAATCTGCTCCTCTGTTACATAGAAGACTTGACTTTGGAAGGATTTTTTTTTTAATGGGGCTGTTATTTTTATTAGTATATACAAAATCTCAACAAAATTAATTTGATTAATACAAGAGCCTTAAAATAGATGAATTAATTTAAATCATTCAGTGCATTAAATAAAATAAATATAAACTTGATTGTTCTTTTGGAAGGTAGGCTCTGGGAAAATACCAATTGAGCAGAAGACAAAAATCTGCATATTTTAGGAAATCATTGGATAACAAATCATTTTCTACATACTATAAATGTTTATGAATGATGTACTTAGCAAAACTCTGTTCTTTTTACATGGTATAAATTGCTTTTGTTTAAGATGATCATCTATTTTCCTAATTTGAATATTGATGAATCTGTTGCAGCAATATTCCAAATTTCATATTTTAGCATTCACCGCTGATCTTAAATCCTCTGACTGATTTTTGAAGCACATCACTTAAGTGTGTGCCTTCTTAAATTGCATTCTGCTGCTTCCTGATTTTTAATCTCTTTTTTTGCTTTTGCTCATTTGTCCTTTTTTTACTGTGATGTTGTAGAACTTGGAGCATATGGAAAACTAAAATATTATGACTCAATGACTGAAGAAGGTAAGAACTTCAACATCTTTCTCTGTTACATTATCTGTAAAGTCATGAACATACACATTCTCTATTACAATAAAAATTCATTTTAACAATGTATATGTCTCATTGTTTCATTTAACATCTTTCCCTGATCTTCACTACATCGCTATGTATATGTTGTTTTGTTTGTTTCTGTGCTATTGAGCTTGTGTACTGCTGTAGCAAATGTAAAATGTGGTGATGTTTAAAATATTTTAATGTAACATGGGACTGTTGTTGTTTTTCTTGTGTAAAAGTGTTTCAATCACTTCCTATACCTCACTTCTTCCTTGTTTTCAATTGAACTCCATTCCGTAATAAAAGTAACCTCCACCTTCTTAGCTCTGTGATTAGGTAATTTTGCAATTCTATGTTTGTGTATCAGGTTGACCAATAAAGCGTGATCTTCCTCACCTGTAACCAAAACAGCTGGCTTGTAAACTGGAGGCAACTCACTCAAGGTTTTGATGCTGTTGAAATGCCATTTTGTGTCTCGATTGACTGACCAGTTCAGGTTCCAATATGGTGTGATCCCATTTGATGCACTTCAGTGAAGAGATCTGCCACATCCATGTTTTGGATATTGCATTCACTTCTAGAATATGGGTATGAATTGAGTCCAGAACAATGAGATGAAGGTCTCTTCTGTCTGCTGGCTGTCAGTGTCCAACCTAAAGTGAGATTTCAATCCAGCTCCTAGTGAGCGCAAATGTACAAAACAAAATTGCTCATCAATCTGTACCAGCTGGTATCAAATTAGCAGCCTTGCTCAAACAGGTCATATGGTTTGGGAAATACGTGTCACACGTAGTGAGGGGTGCTCTTCTGAGGTTCAGGTTAAAGTATATTAGTGGGGAGCCATAGCCTGAATTTAATTTTTATATATATATATATATATATATATATACCTCACCTAGGAGTACTTGATGCTGACCTTTAGGTGTGTAAAGTAAAAAAAAGTGTCCATTGTCCAAAATTGGCAGCCTTATTTTGATGAGCTCAAAGTTCATTTACATCAAGCAAAATGCTTTAGTTGTTTTAACTCCCTAGATGGTACCTTTTGACTGGAATAAGATCAACTGTAATACTGTAGTAAGTTTGATCTGACAATTTTTGGTATACAGTTGACTAACCGATTTAATATGACCAATTTGCCATTTACAGGATTGGAAAGGGGCAGATGCATTTCTATGCAAATACATTGCTTAGAATTTCTATTTTTACTCATTCTACCATACCTTCCTCCACAGTCACCTCTTTAACTGGGAAGATAGGAATGCGCACTGGACTCTGTTCATTTATTCTTCCTATCCAGGACACTTCCTACATTGTGCCTAAGTCGGAAATGTGAAAAGTTTAGCAACAGTGTTATTTATGTATTTGTGTGAATAGGAGTCCCTGAGATTTGATGGTAATTGTGTTTCCGAACTAACTTCATCGTAATCTCACCCTTGCAACCCCTCTCCACACCAATCCATTAACTTTTCTAAAGCTAGGAGAGCAAATAAGCAACCTTTCTACAACTGTGCAGCCAGCATTTCCTCATTCGCCTGCCTGTAAATTGGTATCTTTGAGCTGGGTGTCATAGGTGGCGTTGCTTAGCTGGAAACTAACCATCCTCGTCCTACTTATTACAGAAAGGTTGGGATTTCAGGACCTGCCCAGTTTAATGAGTTATAACTAGGATGGGAGTTGTATTTTTGATTTTACATTTTGCACTGCTTTTTGGCTCACTGTGAAACAGTTGACTGCTCTGAATCTGTAACCCTGGAGAAAAGAAGTGATGATGGTGTTTAATAATTGTCCCTCCAGGCTGATACCCCATGGAGCACTTGAGAGTTTCCCAAAGTTTAAAAATAGCATATGGGGAAAAAATGGTCCCTGTCACGCCTGATTTCTGGGCAAAAAATAGGAGTCGGGGGATGGGGGAAGGAAAAGATTTCTGGGTGTGATCACCCGCACCTGATACCCCCGGAAGTGCACCAGCTGCCAAACTGACAGCCGATGACTTCCAAGTGCCTGAGACACCTGCCTAATGTTTATTTTAGGACCCCAAAGCCAAATTCTGCAAAACCTGGGCAAGCATACGCCACTCAGTTTTTCCAGGTCTACAACAGCCTAACCAATGATTCTTAAGGTGCCACAGGTGAGTTTTCATTTTCCTCCTGGTCCAGAGCAATACTGAATACTGCGGGTCCACTGCCAACCCCACCTCCAGGAATTTTCCTGGGCCCCGGCTGGCAAGCTGCATTGAGACACCCGATTGACGTCCACAGCTCAAGGGTATTATGTAGATGAGGCTCAAGGTCCAATTTCATCTTCAGCTCGTACTGCAGGTGTGTCGTCCACTTCACTCCAGTTTTCAGTGCAAGACGAATTTCCCAATCACCATCATAGATTACTAAATTTACTTCAGTATTTAGAAGATATTCTATGGGTGTGGGCTGTAATATAAACCCATTTCTACTACTGTGCTGCACTGAAACCACACAAGACAAAGTTATCGATTGACTTGCAAGTGGAAATACTTTCACATAGTGTCCCTTTCCATACGCTGTATAATACTTTGTTTATACTGCAGATATTTTTATGTTAATTTTCATTAGTTCTAATGAAGTCTGTTACGAGGATAAAGGGTCCTTTAGTAATCCCCTTCATATCACGTGAGCTGCCTTTCAGTTCTCTCCAGAGGTAAGCAATGGCCACCATCTTGAAAATGTCATTTAGTGTAGAATCAATAAACAAAAATGAGGAATAAGTAACAATTCTAATAGTGCTATGTTTTCTTTATTTACTTTACTTATTGCAAAGTTGGCTAAAATTGCTGGATTGACCTTCTGAATATTTTAACAATTTAGGTAAATTTAAAAATTGCACAATTATAACCTTGCTGGTGCATAATTTTTGCTGTTATATCCCAATAACTTGATAAATGTCACAAAACTAGTTAAAATTTTCTCTCTTGATTCCTTGCCTTCTTGATGCATGAAAAAGGCAATTATAAATCAGGATTGCAGGGTAGTGGTCTTGCCAGCACGACTACTCCAGCACCAGCTGCAACCCTTTATCTCCGCACCTGTGCGAGGTTTGTCATGTGCATGGTACCTTTCATTATACAGAATGGATTTCACTCAAGTACGAAGATACAAACCAGCAGCTGCTGTGACACTGTTGCGATTACAATATAACAAAGAGTAGAGTCAAACCGGTAGAAATGTAAACCAGCTTGGACACTGCTGAAGCATCAATGGGAGTGGGAGCAAGAGGAATGTTAAGGTTGCAGTCCTGCAATCATCAACTTTGCCTAAATTGTTAATAAAATCTGTAGACATAAGAATTTCACACAGATAGAAGTCCAAATTTTCTGCGTGGCAAATACATTTTGCGGTCAGCAGCAAAGGAACTGCATTCGCTGTTCATTAGGCCTGCTGCTGCCCACAGATTTTCATGGGCTTTTGAGCTGCAACTTGCGGTATTTAGAGAGCCTTTCTAGCACGGTTCCCTCTACAGGGGATCTGTGGCGTCTGTGAGCAGGGCAAGTAACATCGTGGCTCTTCAACCAGTCAAATTGAAGAATCCTCACTGAGACACGTAGGCCAGAATTTTGCCGGCGCTCAGAGGGTGGGTTTGGAGGCGGGTCCACTGTCAAAATCAAAGATTGACAGCGGGTCATGATTCCACTGTCAACCCACCTCCATGTCAGTTTCCCAAGTGTCAGGTTTGTAAAACGCAGACAGACCAGACACCAAGCGGTGGGTGAGCCAAGTCAGATACTTAAGAGCTGTTAAAAGGTATGTAAACACCATTTTGCAATGTACTTACCATTTTACCAGCTTTTTCACGAGGTTCCAGGCGCTCAGGAATTACGTCAGGTAAGTAGGTTGGGCTGTCGATGACTCTCCCTTCCTCTGAATAGTTGACAGCTGCAAAAGTGGTATAAAAGCTACCATTTCACAGCTGTTCACTTTCCAATCAGAGAAGCTGGAGCCTTCAGGATTTGGAATACACTTTTCAGCTTTATGCAGTTTGGAAGTGTTTGGAGTAAACTCTCTCTCCACTGTCACCTCCTTGGAGCAACCTCTCTCACCATTGACAGGTCGCTTCTGTCATCTGAAGTTTACCTGCCATCTATTCCAGCAGCATCGGTGCCCTTGAAAAAATCTCCCCTTGGTCCTCAGAATCCCACCACGATCAGCCCCAACACCAACATCACCAGGCACACCAGCATCACCAACAACACCACCAACCTGCTCCGCAATCACCTGATGCTGCACAGGACACGGCATTAGCACCCAACCACATTGCTGCCAGGGATGGCCTCACCATGGCCAGATTTACTTCACTTGACGCTGTACACCCTGGCTGCCACATGATGTGCCAGGTTGGCACCACCCCACACCAACACCATAAAGCATCCCTACAATGCCAAAGCCATTCCTTTCACACTCATCACCATTGCAGTGGGTAACGTTATGTCTCACCATTCATTGCAACTCACTAGCCACTTCCAAAGATGCACACAAATCTGTCCAAGAAGGAAAAGTGTGGAAAATAAAGATTTCAATGTTTGGCAACACATTAACAGAAACTTTACATGAACATTGCTGAAAACACCCAAGTGCCAACCCTTGTGTGTTGTTAGTTGGTATGATTGGACAAGGATGAGGGTGAGTGTGTGGGGTGGCTAGTGAGATGGGGATGTGATGATGTAGATAGAGAGAGAGAGAGAGGGATGGGTGGAGGTGCAAGGTAAGTTGGTGTGAGTAAATATGTGCAGGAGTAAGGTAGGGAAGGCAGAGTGATGGGGATGTGATGCGTGACACAGCAGGATGAGGTTTAGTGTGGCTTTGCAGTAACATTTCGTGATCTACTGAGATCATTGAAAGGTTTGCGCCACTGCAGCCAGGTCCTCCTGCTGACATCCCTGCTTGTGCCCTCCTGTGCAATGTGCAACCAGGCTGTGTTGGTCTTCTGGGGAGGTCTCTTCCATCCATCCATTGGAAAGGAAGACCACCTCCCTGCGTGCTGTGACTCCCTCCATAAGCATATGGAGGGAGTCATGGGAGAGCCTGGGTGCAGCCGTGCACCTTTGTGCAGTGCTTCTCAGTGTTTGCAGCACCTCAGTGCTGCAGAACATTGACAGCACAACTGTCAAAATGAATATGGACATCAAATGATTCATCAGACCCACTTCCTTTTAATTGGCCGCGCACCTTGCAGGGCGGGCTTATCAAGCCGAATCAACGGAAAATTCTTCTCACAGAGCGGGATGGAGCCGGGAGCAGGGTCGCAACCCGCCATCTACCTCAGCCGCACTGAGCCCGCCTCGGTAGGCGAAATCGCAGTCGCAGAGTCTAAACCAGGAAGTATAAATTAGAATATTTAATTAGTTGTAAAATCATGTACATAAAGCAAAATAGAGAGAGGGAAAGAAAGATGGGATTAAGAGAGAGAGATAAAAGAGACAAAGAAAAAGTAAATCTCCAAAAATAATTCAATTCTGAAGGAATGAGACTCCACACTTGTAAAATTAAAATTTCAGTGCCAGAGAGGCTGTTTGGCAATAATTATGACTTACCACACCGTTAAAAATTCACTTACACCTGAATGTACCATTCCTAACTCTCTCTTTCTGACCTGTTTAGTGGGTAACTAGTGGGTAAGTACAGCAAGTTCGAGCCCTTATATGGATTTCAATGCCGAATCTCTCGGCAGGGTACCGGTGTACTGCAGCTTGTGGAGGAGCAGGGCAAATCGGACAGCAACTTCTGGATTTCCATGTTTAACTGCACATGTGTGGCCTCCAGAAGTTGCTGTCCAATTTACTCCATAATAATGGTGAGCGCTGATAGCCTCACTGTTATTCTTAACACAAAATCCAGGCCATTATATCTAATACTGTAGAGAAAGGGTTATTTGCTGGTTGCTTAAGGATTTGTAAGAAAGGGATTTGTAAGCAAGTAGTTACAATCCCTGCAATTGTTAACATTATCTCTGTGCAAATATGGAATATTTTTCAAAATTTATTCACCCCATTTATAGCGTAATGTAGTTCTCTAAATGCGGAACTGCGAATACAAAATTAATTGAGTCAAAGATAATAATTTCAGCGAAACAGATTAAAGTTTACAATTTATTGGGTATAATTTTTTTTTTAATGTTATGAATGGTTTTAGTTTTGATTCTAACATTTAAATATTTCTGTATAGCAGCAATTGCTTGAAGGTATTCTTATGAGAGTTTAGTTTTCCAATTACTATTTCAGAATGCTATCCTTATTCTGCATTTAGGTTTCTGCACTATCTCAAAGGCCATATGTGTCTACAAAGCTGGGTGGGAATGTAAGTTGTGAGGAGGATGCAAAGAGGCTTCAAGGGAATATAGTGAGTGGGCAAGAACCTGGCAAATGGAATATAATGTGGAAAAATATGAAGTTACCCACTTTGGTAGGAAAAATAGAAAAGCAGAGTATTTTTTAAATGGTGAGAGATTGGGAAATGTTGGTGTTCAGAGGGACCTGGGTGTCACTGTACATGAATCACTGAAAGTTAACATGCAGGTACAGCAAGAAATTAGGAAAGTAAATGGTATGTTGGCCTTTATTACAAGAGGAATTGAGTATAAGAGTAAAGACATCTTACTGCAATTATATAGGGCCCTGGTGAGACCACACCTGGAGTATTGTGTACAGTTTTGGTCTCCTTACCTAAGGAAGGATATACTTGCCATAGAGGGAGTGCAACGAAGGTTCACCAGACTGATTCCCGGAATGGGGGGATTGTCCTATGAGGAGAGATTGAGTAGACTAGGCCTGTATTCACTAGAGTTTAGAAGAATAAGAGGTGATCTCATTGATACATACAAAATTCTTACAGGGCATGACAGGGTAGATGCAGGGGGATGTTTCCCCTGGCTGGGGAGTCTAGAACCAGGGGTCACAGCCTCAGAATAAGGGGCCATTTAGGACTGAGATGAGGAGACATTTCTTCACTCAGAGGGTGGTGGATCTTTGGAATTCTCTACCCCAGAGGGCTGTGGAGGCTCAGTTGTTGAGTGTATTCAAGACAGAGATTGATAGATTTTTGGATATTAAGGGAATCGAGGGATATGGGGATAGTGCAGGAAAGTAGAGTTGAGGTAGAAAATCAGCCATGATCTTATTGAATGGCGGAGCAGGCTCGAGGGGCCGAATGGCCTACTCCTGCTCCTATTTCTTCTGTGCTCTGTGGATAACCTTATGAATCCTCTATACAATCTCTCTCCGCTGTCTGACAATGTTTCTCCCCCTTTCTCTGTCCTGAACAATTTCTGAAATTATTTCTCCTAATTGCATACAATGGTTTTGTCTGCCTGTAATGTAAGCTACAGATTGGAGCTGTCACAAGTAGTAAACAATGCTGTTTAGCTATTCAGCTTATTTGGTCAAATATTCAGACCGTTAATATGCTGTTAATCATACACTATAATTGCTTGTGTTTATGGAGAAAATTCTTGCTTTTTTTTATTCATTCACGGAATGTGAGCATCTCTGGCAATGCCCGCATTTATTGCCCATCTCTAATTGCCCTTGAGAAGGTGGTGGTGAGCCGTCTTCTTGAACCGCTGCAGTCTGGGTGGTGAAGGTACTCCCACAGTGCTGTTGGGTAGGGAGTTCCAGGATTTTGACTCTGCGACAATGAAGGAAAGGTATATTTCCACGTCAGGATGGTGTGTGACTTGGAGGGGAACTTGCAGGTGGTAATGGTATTCCCATGCGCTTGCTGTCCTTGTCCTTCTAGGTAGTAGAGGTTGCTGGTTTGGAAGGTCCATTAATTTCTAATGTCCAATAAAAACATTTTAAAATGATATGTCACAATAACATTGAACTTTCCCATAGATTTGACTTTTATGCTTTTTAATACCTTAATTAATGTTTTTACTTCAAGGCTGTAGCCACTGTCAAAAGCCTGGGTTGCATTGATAGTTTTCCCATGACTCTTGCTCCGTACTTGCAGTTCCGTAGATGCTGCAGTTTTGAGTGTGTGCAGAGAACATAATTTCTCAAAGTATCAGGATGTTTCTCTCCATGTACAACTTGAAGATTGTCTCTTCCCTCATGCTGTAACAGAATTTGAGTTCATTTCTTTTCCCAACTAATTTCAAAATCTGCTAGAGAATGAATTGTAACTGCTTTATGCAGGTTAAGTTTCACATTCACAAACTACTTTCTAGTCTTTAATGTTTACTAAACTGAAAGCTTCTGTGCCAGCACCTGCTGTGATAGTGAGCCCGCCTCCTTGCAGTACAGTGAAAAAGGGTGAAAAAAAATTGAAGCCGATTTTCTTGGCTCTCCACCGGCCTAGTGCTAAGCAGGATCAGTGCATTGCACCTATCAAGGACCGTGAGTGCATCAAATTCCTATCTCAGTATACATAACATGACGCCGGCAGGGGTACTCGGGTAGGTCCTGGGAGGGAGGAGGAAATCAGGAGAGGGAGGGGTGTGCGATTGGGTGGGTGCAGAGCCGGGGCTGGCAATGGTCTTCGGGATTGCTGTGGAACCGGTTAGGAGTACTCGTGCTTTCAGGTCCGACCAATTTCAAGAAGAGGTCCTTCAATAGGCATTAAGCCCTTCATTAACATATTCAAGCAGCCTATTGGTTGGATACCTGTTTTAGCCGTCCGCCTGGGATGCCTTAAAAATGGGTCCTACAAATTTAGGAGTGGGGCCTACACCTGCACAGATTGGGCACAGGCTGTCCCACTACTAAATTGGTATGCTTTGCGCCAGTTTTACACCCGAATAACAGGTACAATGCATAACAATTTCTACTCCACTCCCCTCCAGAATTTCTCCAGTCATTCCTCATAATTGAGACCCTTGACACTAAGGATTGTGTCTCTTCGCTGTATTGCCTTCAGTGCTTGAATGTCTCACTTGTTTCTCAGCCACCAGAACTGGACACAGTACTCAAGGTGCAGTCTGACCAGAACACTGTACAGTTTGATCACAACTTTGACTTATTGTTTTGATTATGGAATTTGGAATTCGATTGGCTTTGTTGATTGCTGCTCTGCATTGGTTGGATGTATTGAGCGTTGAGTCTACTAAGACTCCAAGATGTCTTTCAACTCCATCCTTACCTATTTCAGCATCATTGCAGTATGCTTATCTCGCAATGTGCAATGCTTTATATTTGTTTGCATTACATTTCATCTGCTACGGTTCGACCCACTCATATTTTGTTTAACTCATTCTGTAATTTCTAGCCTTTGATTCCACTGCCCTTCCCAGTTTGGTAGCATCTGCAAATTTGATCAATTTGCATTGAGTTTGTGAATCCAAGTCATTGATTTCAATTAAAATCAGTAGTGGTCGCAATATTGAACCCTGGGGCAACCCACTCAGTACTTCCCCATCCTGATATAACTTCTCTAACTAGTATATTGCTTTCTAACCTTCAGCCATTTCCAAATTTTACCCAGCATCCCCACAGCTTTAAGCTTAACTAGTAACCTTTCCTGTGAGACTTTACCAAAAGCCTTTTTGAGGTCGAAGTACACAGCACTGTAGGGTTTCCTGCAGTCAACTTGGGTTGTCATTTCTGTGAAGAAATCAAGGAGGTTGGTCAAGTAGGATCTTTGCTGTCTAAAGCCATGTTGACTGCTGTTTACAGATAATCCTCAAGTTTACTCCTTACAATCAAGTCCATTATTTTAAACAATTGAAATAAGACTAATGGGTCTGTAGTTTCCAGAGTCTGTTTTGTTGTTTTGACTATGGACACCACATTAGTCTGCTTCCAATCGACTGGTATCTCCCCAGTGTCCATTGAATCCCTCATCATGAGAGTCATTGCTTTGCAAATCTCCTTCCTAGTTTCTCTCAACACTCTGGGGTAGCCCAGGAGTATTTATTTGATTTAAGTCTTTTGAACTCATTTTACATTGAAGTCCTAAAATTTGCATTGGTACTCTTTATTTTTTGGGGAGGGCATGCTGTTCACATCTTTCCTTGTGAATACTTTGAAGAAGTAATCATTCAGAACATTTACTATCTTGCTAGAGCCTTTTAATATTCCCACCTCTACTTTGACGGTCCTCTTGCTGTTTTAATAAAGAATTTTTTTACTGTTACCTTTTGCTTCTGCATTGCTATTTTCCTAGGTCTCTGATCAAACTTACGTCTTGTTTCTGCATGATCCTATATTCATCCCAGTGAATGCCTTCCTCTTTTTCCCTGCAAGATTTATAGAGGTTATTTTTCCTTTTTATGTACTTTTAATTTGTTAATTCATTTAGGCTCATACTTGTTTAGTCTGTGTTTGGGTATGTAGTTGTCATTGATATAAATTAGAATGATATTCTGTCCCAGTCCACTGCTGCTGCATTCCTGGCTGCTGGCCTTGAATCCTTCGGGCAATGCAGTGACATTAGGCAGCCATGTGACATTGCTGTTGCTAGTCAATAGGAAAGCTTCTGCTGGAGAACAGCAATCGGAAGGCTCCAAGATCTGAAGATCCAATGAGTAAGTTGAGAAAAGTTTAAAACTTACCTTTTGTCATCTTATTCGGCTTTGCTCCCCCAACTTGATTCCTTCATTCTCCATCCTGCTTGAATATAAAAGTCAAATTGATCTTGACTGTCTGTGCAATTTAATGGGAGATCACTAGTTTTGTATCAAAAATGGTACAGGTAGTACATGATGCGGAGATGCCGGTGTTGGACTGGGGTGGACAAAATTGAGAGGTCGCACAACACCAGGTTATAGTCCAACAGTTTTATTTGAAATCACAAGCTTTCGGAGCTATCGATTTGCTCCTTCCTCAGGTAGTACACACAGATGTCCCACTGCAGATGTCACATTTCATTACAGATGCAAAACGACCTTAAATTTCTGAGTGCTTTTGAGCTGCAGCCTGAAACTGTCGAGCATTTTTCACTCTGCAAAGTTTATGAAAAGAAAACAATTGAACTCTGATTGATCTGAGCCTGTATTTACCCAACAACAGTTAGCTTTTGTGGTCTTAAAGGGACTCTCCTCCACCTTGGTAGAATATTGCATTGCCCATTATATGGTATAACACTCCTGCCCTTATAAAACAAGAAATTGCCTAACTTACCATGAAAATTCTAGAATATCAAAGGTCATGCCACCAAAAGAATTGCAAAAATTAAACTAAATTTCTCATGTTTCATTTTGTCCATCGTTGCATTCTTCTTTTCTCAAATCTATCTCTAGAAATCTGTAATTACTGTTATTAAGCGTGTGAAGGGAGACCACTTGGCCTCTGGACTATATCTTATCTAATTTTTTAGGTAATCCGTGACCACCTTTCTCTTTTTAGAATTTTGACTAGTGTTGGACAGACTTGAATAAAACAAAAACACAGCCTAAGTTACTGTCATGCCTACTACCTTGTTATAGAAGCATACACACAAAGCCAGGGGCCTTGATCCAAGCTCATGAACTTGGTTGTGGTAACAGTTCAATTTGTTGGACTCCCCCCATTAACCACTCAGCTCTAAAGCTCATTCTCCTTTCCTTTATCATCCTTTTAATTGGATCACTAGTAGTGTCTTCAGGAAAGTCATTATTTCCCTTTTCTGGATAATAAATTTATACGCTATTCTGAAATTTTTTAATCATACTTCAATATTTAAGATTTATGTGGCCTATTGCCTCACAATACGGATAAATCTCTCGGAATCTAAGATCTCTTCGAGAGTATTCTTCTTTCACTTTAGTAATTCTTATTTTTTTCTAACTGTCTGCACATTCCTTACCATTCAACCCTTCCACATCAGCTCTAACTCGGACCTTGTTGTCATTCCTGCTGTCCATTTTTTCCATTTATCACCTTTCACCTTTGACACCGAACTACCTCCCAGATGCCATGGAAACAATATCACGCATCCTCTTTCTCTGCCATTATGGGAAAAGCTCCTCCATTGTGCAACCTTGTATATCATCCGAATGGCCTCCTGTGCTGTAACCATTCTATGATTCTATATCTGGGATACACCATTTCACACCCTGTTTCGCAATCTCCACTCCTCCCTGGGCATTCTTCCTCTCATCCTGATCTTCTAAAATAGGCAAATAAGGTAAAGAATTATTTTGGAAAAATAAAAATAACCAGCAGTACACTGCCATGTAGTAACTCGCTTAGCTGGAGATGTGAATTAGAAATGAGAAAACTCAGCAAGCATTGCTAGAAAGGACTGAGTGAGTGCCTGATCAATATGTTATGATTTAGTCTTCCTATATTTTATATATGCAAGCAGGGATATCTAATCCTAGCCCTTTGGGCTGATTTGCCCCATTTCCCAATTTCAAATGGCCTGGGGTGCAACTCTTGATTTTTTTTTCTGCTCTGAAAATCCTGTCTGCAGAAGTAACTTATCTGCTGGCAGAGAATGAAACAGACAAACACTGCTGCTGGTTCTCTGTGGGGGAACAACAAGCTCACAATTTGCACTTCCAGCAGCATGACTCTGCTTTCTAGTTGGAACCTGCAGTGTTGTGGATTGCTAAGGCAGATTCTGACTTGGGGACATCCATGTTGCTAGGAGTAGAAAGTGACTTTAGAACGTGACCCAGAGAGAGAGCCATCCATCTCATTCCACATTAGAAGTGCTTCTGCTTCTACCAGCACAGTTGTTCAGAGGTTAGTGCTTTCATTCCCAATACCCTTCCAGTGGCTCTCTACTGGTGTGGGGAGGGAGGGCTTCAGTACAGGCTTGGTCAGACCACCTTGAAGCCAGCCGGTGGTTCACCGAGGACTGTTGAGTTTGTATATTTCAGTATTCCTGCCTCTACCAGACCTGTAGAAAGCCAGCAACTTCAGATTCAGACCCTCCCCCAACCTCTGCATATGGCAATGTCTCCAGCATCCATTCCCACCAAGGCCTGACATGATGGCTTCCAATGCTGCTAGCTGCTTACCTGAGGCCCTTTCTGAGTTCTGATGCTGCCAGTTCCAACCCACCTAGAGGATGGAGTCAGAAGTGAAGGAGGAGGGATTGTGTTGGGTATAATGAAGGACGAGAGACACATGGGAGTAGATGAATTTACATGTGAGAGTAGGTTAGCGCATCTCCTGTGGTCATTGGGCTATGTGGTGGTGTTGATGTGCCAGCCATTGGCATTGGATCAAAAATGGGAGCCAGATATAAGTGAATTTCTCCTGGTTCACACTCAATTAGTGCATTTTTTTGAGACTGGGCTATTTCCCATAGCACCTTGACCACATTGACCAAGTGGCCTGCTGTCACTTTAGTAAGATGCACCATTGGGCTATGGTTAAGAAGAAATCCAGGATTTAACAATGTTCAAGTCCAAAGGGACCACTATGGCAGAGATCCAGAAAGTAGTATACTAGGTGTGGCTCGAATGTGAGCTTAGTGATTTTTCTTTTAGATTTTTCCAGTGGAGCTTGGTCCCTGGCACAACCAGAATATGTGAAAGAATTGTGCTTTCCCCAACAAAACTCCTCCAGCATTCTGCAGAGGCTTCCGGGTCCATTTTTGCAAGAGGAAGAGGGGGTGGGTGATATGTTGCACATTTTTCGGCACTGGAAGAGGTTGCAGAGTTGGTGGTGGTGTGTTTTGATGGCTCTTCTGGGCTGGAACCACTTGGGGAGCCGTGGTGCAGGAGAAATTAGTTTGGCGGGGAACTGTTTGGAGAAATAGCAACCATGGAGAGTGCAGTAATTTTAAAGCTCTACCATATTTGTGCCTCCAAAACCAGAAGAGTCTCTACAAAGAATATGTTAAAGCAACGACATGTGATATTGTGAGTTATTGAAGCTTTGTGATTGACACAGCAGACTAGAAACTGACATTTCATTTCAACATCTAGTTCACATCACAAGGCAATGACCAAGTCTAAGGATGGCTGGCAATTTTCTATTAAATATCTTTCACACAGAAAAGTATAACATAAATTTGGCTGTGTCTTAGTGACAAGTGGATGTTTTCATCAGTCCTTTCACTCTGCGGTGATCGTGATGGATATTAATGGCTTAAAAACCTGTTTTGGGAATATCTGCACAATGCAAAAGCATTGAGAGATCATAACTTAACCTAATATCATTAGATAGTAGGAGTAACAAAAGGCTATTCAGTCCATCCAGCTTGCCTTGACACTTAAATACTCACCCAGGTTCTCCGCAGGTCATGGTTTTTCTTCCACTGTTCTTTGCATCAAACTTGAATGCTTTTACTCCTGGGTGAATCAAAAATCAATCCATTTCAGATTTTTATTTAAATCTTTCAACAATTCAGTACTCACTTTTGTTGGTGGCAGGCTGATCCACAAATTACCAATTGCAAAGTGTGACTAAAAAATACCCTTTTCAAGTTACGTTGAGCTTGTAGTTTTCTCAGCTTTTCAAAGCCTATATAATTTTTTCCAACAGATTTCAGTTGATATAGTAGAGCAGCAGTTCTCTTTTTTTCAAGTGTTTTCTACAAACTTCTGCTGGTGATTTATTTTTGCCAGGTTTAGTTGCATAAGTGCTCCACAGGCAGCTGGTAATCTTTGTAGGCTATCCATTATTTGGCTAAAAGTGACTAGCTAAATACAGTCGAGCGATATGAACAATTTCTGGTGTCGCCTCTAAACATGCTCTTGGAAGATATGTTTCAAAGTGATCAATGATAGAAGTCTTGGTATTGATGTTCCAGAAGATATGTCATCTCAAAGCAGCAAGAAAAAGAAAGTAAATTGCCCTTTTTACTTCGCTCTGTGAATAAAGTAGCAGAAGATGCCAACAGCTCAGAGCCTGAGAAGCAAAAGCACCAATGAGAGGGGAAACCAGAATAAACAGTGCTATTGCTACTGACTTGCAAAGCACTAAATGTTCTAAATACTTTATAAACAATTATTTATCATATTGGTGTCAGGTGAGTTACGGTACTGGGTAACAAAATAATGGCAATTTGTCAAAAAATAATGAATCTCCCACAGCAATCTTCCACCATGCTGGTGATTGTTTCATAGTTTGACCAAAGCAACCTATGTTCTTTAATTGTTACAATGTGATATGAATAAGATGGGAGTTTTTTTTTAAATATTCTTTGTCTTCTCCTGCATTTACATTTCGACTCCTTCTTGCCAGTCAGATATAAAATATATCCCCTCCTTTTGGAAAGTAAGTTGAACAAATGGTAGAGATGGGATTTCAGGCAGGGGAAACACAAATGTGGTCAGGAGGCAAATCTGGTACCACGAATAGGTGAGGAATGAGGGTAGTGGAGTGGTTAGTCAGGAACTCGAGCGCAAATTGGGCTTCACCCTATTCTTTGTTATCAAAATAGAAATGTTATAAAATTTTTATACTAGTAATGGGAAAGCTATTGCCCATTGGCAGATGGCATGTAACAACGTAGTAATTGATTGTTATATGTTTATGGAATTTTTTTCATATCACATGCTTATGTGATATGTAACACAGCAAAATATAAAAGCATATATTTTATGAACAGCATGTATAAGAATGTAGAATTGGATATGTTGCTTACAAAAGCTAACATATGCAACTATACTCCCATGACTTCAATACTGAACAATCTTCAGTGTTGCTTATACTGTAGTTAGAAATATGTGGCAATTTGGCACAAGTCAATTTTTATATTATTTGTTCACCTCTTGCCAAGCTCTTCCATAGATTCTTGCCAGTGAAATCAGCAATTAAATCAGTACACAGCGGCAAAGAGAGCAAAATGTGTTACTCTCTGCAATAGATAATTGCTTCAAGCGCTGCTGGTTTTAATTAGCAACTGGCAGAGAAATAGATGGTTGCGGCTAAATTGAACTGGGCTATAATGACAAAAAAGATGGTACTGCAGTATGAATACCAATACTTGCCACTGGCCTATGGGAAAGAAATATTAGTTTATTCTCAAAAAATAGGGTTAGAAGAAAAAACAAGGCATAATAGATAAATCCGGACTAAGGAAAATGCAGAAAATAGCAAAGTCATGGAGAATGAAGTAGTTTTGAAATTCACTGATAGTATCCCACAGCTAATTTCATTCGAATATTTAAACACTTAATGGCGTAAAAAGTTTTTCAGATGCAAAACTGACCGCAACACTTCCAGTGCCGTCCATACATGGTGCACACTCCAACTAGTCTTAATGAATTTAACAAACCGGTCCTGAAATGGGCACAGGACCTTTGTCAATATTGACATGAGCCCTGTACTCACTTCAGTCCACCTATTTTTTTTTTTTTAAGCAGGTAAATGACACTTCAAATTAACATCAAGTCCAAAAGCTGGCACCTCCGACAGTGCAGCACTCCTTCAGTACTGCACTGAAGTATCAGCCAATACGATGCACTCAAATCTTGGAATGGGGCTTGAACCCATGGCCTTCAGACTCGAGGCTCAAACCTATGCCAAGTCTTGTGAAAGTTGTCCATTGAGCTCCATAGCAGATCATTCTTTCCTCTGCCACCACATCAGCCACCAAAATGGAAAAATGGAGGACTCCTGCTGAGTCCGCTCAGTGTTTTAAGATTGTGTAAATATATATAAAAAAATGCAACTCCAGAAAGCTGTTTCTCAAATATTACCCAGTAAATGATGGGTTTTTACAGCTGCGAGACATTTCCAAAAATTGAAGCCATGCACCATCAAATTTTGGAGCTGTACTTTGAGTTGGGGTTGGTTGGAGTGCAAATCGCTGTAATCCTTGGTAACATTTTGCATAGTAAATGTTGCAAGACCTTTCTTGATTTATTGTTTTAAAATTCAATTAAGACTTTATTTTTTTAACGATATCCTACCTTCTTGCTTTCCATTGGCCTGTTTTAGGTAACAAATGTGAAAATAAGTAAAATAGGAATTTCCATGTGATCAAATTTCAACTTTGTAAATGGATGTTGGAGTGATTTGTCATTGCATCATTTATGTCATCAAACCCATTTGTATGCGTAAGTTCCACAATGATTAGCAAATACTGAAAATTCTGCAAGTGATTTGAAAATACCATCTACGCTATGAAAAACATACATGTTCTTTTGATTTTAACTTCTGGCAGGAAGCTGGTGGGAGTGAATGGCAATCTTACCCAAGGGTTTGAGCCAGTGGCCTGGCCGATTTTAACTAGTGGGCCTCATTTGAATGCTGTCGGTCAGTTGCTTGCACATTTCGGGTGGATAGCGGCAGTTGGCCAACGGGGGTGGCAGATAAAGTTCAGACCGGCCGGAGTCCACCTGCTGGCACCAGTAACGATATAAGTCCAGATTTGGAGGTGGGGGGGGGGGGTGAGGGTGCTGTTGAAGCGAGGGCCTTGTGGCTGTGGGGGCCAGGAGGGTGGGGGGTGGGGGGGGTGGGAGATGCAGAGAGGAGAACCTGGTGCCCAAAGCAGCAGAAGCCCAGACTTTCCTTGAGAGGCCCAGAGGAGCACCCCTGCTCCTCCTGGCCCTGCTTAGGAAATCATTTTAACTTGCCTCCGAGGGCCTCGCTGGCTTCCCAACGGCTTCACCCGACGGGCCGGCCATGGTGGGTGTCCCGCTCACGAGCGGATTAAAATTAAATTTTGGGTCCCTTGTACGCACAGGACCCCAATTTGCATTTATTAATGAGGCTCCCATCGGAGTCCAGCACCAAACACTGCCGCATTAAAATGGAGAAAAAGGAGTGGGAAATGGAGCCACCATTTTACTTGCTCCCTACTCCTTGCTCATCGATCAAGGAGAGTTAAAATTTCTCCTACGGTGTTCAACTAAAATATTACTGATCATTCAGTTGCACAAAATTTCAAGTGCTTATTGGAAATGGATCAATGTGTGGTTCCCTGTACTATTACAATTTTTCAGACTTAATAAGAGAGGAAAAAAAACACATTATACCTTTCTTTTCTTTCCAGGTAAATTCCGTCACAGAGCATCAATTCTTCACAAACTGGCCAAAAACAAATGTCAAGTAGAAGATGGTGAGAAACCCAATAGGACTACTAATCACACAGGTAATTATCTTTCTGTGAAAAAAATTAAGTAATGCACCACAACGAATACCCACATGTCCATATTCTGTTTTGTAGCGCATGTGCACCCACACAAAATTATTCTCTCAAACCTTTTAGTTTTCAATACAAGAACTTCTACAATTCTGTTCAAGTGTGTATGACAAAAGCAAAAGGCCTTTATAATGATGTAGTTTTCCCTCATTCTACTTAAGCTGCTCTACCAAAGCAGAACGTGAAGATGTGTTAACAGTTACTTTACAAACTGTTTATTGATCCACGTTTAAAATCACAGTTTGGTTCTGTACTTGAACAAGCAAATGCCCATCAAAAGTACTTTAATCAGGCCCCAAAAAAGTGTTTTTTGCTGACTTTTGTAGATTGGATTTAAAGCCAGAATTGTATATTATACAGAATTGTATTCTGACTTAGGAACAGGAAAAGACCACTTCACCCATCAAACCTGCTCGACCATTTTGTTAGCCATGGCAGCCCTCTGTTTTTAACCTAAATTATCTGCCATTTCTCCATAACCTGCATCCCTGCACTTCATTAGAGTTCAAGGCCTACCGCAGTAAAGTCTGCCCCTAATTCAGTGAGACTCCCCGCTGGTGGCCGAGGAGCCTGCACCCAATATTCAAATGACTGTGGCCAGAAAATCAATAGGGGATATAACTACGTCTCCATGGTGGGTGGAAGTCCCGCTTCCTTCCCCAGAAATGTTTCCAATGATAGAAATCTAGGCCACTATTTTGCTTTGTGAAATAGCTGCAGTATTGCAAGTCAGTGTAATTACAAGTCTGTAGCGGAATATATTCCGTGTTCAATGAAAACTGCACTGTCACACAGTCAGACAAACAAGAGGTAGCTCAACACTGAGGGAAGGAGAGCAGTGACATCATCACCTTATTAGATTTCCAACTAGCAGGCCAAGTTTAAATCTGGGTCTCAACCAACATTCGTAGAATCATACAGCACAGAATGAGGCCATTCGGCCCATCGAGTCTGTGCCGGCTCTTTTGAAAGAGCTATCCAATTAGTCCCATTCTCATTTGGTGTTTGACTGTAAAAGAACATTACTCGAGTAGTCTGGCCAAAGACAGATACCACTGTGCACTACTCAATTGTGTCTAATGGCAGGTTGACCAGAGTGATATTACACTTTCCTATTGACTAAACTGCCATATCCTTTCCCATTATAGAGAGGACACTGGGGGCAACTTGCAGGGAAAGCAAGAAGAGGATATAAACAAAATTAAAGTTTTAAATAATCATGACACGGGGAGAAACATTTATATAAGCTCTAACCTTTGAGGATGTTGATTGTAAAACTCATCCAGATTAGTCTGTTTAATGCACTTTTGACACTAGCTCTTTTAACCACATCAGCATATAGCTTTATGGTTGTTGTCAAGAATTACTTGTTTGCTTCTAATATCAGTGATTTAACAGCAACCATTGCTGGATTATAAGCAGAATGCACTATCTCGTGTTTTTTCTCAGTTTGGACAGATGTTGGTCTGACATTGTGAGGTATATGAATTAGCACATAAAATTGAATTGATGTAATTGACTAAAGCAGCCCTGGTTAATTACACCATCTTTAATACAGACCTCTCACATAGTTAGGCTCACTAAATTTTATAACTCAGATTTACATAGCCATCATTCAAAAAAAAAATGTATTTATAATTCCTTATAGCTGATGACAAGCTCGGGTCTAGACATTATGCTGTTGGACAATAGCATATACTGAACATGTTCATCAGGAAATCCTTTCTCTAGCATTGTAGGAATTTGTTAAGTATTTGTACTCTACAAGGGAGATTTTAAGTATCGGGTGGCTGGTCGACCAAGCATGTGGGCCGGTTGCCCAATCCCTCCGGCAGGAGGCCTGGTCTATTTTGAGGGCCAGGCCACATTAACATGCCACTGCCAAGCTGCATTCCCAAACAGGCACCCTGCTGCAGCTCTGTGGCTCTGGGCCGGTGCAATGTTGGGTAGCAGAAAGATAGGTCCATGAGTAGTGCTGTTTGCGGGGTTGGGGTGGGTGGGGGTGTAAAGTGAAGCCAGGGGTGTCATCTCTGGAAAATAAGATTTTGTTTTCATTGGAATCAGTTTTATATTTGAATCAATGAATCAACTTAGTGTATACTTTTAAGAGGTACCTCCCCCTCCTTCCAATTTTTTTGTAGCGGTTTTCCTGGGCCGGACCTTGCTGGAAAAATAACGGCGTGTTAATGACGCACTCCATTATTAATGTACAAATCGGCCAGCAAGTTCAGGGGATTAAGAGATACGCTGTGAGTTGTGAATCTCTGGAATTTACTGGTCGACTTACGCCACTCCTCCGTTTGCTTCGCACAAACAGCATTTCTCCCTTAGCCTCCCCGTTATTTTTAAGAACTTGCTAGATTTGCACATAAACTGCCCATTAAACTTGCCATAGATAGTTAAGTCTGGTTAATTAATAGCGTAAGTACCTTTTTAGCGATGTGATAATTATTAATGCAATGCCAATCAACCTTTCTGGCCCAGAAAGTGAACAATTAAAAGTGTGGAATCTTATTCCATCCGGTAAATTGTTAAAATTTGACATTTAAAAAATCTCTAAATTATTACATTTTTTTCTTTTCTCTCAATCCAATCTTTCCCTCTCTTTATTTCTCGTTCTGTATCTGACTTGACTGTAATTCACACTCCTTCTCCGTCCTTCCTGTTCCTTTCTCAATTCTTAAATCTCATTCTTTAAGAAGATGCACTGTTGGTCACGTCGTTCACTAAGGTCCCAGATGCCCAATTGGCCTCGCTGCACCGTTATCAGCTTTCACTTCTAACGATGCAAAAATATTTTGAGCTGAATGATGCAGGGAAAAGTCCAACTAACGGCAAATGCCCTGAGATGCCCCACTCTAGCAAGACCCAGCCCTTATCTCTGGGTCCACCCGAGTTACATCTGCTCTAGAGAGAACAGGCAGGCAGGTATTCTGCTCCCAGACCTTTGCCAGTGCCAAGTCAGGGATGAGGCACAGCACAGATGGGACATTCCTTGCTGATGCTGCCTTCCTCCCCACTCTCCTGAACTTACCTTCATCTTCACACTAGAAAGTGGTCAGTGGAGCCTGAAATACTCCCAAACAGTGTTCAAGTATTTCTGTTCCACTAGCAAATTCCATCCTGGAATTTTCTGACCCACTATTAATCACTGCCCAGGGAAGGGGGGTGGGGTGGAATTCATGAATCTCTGAGATACGTCCCTATCAGTGTCAGCCATGGCTCAATGGATACCACTCTCTCCTCTGAGTCAGAAGGTTGTGGGTTCAAAGTCCCACTCCAGAGACTTGAGCACAAAAATCTAGGCTAACTCTAGTGCAGTTCTGACGGAGTGCTGCACTGTTGGAGGTGCCGTCTTTCGGATGAGTCATTAAACCAAGGCCCTGTCTGCTCTCTTAGGAACGGTAGCATAGTGATGATGTCACTGGGCTAGTAATCCAGAGGCCTGGACTAATGATCCAAAGACGTGAGTTCAAATCCCACCACGGCAGCTGGGGAATTTAAATTCAGTTAATTAATTAAATCTGGAATAATTACTAGTATCAGTAATGGTAACCATGAAACTATCGGATTGCCGTTTTAAAAAAAAAAAAAAAAAATCTGGTTCACTAATGTCCTTTAGTGAAGGAAATCTGCCGTCCTTACCTGGTCTGGCCTATGTGACTCCAGACCCACAGCAATGTGGTTGACTCTTAACTGCCCTCTGAAATGGCCTAGCAAGCCACTCAGTTGTAACAAACCGCTATGAAAAACAATAAAAAGAATGAAACCGGACGGACCACCTGGCATCGACCTCAGCACCGCCTACGGACACGGCAATGGCACACCCAGCCCAGTCGACCCTGCAAAGTCCTCCTCACCAACATCTGGGGACTTGTACCAAAATTGGGAGAGCTGTCCCACAGACTAGTCCAACAACAGCCTGACATAGTCATACTCACAGAATCATACCTTTCAGCCAATGTCCCAAACTCCTCCATCACCATCCCTGGATATGCCCTTTCCCACCGGCAGGACAGACCCACCAGGGGTGGCGGCACAGTGGTATACAGTCGGGAAGGAGTGGCCCTCGGAGTCTTCAACATTGACTCCGGACCCCATGAAGTCTCATGGCTTCAGGTCAAGCACGGGCAAGGAAACCTCCTGCTGATTACCACCTACCACCCTCCCTCAGCTGATGTATCAGTACTCCTCCATGTTGAACACCACTTGGAAGAAGCATTGAGAGTAGCAAGGGCACAGAATGTACTCTGGGTGGGGGACTTCAATGTCCATCACCAAGAGTGGCTCGGTATCACCACTACTGACCGAGCTGGCCCAGTCCTGAAGGACATAACTGCCAGTCTGGGCCTGCGACAGGTGGTGAGAGAACCAACATGAGGGAAAAACCTACTTGCCTCGTCCTCACCAATCTACCTGTCGCAGATGCATCTGTCCATGACAGTATTGGTAGCAGTGACTACCGCACAGTCATTGTGGAGACGAAGTCCCGTCTTCACACTGAAGACACACTCCATTGTGCTGTGCGGCACTACCACCGTGCTAAATGGGATAAATTCAGAACAGATCGAGCAACTCAAAACTGGGCATCCATGAGGCGTTGTGGGCCATCAGCAGCAGCAGAATTGTATTCCCCCACAAACTGTAACCTCATGGCCTGGCATATCCCTCACTCTACCATTACCATCAAGCCAGGGAACCAACCCTGGTTCAATAAGTAGTGTATAAGAGGATGCCAGGAGCAGCACCAGGCGTACCTAAAAATGAGGTGCCAACCTGGGGAAGCTGCAACACAGGACTACATGCATGCTAAAAAGCGGAAGCAGCATGCTATAGACAGGTCTAAGCGATCCCACAATCAACGAATCAGATCAAAGCTCTGCAATCCTGCCACATCCGGTCATGAATGGTGGTGGATAATTAAACAACTAATGGGAGGAGGAGGCTCCATGAATATCCTCATCCTTAATAATGGTGGAGCCCAGTACATGAGTGCAAAAGACAAGGCTGAAGCGTTTGCAACCATCTTCAGCCAGAAGTGCTGAGTGGATGATCCATATCGGCCTACTCCTGAGGTCCCCACCATCACAGAAGCCAGTCTTCAGCCAATTCGATTCACTCCACGTGACATCAAGAAACGGCTGAGCACACTGGATACAGCAAAGGCTATGGGCCCCGACAACATCCCGACTGTTGTGCTGAAGACTTGTGCTCCAGAACGAGCCGCGCCTCTAGCCAAGCTGTTCCAGTACAGCTACAACACTGGTATCTCTCCAACAATGTGGAAAACTGCCCAGGTATATCCTGTCCATAAAAAGCAGGACAAATCCAATACGGCCAATTACCGTCCCATCAGTCTACTCTCAATCATCAGCAAATTAATGGAAGGTGTCGTCGACAGTGCTATCAAGCGGCATTTACTCGCCAATAACCTGCTCGCTGATGCCCAGTTCGGGTTACGCCATGACCACTCGGCTACCGACCTCATTACAGCCTTGGTCCAAACATGGACAAAGGAGCTGAATTCCAGAGGTGAGGTGAGAGTGACTGCCCTTGACATCAAGGCAGCATTTGACCGAGTGCAGCATCAATGAGCCCTAGTAAAACTGAAGTCAATGGGAATCGGGGGGGAAAACATTCCACTGGCTGGAGTAATACCTCACACAAAGGAAGATGGTTATGGTGGTTGAAGGTCAATCATCACAGCCCCAGGACATCGTGGCAGGAGTTCCTCAGGGCAACCTCAGTCCTAAGCCCAACCATCTTCAGCAGCTTCCCTCCAACATAAGGTCAGAAATGGGGATGTTCACTGATGACTGCACAGTGTTCAGCGCCATTCACAACTCCTCAGCTAATGAAGCAGCCCATGCCCGCATGCAACAAGACCTGGCCGACGTTCAGGCTTGGGCTGATAAGTGGCAGGTAACATTCGCGCCACAGAAGTGCCAGGCAATGACTATCTCCAACAAGCGAGACTCTAGCCACCTCCCCTTGACATTCAACAGTGTTACTATCGCCAAATCCCCCACCATCAACATCCTGGGGGGGTCACCATTGACCAGAAACTTAACTGGACCAGCCACATAAATACTGTGGCAACAAGAGCAGGTCAGAGGCTAGGTATGCTGCGGCGAGTGTCTCACCTCCTGACTCCCCAAAGCCTTTCCACCATCTACAAGGCACAAGTAAGGAGTGTGATGGAATACTCTCCACTTGCCTGGATGAGTGCAGTTCCAACAACACTCGAAGCTCGACACCATCCAGGACAAAGCAGCCCACTTGATTGGCACCCCAGCCACCACCTTAAACATTCACTCCCTCCACCACCGGTGTACCGTGGCTGCAGTGTGTACCATCTACAAGATGCACTGCAGCAACTCGCCAAGGCTTCTTCGGCAGCACCTCCCAAACCCGCGACCTATTCCACCTAGAAGGACAAGGGCAGCAGGCGCATGGGAACACCACCACCTCCAAGTCACACACCATCCTGACTTAGAAACATATCGCCGATCCTTCATCGTCGCTGGGTCAAAATCCTGGAACTCCCTCCCTAACAGCACTGTTGGGAGTACCTTCACCACACGGACTGCAGCGGTTCAAGAAGGCGGCTCACCACCACCTTCTCAAGGGCAATTAGGGATGGGCAATAAATGCTGGCCTTGCCAGCAACACCCACATCCCATAAACAAATTTTTAACAAAAGGTGGACGTAAAAGATCCTATGGCACTATTTTGAAGAAGAGCAGGGGAGTTATCCCCGGTGTCCTGGCCAATATTTATCCCTCAATCAACATAACAAACAGATTATCTGGTCATTATCACATTGCTGTTTGTGGGACTTTGCTGTGCGCAAATTAGCTGCCGCGTTTCCTACATGACAACAGTGACAACACTCCAAAAGTACTTCATTGGCTGTATAGCGCTTTGGGATGTCTGGTTGTCGTGAAAGGCGCTATATAAATGCAAGTCTTTTTTATCTAGCGTAGCTCAGATCAGGAAATGAGTGGAGTTGCAAATCAAATCTAGATGCTCCAATACTCAGTGCTACCATGCTACCCCAAGAAGTAACTTTTTTAATACATTGAAATCTCCTAAGTAACATTATTGTCAGAAATTCTCAAACGTGTCACCTGAATGCTGATGCCAGTAATTTAAGGATCATACTGCAATCATGCCAGAGGGGGAAAATAGGCATTAGCACGATCACTACAGATATAAATTGGACCTGTAGCAGCAAAAGCTCAGTGTTGCATATCACCATAGTTTGTACTTTCTGTTCATTACGGGTAGGTCTCAGCAGTACACAACACACCACAATTCTAAAGTACCGTAAAACTATGCCATGTAGATACAGTGCAACTATGTAATTGTCCACTGAATTGTACTTGACTATAGTCACTACCTAATATTAGTGGATTAATGGAATTAAATGAATTTGCATTTCATTCAGCAGCAAAGTAAGAACATTTTAAGTGAATTGAATAATGTAAATGGGAGGATGATTAGTGAGACATTAAAGCAATCTGATGCCCGTTTTCTAAGTTAACAATGGGTGAAAATGCAGTTTGTATGTCAATACTTAATAAATATGAATTACATTTATTCCATCTTCCAGCTGTGTTTATCATTGGGTAAATATAGCGGCAATTACTCAACTGCCCAAAAAGAAAGCAGGCAGTAATCACATTTTATGTCGAAGATAATATCATGTAATATCTTCCAAATGAATTCCTCTTTAAAAAAAATCCTTTGGGAAAATTTAACCTTAATCTTTGAAATGATTTAAACAAGTAAAGGAGGAGGACTGTTGACTGTTCCCATTCATAGCACATTAAAACTAACTGAGAATGTTCCCAAATTGCTGCTTCAGCTCAGTGTGTTAGTTCAATTTCAACACTTGCTTTTTTATTGTTTTCTTTCAAAAGGGAAATATATACTTGAAAAGGAAATATTTGCAGGGCTATGGGGAAAGAGCGGGGTTGGGGTCATTCCAACTGGATAGCTCTTCCAAAAAACCAGCATAGGCACGATGGCCTCCTTCTGTGCTGTAAGAATCTATGATTCTATTCTATGATTTAAACGAGGTAAAAGTCACAGCTATATTTTATACCCATTACATTAAAAGCAAGCTAGTCAGCAGTGGGTTCTTCTAATGCAAATAAATCACTTTAATCGTAGAAATCTACAAATATATTCAGATACCAAAAATCTATTTAGCATTTAAATTTCAATGTATACCATGGCCAGGTAGTGCAACCTATTGTTTTGTGGTGATGGGGCACCGGTTTGCCAGCTTGGCTGGGCCCCGAGTGTGGGGTGCCAACTAGATGTCAGGCAATTTACCCTTGAGGACAAAAGGAAGTCAGCGTATGAGTCCCAATGCATATTCTAATCCATCAAATAGAAAACACTTACATATCAGCTATCAGCTCCTTCTCAACTTTCCCTCTCTTCCTGCTCGGCATTAGCTATTTTCCTCGTTAAACACCCTGAGTTATTTGTGAGGAGCATTATACAAATCCAGGTGTTTATGTCCTAGGATCAGCCATCTGCTTGCTCTATTGACCAGGGAATATTGTGCAGTGTGAGAGGATCTGAAGGTCATTTTGCTGAGTGAGTTGGGGGGAGGAGAGGAAAAGTATAAGAAAAAGATTTTAGAAAATTATCAATACGTTGAATTTCGGGTTTTTTTCTTTGAATTTTTATGATTCATTTACAATTTTTTAATTAAATTCCATCCATTAAATTTCAGTTTAATGTCACTGCTCTGTAATTCTTTATAGAGGGCAGGATTGGAGGGGGGAGTTTTGAAGCAGCCGTGAAATTTGCCAGTATTAACCTACAGTATCCCCAGTACAAAGAACATATAGGATCACTGTGCAAATATGAAAGAGGGACGGACTTCCCAATGGATATATTTCTCTGGGCTGATTTGATGCCATTTACGTCCCTGAAAAATGGGTGGTTAGCAGTTGAAAATCGGGAGGAGGGGGGCACCTCGGTCGGTCATTGACGGACCTGTAAATGAGCATGCAAGATGCCCACCTGCTTTGGGTAGGAGGCTGCTTAATTATACAAACCTGTTGGAATTGATTCCTGGCCAGCTCTCCATCTACCATAAAACAGCATGAAAGTTGGATTATGTGAAATTAAAAGCACTTGATAAATTTAACCAGGTTTTTTTAATATTACAAATGATTTATGGTATTAGAAAGTTGTAAGGATTTTATTTCATAGTTTGCATTAATGCATTCTTGATCAGAAAACAAAATATATTTTTTGAGAATTAAATCTGTTCATTTTTTAAAAAGACTTCGAGGTTTTGCAGTTTGCTTCCCATGGTTGGAGCTTGTCGATACCACTTTCTAATTTGTTATACGTTCCTTATTTTATCCAAGCAGATAAAGTAGAGCTGCCAAATACAGCCAATGTTGAAGTTGAAGTGACACCTCCAAAGGATCCTCCCACAACAGTGCAGAACGGAAGCCTGCCCAATGGAGCAGAGGTTACAGTGGGACAGGTATGTGTTGTGTGCGGAAACATTTGGGGTTGCTGGAAAGGCGGAAGTTGTGCGAGTCCATCCATCTGCACAAAGCTAGGTTGAGATTTGAACAGATTTAACTTCAGACAGCTTGATCCCAGATTTATGTTTGAATTCCTATCTTTGCTGGGACTTTTTTTAAGCAATAACTTTTTCAATGACAATTTAAGAAATTAAAAAAAAACTTGCCAGTAATTAGCAAGCAAAAGCGTGTTTGGAAATAATTTTACAACAGCAACATTGAGACATAATGTATGACTAGAACTGACCAATGGAAGGGTTAATGTATCTACCTTTGTTGCAATGCACAAGTACGCCAATTTGATTTTATACATCTATTTGTTTTTGGTACAAGTATGCTGCAGTTGTTCTCTGGTGATTAAAATACATTTCCCAGAATGACATCTCTTGGTGATGCCCAGTAGATTATATTTTAAAATAATAGAAAAATAACCATCTATCAAGTCCAACATTATACTTTCCTGGTAATGTCAAACTCTGCTAATATGAAATAGCGATCACATTGGATAGACTACATGCTAGTTTCAGGATAAAGATCCTCTGGAATTAGAAAACCAGGTATTTAGTCCATACTTTACAGGTGTGGCAAAGTCTATATTGGTGAGACCCCTACCCCAATCCCCACAGGTGCAACTTCCTGAATATAGACATGATTTGAAAAATAAGGCTCTTGCAGCCCACCCAATTGAGGACAGTCATAAACCACACTTCAGTGGAACAGACTGATTGGATTGCAGCAGAGACTGTTGAAATCCGGTATAAAGACAACTTAATTATTAACTCCAAAGGTGGCCTTATCATTTGTGACATCTTGCTGCTTGTCATTGGGGTTGCCTAGACAACTGATTAAGAGTTTTGTTAAATTGCAATCTATTACAGCCTGATCGTTAACTGTTATTTAACAGATTACCTCAGTAGTTTTTGACACTTCAGAAGATGCCATTTGGAAAAGCGATGAAGCCTCAAATCTTTACCTGGTTTTAAATATTTTCCCTTTTTTATTTCCCTTTTTCAAAATGATTCTATTATCAGCAACTCTCTTGATGTCCCTTGAATAGTAAATCCAGTTAAGTGCAGTCACTGTTGTTATGTAGGCAGATGTGGCAGGCAACTTTCATATAGCAAGATCTCAAAAACAGCAAATGAAAGGAATGACCAGTTAATCTGCTCTTAATAGTGCTGCTTGAGGGAGAAATGTTGTCCAGTAGCTTGGGAGAACTCCCTACTCTTCTTTGAATAGTGTTGTGGGATTGTTTAAATTCAAATAACAAGTAAACTGGGTCTCACCTTAATGCCTCGTACAAAGGACTAGATGCCAGTCGATATTATAGTATTTGCACATGCTTTACATAGTTATGTATTACATATCCTAGAGTGGTCCCAAAATATATTTATATTATAATTCAGGTCAGAATTTTTTTTTTAATTCATTCTTGGGATATGGGCGTCTCTAGCAATGCCAGCATTTACCACCCATCCTTAGTTGCCCTTTAGAAGGTGGTGATGAGCTGTCGCCTATTTAAGAATGACGAGAGGGAAACCAGGGAATTATAGACCAGGTAGCCTAATATCTGTTGTCAGGAAATTATGAAAGTCTATAATTAACGATAGGGTGACTGAACACCTCGAACATTTTCAGCTGATCAGAGAGAGCCAGCATGAATTTGTAAAGGGTTAGGTCATGCCTGACAAACCTGATTGAATTTTTTGAGGAGGTGACTAAAGTAGTGGACAGGGGAATGTCTATGGATGTTATTTATATGGACTTCCAGAAGAGATTTAATAAAGTCCTTCATAAGAGACTGTTAACTAATGTAGAAGCCCATGGACTAGAAGGCAAATTATTGACCTGGTTAGGAAATTGGCTGAGCTGCAGGAGACAGAGAGTAGGGATAATGGGTAGGTACTCAAATTGGTGGGATGTGACCAGTGGTGTCCTGCAGGGATCTGTGTTGGGCATTGTAGGCAGTGCAGCTGAAAGCATAAAATTACAAAGGGATATCGATAAATTAAATGAATGGGCAAAACTGTGGCAAATGGATTTCAATGTAAGGGATGAGATCAGTGCAGTAATGAGAAATGATATTGGCTTAGAAGATCAAGATGTAGAATCAGTTTGGGTGGAGATAAGAAATAATAAGGGTAAGAAGTCACTGGTGGGAGTGGTCTACAGGCCCCTAAACAGTAGCCACACTGTAGGACAGAGTATAAATCAAGAAATAATAGAGGCTTGTAAGAAAGGTACGGCTATAATCATGGGAGATTTTAATCTTCTTATTGATTGGACAAAGCAAATTGGCAAAGGTAGACTTGAGGAAGAGTTCTTAGAGTGTATACGGGATGGTTTCTTAGAACAATACATTGTGGAACCAACCAGGGAGAAGACTATTTTAGATCTGGTAATGTGTAACGAGGCTGGATTAATTAATGATCTCGAAGTGAAGGATCCTCTTGGGAAGAGCGATCATAGCATGGTAGAATTTCAAATTCAGTTTGAGGGTGAGAAAGCTAGGTCTCAAACTAGTGTCCTGAACTTAAATAAAGGTAATTACAAAGATATGAAGGCAGACTTGGTTAAAGTGGACTGGGAAAATATATTACAGGGTAAGACTGTAGAAAAGCAGTGGCAAACATTTAAGGAGATATTTCATAACTCTCAGCAAAGATATATTCCAGTGAGAAAGAAAGACTCTGAGTAGGATGAACCATCCGTGGCTAACTAAGGAAGTAAAGGATGGTACCAAATTGAAAACAAAAGCATACAATGTTGCGAAGAATAGTGGAAGGCCAGAGGATTGGGAAATTTTTAAAAACCAGCAAAGGTCGACTAAAAAAAATGAGAGAGAGAGAGAAGATAGCTTATGAGAGTAAGCTAGCAAGAAATATAAAAACAGACAGGAAGAGCTTCTACAGGTATATAAAAAGGAAGAGAGTAGCTAAAGTAAACGTTGGTCCCCTAGAGGATGATTCTGGGGAATTAATAATGGGAAACAGGGAAATGGCGGAGACTGAACACTGTGCAGTCATCAGCAAACAGCCACACTTCTGGCCTTATGATGGAGAGAAGCTCATTGATGAAGCTGCTGAAGATAGTTGAGCCTAGCAGGTTGCCTGAGGAACTCTTGCAGCAATGTCCTGGGGCTGAGAAGATTGGCCTCCAACAATCACAACCATCTTCCTTTTGTGCTAGGTATGACTCCAACCAGTGGAGAGTTTTTCCCCTGATTCCCATTGACTTCAGTTTTACTAGGGCTCCTTGATGCCACACTCAGTCGAATACTGCCTTGATATCAAGGGCAGTTACTCACCTCATCTGGAATTCAACTCTTTTGTCCATATTTGGACCAAGGCTGTAATGAGGTCTGGAGCCGAGTAGTCCTGAAGGAACACAAACCTGTGCATCAGTGAGCAGGTTATTGGTGAGTAAGTGCTGCTTGGTAGCACTGTCGATGACACCTTCCATCACTTTGCTAATGATTGAGAGTAGGCTGATAGAATGGTAATTGGATGGGTTGGATTTGTCCTGCTTTTAGTGGGTCTACTAGAAAGAAGAGCCTTTCATCCTATCAGTCGGGTCTGGATTCAAGCCTAGGTTCCAGAGGTAAATGTGCAAGCTCATTGTATCACCGAGCTCAGTAATGGTAATTGATATAGACACCTGATTTTGATTGTACTTAATTGGGTTATCAGAATATGTAAATATTTATCATTTTTAAAATGGCTTTTTTGTTTGTGCGCTAATAATTGCACCAGCCTCTTCTGGCTTCATATTTAGGCTGCTGCCAGACACCCACGACTCTCTGATCTGCAGTAGTCCTGGTGCAGGCCCTCATGCTGTTTTTTGGATGCCCCTTCACTGTTTATGACGAGCCTGCGCCTACTCCTTGTGCAGGTGCAATACCGTCCATCGGGGATGTCGCAAAAATCTTGCCATTGCATTCTGGGCACAGAGACAGAACATAACAGGTCATCGCTCCTGTTTCCTCATCGCTGCACATTAACTCTGAGTGTTCCCTGCAAAGAGAAAAATCCACCCTATTGTATTTTCTTCCCATTCTTAAAACAAGGAGTTTTAGTAAACTCAATGTTACAACTGGTTTAAAATAAATGTAATCCCCTAAGATCTCCAGCAGAAGTAATCTACTAGAACAATTCAATTTCAATTGCTATCCATTACAATTATTAGCAATGATTTGGAAATTCTACTTTGAAACTCAACTAAATCTTAAATCATGGTGGAAATATTCCATGCAATTTTCGATATAGCCAGCTTAAGTTTAGCCCAGGAATCTGCGAGTAATTTTTTTCATGTTCTGCATAGCCACATAATTGAATTTGTAGCCTCTTCATTCATTGTGGTGGTCTCCTGTTGATTCCATTCCCTTCAATGGCCTTTGATCTAGAAACATTCCTATTCGAGGTTGCATAAGTGGCTTTACGCTAGGAAATGTTTTCACCATTTCTAGAAGAGGACACTTCATCCAGTGAGTGGCGATTGTCAGTGGGTTGGTGGATACTGTGTAATCCCAGGAGTCAATACGACTGCTATTACTGTTCCATGACACTGTAGCACCATCACCTGTTGGGGTGTTCCTTGCACAAGTCAGATATGACTCTGCCTGGCTAGTGCTTGTGGCATGGAAAATTTTTCTCATTGCTGCTTAATACCAGAACCAGCCTATTCACCAACAAGAGACACCCAAACGAGTTCAGTTTCACTGTCATGTACAAGCAGTGTTTCAAGCAATGGGCCAAAATATGATGGCCTAGGAATTGTTTCGCGCCGGCCTGCCAGGTAATATCTCTGCGCCGGAGCAATTATTACCGAAGCCCATCCGATATGGGCCTCAGGCCTTATTTACATCAGACCGGCAAGATGCAGAGACAGCTGCTTGGCCGTCCCCAGGCAGCTCGCCCGCAAAGAGCATTTGAATTTGGGGCCGCTGCATCGCTGGTAGGTCAAATAGGTCTTGGGGGGGGGGGGGGGGGGGCAACCAGGAGAGTAGGTGATCGGGAAAGGGGGGCAATCGGCAGGAGGGGCGAGCAGTGGCTGGCAGCCGCCCATGGTTTTAATGTGGAGCTGAGAGGAGCGCACCTGTACCTCCCCGGCTCCACATTCAGGTGTGTATTTTTAGCACAACTTACCCTTTTGATGGTGGCCTGCAGCGGTCTGTTTAACGACCGTTGGTTATGCTGCCTGTCGACCTGGTTTTCCTGAATGCAGGCGGCCCAGCACAGGCTGTCTTCTGGGCAAACCAATTTGGTAAACGAGGCATCAAACAGGTGTGAGGCCCCTTATTTGCATATGCAAAGGGCCTATTGTCTGTTGCAGGTGTGGGCCCTGGACGCCGCTTTTGATGCTTATACCAATATGGCAGGCTGTGCATTTCCGGCACGGCATATGCACGCACACGCTGCCCACCATAATGGACACTTTGGCGCCAATCTCATGTTTGTAAAACAGGCGCAGCACCATCAAATTTCTGTGCTGATTTTCTTTCTACTCGAGCTTTTGGGAGTCCTTTGGCTTGACCTTCAAAAATTCATTTTAATCACACAGGATGATTACAAGTTGAACAATTGCTTTAAAGATGCTGCCATCCCAGTGCACTGAAGTATCTTTCTGCTCTTAGTCTGTAATGGTTGTGAGTGGAGTGTCCACACACTTGACAAATGTGCTTGACAGCTTCAGATATAATCACAATGACCTTGTAGCATCTGCAGCTACATGGACAAAAGGCATGCCGGGAAACCCTAAACCTGTTTTATTTTTTTGTTTAATGAGTATTATATGTCAAAGGAATGTAAATTAGGTGGGTTCTACAAAGGGCATATGACCCACTTCGTCAGTGAAGGCGAAAGTCTATCCCTTGTTTTGATATTGTTAGGTCATGGGCAAATATCATCTGTGTTTTTTCCACCTCTTGTACATAACCAGGTAAACACTAATGTGTTTTATTGCTTTTATGGAATTCCATTTTGTTACTATTTAAAACATTACAATGGACAGACTATATTTATTTGGGCCTTTAATGTAGAAAAAATGTCCCAAGGTGCTTACTTCAATGGCTTTCAAGACGAGATTTATTCAGTTTGAGAAAAAATTTAATCCATGTTCCTAATCCAGATAGTTTACTATCTATGCATGTTATCATTACAGTAATTTTAAACTGTTTTTGTTCGATAAACGTATGTAGCAAAAAGTAATATGTGATGGGAAGTTTTAATTTATCTGGGTTTGTAAAGGCATAGCAGGGGGAGGAATTTGTCTTGTGCTCTAAATGTAACAAAATCATAGATACGTCCTGTATAAACATGTTTACGATTTCTATGCTTAGGGCACAGAGCAAATCATTCCCCAGTGGCTTGCTGACAAAAATGGTCCCAAAATTTAAAGTAGTATAAGATTCTTGTCCACTCTGATTTTCCAATATCTACAAAAGCAAAATTAAGGTTTTAAGGAAGTACAGAGGCAGGGAAAGGGGTGAGGGGAGGAAAGAACAAAAGAGAAGATAGGGTGGAAGACAGGAGAGATTAAATGACAAAACCGATAAACCCACAGCTACCTTGACTACACTTCCTCCCACCCCGCTTCCTATAATGACTCTCTTCCATTCTCCCAGTTTGTCCATCTCCGTCGCATCTGTTCTAACGATGCCATCTTCCATACCAGTGCTTCCAATATATCTTCCTTTTCCCTCAACTGAGGACTCCCCTCCACCATGGTTGGCAGGGTCCTCGACCATTTCCGTCCCATTTCCCACACTTCTGCTCTCACCTCTTCCCAGAACCACGATAGGGTTCCCCGTGTCCTCACCTTCCACCCCACCAGCCTCGAAATTCAGTGGATCATCTTCTGCCATTTCCGCCACCTCCAGCATGATGTCACCACCAAACACATCTGGCCCTCCCCTTTCAGCATTCAGTAGGGACTATTCCTGAGAGACACCATGGTTCATTCTTCAATCACGCCCAACAACCCCTCCCCTACCCACAGCGCCTTCCCCAGCAAGTGCAAGAAATGCAACACCTGCCCTTTTACCTCCTCCCTTTCCACCGTCCATAGCCCCAAACACTCCTTCCAGGTGAAACAGCGATGTACTTGTACTATCAATTTAGTATAATGTATTCGCTGCTCACGATGTGGTCTCCTTGACATTGGGGATACCATACACAGATTGAGTGATCACTTTGTGGAACACCTCCATTCAATTCACAAGCTTGACTCTGCGCTTCTGGTCGCCTGTCATTTTAATTCTTCGTCCCACTCCCGCGCTGACCTCTCTGTCCTTGGCCCCTACACTGTTCTAATGAAGCTCAACAGCAGCTCGAGGAACAGCACCGCATCTTTTGATTAGGCACGTTACAGCCTCTGGACTCCACATTGAGTTCAACAATCTCCGATCATAACTACTGCTCCCATTTTATCGGACAGCAGCTGTTGTCATCTTTTTGTTTCTTTATTTGTCCTATTACCATCCCATTTTGCCTTGCACCATCATCCCTTTTGTCATTTAATCCCTCCTGCCTTCCTCCCTATCATAGACCTTCCCTTTTGTTCTTTCCTCCCCTCCCCCCTTTCCCTGCTCTGTACTTGCTTAAAACCTGTTGCACCTCTAACTTTTTCCAGATCTGATACTCCACAGATGCTGCCTGATCTGCTGAGTATTTCCAGCATTTTCTGTTTTTATTCCAATATCTACAGCCTGCTCCAGATTACCAAATAGAGTTCTTGGATGAGTCATCCAAGGAATCAAAGTCAACATTTGACTGAATATTTTTCCATTTGCTATTCTTTATGAAAATCTCTGACTAGGTTGCATTGGTTAGTACTAATCTGAAACATAATGATGATATACAACATAGAAACATAGAAGATAGGAGCAGGAGTAGGCCATTTGGCCCCTCGAGCCTGTTCCGCCATTTAATGAGATCATGGCTGATCGTCCAAATTCAGTACCCCTGTCCCTGCTTTCTCCCCATATCCCTTGATCCCTTTAGCCTTAAGAAATATATCTAACTCCTTCTTGAATATATTTAATGAATTGGCCTCAACTGCCTTCTGTGGTAGAGAATTCCACAGGTTCACCACTCTCTGGGTGAAGAAATTCCTCCTCATCTCAGTCCTAAATGGCTTACCCCTTATCCTTAGACTGTGACCCCTGGTTCTGGACTCCCCCGCCATCGGGAACATCCTTCCTGCATCTAGTCTGTCTAGTCCTGTTAGAATTTTATAAGTTTCAATGAGATCCCCTCTCATTCTTCGAAACTCTAGCAAATATAAGCCTAATCGACCCAATCTCTCTTCATACGTCATTCCTGCCATCCCAGGTATCAGTCTGGTGAATCTTCGCTGCACTCCCTCCATGGCAAGAACATCCTTCCTCAGATAAGGTGACCAAAACTGCACACAATACTCAAGGTGTGGTCTCACCAAGGCCCTGTACAACTGCAGCAAGACATCCTTGCTCCTGTACTCGATAGCCAGACAATGTGGGTTTGGAAGAAAATCCCAGAAGCTAGGGTGGAACTGGCTGAAAGATTGACTTCTGACCGTGCAGTGGGAAACAAGCAGTAATCCTGAGCTAAAGGAGTGGTTTGGGCAGGCAGAAAGTATGACTGGAAAAGATCATTAGGCAAGATGGAAAAAGACTGTGGAAGACCTTTAAATCAAGTCATGGGAAACAGGCCTCTATTGTCAAGGATGGGGGTGACATATGCAGGAGACGACAGGGAACATAGAGTTCTAGATTTGCTAAAATTTACAATTGGTGTTGGAGAGGGTGCTGGATTCCAAGTCACCCAAGTTTGTTTAAAATTTATGATTTCATCAAATTTCTTGCCCTCCTTGTAGAATTTCTTTCCCTCTCTGTTGTACGCTTTTCAGTCTCTACTAGACAGTTTCTTTAAATCTCTTGCTGGCCCCGGCCCACTGTCTCTCCTCTCCCAGGCCCTTGCCGTGCTCCCAAAACTTCATGTCAACTTTCCTCTCTGTGTTGCTGGCCCCAATGCTACCCGCCTCGCTTTGTTGTCCTCTTCCATTGCACAAGCGCCGACTAGTTTTCCAGGCTCTACAGCAGTCCTTAAAGGGACCTCTTGAGGCCACTGAAGAAACTGGCAGGTAAGTATTTTTTAAAAACTTACCTTAATGTAGAGCCAGGAGTGCTTCTTCTCCCTCCACATTAATACTCTGGGCCACTGTCGGCCCACGTCTGCCCCCACTCCTGTTTGCTGCCTTCCCCCATCCCTCTCTGGATGTACCTGTGGGCTAGCTTGGCATCTGAGCCAGCTGAAATTTTAAGGGCCTATTCTAGCGAGCTGTGTCAGGGAGCCCGATTGGCGCTCGCAGCTCACTGGATTTATTCCAGTAAGGCCCGGGGACAAAATTGGAATGGTCCTTGGGCCTCTCCTGGTGCGCCAGATAAGCGCGGTGACCATTTTGCTCCCATTATTGGGCGCTATTGCATTTAGTTCCCAATAATTCTTTTTAAAAGCTGTTGTGTAAATAATACATTCATTTTTGAAAAAGTTAAGATTATTATGATGAGATGTCAGTGTAAATTGAGATTAAGTGCTTTATTTGCCCTCGAGTATAATCACTGCATTTGTTTGAATTTTTTATCTGAGAAAATTGGTAATCAGCATTCATAATAATTCAGCTTGCATACTCAGTCAAAATAAGTAGTGCCAATTTTTTAAGTTGTACTATAAATAGCCTTTTTCCTGAGATTAATTCCCTTAGACTAATTCATGTGAGGAATAATTCATTTGAACAAGCTCTGTTAAAGATTAAAAAAGCACGGTCGGACTAAAATTAGAAAGAAATCTACATTAGTTGATTTCTGAACAGCTGTCCTGGATGAGGTTTTAACAGAAGTAATTTAGCAGCTAGAAATGTATTTGGGCTGTCCTTTCATATTATCTCCAAGTAGTTGCTCAATTCACATGTGCAACTGCAAGTTCATCTATTTACGGCTTCCATCGCAACATTTGATTGCTGTGCAATTGCAGATCTGCTGATTTGTAATGATGGCGTTCACTGTGATGTGTTTCACTGTGCTGCCATAATGACATTTGCCTGTTTGTCTTCGATTTGTTAATGGTATTTTGTATTTACCACTGATTATGGTATGTTACCATTGGTGGTAATCCAAGATTTACCATAATTACTACTACATTCATTTTCCATCTTGTATTAAACACAATTTTAACAGAATAGTTCAACCTGACTGAATCCCCCCCAATTAAGAAAATGATTCTAAGAACCCCATTTCAATAAGCCAGACTAATAATGTTCCTGTTTTTGTGTAAATACAGGGCATTGATGGTGAAAATATATGCAACCATGTTTATATTGGCCCAGAAATTAATGACGGAGCCTTCGTGCGGGCGTAAGGCTTCCCCGCGATATCTCACTGCGCGCCTGCCTTTTCATTCCGAGCTCGCACGAACTTGATTTTCTAGACAGCAGCTGTGCAGTGCTTCCGTATCCCACAGGCGCAGTTAATTCGTGCGAGCTGTGGGATCACATGATTCAGTTAGAGCCAATGGCAGCACACCATCTTTCATTCATAGTTTTCACAGCAAGTGCTGTGAAAGCTATGAATCTATACCCCCTCAAAAGAACAGCTAAACCTCAATTAAATTTTTTTTAAAAACCATCACATTAATAAAATAAGTATAGTTAAATAAATTAACCACTTTAAACAAAAAATTAAATTTTTGAAAAAATTTAAAATCTTTTAAAAAGTTATAAAATAACTTACCTTTCTTTAAAGTCTCTAAAAAAAAAAATATACCTGTTGAAAAAAATTCAAAATAATACTTAATTAACTACTTACCTTGTTAAAAGAGGGTCTTACGCCTCCTTTCTTTATGTGCAAAATCTTCCATGCTTACCTGCGCGTTCAAAGCACTAAGTGCACTGCGTGCGCGCAGCCTGTAGCGCGCACGCGGTTCACCTAGGAACCGCCCCCTTTTGAAATCACCAAGTGCCGGTTTCAGCGCATGCGCAGTGCATGCAGAAAACCAGCAATTGGAGACAATACGCGAGAGTACACAGTGCGTACTCTCGCGTAGAGACACTAATTTTTGGGCCATTGTAACTACTGGTCCATCATGCCTGTGCTCACTGACTTTCATTGGCTTTCGGTCTACCAATGCCTCAAATTTAAAATTCCCATCCTCGTGTTCAAATCCCTCCATGGCATTGCCCCTCCCTATCTCTATAACCTCCTGCAGTCCTCCGAGAACCCTGCGTTCCTCCAGTTCTGGTCTCTTGTGCATCCCTCACATCTTTCACCCCACCATTGGCAGCTGTGCCTTCAGCCATCTAGGGCCTAAGCTCTGGAATTCCCTCCCTAAAATGCTCTGCCTCTCCACCTCTCCTCCTTTAAGATGCTCCTTAAAACTTACCTCTTTGACCAACGTTTCCCTGTCCTAATGTCTCTTTAGCTCGTTGCCCATTTTTGTCTGACGCTCGTGTGAAGCGCCCTGGGATGTTTTACTATGTTAAAGGCACTATATAAATGCAAGTTATTGGTCTCAATTGGGTGCAAGTCACAAAACATTACAAAAAACAAGGCCTAAACCACATCGCCTGTTTTACAGATGTAAAATCAGCAGCTAAGAGCCCAATATTGCAAATGATGTGCACATGCTCATTCCAGTGCATTGCCCACAATATTGGATCGGGCTCACCCATAGGCGTTTAGGGCACTTGTGAAATTGGACTGCAGTGAGCACCTGACTCGCCACATGATAAACTTGCACAGCAAATTATGGTGCTCACGGGCATAACCCCCCTACCACAGCACTATTTAAAGGGTTCATCCACTCCATACAGTTAGATGCTGGTTTGTCCTTTTAGACTACTGGTTAACTTCTGTGTGGGTTTTTTTTGGCTTATGTTATGCCTTCTGCAACTGAATTGTAACTTCTGCTGATCAGTTTTTGCTGCTGCTGGACTGTTTCTTTAACTTGACTGCTCCTGCTCCTCCTGGTCCCACAAGAAAGCAAAACAACTTACCTTAAATGGCTTCTTCTGGTTAGAGTTGCCCTTCCTGCTGTTTACAACTGCCAGGAAAGCTGCAGCGGCTTTACCGCTCAGGCTGGAGTTAAAAATTGCACTCAGGCCCCAATAACGTCATCGGATTGCGATCTGCAATTTTACAGAAGGGCCCTGCCAGCTTTAAGCTGCTGACTTTGCCACCTGTTCAGAAGAACAGATTAAAATTCAAGAGGGCATCATCCAGTTGGGACATTAGCAGGTAAGTCAGCCAGTTGATTTTAACTGCCCATATGCCCAGTTTCAGCCAGGTGTGTGGGGTTTAAAATTGCCCCTATTATTTTCCCACGGCCACATGTGATATCTTTCCCAGGGCCTTGAACCAGTGTATTTCCAAAGGGCTCAACCCATCTTTTTGTCAAGGTCTCTGCAAGCATTCTATCTCGGACCAGTTCCACAAATCACTGGCCTGCCATACAAATACAACAGCCTCAAAGTGGGGTCAGTAGACTTAACGCCCCGTTAACACCAACGTTCTGGCCATCACCATCTTTATAGGGGCCTCCCACTGGGTGGTCCAAGTGCCGGCCTGTTTCAGGATGTAGGTCCCATTTAATATACAAATCTGGATCCATCAGTCGGCCGTCCAAAAGTGAAAATCTACCTCAATCAATGGGGCTAATTGTAACCTAACTTGCCCGGCGGGAAATTGGCAGCATTGGATCAGCCGCCCATTTCACTTCAATGGAACGTAAAATAGGACGGGATCTAAAACGGGCAACTGATCCCATCCCATCGATTTCCCTAGGGCAGCTTAGGTTAAAATTACCTCCAGTATTTAAAAAGAAAATCAAAACCTTTTGAGATATAATCAAAAAACATTATCCATGATTTTTTTTGTATTTCATTTTAAATACGTGAATCCATCATGGGGGGAAAAACTTCTCCTTTCAACACTCTAACCTTCCTTTCTTCATTTCTGCAGGTGGCAGGTAATACTGTGCTATTTGTCAAAAGATTTTTTTTACATCACTGTCTGAGATCATGCTATTTGCATCCTGATGCAGTTGCATGGCTCCTATTATTTCTCTCTGCTGGTTGTCTGTTATTTTAGTATGTACTGTGTATGGTATAGGACACCTTACACTCCAGGGGCTCTATTCTAATCTGTATTCCACTGTTTTAAGTCAACATCTCCCACTGAAACAGAATGTGATGGACCGACTTAAAGCAGCTGACTCGTGAGTGCTAATTAGCACTGAGCCTCCGAGACACCATCACTATTAGCAGTAACTTGCTGATTTTTGCTCCTTGTGGTTGATATAATTAAAGGTTTGGCAAGGCCAATTGTGATTGAATTTTTTTTTTGTCAGCCTGATGCGACACCAATGGAGAATCCAATTCTGCATTCACTATAAGCTATCTTGCGTGGCACACTGCAGAACCTGTATTCTGTGCACCAAGGGAACTGTCGAAGTGGTGATGTGATTTTGAACATTGTCAGATTAATATGCCAATCACAATTGTTTTGTTGCCGCAGCTGCTATTTTTATGCTGGAGCTCAGCAGCAAAGTGGAAGGGGCGAGGCAAAAGAATAAATGACCCTCTGAAGAATTTATGACATGGTTATCTTTTAGGATTTTGGTCAGGCAAATATGGAATTGGTAAAGCAATAACATTTCTTTTTAAATTGAATTGAGGTTGCTTTCATAATAACCACCCTCTCACCAACCCCCCCACCCACCCACCCCAAAGCAAAATGTAGCCATATGAAGTTCTCATTCATTGAACAAATTAAAACTTGCCTTAAATTCTAAACTCTTCTGTGCAATTCTGGTTGTATGTTCTCCTGAACAACGAAAGAATGCAGTGTTGAAAGGCAGTATTAAAAAGAAATGTCAGATTCACATGTTGATTTCCTGAATCCATTGTTCTTTTGGAATGCTGACTGACTCCTGAAGTCGGAGTTGCCCGAGACCCTAGGTTTTACTCCTGAAGCAACTCCGAGGTCAGGAGTGCAATTGGCTGGTTAAGTGCGTATGTGGGATTCGCACCCAAAACCTGTTTACCTGAGAAGGTGGCCAACACTTTTATAGCCCATTCCTACCTTCTCGTGGCTGGTTCGTATGCTGTTGCGATATTTTATTTTCCTGGCCACAGCTGCTGCATACAGACTGACTGAAGACCTTTTAAAGTATGAAGAAAAATTTTGTGGATGAGCTCTCTGTATACGTGTATGTGCATCACTTGTACAAACGCATGATTTTTTTTTAAAAGGATAATTTTTAAATCTGGTTTTTAGAGCAATGTTTCTGCAGTTGGTTCCAGTACAGTAGCCAAGATAAATCGAGGCACATCACTGCACTGGGTGGCAATGTTTCCACATGTAAGAGCAATGGGTTGGGAGGTATCAACAAAGTTTCTGCATTACCAGAAAGCTTCACAAGCTGCTCGTAGTATTGACGAGCAGTGCCAAGCACCAGAGCCTTAGATGCAAAAGTGAATCTGACATCTGATTTTAGTATAAAGAACTATGAAATAAAAAATTTCTGTGGTTTGGAGTACTTTCCATTTATTATTTTTATATTTTCCCTTTGCTTCCCTGTGTTCATAATTCCCAGTGCTGCCTTTCAACACTGCATTCTTTCGTTGTTCAGGAGAACATACAACCACAATCATCAGCTTCTCCAAAGCCGCTACTGGAGTTGGCTGATACAACAGCTATGACTGACCCTAACCGTTTCTGTCCCTCTGATGTTGTGCCATACCACCACAACACACTCTTGCCTATCCAGTGTAGGGAGCTGGAAGAACTTGCCCAGTTAAGATGGGCAGTTTTGCATATCCATCTAGGCTGATACTGGAACCTGTTTGTAACCTGTGAATTGAGTGTCCAGGTATCTTTTGCTGGGCCACCTGGAACATTGCGCTGGATTTTCCGGAGGGTCAGTGGATGCGATCGGTGGTGGGTCAGGTGGGAAAGTTTTTTTTCCCCAGCGGGTCGGGACCCCGCTGTCAACCCGCTGCCACATGTCTTTACAAAATGTCGGGTCTGTCAGCGCTGAGCAGACCCGACACACAGCATCGGGGGGAGGCAATTCAGGTCATTATGACCTTGTTAACAGAGGATTAACAACAATTTTGAGCTCACCTTTAGAATTTACCAGCTCGCCCACTGGGTGCACGCTGCTTGGGGATCACGTCTGTTAAGCTGGGCGGGAATTGAATGTCCATTGAATCATCTCATTACTTGACAGCTTAAAATGTGCTCCCATCTCACAGCTGATCACTTTCCAAGCTAAGATGCGGTTGCTTACTGCATTTGGAAGACCGACTGAGCTTTATGCAGGTTGCAAGTGTTTGGAGCAAACTCACTATCCAGTGTCACCTCGTTGGAACAACCTCTCTCGCCATTGACAGATTGCTTCTGTCATCTCAACTTCACCTGCCATCTATCACATCAGCATAGCTACGGTTTATACTCTCTCACCTTGATCCTCAGAATCTGACCACGATCAGCCCCAACACCAGTAGCACCAACAACCACACCAACCTTCTCCGCAATCACGTGATGTTGCACAGGATAGAGGGCATCAGCACTAGACCACACTGCTGCCAGGGGTGGCCTCACCATGGCCAGATTTGCTTCACTTGACGCTGCACACCCTGGCTGCCACATAATGCACACAAATCTGTCCAAGAATGCAAAGTGTTGAAAATAAAGGTTTCAGTGTTTAACACCACATTAACAGAAACTTTACATGGACATTGCATGAAACACCCAAGTGTCTACCCTTGTGTGGTGTTAGTTGGTGTGATTGGACTAGGATGAGGGTGATTGTGAGGGGTGGCTAGTGAGTTGGGGAAGTGATAATGTAGATAGAGAGGGATGGGTGGCGGTGCAAGATAAGTTGGCGTGAGTAAGGATGTGCAGGAGTAGGGTAGGGAAGGCAGAGTGAAGGGGATGTGATGAGTGGCACAGCAGGATGAGGTTGAGTGTGGCTTTGCAGTAACGTTTTGTGATCTACTGAGATCATTGAAAGGTTTGTACCACTGCAGCCTGGTCCTCCTGACAATATCCCTGGTTGTGCCCTCCTGTGCTATGTGCAACCAGGCTGCGTTGGTCTCCTGGTGAGGTCGCTTCTGCCCATTGGAAAGGAAGAGAGCCTCCCTGTGTGCTGTGACTATGGAGGGAGTAATGGGAGAGCCTGGGTGCAGCCGTGCACCTCTGCGCAGTGCTTGTCAGTGTTTGCAGCACCTCAATGCTGTAGAACGCTGACCGCACAAATGTCAAAGTAAATTTGCGCATGGTCCCTTTAAGGAAACTGGCTGATGACGTCATCAGACCCGCTTCCTTCAATTGGTCGGGAAACGTGCTGGGCGGGCTTAACAAGCCCAATCAGCGGAAAGTCATGTCGGCGACCACGATGGAGCCAGCAGCAAGGCCGCGACCCGCCACCGACATCGCCCCGCCATGGACCCGCCAAGGTAGGGAAAATCACGGCCATTATTTCCAATTGAATGATGGTTTGGAAATTGTCTGAGCTCATGGCATTCATATATAAATGGAAAAACTTTCTGCTGCATGTTTTCTTATTACCTGCGTTTTGTAAAATATCATAGCATTCACATACAACACTGTTCTACACCTGTTGAGATATCTGCGCTCCTCTAATTCTGCCCTCTTGATCATCCCTAATTATAATCGCTCAACCATTGGCGGCCATGCCTTTAGCTGCCTAGGCCCTAAGCCCTGGAATTCCCTCCCTAAACCGCTCCACCTCTCTACCTCCCTTTGCTCCTTTAAGACGCTCCTTAAAACCTACCTCTTTGATCTGCCCTCATTTCTACTTATGTGGCTCAGTGTCAAATTTTTATCTTATGACACTCATGTGAAGCGCCTTGGGACATTTTTCTGCATTGCAGGCGCTATATAAATGCAAGTTGTTGTTGCTGGCAGCTAATCAGCTGCCTGTCTCAAAGTATTTGTTTTAAATATCAGTGTACATAATGCATTTTCCATTTGATACATCGACACTTTAATTGTCCTCATGTTGAAAAGATTTACAATTGGTATCATCTCCGATTCTCTTGTCTTTACTGTGAAAAGTCTATCCCTCCGACCCCCCCCCCCCCCCCTCCGACCCCCCACTACTGCCAATGTGGCCAAACCCATCCAGACAAACTAGTTTTTCTCAGTGTGCCTGCATTGGCCTCGCCTGATCCTTTATCTATTCTCATCGCTGGAAAGGGTAGGGGATAAATGATACTGACTTAAAACATCAAAATTATTAGAACTTAATTTGTGTACTGGACTCTGTTGGTTGATATACTGACGTAGCAGTTCCATTTACAAGCAACACCTTATTGGTATCTGAATTCGGCGTTTATTCGCAATGGTACTGTTGACCTGCTGAAATGCCATTTTCTTTTTTTTCAATGTGCTAAATGACTGGATAAACATTGAGCCATTTACAGAATAATTGCACTTCTGGAAGATTATCGAAACATTTATGAATAGAAGACCTAGTGGCATGAAAGTTCATGAGGAAAATGCAACAATTATAGGAAATAGTTATTTAATATAATTGTTGACCAATAGCTTAGACCAAAATTAGCCCAAAGTAATGAAAATATCTAAAACTCAGGGGTATCCATGAACCAGCAGTGAAAAATTTTGTTTATTGTTGTAAAGGATTTTCACCGCTCATATTTAAAGATTCCACTGGCGAAAACAGAAGAAAGAAATACTGCTATCAGGAAGGTGGGCAAAGACCCTCCAGCCACAAAGCAAAGTGTGCACTGCATGGAAAAAGGCATTTAAAAAATAAATAAATAAGGTGAAGGCAAAAGTCAGCAAGTTCTTGGTTCCAAATTTACCCGTTTCCATGAACAGTAAAAGGTCAACCATTAATGTCGGTCTGGCTCCCAACAAGAAAATAACTTTGCCCACTGTGTGTTTTTTATCAGAAGTGAAATAATGAACGAAAATAAGACTAAGATTGCCACACACAGTAACATTCACTTAGCGTAACCAGTCAATGTCAAGTACTGGGCTCACCTTGAGAACATTTGATTGTATACATTATTCATAAGATCAATTTTCTAGAGTACTGTGGGCTTCATATTATAGTGTGACTCAGTTGTGGGAAAGCTGCCCCTGTTGCAGACAACACACTGTCAATATAAGAGAACCTAAAGCTACGAAGAAATTATTTTCATTGGAGGAAAGAAGACCGAGAGGGGAGGACAGCTAATCTTAAATAATGATTCAAGCGGATAACACAGATTTAAGCAGATTGCATAACTAGAGGACGTGAGCACAAAATTAATAAATCTCAAGTGAGACCAGGCACTTGAGGAAATTTGTCCCCCATGAAGTAATGGACAGGTGGAATGCATTCCCAGCAAAAGCATTTAAGCCGATTAATTCTTTTAACAAAGACATGAATTAATATCTGGTTAAGAATAGTATTAAAGGTTACATGGATAGGTGCAGAGGATCAAATTCTCTGTGAATCACATTATTCCCTTTGCTGTTAGATGATGAATGAGTAATTAGTGAATGCAGCTGGTCAGATTTATAAGCATGGGTTTAAAAGCAGGAATAGGTTTTGCTTAATTATTATGGTTTGGATGGATGCTAAAGATCCCAAGGTACAAGTTGAAGAATATGATGGAATTCTCCCAGTGCCCTGGTTAACATTTGCAACATTTAACTACTCCTGCCTTCCACCCTATCACAGACCGTCCCTTTTGTTCTTTCCTCCCCTGCCCCCCTTTCCCTGCCTCAAATCTGTTACATCTCTAACTTTTTCCAGTTCTGATGAAGGGTCACAGACCTGAAATGTTAACTCTGTTTCTCTCTCCACGGATGCTGCCTGACCTCCTGAGTGTTTCCAGCATTTTATGTTGTTATGTTATCTAAAAAAGATAAACCTGTTGACATTTTTTAAAATTATACTTAATTAACCACTTACCTTGTTGAAAACGGGTCCTGCACCTCCTTTTTTAAAAGCGTAGGTTCTTCAATACTTACCCTCCCGTAGAAACCTGAAAAAAAACCTAAGTTTGCTGCGTGCGCGCAGCCTCTACCGCGCACGCGGTTCACCTAGGAACCGCCCCCTTCACAAGACCAGAAGTTCCGGTTTCCCGCGCATGCGCAGTGCATGCAGGAAACCGGCACTTCAGGACGCCTTACGGGTGAGTACACAGTCCGTACTCACCCGGGAAGGGCCGAATTTTTGGCCCATTAGCTGGTCGTTCATCTCATGGCTGTTTGTAGAATGTTGCTGGTGCAGAATGACTACTGTGTTTGCCCACACAAGAAATCCTAGAGTGTGGAAAAAACCCTCAACAAGCCAGCTTCATCCAGAGTCCATATACAATTGTTCAGTTGATTCTCTATTTTAAGGAACAATAGGTGTGAAATTGGCCTGTGTTTGTAGCATTAAGTGGCAGCCAATTTTATACTGCGCCCAATTTTCTTTCCAGGAAGCCCTTGAGTAGCATTTACTAATATAGAGAAGCATTCCAAGGCAATTTTTAAATAGGAACTGAATTCCAAGCAAGAGCTTGAGAGGAGAGTCGGGGAGAATCCCAAAAGCATGGTTGAAGAGGCTTTTTAAAGTGGGGTGAGATGTGGCAAAGGGAAGGGCTTTTGGAGAAGAGCTTCAGATTACTGGGACATGATGACTGAAGGCTATGGCTCCGATGGTTGTGGGGAGCACATAGAAGGCTGGGAAGAACTTAGGGTATGAGCCAGAAGAAGATTGCAGAGGTGGAGTGGAGCAAGACCACGGAGGGATTTATAGGCTGGGAAAAGATTTTGAAATTGATGTGACGGGGAATGGGGACTCAGTAAAGGTAAACAAGCATATAGGTGATTGGTGAGCAGGATTTAGTATGGGACAGGATGTGGGCTGCAGAATTATGAATGAATTTATATAGGGTAGAGCCAGATCTGATCACTGAAAAGTTATAGGGCTATCCGTACTGGGAACATGTTAGCGCAATTTATGATCAAGTGGGACACAGATTGCAAATCCATTTAATGATATTGATCCGAGTTTATTTTGATGTATCTACATTATAGTGACCTCAGAGCTGTACACCTCTCAACAATAATCCAGGGCAGAGAGACACCTGTGTGTCTCAGTATGTATGCATGTATGTATATACAGCTCCCAGTTTAAAAGCAGAAGTTACAGAGCTGGGAAAGCAAACTTAAAGGTTAAGTGTAATTTGTAGATCATTTGAGCTGTGTTCCTGTAGTTTTAAAGGTCATCAGAATCCTATTGATTGTGCACATCGTCCACATCACCCTCTTACTCCCCGAGATCCATGTTGTTCTATTTGTAATAACTGAAGTCAGCTGGAGGAAATACTAGCTTCATGCTGTGAATTGCAGCATCCATAATTTAGAGAAAATAGGAGGGGAAAGATGTCAATCCTTTCACATATTCCTGGCACGGAGAAATACAGCAGAGCCAGAATTGGTATGCTTTATTATTTGGTACATACATTTTTGTACTAAAATTGTCACAGATTATAGAAATTGTGATAAAGCAGAGCATCAAAGGATATTTTATAATCATTGAATCACAGGTTATAATCATGCAGTTTTAGTTATTTGTGACAACAGAAATCTGGTTATTTGTGATAATTCGGTTCTATCTTGCAATGACAGTTTTCATTAAATACGTGACATATCTATGCAGAATGGTCCTATAGTAATGAAAGACATATTAGAAAAGAGATGAGCAGACATTTAAATAATAGCTATTTAAAGCAGCCTGAAGTCAGGAACTGGGGCCGGGTATAGCCTAAGCGCAAGGGGTGGAGCCTGGAACAGCTCAGGGCCTGGGGAGCACCCCACTGAGCTGTGATTACTTTCTATTTGCTCTTTGCCAGCACACTCACTTTTGAGTGGCACACTTCTGTGTCTGAGAGCCAGTGAGATGACTTATGCCTTGCATATTTACCCAGAAGTGGGTGTTAGCCATGGGTGGTGGGGGGGGGGGGTGCGTGGGTGTTAGCCATGGGTGGGGGAGAGGTGGGTGTTAGCCATGGGTGGTGGGGGGGGGAGATGTTAGCCGTGGGGGGGGGGGGGGGGGGAAGAGAGAGAGATGTTAGGCGGGGGGGAGATGTTAGCCGTGGGTGGTGGGGGGGGGGGGGGGGGGAGATGTTAGCCGTGGGTGGTGGGGGGGGGGGGGGGGGGAGATGTTAGCCGTGGGTGGTGGGGGGGGGGGGGGGGAGATGTTAGCCGTGGGTGGGGGGGGGGGGGGGGGAGATGTTAGCCGTGGGTGGTGGGGGGGGGGGGGAGGGGAGATGTTAGCCGTGGGTGGTGGGGGGAGGGGTAGGGGAGATGTTAGCCGTGGGTGGTGGGGGGGGGGGGAGGGGTAGGGGAGATGTTAGCCGTGGGTGGTGGGGGGGGGGGGGGGGGGGGGGGAGGGGAGATGTTAGCCGTGGGTGGTGGGGGGGGGGGGGAGGGGAGATGTTAGCCGTGGGTGGTGGGGGGGGGGGGGGGGGAGGGGAGATGTTAGCCGTGGGGGGGGGGGGGGAGGGGAGATGTTAGCCGTGGGTGGTGGGGGGGGGGGGGGAGGGGAGATGTTAGCCGTGGGTGGGGGGGGGGGGGGTGGAGGGGAGATGTTAGCGCGGGGTGGGGGGGAGGGGGGAGGAGATGTTAGCCGCGGGTGGGGGGGGGGGGGGGAGGAGATGTTAGCCGCGGGTGGGGGGGGGGGGGGGAGGAGATGTTAGCCCGCGGGTGGGGGGGGGGGGGGGGAGGAGATGTTAGCCGCGGGTGGGGGGGGGGGGGGAGGAGATGTTAGCCGCGGGTGGGGGGGGGGGGGGGGAGGAGATGTTAGCCGGGGTGGGGGGGGGGGGGGGGAGGAGATGTTAGCCGCGGGTGGGGGGGGGAGGAGATGTTAGCCGCGGGTGGGGGGGGGGGGAGGAGATGTTAGCCGGGGTGGGGGGGGGGGGGGAGGAGATGTTAGCCGCGGGTGGGGGGGGGGGGGGAGATGTTAGCCGCGGGTGGGGGGGGGGGGAGATGTTAGCCGCGGGTGGGGGGGGGGAGGAGATGTTAGCCGCGGGTGGGGGGGGGGGGAGATGTTAGCCGCGGGTGGGTGGGGGGGGGGGGGGAGATGTTAGCCGCGGGTGGGTGGGGGGGGGGGGGGGGAGATGTTAGCCGCGGGTGGGGTGGGGGGAGGAGATGTTAGCCGCGGGTGGGGGGGGAGATGTTAGCCGCGGGGTGGGGGGGGGGGGAGATGTTAGCCGCGGGTGGGTGGGGGGGGAGGAGATGTTAGCCGCGGGTGGGTGGGGGGGGGGAGGAGATGTTAGCCGCGGGTGGGGGGGGGGAGGAGATGTTAGCCGCGGGTGGTGGGGGGAGGGAGATGTTAGCGCGGGTGGGGAGGGGAGGGAGATGTTAGCCGCGGGTGGGGGAGGGGAGGGAGATGTTAGCCGCGGGTGGGGGAGGGGAGGGAGATGTTAGCCATGGGTGGGGGGGGTGGGGTGGAGAACTGAACAAAGGGCTGAGGCTGGAAAAAGAGTAACAACGAATAACAGCCTATCACTGCAGCTTAGAAATGACTATTGGTGAAAACAACAGATGAATATTTAATGCTTCATATGATATTCTTCTGTCCATTTTAACAAAAGTATTAACCTGTTTATTTAAATTTGATTAATGTTTCCATTAAAATAGAAATGTCATACAAATGTGTTGTGTCCATCTGTATTGTTAACAGTAAATTTTATTTTACTATCACTTTTCCTAATTATTAACCCTTTTGGTTAACAGCACAGTAGTTCTGTGACCCAGTTATTTGGGGCTGGTTTTTAGGTGTACTGTGCATCGGGCAGTGGGCGGAGCAAATACCACCCATCCAATGGCCCGAACAATTTCCATAGTCAGGCCTCATTTGAATGTGATTGATGAGCTGCCAGCACTCAGTGAGCTCTGACAGGCAGCTAGCCGTTAGAGGTGGGCGGGGGTTGGAATCTGGTGGCTCCTCCGCAGAGGTGAGCCAGACATCGTGGATTAAAGGGAGAGAGAGAGAGAGAAAATCTGGGGTGTGGTGGTGGGTGGGGGGGCGGGGTGGGACTGGCAGCAGGCCGGAGGAAATATGTGGGGGAAGGAGGAGTAGTGTCAGCCGTGGCTCAGGTGGTAACACCCTTGCCTCTGAGTCAGAAGGTTGTGAGTTCAAGTCCCACTCCAGATACTTGAGCACAAGAAAAATCTAGGCTGACACTCCAGTGCAGTACTGAGGGAGTGCTGCACTGTCAGAGGTGCTGTCTTTCGGATGATACATTAAACCGAGGCCCCGTCTGCTCTCAGGTGGGCGTAAAAGATCCCATGGCACTATTTTGAAGAAGAGCAGGGGAGTTATCCCTGGTGTCCTGGCCAATATTTACCCCTCAATCAACATCGCTAAAAAACAAACAGATTATCTGGTCATTATCACATTGCTGTTTGTGGGAGCTTGCTGTGCGCAAATTGGCTGCCGTGTTTCCTACATTACAACAGTGACTACACTTTTTTAAAAAAAAAATACTTCATTGGCTGTAAAGCGCTTTGGGACATCAGGTGATTGTGCTATATAAATGCAAGTCTTTTTTCCTTGCTCCTATTGGCCCTACAAAAATCAATTATTTTTTGGAGCGGCCTGCAGTGGTCTCTTTAAGGACCACTGGTTAGGCTGCTCAGCACTCAGTTTCACTTAACGGAGTGTACTGAGCTCACGCTTTACCCAGTACAATGCAAAATTTGTGTAGGACCCCAATTTAAAGATTTTAATAAGGCTACCACCTGTTTCGAGTGGGTGGGCAGTAGGTTTTTTTAACTGCCTATTTTAAACCCCCAAATTTCAGTGCGAATGGGGCAGTAGGCAGGCAAAGGTCACCCCCATTGTGTTTGTTGACATCTTTGCAGGGCTTCAGCATAGACTTCAGTTTATGGGACAATCGGGTTTTTTCATTAATAATATAGATTTTCTTATCGGCTTGATTTGAAATATAACTGCTCAAATGAAAGTCTCAGTATAAAGCATTCAAATTTAATTCATTAGACTTCATAGCTACGGTGCAGTATTGATTAAGCTTAGCCATTCAGGATGTGCATTTTGTGCATTAACCTGAATTAGAATTAAAGGTGAAAATATTGATGGAAAATTTACATAAATTGATATAAAATAGAAATATTTAAATGTATTATCAAAATAATCATCCTGAAAAACAAATAAAAGGCACACAGACTGAGTAATTAGATCAGAATCCTTATCTTACACATTAATTGTGGACAAAAGTGAGAAGTCGCACAACACCAGGTTATAGTCCAACAGTTTTATTTGAAATCACAAGCTTTCGGAGCTGCTGCTCCTTCGTCAGGTGAAGTGAAGGAATACAGATTGGCAAAGCATATATAGACAGAGAACAATGCCTGTGCAGCGTACAATGTCAGACGACTACAGTTAATCTTTCTGACTGCCTTTTATCACACCTCGGCAGAGAGACAATCAGATCAGTCAGGAAGACATTATATCAAAGACATAGCAAAATACATCATGGACAGTAATTGTGAATTTAAGAAACGGGTATTACATTGAGTGGTAACAGTCCATGTGCTAGATGTCCTGCCCAATAACTACAGATTTTTTCCCAGCTACACACAGTTTAGGAAGCATTTAGGTTGAGGCTTCATGAGTACCAGGACACTACAAGCTCTAATTCAATATAGTGGGCTAGAAATTGATATGCATTGCGCTCATTTTTGGGCATAACTCGGATGCAACAATGACAAACTTTGCAGTGGGATGGCCCGCGCTCAATCTGCACGTCCGTTTGGAACACTGCTAAATTCGTCCCTGGCAGCAGCCTAAAAGAGGTGATGAGCTTCTTGCATATGTAAAGGCCTTGCTCCACTTGAGATTTTTCAACAGCCCCTGTGGTCACTAACGAAAGGCAAGTTTTTTTTTTCAAATTCAGAAATCGTTGCTGTGGAGCCGGGAGTTGCTCCCTGAACTCCATCTTCCTCGTGTTTGCCCCCGCCCATTGGACTCAGCTTTAGGCCGTTGCTAGTGAGGCAAGCGGCCCAATCTTCTTCTTGTAAAAGGCACAAGCTGCCTGTAGCGGCTTGACGGGTGCTGGCAGCTCGCACAAAAAATGTTAATAAGACCCGAGTACCAATTTCGGGCATTCATCAGGCCTCCTGGTTGGGGCGCGCCGCTGGTTACGGACCTGAAAACAAGCCATAACCAATTTCCACCCCAGTAAATCTTGTTTGTCGTGCAGTATACAACACAGCCTGGTTATTGTGCTTAAAAGGCATATGTTGTAAGGCCCTATATTAAATGGCAGTAACCAGAATGACAAGAAATACACAACCCCAAGAATACCAGTGGTTTCTGTAAGGTCAGCTGGGCTGTTAAAACAACAATGTAAATTAAAAATGTAGCTTATCCTGAATATTACAATTAATTGTCAGTGAATTAGAATGCAAATTTATACAACCTTGGGGTCTGACTCTTGGACAGATTCAGCTTCAGTTTGCTGTAAATGATTTCAACTAGACACCTTTATTGGATAATGTCTTGTAATAGTTTATGGTTCCTCTATTTATTAAAAGCACAAGGTCTGGATGCCACTTTTTCGGACTGCAGCAAATAGGTATGTTACTGTTCTGTAATATGGCACAAAAGCTGCATGAAAACAAAATGGAAATGCAGTTTTCAAAACTCTTCATCAAGGCCACTGGTTTGCGATTTTCAAGGATAAATAGACAGAATTGCAGAGCGCAATCAACAAAACATCAGTACAATTTCCAGAATCTCCTGTAAAAACAGCAGCATGGCAACATGGTGGTGCTCCACTGCACTGCACCATAACGTGCAAAGGTAACACTTTACAGTTCAATCTGAAGTATGAACCATTAACTCACTCTATCATCTCTCATTACAAGTTTCAGTTTGGATACGCCATGTGGCAAGCTATTGAAGTTTCATAAATCATGAAAAATGTGAATTATAGTTAAAATCAATTAATTCTGCATTTTACCATAAGCTATACAAGGAGAAATGATCCCTTTCATTCTCACAGAACTTATCAAGTCTCCTTTCGGTAGCATCAGTCTTACAGATCATTAGGTGTTATTTCTGGCTAGTATCTGTTATTGAGGGAAACAGCTTGAAGGGTTAAAACAATGGACATAAAATTCATCCAGAAACAACACCGCAGCAAATGAAATTGATCCATGTCTGTAAATACAGTTGTCTTAAAACACAACTTTTTAAGCCCTTATGACGTGTTGCCTATATTTAGCTGGCCATGGGTCAATAATGGTTTCAGCCAGGGGAAGACCTTAGGTCCATCGAACCCACCTATCCACAGTATTCCTTTGGTGCATTTCTCATAACCTTGAATTCTATTTGTTGAAGAAAGATAGAGTTGAATTTATATAGCGCCTTTCACAACCACAGGACATCTCAAAGCACTTTACAGCCAATTAAGTACTTTTGACTGTTGTAATGTTGACAATAGCCTGTCTGGTTCCTTCTTGAACTACATTAAAGTTTCTTGTTTCGCCAGCTATTGGTGATGATCTGTTCCACATACCAATCACTTAGTATAAAAAGTTCCTCCTGCATTTCTCATGTTCTTTGACCTTAATATGTACGTATGATCCCTCCCTCTTAAGCTTTGTGGTTAGTAATTCATTCCTGTAACTATGGTGGATGCTGTTATCTGTTCATAAACCAACTGGTACCTCACGTTTTCCAACTGTAAAAACAGTGGTCTGTGGTTCTGCGCATTCTTCCAACACTATAGCATGATATGCAGCTTAAAACAATTTTTTTTTATTCGTTCATGGGATGTGGGCGTCACTGGCAAAGCCAGCACTTATTACCCATCCCTAGTTGCCCTTGAGAAGGTGGTGGAGAGCCGCCGCCTTGAACCACTGCAGTCCGTGTGGTGAAGGTACTCCCACAGTGCTGTTACGGAGGGAGTTCCAGGATTTTGACCCAGCGATGCTGAAGGAACGGCGATATATTTTCAAGTCAGGATGGTGTGTGACTTGGAGGGGACCTTGGAGGTGGTGGTGTTCCTATGCGCCTGCTGCCCTTGTGCTTCTAGGTGGTAGAGGTCGCGGGTTTGGGAGGTGCTGCTGAAGAAGCCTTGGCGAGTTGCTGCAGTGCATCTTGTAGATGGTACACACTGCAGCCACGTTACGCCGGTGGTGGAGGGAGTGAATGATTAAGGTGGTGGATGGGGTGCCAATCAAGCGGGCTGCTTTGTCTTGGATGGTGTCGAGGCAAGTGGAGAATATTCCATCACACTCCTGACTTGTGCCTTGTAGATGATGGAAAGGCTTTGGGGAGTCGGGAGGTGAGACACTCGCCGCAGAATACCCAGCCTCTGACCTGCTCTTGTTGCCACAGTATTTATGTGGCTGGTCCAGTTAAGTTTCTGGTCAATGGTGACCCCCCCCAGGATATTGATGGTGGGGGATTCACTGATGGTAATGCCGTTGAATGTCAAGGGGCGGTGGTTAGACGCTCGCCTGTTGGAGATAGTCATTGCCTGGCACTTGTGTGGCACGAATGTTACTTGCCACTTATCAGCCCAAGTCTGAATGTCGTCCAGGTCTTGCTGCATGCGGGCATGGACTGCTTCATTTTCTGAGGAGTTGTGAATGGCACTGAACACTGTGCAGTCATCAACAAACATCCCCACTTCTGACATTATGATGGAGGAGAACGTCTTTGATAAAGCAGCTGAAGATGGTTGGGCCTAGAACACTGCCCTGAGAAACTGCAGCGATGTCCTGGGGCTGTGATGATTGACCTCCAACCACCACAACCATCTTCCTATGTGCTAGGTATGACATCAGCCAGTGGAGCGTTTTCCCCCCGATTCGCATTGACTTCAGTTTTACTAGGGCTCCTTGCTGCCATACTCTGTCAAATACTGCCTTGATGTCAAGGGCAGTCACTCTCACCTCACCTCTGGAATTCAGCTCTTTTGTCCATGTTTGGACCAAGGCTGTAATGAGGTCGGGAGCCGAGTGGTCTTGGCGGAACCCAAACTGGGCATCAGTGAGCAGGTTATTGGTGAGTAAGTGCTGCTTGATAGCACTGTCGACGACACCTTCCATCACTTTGCTGATGATTGAGAGTAGACTGATGGGGCGGTAATTGGCCGTATTGGATTTGTCCTGCTTTTTGTGGACAGGATATACCTGGGAAGTTTCCACATTGTCGGATAGATCCCAGTGTTATAGCTGTACTGGAACAGCTTGGCTAGAGGCGCGGCTCGTTCTGGAGCACAAGTCTTCAGCACGACAGCCGGGATGTTGTCTGGGCCCACAGCCTTTGCTGTATCCAGTGCGCTAAGCCGTTTCTTGATATCACGTGGAGTGAATCGAATTGGCTGAAGACTGGTTTCTGTGGTGGTGGGGGCATCAGGAGGAGGCTGAGATGAATCATCCACTCTGCACTTCTGGCTGAAGATGGTTGCAAATGCTTCAGCTTTGTCTTTTGCACTCGTGTACTGGTCTCCACCATCATTGAGGATGGGGATATTCATGGAGCCTCCTCCTCCCGTTAGTTGTTTAATAGTCCACCACCATTCACGACTGGATGTGGCAGGACTGCAGAGCTTTGATCTGATCCGTTGATTGTGGGGTCGCTTAGCTCTGTCTATCGCATGCTGCTTTCGCTTTTTAGCATGCATGTAGTCCTGTGTTGCAGCTTCCCCAGGTTGGCACCTCATTTTTAGGTACGCCTGGTGCTGCTCCTGGCATGTTCTTCTGCACTCCTTATAGAACCAGGGTTGGTCCCCTGGCTTGATGGTAATGGTAGAGTGAGGGATCTGCCGGGCCATGAGGTTACAGATTGTGGGGAAATACAATTCTGCTGCTGCTGATGGCCCACAGTGCCTCATGGATGTCCAGTTTTGAGCTGCTAGATCTGTTCTGAATCTATCCCATATAGCACGGTGGTAGTGCCACACACGCGGGAGGTTTCCTTGCCCATGCTTGACCTGAAGGCATGAGACTTCATGGTGTCCGGAATCAATGTTGAGGACTCCCAGGGCCACTCCTTCCCGACTATATCACTGTGCTGCCACCCCTGGTGGGTCTGTCCTGCCGGTGGGACAGGACATAATCAGGGATGGTGATGAAAGAGTTTGGGACTTTGGCTGAAAGGTATGATGCTGTGAGTATGACTATGTCAGGCTGTTGCTTGACTAGTCTGTGGGACAGCTCTCCCAATTTTGGCACAAGTCCCCAGATGTTGGTGAGGAGGACTTTGCAGGATTGACTGGACTGGTTGTGCTGTTGCCGTGTCCGTAGCTGGTGCTGAGGTTGATGCCGGGTCGTCCGTCCGGTTTTATTATTTGTTTTTCATAGCGGTTTTTTACAACTGAGTGGCTTGCTAGGCCATTTCAGAGGGCAGTTAAGTGTCAACCACATTGCTGTGGGTCTGGAGTCACATATAGGCCAGACCAGGTAAGGACAGCAGATTTCCTTCCCTAAAGGACATTAGGGAACCAGATGGGTTTTTACGACAATCCAATAGTTTCATGGTCACCATTACTGATACTAGCTTTTAATTCCAGATTTATTTAATTAACTGACTTTAAATTCCCCAGCTGTCGCGTCTCCAGATCATTAGTCCAGGCCTCTGGATTACTAGTCCAGTAACATAACCACAATGCTACCGTTCCCTCTGGGAAATTAGATTTTGATAAACAATACAGTGTACATCCTGAAAGCTGCAAAGGATATTCAGGTCTGAAACTAGAAACACTTGTTTATACTTTATCTAAAACACAGAGGTCAATTATCGGGTGAGATACAGCAGCACAATTGTACCACCCGCCCACTCTCCTAACCGAGAGGCCCAAGCCATTTTAAATGCCGGCCTCGTTTTAATACGCACAGCATTCATGCACCTCCTGGTCTCCCAAAAACCTGTTGTTTTTTTTTTAATGACCTTTTCTGGTTTTCTGAGTGACCTGCAGCAGTCCCCTTTTAAGGACAGCTGGTTAGGTCGATCTATGCCTGGTACCAATGGACAGAGCATGCACGGGGCATTCTCCACCCATCGGTACATCGAAGTTGTCCAAGTATGTCATCGGACCCCAATTTACACGCCTTAATGTGGTTCCCCCCGGACAGGCAGAGCGCCTGGGCAATCCTCGTGAAGACCCTAGACAAAATGGTGGCTGGTGAATCAGGAATGGGGCGTTAAGTTTAGCCCTGCGATTTTTCGGAACAGCACTGCCCCGTTCCCACTCTGTGGAGCCCGTGAAAATCTGCCCTGTGGTCTCACAATTTTATGTGATTCAAAAGTACATCTCAGAATAACTGCTCTAAATCTCTAAGACATGGTAATGAAAATGTTATTATATTTAACTATAGAGCTGTCAATCGTGATTAAAACTAGGAACATAGGATCTGGTCTGACAATGGCGTGATTGACAATAGCTCTAAAGATAAACAGACACAATAAACTATTACAGTACTATAACGCAACATTAAAAAAGGGTTTTTGAGGCAGATTTTTAAAATTTAAGATTATTTCTGGAAGTGTTTGAGAATTGTATAAAGAAAATGATCGGGTCACCACTGACTATTTTTCTGCTAATCGAAATGAGTGAGAAGTCAAATTAGAATCAATACCCGGGTTGATCAGATAGCCCATGTGAACAGGAAGTGTGAGAACGCTCGTGTTAATTATTTCAACTAAATAAAAACCTGGGTGTTTTAGTGCACTAGATTTTAAGATTGAAGTTGTTCTCTCTCAAAACCCAGGACTGTGAACATTTTAACATTATCTTCAAAAATATCTGATTGCTGTATTGAAAAGAATTTTGACCCCAATTTAATCATTAAACAACAGAAGCTTCCACTCCTCAATCAGCACTGTCTTTTAATCTGTAAACCTTTCATTTATCCACACTATTGAATGAGTGTTAGCAGCTATTATTGCACTGCCAACAAAACAATTGCTCAGTCTTGGTGATCAATGAAAATAAAAATCTTTGTCCGTATTCGAAATGTTTATTGTGTTATACTTGCAGTAAACATTGAATGAAATTCCTAAATATAGTTCACTTTTTTTTTATTAGGCTGAAGTCGCCACACAAAATGAAGATGAAGACCAGCCACTTAGCTTGGCTTGGCCAGATACACCACGTAAACGATTTATCTATCTAGTTATACTACCTATTATCCTTCCACTGTGGATCAGCTTGCCTGACGTCAGAAAAAAAGTAAGCATCTGTACAGTTTTATTTCTCTCTCTTTTTCTTTCCCCCTCTCTCTTCCATAGTGCTTTTGATCTTTTCAGAGGCAAATGCTTGTTGGAGGAATGTAAACCCAGAGACCCTGCTAGCAATCAAATTTCCTTATGTAACTAGTGACGTTTCTATGCATAATCATTGAAAGCAGTTATTTCATATCGGTTTTGGGTAAGAATGTCTGGATAAGCACCAAATTAACAGCATGCAACAACATCTCATCTGTTTCTCGGGCAAATATCGAAGCTGTCTGGAGATGTTTAAAGTCACATGGCAGGAAATTTCCTCAGGACTTTTCCTGATTGGCCACCATAACATCGGCGGAAGTTCGGCAGAAACCCGATCTATCCAGGGTTACTACCAAAGTTCCAGTGGTCAATTAGGAGGGTCCCGAGGACATTTCCAGCGACAGCGCATATTTTATGCAATGGATCATCCTTACTTTGGGTCAGGACCCCTTTAAAACCTGCAAATGGAGTCACTAGAAGGTTGTGATGGTTTTACTTAGCAGTAAGTTAAGTAGAAGATGCTACACATCAAAATATTTAATCCTGTAAGTGATACCAACTGCTTTACTTAGAGGAGACATTGCATGAGTTACATTGACTTCTCATTCCTAGTCAGTCAGTGGAAAAAATCAACTTCTGCTTTTAAAAATGGAATTGTGGGGATAGAAATTAGTATTCATTGCACCTATTATTAGGGAGGACAGCTAAAACAGATGTTGGGCTCCTTGAATATGTAAATTAAAGGCCTCATGCCTGTTAAAGGACCGCTTGCTGTGGAGTCAGGAGGAGCAGGAATTCTCCCTCAACTCCACAGGTGTAACGATTGCCCTCCCAAAGCCCATTCCAACCACCCACCTGGGCTTACCTGAGGGTTGCTGCCAGCATCACAGTGGCCTGACATTGATGTGTACTTCGCCAGCGAGCTGCCTGGGGACACGCAGCAGATGTCCACAGCTCACTGGTCTAATTTAAACAAGGCCCGAGGCCCAATTTCGATCAGGTCTCCGGCCTACCCTTTCCATCACAGAGGTCGTTCCCTATGCCCAGATCGCACAAGCAGGTCAGCGCTATGCAATTTCTACCCATGGTGTTCAGTTTACATTTTAGGAACTTTCCATGCAGCCTGCTAAAACTGGAACCGTGTGGTTAACTGAACAAGTTTTAAAAGTGCTTTCAATCAGCATATTCTGACAGATAAATAATAGCTAGATCAAGCATGAATTTCCAAGTAGTGCTGTATGAATAATGTATAAACAAATTGCACTCTTATTTCATGTTTATTTTGATACAGGAATAATAATAAAGTTCTTAACCATTAAATTGAACGTTTGAGATGAAACAAAAAAAGCTAAAGTGACTTGGCATACTGTACAATACAGTCCAAGAATGTCCCTGGTCTGTGTGCTGGGTTAACTGATCTCAACCAGGATAGTTGAAGAAGCACTAAAGTTGACCTCACTGCCTCTGGACAAGGGAAGAGGGAAAACAATCACCCAGGTTTAGGAACAGGAGAAGGCCATTCAGCCCCTTGACCCTGTTACGCCATTCAATTAGATCATAGCTGATCTGCATCTTAAATCCATCTACCCACCTTGGTTCTGTAACCCTTAATATCCGTTTTGAAATTTCAATTGACCGAGCCTCAACAGCTTTTTAGGGAATTCCATATTTCCACTACTCTCGTGTGAAAAAGTGCTTCCTGACATCACCCCTGAACAGCCTAGCTTTTGTGCTCTTAGCTTCTATCAGTAATCCCTCCTGGAAAATACATAGATGTGGACACCAAATGAAGACGAGATCAGGCTTGAATGTGATGATTGAATATTTAATGTTAACACTCGCATCTAAAGAATGGCTCATTGTTCAAACTACTGTGGGGCTGTAGGTGCCTGTGGAGCTACACCCAGCAAGATTGACTCAGAGAAAGGGAACGGAGGGAAGAAAGCAAGAAAATAAAGCCAAAAGTAAAAAGAAATTCTAAGTTTTGTTTTGCTGGCACCTATTTTACAGAGGAAAGAACGCATTTGCAATTAAAGACCCACATTATATTGTCTGTACCTCTGTTGTGTAAGTGGGTCTCACCTGGCGTCAGTATCCATAAGCCCATAAGACAGGCACAGAATAATGATGTAATTTGCTGGTTTCAACCTGATCATTTTAATCAGGTAACTTTCATGTTATTGGAACTATTGACATTTATTGACATCATTTCACCAGACTCTCAAAACTGGCTCTACATGTTTAACAGACCAGGAGTGGAGCCAGTGAGACCTCCAGCTGCTTAGACAACCCAAGAACAAATGTGTCTCCACTGTTGCTGGTAGAATGAAGATTGAGTTTCTGCTGTCACCAGTGGAACCACTTGTTTGCTGTTCGCTGCACTCTTCTGAATGTAAAAGCATCTTTTAGCAATTTTGCTTCAGGCATTTCAGGGGTTACAATGGAACTGAGGGATTTAATAATAAAAGGAGCTGTCAACAGGCATTTGCAAGAGAACTTAAGAAAAGGAATTGAGCAAGTAGAATCTGAGGACACAGAACAGGGATATTAAAAGAAAGTGAAAGAAAAATTTGCATTTATGCAGCACCTGTCACACCCTCAGCACATCCCAAAACACTTCATAACCAATGGATCACTTTTGAAGTGCATCACTGTTGTTCTTTAGACAGACACAGCAGCCAATTTGAGCACATTAAGAGCCACAAACAGCAATGAGATGACTAATGAGTTCATCTGTTTTTTGGTCGTGGGATGACTGTTAGCCAGGACATTGGGAGAGCTCCCTGCTCTTCTTCAAAAGAGTGCCATTGGATCTTTTACAACCACTTGAAAAGGCGGTCGGGGCCTTGGTTTGATATCCCATCTGAAAGACACCACCTCGACAATACAGCACTCGCTCAGTATTGCACTGAATTGCCAGCCTAAATTTATGTAATTGTGTGCTAGAGTGTGGCTTACCCATGATCTGGTGACTCAGAGGCAACAAGGATTAAAATGCCTAAAAAGTTGAAGGATATCTATTACTTAAAACTTATAAGACATGTAGTACATTGAGATAATGAGAAATTTTGAGAATAAAGAGAGGTTGCAGTCCAGTGAAAGTGGACTTCTCAAATTAGAGAGATCTTAGAGTGAGCTTTTGGTGCATTCTGTGGAAAAGATTATTTAAAAAAATGATGGCTGATTTAGAAACAGAAATGAAATAATTAGAAGTCCTGAATAAGGACCAGAAGTCATTTGAAGCTATAGTAGCAAGTACAGCCCTCGAAGATAATACCATGGAAACCTTTAACAGATAGAAACATAGAAGATAGGAGCAGGAGTAGGCCATTCGGCCCCTAGAGCCTGCTCCGCCATTCAATGCGATCGTAGCTGATCATCCAAATTCAGTACCCTGTCCCTGCTTTCTCCCCATATCCCTTGATCCCCTTAGCCTTAAGAAATATATCTAACTCCTTCTTGAATATATTTAATGAATTGGCCTCAACTGCCTTCTGTGGTAGAGAATTCCACAGGTTCACCACTCTCTGGGTGAAGAAATTCCTCCTCATCTTAGTCCTAAATGGCTTACTCCTTATCCTTAGACTGTGACCCCTGGTTCTGGACTCCCCCGCCATCGGGAATAGCCTTCCTGCATCTAGCCTGTCTAGTCCTGTTAGAATTTTATAAGTTTCAATGAGAATCCCCTCTCATTCTTCGAAACTCTAGCGAATATAAGCCTAATCGACCCAATCTCTCTTCATACGTCATTCCTGCCATCCCAGGTATCAGTCTGGTGAATCTTCACTGCACTCCCTCCATGGTAAGAACATCCTTCCTCAGAGAAGGTGACCAAAACTGCACACAATACTCAAGGTGTGGTCTCACCAAGGCCCTGTACAACTGCAGCAAGACATCCTTGCTCCTGTACTCGAATCCTCTCGCTATGAAGGCCAACATACCATTTGCCTTCTTAACCGCCTGCTGCACCTGCATGCTTACCATCAGCAACTGGTGCACAAGGACACCCAGGTCTCGTTGCACTCCCCCTTTTCCCAATCTATTGCCGTTCAGATAATCTGTCTTCCTGTTTTTGCCACCAAAGTGGATAACCTCGCATTTATCCACATTATACTGCATCTGCCCAATCACCCAACCTGTCCAAATCATACTGGAGTTTCTCTGCATCCTCCTCACAGCACACACGCCCACCCAGCTTTGTGTCATCTGCAAACTTGGAGATATTACATCTAGTTCCCTCATCTAGATCATTAATATATATTGTGAATAACTGGGGTCCTAGCATCGATCCCTGCGGTACCCCACTAGTCACTGCCTGCCACTCGGAAAAAGACCCGTTTATTCCAACTCTTTGCTTCCTGTCTGCCAACCAGTTTTCTATCCAAGTCAGTACCTTACCCCCAATCCCATGTGCTTTAACTTTGCACGCTAATCTCTTATGTGGGACCTTATCGAAAGCCTTCTGAAAGTCCAAATACACCACATCCACTGGTTCTCCCTTATCTATTCTACCAGTTACATCCTCAAAAAATTCCAGTAGATTAGTCAAGCATGATTTACCTTTTGTAAATCCATGTTGACTTTTTCCGATCCTGTCGCTGTTTTCCAAGTGCTCTGCTATTACATCTTTTATAATGGACTCTAGCATTTTCCCCACAACCGATGTCAGGCTTATCGGTCTATAATTCCCTGTTTTCTCTACCACCTTTTTTTAAATAGTAGGGTTACATTAGCTACCCTCCAATCCATGGGAACTGTTCCAGTCTATAGAATTTTGGAAGATGACCAGCAATGTATCTACTATTTCTAGGGCCACTTCCTTAAGTACCCTAGGATGTAGATTATCAGGCCCTGGGGATTTATCGGCCTTCAATCCCTTCAATTTCCCTAACACCATTTCCCTACAAATACTGATTTCATTCAGTTCCTCCCTCTCATTAGACCCTATGTTCCCCGACATCTCTAGGAGTTTATTTGTGTCCTCCTTTGTGAAGACAGAACCAAAGTATGTATTTAATTGGTCTGACATTTCTTTGTTCCCCATTATAAATTCCCCTGATTCTGACTGCAAGGGACCTATGCTTGACTTCACCAATCTTTTTCTCTTCACATATCTATAGAAGCTTTTACAGTCAGTTTTTATGTTCCCTGCAAGCTTCCTCTCATATTCTATTTTCCCCCCTCTTAATTAATCCCTTTGTCCTCCTTTGCTGAATCCTAAACTGCTCCCAATCCTCAGGTTTGCTGCTTTTTCTGGCCAATTTATATGTCCTCTCCTTGGATCTTATGCTATCCCTAATTTCCCTTGTTAGCCACGGTTGAGTCACCTTTTTTGTTTTATTTTTATGCCAAACAGGGATGAACAAATTCTGTAGTTCATCCATGCGATCTTTAAATGTTTGCCATTGCCTATCCACCGTCAACCCTTTAAGTAACATTTCCCAATCCATCCTAGCCAACTCGCGCCTCATACCATCGTAGTTTCCTTTATTTAAATTCAGTACCCTAGTCTCTGAGTCAACTACTACTTCACACTCTATCTTAATGAAGAATTCTATCATATTATGATAGCTCCTCCCCAAGGGGCCTCGCACAACAAGATTGCTAATTAATCTTTTCTCATTACATAATACCCAGACTAAGATGGCCTGATCTCTAGCTGGTTCCTCGACATATTGGTCCAGGAAACCATCCCGTATACACTCTAGGAATTCCTCCTCCACAGTATTGTTACTAATTTGGTTAGCCCAATCTATATGTAGATTAAAGTCACCCATGATAACTGCTGTGCCCTTATTGCACGAGTCTCTAATTTCCCGTTTAATGCCATCCCCAACCTCAGCATTACTGTTTGGGGGTCTGTATACAACTCCCACTAACATTTTCTGCCCCTTATTGATGCACAGTATTGAATTCCTGCAACAACAGGAATGAAACAAGTGAAAGTGTGGAGACCAAGAACCAAATTGAGGAAGAGAAGGTAAATAAAGCAAACAAATTGGCATTATCTGGGAGTGAAGTAGTCCAGAGGACAGAAACACAGGTTACAGCTAGACGTGCCATTGTAATAGTCTCATATGAAGAATGACCATTTGGGGCAGTTACATAGGATTACTGGCACCTATGGAATCTACCCAGTGGCAGAAAAGGGGGAAACTTTGGGTAGAGGAAATGTGTAGCTAGAGGAAAGGTCAACTTCATTCTCTTTAGTCACATAGATTAAGTAAAAGGTCAGTTCCATAGTTTTTTTTAAACAGTATTATGTTGGAATAAAAGGAAGTTCAATTTAGTTGCCTTAAGTATCATTCAGAGAGTAACTTAACATTAATGGCTGTAAAACTGTGCATTCTGTGCGATTCTTTGGACAAATCCAGTAGGATTTGTAGCACATCTAATTTGATCCTATTTACGATTGGAAGGGTTATAGTAGAATGAACAAGACCCTCAGTGAGTATTTAATACAATAGTATCACTTAGGATCAACATTTTTGGCTCTCCCTCATCAGCAAAGATTTTTTTTAAATCCTCTTTATAGCAGACCATTTACTGTAACTCTTGGTTAATACAATTGCTGAAGGAAGTGTTGGTGTGGCTTCTGTACAAAAGAAAGCAGGAACTACATAGAAAAACTGCTGAACAAATAGTCCATTCCCAGTCCAGAGATGTCACTAACTCCCTAAAAACAAGCTTTTGTTATATTTGCCTAGGGCATCCATGAATGATTGACAACATAAATATGCCTGGCTGCTCATCATCTTCTCAGCAACAGTTGGTCTGTGGCACAGGAGATGGCAGAAAAGGGTGGATAGAGGAAGCTTACTGCCATCCATAAAGGAATAATTTGCTTGAAACTTCAGAAAATAATTGACTACTACTAGAAAGTTGGTTATGCATGGATGGTTACAGTTTATCACAAGATACCCAGGCATGAGTTAGAGATGTTCTAGTTTAAGCATATCCACTCAAAATTGACCCAAACTTTGTCTTGTGTTTCAGAAGTTACAGAGATATTTTGTAATTTCCTTCTTGGGGTCAATCGCCTGGATTGCAGCCTTTTCCTATCTAATGGTCTGGTGGGCACACCAGGTAAGCACAATGATTATTAACCAGAGATTAAAGTAAAGTTTTGCTTTGCAAGTATCATCACTTTCCCCATTAAGTAACCATTAAAGAATTAGGGGGGAAAATTCAGTTGGTTTGCGGCCTCCCATTAGCGCCTTAAGAGGGCGCTAATGGGGCGCAAAGCAACTAGCGCCCTTGTGCGGCGATGTTTGCGCCGCTCACGAAATTAACTAGACATTTTGCGGCGGCGCTAAACACTACCGCCAAGATCTCCTGCGCCGGCAGATCGTGACGTCAGTCGAGTGCGCAACGCCCCGGTAGCGCCCCGGACCGGATATTGAGTGGCGCCGCCTGCCGCTAGCAATGACAGGTTGAGGGGAGCGTTTTGCAGTCAGGAAGGGACTGGGGGAGCGCTATTTAAAGGCGACCGCTTCCTGACATTTTTTGTTGGTGACATTTTTGCACCACGCATTCTGGGAGAGAGAGAGAGAGAGAGAGACTTCTGGAGAGATTCAACGCTGTGTGAAGGAGTTTTGGGTACTGAGCAGCACTTTGCAGGTTCATTTTGATTTGCCCTTCCTTGTATCGATTTAGAAGAGACTGTGGGGGCTGCACTCTGAGCTCTTTCCCTGGTACTCTCCATTGTTCTTTCCAGCAGATTTGATGTACAGGTCTCTCCAGGCCGAGATTCAAGGCTGCAATGAGCAGGATGTGGATGGAGAGCAAGATCGACCCTCCCCTTTAAGAACTGGCCGGCGCCAGTGTGTCTGTGTTCCATCGCTAACTGACAGCACCTGCGCTGCGCCCGCTCTGAGTTAGCGCCTCGCTCCTCGGCCTTTGCGCCTTAAGACAGGTGTGTAGCACCTGATTTAGCGCTCCAATCACCTCCAGGGGCGATAAAAGTCAAGTTTGCAGTCGGAGGTGATAATTAGCACCAGGCGCTAAACTTTGCGCACGGCCGATAATGGCGCCCCAAACGGGGCGATACTGAATTTTTCCCCCTTAGTCTTAACCTAATTACCCCTTTCAAAGAGAGAGAGTCTTAATCAAAAATGATTGACAAAACTTTTATCATTTGCAAGACCATTGATTGAATGGGGGAAATGGATAAAATCATGGAATGGAATCACCAAAACACTGGTAAAAATCCTGAATCCCTTATAATAAGAATGTGATTGCATCAGTCACTAAAACTATTTATCGTCACACATAATCTAAATATGGGTAGAAATTGGTTCTCATTGTGTCTGTTTTCTGGGTGAAAAACAGATAAAAAGAACCAATTCCACACGCAGTATCCCACACCCAATCGAGTGCTGCCATATTGGTAAAGGCGGCTTTGCAGGCATCCCAGGCGGTCGTCTTAAACAGATTTTAGGGCCTTTGAATATGTTAATAAGAGGCCTAACATCAGTGTAAGAACCCTGCCGGGAAATTTGTCGGCGTTGGGCCTACTGTGCTCAGTTTTTTTGGTTTTATATGCGGCCTCACCAGCGGTCCTTAAAGGGACTGCTAGGGGCAACAACCAAAAATGTAAGTTAATTTTTTTAAACTTAACCTTTCTATGGAGTCAGTGGGGAGCAGAAGTGCTCCTTCTGGCTCCACAGCACTCCTGAAGGCTGCAGCTGGCCTGTGGGCAGCCCCCTTCCTGTACTCCTCGCCCTCTCCCTCCCCCCCCCCCCGGCCCCCCGCCAGGACTTGCCCAAGAGCCACTGCTGGCATCGCAGTGGACCGAAATTGACTCCCACTTCACCTGCAAGCTGCCTGAGGATGAGCGGTAGGCATCAGCTGCCCTCTGAGCTTATTAAAATGAAGCCCGAGGACCAATATTGATCGATACTTGGACCTACCAGTTTGATCGCAGGTCTCATTCCCTTCACCCAGTTCGTGACAGCAAGGTGATGCTACCGAATTTCAACCCCATTGTCTCAAAACAAATTCTCACATTACTTGCACATGAAGCCATCGTGAAACAAGTGGGTTAAAGATCCAGTAAAAATAATGGAAAGAGGAATATCATACAAGTGTGCTAAGCATTGGTCCATTAATACTGCCATCAGAAATAGAAACATCGAAAAATAGGAGCAGGAGTAAGCCATTCGGCCCTTCGAGCCTGCTCCGCCATTCAATATGATCATGGCTGATCCTCTATCTCAATACCATATTTCCGCTCTCTCCCCATACCCCTTGATGCCTTTTGTGTCTAGAAATCTATCTATCTCCTTCTTAAATATATTCAGTGACTTGGCCTCCACAGCCTTCTGTGGTAGAGAATTCCACAGGTTCACCACCCTCTGAGTGAAGAAATTTCTCCTCATCTCAGTCCTAAATGTCCTACCCCGTATCCTGAGACTGTGACCCCTCGTTCTAGACACCTCAGCCAGGGGAAACATCGTCCCTGCATCCAGTCTGTCTAGCCCTGTCAGAATTTTATACGTTTCAATGCGATCCCCTCTCATTCTTCTAAACTCTAGTGAATACAGGCCTAGTTGACCCAATCTCTCCTCATACGACAGTCCTGCCATCCCAGGAATCAGTCTGGTGATCCTTCGCTGCACTCCCTCTGTGGCAAGTATATCCTTTCTTAGGTAAGGAGACCAAAACTGCACACAGTACTCCAGGTGTGGTCTCATCAAGGCCCTGTATAACTGTAGTAAGACATCCTTGCTCCTGTACTCCAATCCTCTTGCAATGAAGGCCAACATACCATTTGCCTTCCTAACTGCTTGCTGCACATGCATGTTTGCTTTCAGTGACTGGTGTACATCAACATTTCCCAATCTATCACCATTTAAATAATACTCTGCCTTTCTGTTTTTCCTACCGAAGTGGATAACTTCACATTTATCCACATTATACTGCATCTGCCATGTATTTGCCCACTCACTCAACTTGTCTAAATCGCCTTGAAGCCTCTTTGCATCCTCCTCACAACTCGCAATCCCACCTAGTTTTGTGTCGTCAGCAAACTTGGAAATATTACATTTGGTTCCCTCATCCAAATCATTGATATATATTGTGAATAGCTGGGGCCCAAGCACTGATCCCTGCGGTACCCCACTAGTCACTGCCTGCCACCCCGAAAAAGACCCATTTATTCCTACTCTGTTTCCTGTCTGTTAACCAATTTTCAATCTTTTTACTCATTTGTTTACCACTTTTCTTGAAAGCGGCACTTCTTTAAGAATTAAACCATTAAAAGGAACATATTTGTCTTTGGGATTTGTTTTTATTGCTTTTTGTTGTATGTTTTCAATACATTTATCTAAATATGCTTTGCACCATCAGGAGGGCTGATTCAGAAGAGTCATTTTGTCTGATAGGATGATGGAAATGAATTAACATCAGTGGAAACTGTCATTCATCAAGAGTGTTTCAATATTAGTGCCTTTTTTCCAATGTGTGCTTTTTCATAAATATTCTGCTCATCAAGCTGTAAAGCATCTGGCTGCAAGTGACGTCAAAAATCCAAGTCAAGTATAATATGGGTTAAGAGTAAAGTTGAGCTCTTTCTACTTTGCCCCAGCAAGATGACTAAACACTAACCGCAAAAGTTGCAGTAATACTACCAATAAAACATTTGCTACCTCTATAAAAGCAGTCACTTCTGAAATCCCCAAATCATTCAATTGCCCAGGAGTCCAGGCTTGCAATCCCTATTCAATACCAGTTAATATTGTGCAGTTTTCAGAACATGTTGTTCCTGGTTCCATGTGTCCTAGTACTTCCAGATCAGAAGTTTAGTCATCTTCAAATTAGAAGTGTCAGCATTGCCAGGAATATCCGACAGAACACACTCATGATGACGGTCATTGGAAATTCACAGGAGACTGGTAAAAACTGGGGATCTTCCCTAATTTGTTGCAGAGAAATGTTGGGTTAGTTCAAAGACATTGTAGATGTGTGTTCATACTCTCTTGCTAAATCACCAGCAGGGAATTGGTTTGAGATTGCCAAAAACACATTTCACATTCATCCTTCAGAGTATGTAAAGGGAGATTTTCATCCCATCAGTCTAAACTGGATTATCCCCAGCCATTTACTTTTTTATTTATTTTTATTGCACTTGTTACCTCGTTACAATATATCATGCAGTACATTCATAATATACAGTGTACATGGCACATTGTAGTAGAGAGTGAGTTTTGCTGAGTGGCTTGTCGATGGCCCTAATAACTGATTCCAGTGTGGTTAGTGGATACTGCTACGCTTGCCCAGAGTATCGGTGCCCATGGTCCGTGGATGTTGCACAGAATCTTAAACACTCTCAAAACCGAGACACCTGCTCAGTCTAGATACAGCTGGAAGGATTCTTTCCCAAAGTGTTCACCCGATTTGTTGTGCCGCCAATGAAATCAATTCCAATAGCAAAAATTCAAGTTTTGTGAATAGAAGTGACATTATGCTTTATTGCAACTCAACAAACTCTGTGTACTTGTGTTTGGTTGTCCTGGGAGGTAGAAATATTGGCCAGCAAGACAGGTAGTCAAACAACCTGCAGTGAAAATGAGGAAATCTCATTCTGACAACAACTTGGAAAAGGAAGATAATCTTTGTGAATTGAGTACACAGGAAGGGGGAAGCGAAGCAAGTGTTTTTTTTTTAATTCTCTACCTATATGATTCCAGTGGAATCAGTGGACCTGGACGGGAGATGTTCAGCATAAATAGTGAGTTTGTACGTATGTTAAAAGTACGTTATTAACCATGGAGTAGTATTTTATCCATGTATTGAGGAGGGAAATGTTATCTGATATCTAAAGAATGAGAATCCAGACAAGATAATTATTCCAGGTTCTCATTGCCTGATTTTCTCCTTAACCCACATGGCATCTACTCAGCAACTGGCCAGAGTAATGCAGCCGAGACCAGGAACTCAGTGACGTGGAGTTTTGAATGGGCTGCCCACCAGCTGCTGCAGTTCCCTCTCCTGGTGATTATTAATTCACATGCACAGCATATTGAGGTGTATTGCATGAAGCAGTCTTCTTTGCATTACCACTAAAGAAGAATAGCAGGAGTTGTGGAAGATCGTTAAATGCAGAAGTCAAATCTTACCAAACTGAAATGATTTTTTTAAATGATGTTCTCTCATGAGAACAATTTCAAAGGCAATTCCTCTCCCCTACCCCACCTCCAGGGAGTTTGCCCATCAAAAGAGCACAATGAATTTTCATGAGGCACAACAGGATGCTGGTAACATTGGAATTTGTCACTTTTCAGCTGCTGATTAATAATTTATATGAAACCTTTATAAGACTACATTTTTAAAACAATAACAGTGCAACAAAAGAAAAGTCAAATTTCTGGCTGCCTTGTTATTAACAAGTAACCTTGCATCATTGGAATTTTTTTGAAAATCATGGCCCACCATTTTTCTTTGCTCCCACCCTCCAAGCTACTGTCCTTCATATCATTAATGCTTGATTTGTGCCATCAGAGAAATAAAAAGTTGCTCAATGGTCACAAAGTTGCTTTACCATGTAGTACATATGGAATAAAAAAACCTTGACCTTTCCAGTATGCAATGACCTCTGCAAAACACTCTGCTGAGATGATTTGCCTTCAGAGATATTTATCTCAAATTATGATCATTTCTTTCATCCGGAACTGACTTCTGATTCTATGCTTGTAGCCCAGTCCTATATTCAATACTGTACCCTGAAAATGATTCAAGCCTCTTAATATCTATCCTCTACTGAGTTAATCTCTTTCCAGGAATTGTTTAAGCAGAATAAATTGAATGATGCTTCAGAGCACTGACCTTTGTATATGTATGCTGATGAAGTTACAAGCTTTTCTTCTTACTGGTGTCACTCAAAGAAATATTCACTCTTTCAATTCTGTAGGTTGGGGAGACAATCGGGATCTCTGAAGAGATTATGGGATTGACAATCTTAGCAGCAGGCACTTCTATTCCTGACCTCATCACGAGTGTGATTGTAGCACGGAAGGGACTTGGTGATATGGCAGTGTCCAGCTCAGTTGGAAGCAATATATTTGACATTACAGTTGGGTAAGTTCATGAAAAATAATTTCAAACAATTTATCATTTTTTCCACTTCTATTTATTTCATTAATTAAACAGCTTTACAATAGAGCGATTGCATTATTTGTCCAACAAATAACATTATGCAAAAAGCTTTTTAATATCAAAGAAAAGGGTTCCTATGGCTGCTTCTCTACATTACTCTTGATTGTTTTAGCTTTAACATTCAATACAGGGAACTATCAGAATTGTATCTAATTTTTCCCCATTTGTTACATTTCTGCCCTTCCTGTTAGCTCCATGCACAGTACACTGGCCGTTGAATTGGCAACTGACCAACTCGTATGTCTCTACCAATACCACTGCCAACTTGGATGTACTTAAACATATTTACTTTTAATTTCTCCCCTCCTCTGCCAGTAACCTGCTCAAGTAGCCATTCTACTTATGAGCCCAGACAGTGAGTATTGGTGAAGTTATTCAATAATGGAAGGCATCAAAGCTGAATCTGATTCTGTTCTTGCCTGACATCACCATTTAAAAACATTCATTCTGAGATGTGAGCATCACTGGCATGGCAGGCATTTATTGCCCATCCCTAGTTGCCCTTGAGAAGGGTGGTGGTGGGCCCTCTTCCTAAACCACTGCAGTGCGTGTGGTGAAGGTGCTCCCACAATGCCGTTAGGTAGGGAGTTCCAGGATTTTTACCCAGCGACCATGAAGAAATTACGATATATGTCCAAGTCAGTATGGTGTGTGACTTGGAGGGGAACTTGGAGGTGATGGTGTTCCCATGCGTCTGCTGTCATTGCCCTTCTAGGTGGTGGCGTGCTTGGCAGCTGCTGCCGAAGAAGCCTTGGCAAGATGCTGCAGTGCATCCCTTAGCTAGTACACATCCCGTAGCTAGCCATGATACGCTGATGGTGAAGGGAGTGGATGTTTAAGCCAGTGGATGGGGTGCCAAACAAGCGGATTACTTTATCCTAGATAATGTCGAGCTTCTTGAGTGTTGGAATATATTCTTACGCTTTTCTAGCAAAGGTCACTGGATAGCAATTGGAATCAGGAGCCCCAGCTGAGATCAACTATCTTTTTTATTCATTCCTGGGATGTGGGAGTCGCTGGCAAGGCCGGCATTTATTGCCCATCCCTAATTACCCTTGAGAAGGTGGTGGTGAGCTGCCTTCTTGAACCACTGCAGTCCGTAATGTGAAGGTACTCCCACAATGCTGTTAGGGAGGGAGTTCCAGGATTTTGACCCAGCAACAATGAAGGAACGGCAATCTCGACCTGATATCGATGATCTGTAATCCTCTGGTCTGTGTGACATCATACCATGCAGTGCATTTGTGAGCTATATTTCAAATTTTCAACCATAACCACAAAGGAAAAGGAAAGAGATCAGGCAGTAAAACTGCAATACAAAATCTAACCCATATTGTTTACAAGTTCAGCTGACCTGTGCCCTGCACCATTCTTGGTTCTGGTTCTGTGATCGCCAAGAGTTAGCAGTGCCTCGACTTCATCCTCCTGTCCTCTTGCTCCACCCCTACCCCAGTCTCCTACACACTCTAGCCCTGAACTACTATCCCTGTAGTTTTTCCTCTATTTATCCAGCCCTTTTCATGCTTATCTTGCCCACGAGACTCACCAACTGCTCCCTCGATCCCCTTCCCACTCAACTCCTAACCACCCATCACCCCTTTCTGATCCACATGCGAGCTGAGAGTGTCAATGGTTCCCTCTCCTCAGAAGACTCCCTCTCCATTATTACCTCCTCCTTTAAAAACCAACCGTTTGGTCTTCGCCAACTAGAACCTCATTTCCAACCTATCTTTCTCCTCTGGGGGTTCTTAAACATGTTGTTGCCTCCCAGCACCATGCCCATCCCTCCCGTAACTCAATGTTTGAACCCCTCCAGTCAAACCTCTGCACCCTCACAGAACTGAAAGAGCCATAATCAAAATCAGAACGACGTTCTCTGTGACTGTGATGCATTATCTCTCCTTGTCCTTATTGACCTCTCTGCAGCGATGAAACAGGTTAACTATGCCATCCTCCCCCAATGTCTCTGTTACCACTCAGCTTCATGAGACTGCCAGCACATGGTTCTATTTTTATCTATAGAAACATAGCCAGTACATTTCCAGCAATGGATTCTATTCCCTCCCCTGCACTGTCACTTCTGGAGATCACCAAGAATCTATCCTTTGCCCCTTCTCTTCCTCATTTACAAACTTCTCGGTGACATGATCTGCAATCACAGGATCAGCTTCCACATGTACACTGACAGCACCCACTTCTATATCACTTCTCTCGACTGCCTCTGTACTGTCAGACTGCTTGTCTGGCATCCAGTCTTGGATGAGTTACAGCTTCCTCCAGCTCAACATTAGGAAAACCTCCATCTTTGGTCCCTGCCACAAACTCTGCTCCCTTGGCATTGAACATATTTCCCTCCCTGGCCACTGATTCAGACTGACCCAAAACATTTGAAACCTTGGCATCCTGTTCAATCCTGAGCTGGGTTTCAAATCCCATATCACAAAGACTACTCACTTCCACTTTAACATTGCATGTTTCTGCCTTTACTTTAGTCCCTTTGCTACTCAAGCCCTTATACTTGTTGTTTACCTCCATACAACAGCTGAATGTTAGCATGAGCATAATTCTGTTAAATTATTACGCTTTAGGAAGAAAGAAATAAGTCAACTTATGAGCAGTGTCAGCTTGGCCCAGTGTTAGCACTCTGACCTCTGAGACAGCAGGTTGTGAGTTCAAAACCCACTCTGTTTTGAACACCTAATCTAGGCTGACACTTCAGTGAAGTACCAAGGGAGTGCTGCATTGTTGGAGATGTGGTCATTCAAGATGAGATGTTAAAGTGAGGACGTATCTGCCTATTCAGCTGAATATAAAAGATCCCATGACACTTTTTCAAAGCAGAGCAGGGAATTTTCTTGGTTTCCCTGGCCAATATTCCTCAGATTAACTAGTTAGTTGTATCATTTGCTGCAGCACTTAAGGACACGAAAGACACCGGGTAAATGCAGGTTCTTTCCTTCTTGGTTAAAATAAACTCACCGTCTTCTAAAAATAACAAAAGCTCAGCATAAGTAGTAATGAAAACATAACTGCGAATTATTGATGGAAGAGGCAAGAGTTTGACCTGCTTCTTCAGAAACATTTGAAGTGTATTTTTCTTTTCTCTGTTTTTGCAGCCTGCCCCTGCCATGGCTCCTGTTCTGCTTAATTAACAACTTTGTGCCAGTCCAAGTCAGCAGCAACGGCCTGTTCTGTGCTATTGTTCTCCTCTTCATCATGCTTCTCTTCGTTATCATTTCGATTGGGGCCTGCAAATGGAAAATGAACAAAGTTCTTGGACTGATCATGTTTGTACTGTACATTCTGTTTCTGATTGTCAGTGTTCTGTTGGAACAGAAGATCATCAAGTGCCCGGTGACAGTCTGATCTTTGCGACTGTGCACTGTTTTTTCTTTGAGGTACAGATGGGAAAACTATGACTCATCCTGCCCGTTGCAGCTTTATTTTTTTTTAGATTGACTCAGCTGGCACATGCAATTTAATGGAGAATGAGAAAGTAATAGTAAACAATAACAACTGTATTTTTTGCTTGATTAATTAATTTTCTGTTCTCATTTCAAGCAAATGAATAAAGTTGGTGTTTGCGTCTGTGGCATTCCTGAACGGAGAGATTTATACTTTATGGGATTTTTCTCTGGGTTAATCTAATGTCTGCGGGAAGACCGCTGCCCAAGTTGGTTATAAGCCCCTGAAGAAGATTCTTTTCAATATTCCTATTTTGTTGCTAGGTGATATTTCAGTGGCAGACTTTTTTTCTGCCAGTTTTTCAGATATTGAAATAATATTGCATTATATTTCAGAATGACTGGTGTGAAGTAATTTATTTTTGAAAGGACAATGGTGCATAAAACTGGTTTTGAGGGCATTTTTGGGGGCATAACATTTTTGGGTTCTCACAGACAGTTAGCCAAACTTGCCTGTTCTTTGGGTACTGAGAATCAGATTAGCACTGAGGTGTAATGTTTGGTACAGAGTTACTTCTGTAAGTCTTAGGTTTTTTTTACACATTTATTAAACCATTACACGATTTTATGTTTTATAACTTTTTTTGGCTTAGCACAATAATTTTAATCACCAGTACATCTCATGAATAAAACAATGAAGCTGCTATAGATCGTGGTACTTGAAAGCAAATTCAATCAGGTGTGAATGGCAATATTAAGGTCATAGAGCTATTAATCTATTATTAAGGTCGTAGCTATTTATCTATTATATATAACATCATCGCTTTGCTGCCTAACGCAGAATAAAATGTAGTCACTGACATTCTGCCATATTGTGGAATTAACACCTTAGGGCCTATAGATCATTTCTGCACTTTACTTGGGCAATTATAGACCGACATTGTTGTATGTTTTCTTTTTACAGTATGTACTTTTTTAAGACCATAATACATTTTCAAAGTAAAACCTGATGTGTAGTAGGTTAAGATAGCCTTTCTTTGAGTTGTGGTTTAAGATACTGTTAATTTGATTCTTAAATGTAATTTAAAAAAAAAAATTCTACATTCCGTTGTTTATTTGATTAGATTGTATTTATACCCTCAAAATGCAAGTGCAGTAATGAATCAAGTTGTTGATTCAATAGAAAAAAAATTAACTGTATAAACACTTCTGCACAGTTCTCTACATCAATTTTCCTCTCGCTGTGTATAAGCTTTGTGCAGTATTTACTGGGAAACTCATGCAGGTAGAGGATGTGGCATGGCAACCTACAGTGCGCACTCAACAACATCACGCCTAATGTAGATCTTTACTTTTCATGCTACTGTTATTGGCTTTATGTAATATGGTCAATATTCCAGATTCAGTTAATCGGGAATAATATGAAGGTGTGTGTGTTTTTTAATTAAATATATATATAAAAACTAATATTTAAAAATTAGGGCTGTTTCATGTTAACGCTCAGCAGGTATTCTATTTGGTTAGGTAGGATTCAATGTCAAAAATCAATTTACAGCTGTCAGTAAAAATCAATAATACAGCAATAACCTCATTTTGATGGGCATTAAAGTCTGCGCTTGGACTGATAACCATAATGCTTATAATGAAATGACATAGTATTCCTATTATTGTCAATCTCAGGATGGTATTTGTGAAGTTACTTGTTGGGTAGATGTTGTTCTTGAAACTGCACTGTGACAGCATTCTAGGCAGCAATGCAAGGTATGTTATCAAGTTGGTGATTGTTTTTAACAGCAGATGAATGCAGGTGCTGAAACAGACTCCCATATTAAGAGACTCAGATATGCACACACCTTCTCATTGATTAGAGTCATTTAGGTTCCTGAGATTTACTCTCCATACACTGAAAATATTATTTGTCAATAAAATCTGAATAACTTCTGATACCTGTTTTTAAACTGCAGTAGCTGGCACTGTTGCCAGCAACAGAATAGAATGTCAGCTGCCAACAAGGCAGAAGGGGATTCTGATTACACACTTTGACATGAATATGCAGATAGTGTATAATGCCCTTAGCCAGCCACGGCATTGATTTCAACCTCTCTGAAATCTGGGATATTAAATTAAATTAAAATCTAACTAAACGCAAAGTTCACAACAAAAAATGTAATCTCACTAAAATCTGTTGTTGAGTAAATCACAGTCATCTTCAGTCATTTCACCTCAACATGCGAAACGGGATCAAATGAATGTTTCTTATTTGATAGGGTAATGAGCTTTAGCAAAAAGCAATCTTCGGTGTTCTTTCTGGGGGGCGGGGGTTCTCTGATTTGGTGTGTACGTCCTTTTTTGTGTTTCTTAGCATGATTACTTTTTCCAGTTTTTTTTGTCTTGTCTATTTTATGACCTTGGCTCTCTTACTTTACCTATTTATCTTCTATTTTACTTACTTATTGTTTCCTGGCTCCATTTCTGATTATAGTATTTTATGTGTATTTCCTTTCCAATGTATTCTGCGTTCTCTCGCTCAAGGTTCTTTTTTCTTGCTGGTCTTGTTTTCTAGTTGTCTTTCTAACTTCCAGCTCAAACTTACCATCCTCCATTTACCAAATAAATATTTTAATCATATATATTTAACAGTTTCAGACAGATAGTGATTTTTTTTTAGTTAATAAATAATCAAGACACTATAAAAATCAGTACCAGACTCTCAAGTGTGTAGCTCTATTGTATGAGTCGCAGCACACGCTGTAGTGTGCAGGCTACTTCTAACTCTCACTCTCTCCAATTGGTTCTCCCTCTACTTTAGCATCGCAACAACCTCAACAACTTTTTAAAGATTGTGCTGTAGGAAAATACAGGGGTGCAAATTCCTTTTGGCCCGTTTTTGGCACAGAACATGTGCCTCAACCGAGAGGCCCGAGGTTGAGCCTCAGTCCTCTAAAGGCAGCTCGCCTATTTTAAGAAAATGAATATCGCTCTCTTGCCTCAGCGGCCTGAAGGTAAGGCCCAGGGGCGACTCCTGGCTTCACAATCCTGAGCGCAGCAGGCCCGGCTCATCCCTGTCCAGTTTCGTCAAGGAGTCATAAAACTGGCAGTAGGCTCCACATTTACATATGTCAGGACCTACCACCTGGCGGCCACCTGAAAACTAGCCGGGCCCAGATGTCTTTCAGACGTACTTTGGGTACAAAGCTATGGTCCCCAAATTGGCCCTCATTGTGCCCGTTTACACCTTTTAAATCGGGTGCAACGAGATCCAGTTTCTACCTTACAAACTCGTATGTTTTGAGGCTATAGACAAATTAAGATCTTCAGATAATGTCCATAAATAGCACAAGCTTTCTTCTTTCAGTTCGGGACCTCCTCTGAGCCCTTCCATGTGTTGCAGGCTTTTAACACACTTGAATAATTTAAAATCCTTTATAATTTATAATAGAGATTAAAGGTGAGCTGCATAAAAATACTCTAAAGAAGCTGACCAGCAGATTTTTTTGTGAGAACTTGAATCCTTTTCCAATGTTTTTTTTACCGCCATTTCTTTTTAGATGCCACATTTAACTGGTCGAGAGTAGGCAGATGTGTTGAATCCACTGCCATTTAAATGCTGCATAGAGCCAGTCAAAATGTGGCTCAAGAGACTGGCTCCACCTTCTTTCTTTTCTCCATACACCTGGCCACTTCCTAATGCTTCCCCACAGTAATAAGCCCAAAATTGGGAACTCACCAGTGCAAGGATCACTGGAGCAAACCTGCTTTCTGCCACTCTGTGCAGTGATACAGTGGTTCAACTTCATTGTCCTTTATTAAAATTACTTATTACTTCAGTTTAATTGTAAGTACAGAAATCACTTACAGAAAGTCGTCATCCATGTATCAGAAATGAATAGGCGTGATGTTTTTCTGATCAAAATTTAAACTGGGCTAATATTTTAATGATTCTATAGTAAGGAACAATCTTCAATTTGCTACCACTCGGCATTGGATTATACAATAGCAAGTACTGCAGGAGGGTTTGTTGATTACAGGTAAGTTGCAGTTGCTCCGAGGTCTCGGGTGATGGTCAGCATTGAACCCTGAAGTCCAAAGTATTTGTAATTATGATTGTGCAGCTCAGTAGAAGTTATCACAGTTTCCTGTAACTTTGCGATCATTTCTTCCTTTATGTTAAACCAGGTGGCTGCCTCTGCTGCTGCCTTTTGTGTTCAGGACTGGCCATGAGTTGTAGTCCGTCATTAGCATTCATACCATTGAGGCACGCTTTAGTTAACTATTCTTTTAAATTGGCGTGGGGTTGCAATGTTAACCACAAAAAACTGAAAATAGACATTAAATAAAAGTGCTTAATGTAATAGTGAGGTTTTTTTTAAGTTGTCAGCAAATAATGGAACCCACCATGTCAAAGAGGTACTCCGTTTTGGTTAAGTGAATTATTGTTCCTTTTAAAGATTGCATTGCTTAGGTTGACAATAATATTTAATTAAAATTCTTATTGACAGCAGTAAATTATCAGAACAGAAAAATACAAATATTGTAGTAATAGCATAATTATTTTGGGTCTGTAAAAACTATAACAGTCTTATTATCCCATAATAATTATGGATAAAGTGCAGTACATACTAAATGATAAGCTATTCCTTAATGTTTCCAGATAGATTCCACTTTTTTCTCTTCCCCCTGACCACCCACTTGTATTTCTGGATGTACTGCATGAAGATGAAATGTGGCAACTTTCAACAAACCACTTCGACACAGTCTGACACTTCTAAATAAAAAAATATGTGGCATATAATGGAACCCACCATGTCAAAGAGGTACTCCATCAAGCTTTGTTTTTGGGTTTACTGTACCTGGATTTATTATAAACTCCTATCTTTGTGCCAGGCCACCAGTGTGTACAGTCTCGATTGTAAAAGACCAAATCCAAACTCAGTGGGTGGAATAACCTCAGATCCCTCCATGCTTTAGAAGAACATCCATTAGACTTCGCATCATGCTTGGCTGCAAACTATATTGCAGATAAGCAATAGGCCCTCGGAACGATCACTATCAATAAACTTTTTAATCGGTTTTGAAATATAATACTGGATAGAGATTTGAAAATGCTGTGATCTAGTGTCAGGTGGAAGACCTTACAAATGTGTTTCAAAGCTAACTATTACATATAGAGGCACATAACCTTTTATTAAGCACTATAGAGCACTTATGTAAAAAGATAAAAGATAAATGGTGAAATGTGCATGTATTTTAATGATGCAAACATCAGTTTGGGGAAGTAACACATTGTTACATTTCATTAGGAAAACTCATCAGTGCTGTGAATCCGTGGAAAATGTTTCAAATTTGCTTCTCCTATATCCGAAGCAAAGCAATATTTGGTTGCAATATTTTAATGGTAACCGTCTGTTCTCAAATAGTCAATGCATCAGTGAGTATCTGCCAATATGCCTGGAGATTATTGCTAATCTTTTGGTTTCAGATTCTATTTTTCTGATTAAAACGCTAGTCATATAGAAGAAAGATTTCTCTTTGAACAGTTAAAAAGAACAACCTGCAAATGCTGGAAAGCTGAAATAAAAATGGAAAATATTGGAAATACACAGTCAGTTAGTATCTGAAAAGACAGGTTAATGTTACGGATAGAGACTTTCCATCAAAATTGGTAAATGGTCTCCACTCAACACATTAATGTCTTTTCTCTTTAAAAATGCCGATTGACATACTGTGTTATTTGCTTCTTTTTTCTTGTCATTTAAGAGTATTTTTACCTCATTGGAAAATTTTAGATAGGCTGGAGTTCCTAGCAAAGCCAAGAACAACCTAGTGTGAAAACTCCATTCTAATACATGTTAGCTACCTGGAAAAGTTTGTACCGCAGGAAAGGTTGTTTCTGCTGCAGCACAAACTTCACAATATTGGCAAAATTTTCATGTTTTTTTTAAAATATATACAAATACAAAATATTTTAGCAACACTTGCACTCCCCTGTTTACTTGCCTGACAAATTGTCACGCAATGCAATTTACCAAACAACAGTTACCCCTTTTGGTCTGTCTCTGCAAACTGTAACCTTCCCTAATATTAATTATGAAGGCTGTGCACGTTCGCGTTTGCAGTAACCAATGCAACTTGAATTAATATTCCAATATTGATTAATAAAAATGAGAAATCTGACATGCATAATTTCAAGTTATTGACAAAAGCATAGGCTTGAAAACAAATGTACTGTACTGTGTATTGGTGTAGTCCTTGTCATTACCAAGCTCATTAACAGTAGTGCACGACTGTATATAGTAAGAGAAAAATATTTATTTGTACATAATCTATTTAAAATATATACCAATGGCTTTCTGATGAGAGAACTCTGTTCTTGCACTATTGTTATTGTTTTCGCTGTGTCTGTGTAAGGTTTCTCCACCGTGATAATGTACACCTGAAGGCAATCTATTTCAATTGTGTCTCTTTCTGTAAGAAATATAATGTATTTAAGTGTGAAAATAAAAATTACAAATGAAAACAACACTGTTGGCCATTCTTGAGGCTTGGGAGTCATTCGCCATAAATGCACTGCAGGACCTTCACGGAGATAGAAAGTTCACATGACCGACCAGATGTTCATTAGTTGCCACAGGAGAAATTTTTTAAAGCAGCATTTGTTTTTCTTCTTGCCATTAATTTAAGCTGGAGCAGTAGCTTCCGCTCAAGGTGGTAACGAACTTAGCAATGCCACATATACATCCTTGATACTAATCTATCCAAATGTTTTCCCTTTTTTTAAAGGGGTAATTAGGTTGCAGAGCTAAAGCTTTAAACAACCAATGTGTTGCAGAAATGCCACATGATCAGGATAGCTGCAAGCACATGTTATGCATGCATGTGTGGAACACTTTGACAAGAATCGTTTCAACCATTTTTCCCTCCTCAATTAGACTAAGCCTACTCTACTTGCATTAGTATATTTGAATATGAACGTTCATGAGTTCACGAGACGGTTTGCAGTTTCATGATAAGTTAATAACCTAAGCCTGAAGAAATTACTGTGATACTAACATAAAAGCATTTAACTTATTCATATGACATTACTTTGCCCGGTACTTTAAAGAAGAATTAACCCATTTAGAATAAACTGGTTAATGCCTCCATTAAATAATGTCATATGAAATGTGTTAAATGTCGATAAGCTAACCTCAGACACAGTCACTTCTAGGCTACTGACTTTGACCTAGAAATTCGATCGCACCAGAAAATGGATGTGCAGGGGGTGGGGACCACACCACACGCGCCTGTTCACAGGGGCAGAGGGAAATTAGTGCTAGCAGCTCATTGTACTGAGAAGACATGCAGTCAGCACGACCCACACTACTTATTGACTGCCCGCCAGTTTGGGGGAGGTGGGAAATCGGGCATCGCTGGTGCCATTTAAAGGCAGTCTGCACCTTTTTAAAGGAGATGTGCACGCTGGCAGCAGACAGAACACTTCTGATGGAGAAAAATGGATGCCCCCAGCTTCTCTGAAGCTGCTTTGGAAGCCCTCGAGCAGCTCTGGGCCTTGAGGGCCTGGTTGAAAGCATCTCGGCATAGGGCCAGGACAATCTGGCCCAGCTGGCGCTGTGGCACTGACGAGCACTGGTGGAGTGGCTGACGGGGTTGTCATCTCCTGTGGTGCCTCTCCTGTGGAGCCAATGCCGCTGTCCTGGGGTTGTGTCTCAACATTCCTATGGGTCTGCGTGAGAACGGAGTGCAGGAGTGATGTGATGTTCTGGAAGCCACTGTCATCGCTGGCTCCCATGGCAGCAGTTTGAGGTGGCATGGAAGCTGTCACCAGAGGCTCAATCATGAGCCCCACTGTCATGTTCATGGAGCTGACCACTCTCGCCATGTTTGACAGAATGGTCTCCACACTCTGTGCAAAGCCCTGACGCAAGTTGGAGCTGGACGACTCTATTCTCTCAGCCATTGTGCACAAGCTTGTTAGCGGGCTACCCAATGCACCTAGCATTTCCTGGTGTATGCCCATCAGCCTTCTTTGGTAGGCTGGGCTCTCCATAGCTTCTGAGTCCTCTGGAGCAGAACTAGTATGCGATTTTGCCCTCCAGTGAGCTGGCACATATGGTGCCCTATCCTCCTGCCCTAGCTCCTGTGCACTTGTGCCCAGTGATTCACCACATGAAGACACCTCCATTAACCTAGCTTCTAAAGCATAGATGGTGCCAGTATCTGAGCAAGTGCTTGTGAGGGAGGGATCGAGTGACAGGGCATCGGTTGGCCTGCTCTTCCTGAAGTGAGAGAGGGGTTTCCACATTTTCAGCACCTGAAATGAAAGAGGGACAAGGGTTAGCTTGTGCTGTGAAGGGAGAGCAGAGAAAGAGAAGTGGGTGGTCATGCAGTGTGTGTGGGGTGAGATATAAGGGAAAGAGGATTAGGTATGAAGAAACCCTCTGTGACATCTCCAACATTGCCAGTTGCCACGACTCTCCAACTACTCATGGTGGCCAGCATGTTTTCTTCGAGGGTGGACAAGGTGTACAGGTGGGCTCTTCCTCCTCTGGTGCTATCCTGCTGTCTGGAGCTGTGTGTGACCTTCTCCTGCAAAAAAGAAGGGCGTGTATTAGAGTCTTGAGGTGCTCAGAGAATGTGCCTGTCGTGGTAGAATAGCTGGTAGTCAGTGTGTCAGATGTAAGTTGTGGGTAAGTGAGCATTGGAATAGTGGTGAGTATGAGGAGAAGGAGGTGTAGTGAAGTATGGTGCAGAGATTGAAAGCCAGAGGGAGTGTGGAGCGTTGTGAGTCTTGTGTGTAGTGAGGCTGTAGTTGGTGGTAAGAGCAGAGAGTAAGACCGCTCCAGTGAGGTCACAATGTTTTCCAACCATGTCCAGGGTCCTAAACTCCTGCATTGATGTGCTCTGTGACCTCTTCATAGCAGCTGTAAACTCGAATCATGTAATTTGATGCTGCAGATAATTCTAATACAATTCTAATAAGCTTTTTAATCATAACGTAATGCCTGGAGGGCTTCCTTCCCCTGGGGGATGAGGATATCCCTCCTCCTATCCACTACCTGCACCAGGGCCTCCAAGGCATCAGCAGAGAACTTTAGTGCTCTCTTGGCAATTGTTGCAGCTATTTCACTATTGTTGAGTGTCCCCTTCATTCTGCAGGTAGAGTGCACCTCCCCTTTAAGAGGTGCTGGCTGCCTTTAAGTGGCATCAGAGATGCCCGATATCTGGTCCCCCGATAGGCATACAGCCAATGAATAGCGCCGGTAGCACTGGCTTCATATTTTCATGATTATAATGATCAGGCAGCATGAATATTGCATGCTGCCTGAGTCCATATTAACAGGCACGTGCAATGCATATTTCTAGAACATTATTTCTTCAGGTTGAGGAATCAGTGGTGAGCGATCATCAATTTTAAATTGTCACAAAGAATGAGAAAAGGGGTTGGGAGGAGTTTATTTATGCAGAAAGTTGTTAAATCATGGAATACTTTGTCACAGGGAACAGTTGCAGCGGAGACCATTGTATTTTCAACTGTGAAAGCCATCACAGCTGATCCAAAGCTTGTTCTCATCCAGTGTTCAATATATGTGACCTTTCCAACATGAAGCACTAGATACCAATCAGAAGTGGCAACCTTAACCAATGTCCCCCCTCCCTACCAGCCCAGGAGCACTGCAGCTGATTTTACTGCCCCTCTACTGTCCCAGCTGAGATCAGCTAACCCAGCACAAATCAGGAATCAAACCCTGGGCCTTCTGGTCTGTGTGGCTTGGTGCTACATCTCCTGGCTTTGATACAATTTACTACAAAATCAGCACTTGTATTGGCAGTTAACTCTGCTTCCAAGGTCAGTCTTCAAACAAAAGATAAAATGCTCCCTCCTAAAATGGATGTGGGTTCAAAAGAAGAATAAAGTCAAGTAAAATGGTTTTAAATTTTAAAAGGCAGAAAAAAGATTCCAATAATTAGAATAGAAAGGAGTAAAGTTAATATTAGAATAAAATATAGAACCGAGAGAATAGGAAGAAAAAGAGCTGACAGGGCAAGCTCATGTGAAGTGTTTACATTTATTTAAAGCAAAATTGTATTATTGGGTATTTATAATAAATGTTACAACAATAAAACCATTTGTTATGTTTAAATAGCTTATTAGAATTGTATTAGAATTATTTGCAGCATCAAATTACATGATTCGAGTTTACAGATGCTACTTAACGAGTATGTGGAACACTTTGGACTAATGGGAGATGAGAATACAATCTAAATGGGAAAGCACTGATGGGGGAGATGGACAAAGAGATAGGTTCACAAGTATTAAAAGCTGGTTTGCTGAAGCAAAAAGTGATCAAAATGGTTAATTGGATGTTGGGCTTCATCACAAGAGGTATAACATATGAAAGTAGGGAGGTATTGCTGCAGTTATACAGAGCACTGGTCAGACTTAAATTGTGTTCATTCTTGGTACCCCACTTTAGGAAGGATATCCTGGGGTAGATTTTAACTTTCATTGCTGGGCAGAAAAGCTGTATACAACCCTTTCCAATTAGGCTGGCTGTACAACGGGCAGTCGATCTGTACTGCCAACTTTCCTCCTGGTAATGAAAGGTAAAATCTACCCCACTGGCTTTGTGCTAAGTCGAGTGATGGTTCATTAGGATGACACCGGGATACAGAGAGATGTGGGTGATAAGGAAACCTGTCAGAGATAGCCTTGTCATTGATTAAGATCTCAGGAGGACAGATCACAAGACAAAAGGGTATGCTATTATAGTGGTGAAATGCATATGGTAGTGTGGGCTTATAGTGGTTATGATACTGAACTAGCAATCCAGAAATTGTTAGTTCAAATTCCACCATGGCAAGTTGTGAAATTGAAGTCAATATATCTGGTAATTTGTGGGCAAGGAACTAACTATGTTGACTATGAACACCCAACTGGTTCACTGATGTCCTTCAGGGAAGGCAACCTGCCACCCCTACTCAATATGGTCCACACATGATTCTAGTCCCACACTATGTAGTTGACTCAATGCCCTCTGAGATGGCCTAGATGCCACTCTGTTGTTAGGACAACTAGGGATAAGCAAATAATGCAGTCGTGCCACAATCGGCCACATCCCAAGAAAACAAATTTTTAAAAAGGCATGGTCCAGGGGCTGCGCATGGGTGTGGATGGGGGGGAAGTGAATGGTGAGATTAAGTTAGGATAGGAGGGCAGAGAAGTTGGATGAGAGAAGGCTAAGGGAAAGTTTAGATGTAAGTTGAAGCCACCAAGGACAGGAGTTATTCTGTTCAGAGGCTAATGGTGGAAAGAAGAAAGATCTTACTGAAGAAGTTGACATGGGGCTTGGGAACATGGTACACAACAAGCATTTTAAGTAGGGTGGAAGGGAGTGAAGTGCTCAAAGGGGAGAATGTGGCAGAGGTAAAAGAGGAATGGGCAAGGTGGGACTTGGTGATATGAGCCACACCACCGTCACTGTGATCTGGGCAGGGCAACTGGTCGAATGTATAGTTGGGCAGGGAAGCTTTGGTGAGGGGGAAGGGGCCACAGCTTGTAAGCCAGGTTTCTGTCAGCATCAGGATGTTGATACAATCATTCGCAATGAGATCATAGATGGCAAGGGCATTGTTCCCAAGGGAGCATGATCTGCTAAGTGATATGGGGCATGGCAGTGACTGATGACCCACCAGCAGGTTCACAGGGGAAGTTCCTGAAAGAGGTAAGTGAATGGGGGAGTAAGTTAGAGTCTCCAAGGGGTAAGCTAGAGAGGATGAAGCAGTTGGAATTGCTGCTGTGGGAAAGTCAGCAACAGTTGCCATGATGTGCATGACAGAAGATACTGAGGGAAAACAGGCTCCTTCAATTGGAACTCGAACCTGGGACAGCAGTAGGAGAGAGGATAGACTGAGAAATACTGTCGATTGGAAGAGAGGATCAAGAGAGAAATAGAGGTGGAGTTAAAGTGAGCATGGCTGGATGAGATGAAGAGGGAGAGAAAGCAAAGCGGGGTCGGACGTGGCCGAAAAGGAAAAGTGGGAGTACGAGGCTCAGATCCAGAGCAGTACCGAACATGCATACGAATTAGGAGCAGGAGTAGGCCACTCGGCCCTTCGAGCCTGCTCCGCCATTCAATAAGTTCATGGCTGGTCTGATTACTCCACATTCCCGCCTACCCCCGATAACTTTTCACCCCCTTGCTTACCAAGAATCTATCTACCTCTGCCTTAAAAATATTCAAAGACTCTGCTTCCACCGCCCTCTGAGGAAGAGAGTTCCAAAGACTCATGACACTCTGTGAGAAAAAATTTCTCCTCCTCTCTGTCTTAAATGGGCGACCCCTTATTTTTAAACAGTGACCCCTGGTTCTAGATTCTCCCACAAGAGGAAACATCCTCTCCACATCCACCCTGTCCAGACCCCTCAGGATCTTATATGTTTCAATCAAATGTGAATATGTGAATGAACACAGAGGGAAGTGTTAAATTGCATGGTCCATTGGTAGAGAACTAGAAATGGCAAGGATGCATCATAGGTTACGGGCTGGCACAAGACAACCAGTCCAATATCTTAGGCTCTGTCTTGAAGTGGGAGGCAGTGGTGAAGTGAAGTCTGCTTTGGGAGCCAGAATGGGAGCAAAGATCCAATTTGGAACCAGGGATGGCAAAGATTGGTCTGGGAGCTACTGGAGGAGTGAAGCTAGTGGAAGAGCAGCCTTTGAAGCAGGTGCCATTGAAGGAGTCACCAGAGGAGCAGAGTATAGACCAGCGGCTGGCAGAGTTTGATGAAGGAAAACATTGGAAGAGCAAATTGGTGCCCAGGAAGCCAGGAGCAGGGTCCAGCCCAGGAGACAGCAGAAGAGTGAAACACAGCCCAGTAGACCCAACAGGAGTCTGGCATTCAGCACAGGAAATTAACAGAGCAACAGATTTCCACCCAGGTGCCAGTGACATTGCAGATGCACCGGAGCCAATGCAGCAGTAGACTAAGACGCCAGCAGAACAATGGAGGTCATCACAGGAATCCAGGAGATAACTCCAGATAGAAAAAAGTTACATTTCAGTGGAGCCAGATTGTCCAGTAGCAGAGCAGAGCCTCAATAGCAGTGGAGTTCTAGGCAGCAGAGTCCCTGCAACAGAGGAGTCCAGAAGGTCAGACGGGATCAAAGTCTCCTTAGTGGAAGCATCATCTAGGTGGGGGAGATGGGCAATCTGATTGACAACAATTGGCTGTAACTTGAAGATTTAAGTGGCAATGTAGATTCACAGCAGCAGGGAATTAATAATGGGGAACGGGGAAATGGCAGAGACTCTGCACAAATATTTTGTATCTGTCTTCACGGTAGAAGGCACGAACGACATCCCAATAATGGATAATCAAGGGGCCACAGGGAGGGGGGAACTAACGATAATCACTATCACTAAGGAAAAAGTACTTGGTAAAATAATGGGACTAAAAGACGACAAGTCCCCTGGACCAGATGGCCTGCATCCCAGGGTCTTAAAAGAAGTGGCTGCAGAGATAGTGGATGCATTGGTTGCAATATACCAAAATTCCCTGGACTCTGGAGAGGTCCCAGCAGATTGGAAAACCGCAAATGTAACACCTCTATTTAAGAAAGGAGGGAGACAGAAAGTAGAAAACTATAGACCAGTTAGCCTAACATCTATCGTTGGGAAAATGCTGGAGTCCTTCATTAAGGAAGCAGTAGCAGGGCATTTGGAAAATCATAATACAGTCAAGCAGAGTCAGCATGGTTTTATGAAAGGGAAATCATGTTTAACAAATTTGCTGGAGTTCTTTGAGGATGTAACAAGCAGGGTGGATAAGGGTGAGCCAGTGGCTAAGGGTGAGCCAGTGGATGTGGTGTATTTGGATTTCCAGAAGGCATGAAAGGTTACTGCATAAGATAAGAGCTCATGGAGTTGGGGGTAATATATTAGCATGGATAGAGAATTGGCTAACTAACAGAAAGCAGAGAGTCGGGATAAATGGGTCATTTTCCAGTTGGCAAACGATAACTAGTGGGGTGCCACAGGGATCAGTGCTGGGGCCTCAACTATTTACAATCTACATTAATGACTTGGATGAAGGGACCCAGTGTAATGTAGCCAAGTTTGCGGATGATACAAAGATGGGTGGGAAAGCAAGTTGTGTAGAGGACTCAAAGAACCTGCAAAGGGATATAGACAGGCTAAGTGAGTGGGCAAACATTTGGCAGATGGAGTATAATGTGGGAAAGTGCGAGGTTATCCACTTTGGCAGGAAAAATAAAAAAGCAAATTATTATTTAAATGGAGAGAGATTACAAAATGCTACAGTTCATAGGGACCTGGGGGTCCTTGTGCATGAAACACAAAAAGTTAGCATGCAGGTACAGCAAGTAATCAAAAAGGCAAATGGAATGTTGGCCTTTATTGCAAAGGGGTTGGAGTATAAAAGCAGGGAAGTCCTGCTACAACTGTACAGGGTATTGGTGAGACCACACCTTGAGTACTGCGTACAGTTTTGGTCTCCTTATTTAAGGAAGGATATACTTGCATTGGAGGCAGTTCAGAGACAATTCACTCGGTTGATTCCTGAGATGAGGGAGTTGACTTATGAAGAAGGGTTGAGCAGATTGGGCCTATACTCATTGGCATTTAGAAGAATGAGAGGTGATCTTATTGAAACATACAAGATACTGAGAGGGCTCGACAAGGTAGATACAGAAAGGATGTTTCCCCTCGTGGGGAAATCTAGAACTCGGGGGCACAGTTTCAAAATAAAGGGTCGCCCTTTTAGAACTGAGATGAGGAGGAATTTCTTCTCTCAGAGGGTCGTAAATCTGTGGAATTCTCTGCCCCAGAGAGCCATGGAGGCTGGGTCATTAAATACATTTAAGGTGGAGATAGACAGATTTTTGCAAGATAAGGGAGTGAAGGGTTATGGGGAGCGGGCAGGGAAGTGGCTTTGAGCCCAAGATCAGCCGTGATCTTACTAAATGGCGGAGCGGGCTCGAGGGGCCAGTGGCCTATTCCTGCTCCTATTTCTTATGTTCTTATGAGTCCAGTGTGAATGAGCAGAGCAGCACAGTCCCAGTGACAGAGGAGTCCAGAAAATCAACTGGGTGAAGGTTGCCAGCAGTGGAAGCAACAACCAGGTGAAGTATTGAATAGCGGGATGGGGAGTGGACAATGTGCTCTTCAGCAGGTAGCTTTTAACTTGCAGATTAAGGTCAAATATATCCACTATTAACAGGAGGTGGTCTTGATCAGAAAGGAGACGGGGGTGGGGGAGGGGGAGGGAAGACAGTGAATGGCCACAGATTAAGTTTCAGAATAGACGAGCTCAGTGCAGAGCTGTCAGCTCAGGTTCCATCTGAAATTATATATCAAATCATAAAGAGCTATAACACAAAAATCTACATTTATCTGACCTGTATTACACAAACCAAATCACATGAACCCAGTCGGGATTCTGTTTTAAACGCAGCTTTAAACATTAGTTCATTCTGTGTCCTTTATCACCGGAGATATAAAATACTGGAGCTAATTTTCCAATCCTGACGAGTTTCCTTTCATAATTGGAACTGGGCCCAGGAGCTTGTTGATTGTGGCGGCAGGATATCCTGTACAGCAGCAACTGTAAAAGGACTGCTGCTGTTATTTAAAAGGGAATCAGTTTTTGATGTTGCAAGCAGCCACTTCAAAACCATTATAAATCTGATAATCGAAGAAAGAAGATTTTGTACTTAAATTGCTTTTGAAGTGGGAGATCATAGCTAAAGATCAATGTCATTTTCCACATAATTGGATATTGAGCAATACAAACACACTCCTGAACAATTGAGGAAGAGGTTTGCCAGCCTCCAGAAGAATGCTAAGGTAAGCCTTACCTAGCATCTGCTAACTCAAAATATTTGGCACAATGTGCATGCTACAAAGAGGTCAGGTGCAGCCTGAGTGAGACTAAATGTAGTCCTTCTCTCACTCATGCATGCCCAGATTGCTGCAGGGGAAGCTTTGTAGCTAGCACTGAAATGTACAGCATTGTCACACTGAAATCTTTAAAGATATGCAATGAAGTAAGCTTCCAACCAATATAGGTGCATGATGCATTTTCATTGATTCACACACGAGTTGGGATGCAGGGTGATCATTTAAGTGTTAATGTCTGTCCTCTTCAAACTTCCAAGGTCCTCAACACTTTTTATCTGATTGCCTGTAACAGGAGGGAACTGAGGTGTACCAGAGGAGGACCTTGCCATTGCAGGACCTTAAGTGAATTTGAGGAGTTCACTGTTGAAATCTTGGGCCTGGAAGCCATATGTGAAATGGAGAATGGAGAATACAGAGACTTCCACCAAACCCAGGGCTAGTACCTTCGTTTGTTTATTCATCTTCCTCCTTCTACTCACTCATTCACTCACCCAGTAACACACAGGTCCCCGTGTCTTATGTTCAGAAGTGTGTCCATATTGCCCAATATCTAATTATCTGGTGGTGTAATCCCTTTATGACCTGAACTGGATATTGTGGGGTCAATTTTTGTATTTGGCATTATTCAGGCGGGGGTGGATAGGCCAACTGCTCCACCTGCCCAATGACATCGACAGGAAGCCTGATCAATTGTTTTGGTTGTGCCTTAATTAATTAGAACAGATGAGTTGTGAGGTCACTGAACCTTTTTCAGCACTATGTGGTAGCTCTTGGGGGGTTTAAGGTTGCACTCACTGCGTCTACCACTTCCCACATTACAACAGTGACTCCACTTCAAAAGTACTTCATTGACTGTAAAGCGCTTTGAGACGTCCGGTGGTCATGAAAGGCGCTATATAAATGCAAGTCTTTCTTTCCCTCCAGATAGTGTGGACCACCCTCTTATGGGGCTTCCTACGCTCTTTAGTGAAGGTTGCTAGAAGTTAGAACAGCTGGGTAGGAATTAAGAACACGTGAAGTTGGAATAACAGGTGTGAATTAAGGGGAAGTTTAAGGTTGGAATGACTGAGTTTGCCATAACAAACCCTGAAAATCAGTCACCAAATGCAGCAAGATATGGAGGATCAAACTCAAACTCATACACCGAACATACTACAACAACACGTGCGCCATAGATTCCGCCCCTTCACGGTCTGATAAATACAGGGGAGTCTGTGGCCAAACAGTCACGTTCCTACACACCTTCTAGTGCTGTTCCCAAATCCAACCCCTCTGGTCAGTGCTCTGGAGTACCACAAAGACAATGATCAGCACTGAGACCCACTCAATCCCACTGCCTACTATACCAGTCCTCAGGGGTGCATGGGCTCCCCTTGATTCGCAGACGAGTAAACTTTCATTGCTAGCGGTCAGAAGGTTCATTTCCCTCTTATGGCGAAGTCATCATCCCAACTACAAAAACATGGATTAAGCACCTAAAGAATATATATCAGTCAAAGTGTGTAATGTATGGCATTTGTCTAGGCCTGGGAGAGTACCAAGTAGAGCATCCTTTACTGGAGGCCGAGACAGCAAGAGGCCCCTCACCAACTCCACAACACACCTTCCCAAGAGAGGGACAGACTGATAAAAGGAAAGCTGAGAATGTACCACAACCTGCTCCTAGCACCACAAGAACAACCCATCAACACCCTCGGAAAAGATTGAGTGGCCTCCGTGACCCCCTACCTAATCACCACTCCTGCCTCCTACAACACACTGATCTTGAAACATATAACACCACTATACCAACATGCACGATGACACAGAAAGAACATTATATCATACGTGGAAAAAATGAAAATCTGCACAAATATGTAAATCAGTGTAATTATTTTCACAGATTTTCCTCCCTCCTGCTCTGTTGAAGCCATTGATTCCTTGCTAGAGTGAGGTTCCAACTGGCAATCATTCATATGTGAGTGCAAACATCATGGGAATTATGACGAAGGGTCATCAACCGGAAACGTTAACTCTGTTTCTCTCTCCACAGATGCTGCCTGACCTGCTGAGTATTTCCAGCATTTTCTGTTTTTATTATGGGAATTATGGCCTGTCAATATGAACTGGGCACAGGAAACGTTCCCTGTGCTGGAACGGGTAGGCCCGAGGCCCACTTGATACTGGCCTTCGGGCCTCACTTACCTCAGCCAAGCGACCTGCAGCCACCTGCTGGGCAACTCGCCGGCGAAGACCTTCCGATTTCAGGCCACTGCATTACTGATAGGTCATGGTTGGGGGTGTGGAGGGGAGGCGATCAAAACAGAGGAGGCAACCAGGGAAAGGGGGAAAGCTATCAGGAAGGGGCAAATAGCACTCCTGCTCCACCCGGCCCCACATTCAGGTTTGTATATTTTTTAACAAAACTTTCCTTTCTGGTGGCAGCCTGCAGCGGTCCCTTTAAGGACTGCCGGTTAAGCCGCATGTAGACCTGGTTTTCCTGAACGCAGTTGGCTCGGCCCTGGCTGTATTCAGGGCAGCCCAATTTTACAAAGGGCAACTCAAACAGGCGTTAGGCCCCCTATTTGCATATGCAAAGTTCCTATCGCCTGTTTCGGTGTGGGCCCTGGACACATCTTTTGAAGCCTATACCAATATGGCGGGTGCTGCACTTCCGCCTCAGAACACACCACCCGCCCTATTGGATGCTTTTGTGCCTGTAAAATGGGGGCAGTGTCATCGAACTTCCAGACCTAAGTGTTGTCAGTCTATTTGACAATGGACGGCAACACAACCTGGCCTGATTTACCTTCACCTGACATCCACAGGTGCGTATTTTGCAGCTGGAATTACTAGATACAAATCAACAGTGGAAACCATGGACAATTTTCTCCTCTCTAACCCAGGGTCACTGAGGCTAATTGTAGTACCCCTACTGCCATTCTAGCTGAAATCAGCTAACTCAGCACTGAACAGGGATAAAAAGAATTTTTATTTTAGAAAATATTATTGCTGCGCACAATACAAGCCCAGATTCTTCCTAATCTCCTCATATTAACTTTACAGGAAAAGATGTGCTATTTTTACTAATCCTCTATTGATTGCTTCCAGCGCCTGTTCCTGTGCAGTGATTCCTTTGTAGTCTCAGGTTTCTGCTGACAATAGCATCTTTCCCTAAGCTTCCCAATCTATTCTAGAGCCAGAGTACATATTGTAATACTGTTCTCTCAGACTCCTGTGATCCACCTATGTTGGAATCACTAAGGTAAATTGTGGTGTTGGAGTCATGCCTGCAACTTGTAACATTGAGCCCGACAAGCTTGAATTTTTTGTTTAGATTCTTCAGTGCTTTTGCTGTGCTGTCCTGTGGAAAGAACAGTTTTCTACGCAATTATCTGGGTTGTATCGTATGTGGATGTAAACAGCTTGGGTTGTCAGTATTCTCACGTGGGACATCCTAATGCCCCATTCTGTGAATCAGCAGGTTAACGAGCAGATCACCTTTTGCACCATGCGGCATTTAAACACAAATTTCTGCTTCCCAATGCACTTTTAGACGAAAGGCATACATAAATTCTAATGGCCTCCTGCTCTCGTTAACACAGCAGAAACGTGAAAAAAAACACATTTCCAGAGGATTTTCAAACAGTAAATTGCTTCCATCAACTATTCATCCGCCCATTATTATTTTAAATGTAAAGCTGTTGGGCCCCCAGCAAGTTTGTTTTGTTGGTGCCAGTCAAGGTGACCTCCCCAGCCTTCTATGCCACAGTTATTTTCTCAGACATCTGCAGGTGCCATATGGGCTTCTGTCAGCTACTAGTGACAAACTGGGCTTCTCTGGTTACTGTTACAGAGGCTTGCTGTTGTCTCCTGCAACAAATCCTTGATGCTCTCTCGGTCCTCTTTATGTAGATTGGCACAGATTTTTCTGAAAACTTGCACCATAGTAACCGCGCATCTACAACTTACGCTATTATTCTCTGCGCTCCTCTAATTCTGCCCTCTTGAGCATCCCTGATTATAATCGCTCAACCATTGGTGGCCGTGCCTTCTGTTGCCTAGGCCCTAAGCTCTGGAATTCCCTCCCTAAACCTCTCCGCCTCTCCCTCCTCCTTTAAGACGCTCCTTAAAACCTACCTCTTTGACCAAGCTTTTGGTCATCTGCCCTCATTTCTCCTTATGTGGCTCGGTGTCAAATTTTTGTCTTATAATACTCCTGTGAAACGCCTTGGGACGTTTTACTACGTTAAATGCGCTCTATAAATACAAGTTGTTGTTGTTGTTATTATGGTTTGAAGTTCCAGGAAATTATGTTGTGAGTGAGTTATGCTCATTTTTATGCCACAAGAAAATTTCCTGGGCCATTTGCGGTGCCCCACCGAGTCCCTCGCTGAAACACATGGAAGTTAATTTTAAGGGGGTTCCTCCCCTCCATTCAGAACAGCGACGATGGCATTTTTCCTTGATTTCCTAGTTTTCTGGCCACTTGCAGGCACGCTGATAAAGAAAGGTACACACGCACCTGGATGTGTCAGAATTACTGTAATAATCTGGTATGTTTTGGCATTCACAGGAAAGAAATCACCAGGAACAATGAGCTAAGTCACAGAGCCGCGTTCATTCCTGTCGTAGCCCTGTGTTTCATGGTGTAAACAGGCCGTGCAATAAGTCCCAGCCCTTTTAGCACAACACTGTTCTTCAGATCATTCATTCGGCTGCAGTTAGAATATTATACAATAGCAAAATACTGCGGATGCTGGAAATCTGAAACAACAGAAAATGCTGGAAACACTCAGCAGGTCAGGCAGCATCGTGGAGAGAGAAACAGAGTTAACGTTTCAGGTCGATGACCCTTTGTCAGAGTTCTGACGAAGGGTCATCGACCTGAAACATTGACTCTGTTTCTCTTTCCACAATGCTGCCTGACCTGCTGAGTGTTTCCAGCAATTTTTGTTGCTGTTAGAATATTTGATTTGCCAACTGGATACAGCATTGTAACTGTGGCCTAGGAGGAGGAGGCTCCATGTACATTCCCATCCTCAATGATGGTGCAGCCCAGCACATGAGTGCAAAAGACAAGGCTGAAGGGTTTGCAACCATCTTCAGCCAAAAGTGCCACGTGGATGATCCTTCTCAGCCTCCTCTAGAGATCTCCACCATCACAGAAGGCTGTCTTCAACCAATTCTATTCACTCCAAATGACATCAAGGAACACCTGAGTGCACTGGACACAGCAAAGGCTACGGATCCCCACAACATCCCGACTGTAGTGCTAAAGACCTGTGCTCCAGAACTAGCTGTGCCTCTAGCCAAGCTGCTCCAGTATAGCTACAACACTGGCATCTACCCGACAATGTGGAAAATTGCTCAGGTATGTCCTGTCGACAAAAAGCAAGATAAATCCAACCCGGCCAACTACCACCCTATCAACCTACTCGCAGCGTGATGGAAGGAGTCGTCAACAGAGCTATGAAGTGGCACTCACGCACCAAAAACCCGTTCACCAACGCTCAATTTGAGTTCCGTCAGGACCACTCAGCTCCAGACCTCATTACAGCCTTGGTCAAAAATGATGGAGGGAAGGTCATTGATGAAGCAGCTGAAAATGGTTGGGCCTAGGACACTGCCCTGAGGAACTCCTGCAGTGATGTCCTGGGGCTGGGATGATTGGCCTCCAACAACCACGGCCATCTTTCTTTGTGCTCGGTATGACTCCAGCCAGTGGAGAGTTTTCCCTCTGATCCCCAGTGGAGCCACACTTGGTCGAATGTTGCGTTGATGGCCAAGACATAGGGGGAGAAATTCATTATAGCCCCGTTTGGGGCGATAAATTTTAAAAGTTGAGAAAATTAGCACCAGGCACTAATGTTTCTAAACTTTTAAAAAATTCGGTTTTGCGCTCTAGGAAGGAAGCGGAACGCTAAATCAAGCGCTCCACTTCCTTCTTGGAGCGCAATCAGCAACAGGCGGGGCGGAGACTTCAGCAGCGCTGCACACTGGGCCGTGCAGCGCTGCCACGTTCAAAGGCTCCTTCCCTCCCTTAAAGGGAAGGGCCATCGCTGCAGGCTCTGCAATATAAAAAGTACCTCCCTGGACCACCAAGGCAGCCGCGATCCCGCGCGATCAGCCCGACACTCAAGCAGAATGCTGGGCGGATTGATCGTGGGCAGGAACCCGCGAAAAAAATGAGAACAAGAAAAGTAAGGTTTTTTTTTACTTACCTCGGTCACCTCGCCTTTAATCATCGCCCCCGAAGAGGCTGGCAGCCCGATGCACGCCTCCTGCAGCTGTCGGTGTTTTTGACTAGCACTGCTGCAGGGGGTGGAAGTCAATTTTGGTGCTACTGAGGCGATGACATCAAGATCTCCGGGCGAAGGAGATCGGGGCGCAACACCGTAGTGCCGCCGCAAAACTCCCGGCGAATAGGGCGGGAGTCGATGTCAGCGTTGCGCCCAGTCGCAAAGCTATTTGCACCCCGTTAGCACCTCCCGGGGGGCACTAACGGGAGGTGCAAAGGCACTCAATTTCACCCCCAATCGCTCTTCCCTCACCTCTGGAATTCAGCTTCTGTCCATGTTTGGACCAAGGCTGTAATGAGGTCTGGAGCTGAGTGGTCTTGGTGGAACCCAAATTGAGCATCGGTGAGCAGGTTATTGGTGAGTTAGTGCTGCTTGATAGCACTGTCGACAACACCTTCCATCACTTTGCTGATGATTGAGAGTAGACTGATGGGGCGGTAATTTGCCGGATTGGATTTGTCCTGCTTTTTGTGGACAGGACAGACCTGGGCAGTTTTCCACATTGTCGGGTAGATGCCAGTGTTGTAGCTGTACTGTTTGCTGGTTCAGCTCCATTCACAATTCTTCAGATAATGAAGCAGTCCATGCCACATGCATAAATTTTGCCTAGATTCAGACAAAGGTTTTGGATCTTAATGTCTAGTTGGGAGGATCAATCTCTGATAATCTAACAAAAATAATACTAATAATTAAAAGGGTATTTTCCTTTTCAATCTATGAGTTAGGATTTTAGTGCTTTTATGCTATTAATGTTTCATTTTACACAAAAATGTCTCACACTATCTTTGTAAAGCTAAGTCCACGTTTTGGTCAGTCTCAATTGATCATGCCTGTGGGTGAAAATCAACACTGGTTCTGCTCCACTGCTACCCTTGGTTTCCACCCGTGCTACTACTGTTTCAGGGAACAAACTGATGCACATTGTGGGCAGGAATTCTTAATCTCTCAAAACTATCACAAGAATTCCCACTCACAGCGTGCGGTACAGTTCAATCACTTTGAGCAGCACCAATGACTTAAGAATGGCAGTGAGGATTGAAACCAGATGGAGTGGATTCCCAGTGTGAGCTGGGGGAAAGGATACAAGAGTGCCAACATGAACTTAGAGCCGGGAAGAAGATTGTTAACATAAAATGGGGAAGGGGGGATAAAAAATATCAGTGTGAATGGGGAGGGAGAGAGAAAAGTGCCTGCAGGGACTGGAAGGGGGAATGTACCAGCTTGAACTGGCAGGTAGGGAGGTAAAGAGTGCCAGTGTGAATTGGAAGGGTTAGAGGGAAAGGGTGCCAGTGTGAACTTGAAAGGTGAGAGAAAAGAGCACCAGTGTGAATAACTCATATGTTGTGTGAAAAATGTGAGGTTTGGGGAAGTGAGGGTTACAATCGTGGTGAGAGTAGGAGGTGTAGAGTGTGTGAGGAGGAGGAGAAGGAGGTGGAGTGAAGTGTGGTGCAGTGATTGTAGGAGGGTGAAAGGTTGCTGTGGTGGGGAGTATTGTGAGTAATGAGGTGGTTCAGATGTGAGAAGAGAGTAATTCATGTGAGAGGTAAGATTCCTACCTTAACAACTCTGGTGAGGTCATTGAACTTTTTCCTGCATTTCAGCCATGTCCTGGGAGCTAAGCTTCTGGCTTTAACCTCCTCTACAACCTCTAGCCAATGACAGCAGAGGTTTTGCCTGGAAGACTTTCTGCCACAGGCAGAATAGAATCTCCTTCCTTCTATCGACAGCCTGGACCAGGGCCTCCAAAGTCTCATCTGAGAACCTGGGTGCCCTCTCTGTACCTTTCCAGCATTTTACAGCTTTAACAGTGTTTCCCTGCTGTCTGCAGCCAGAGTGCACATCCCCTTTATGGGATGCTGGCTGCCTTTAAGTGGCGTAAACCAAGCCCGATTTCCCTCCCCTCCCAAAGAGGAGAACAATGCATAGTTTTTGCAAATACCAGTTATTTCTATTTGGGAGGAATTACTTTATTTTGTCAGTTATATTTATCCTCTTACCTCTATAATTCAAAGGGCAGCAACAGCCACAGGTGCAACCAGTGAGTAAATTCAAGTAGGGACACTGGATGGCCGCCCACACACCTGCCCCACCCACACACCTCTTCAACGTTTCATTAACTCCATTATTGACAGATAACCAGTACAATGGCTTGAGTACAGGTTCTTTCATCAGAATTGTGCTTTGCAATAAGACAGCTGGCTAAACACTGCAAAGATGCTTGTCTCTAAGCAACGCTGTGTTTTGACTTCCTGTCAAAAGACTAATGTTGCATCATTTGTGAATCTGTGTCAGCAGCTGACTACATGGGAATCAGTACAAAGAATTATTTACTATTTTAAAACAAAATATCTGAGGTACAATTTTTCTGAGGAAAAATAATTCAATGTAATACACTCAAATATAGACTGTTTGGAAAAACGTATAGATACGACTAAGTACTAAACTTTACGGTTAACCTGCTTTTTTCTCTTTTCAGGTGCTAACATTTCAGTTGTAGACCCTGTGTTGGTTCTTCTCTCTTTTCCAGATGTTAACAGACCTGCTGTTTATTCCTGGCATTTTCTGTTTTTATTTCTGATTTTCAGCATTTAAAGCTTTTTTTCCCCATTTGATCTGTTTTGCTTTAATGTGTATTTAATGTTCAATTAGAAGTCACCATCCCTGACCATAGTTAGTGTAACCTTAACCAGTTTGAATATCTCAACAACAACTTGCATTTATATAGTGCCTTTAACGTAGTAAAACATCCTAAGGCCCATCACAGGAATGTTATCAGACAAAAGAAAATTGACACCGAGCCACATAAGGAGATATTAGGGCAGATGACCAACAGCTTGGTCAAACAGATAGGTTTTAAGGAGCGTCTTAAAGAAGGAGAGGCAGATTGCAATGTTTTTTAATCACCCAGCTATTTTCAGTGCATGATCCATATCACCACCTACTATAATGGCAATAGAACTGTTTTCTTACCAATCTGGAAACAAACAACCACCCTTTTTTTTAAAAAAAGCCAGATTGGAGAAGAAGTGTCGGCAGGCGAGAGGAGGATTTTGATGGGCAGGAGACCACTGCCCTGGACCCAAAGAAACATTTCCCAGCAGTAAAGAAAGTTGATTGGGGGAGAGGACTTTGGGAAGGCTTGACGGTCAGGGGAGAGGAGGAAGCCTAGGGCAGGGGAGGCCAAGGGTTCTTTGTGGAGCCCAGAAGAGCAATCGTTCCTAGTGAGGCCTTTCCTAGCTTTCTCCTTGCCGCTCCAGCACTGGGTGTTACAACTACGATCCCCTGTTAAAATCACGTCGGGGTTCAAGTGACATCATCGGACCTCAACATTTCAGTATTAATGAGGGCCCCACCTGCCGGCCTGGACACTCCCGAAAACCTGGGATTTAAAATGTCCCTGGGCACGAATGCGGTGGGTATCGCCTGACCATCATTTTAACCCCGTTCCCGCCGGGCGGGCAGGGTTAAAATCGGGACTGGAGTATGGGAATCAGAAACCATGGCAAGACCAAAGACATACTGGTCAGATCCTGCAAGAAACCCTGCAGCTAGTCAGCTGCTATCAGCTTGTTTATACTGCCTTATCACTCACTGGTTGTGCAGCCGGATTCACTTACAAATATCATAAGCCACCAGTAGCAGTCTATATCCTGTATATATGATGTTACAGGTAAGAAACAAACTAAATCATTATCCAATTGAATAGAATTTTGCAATTAATCCTTTAACAAATTATTATTCAGTGAATCTTATGGACCTATATTACTGAGTTCCAACTGACACATTTTAGACTTGTTTTTATTCCAAAGATAAGGATTATTACTGTTGATGAACTGCCTGCTGATTTTTCCAGCTTACTGGTCCAAGACATTCATTTCAGGCTCCGCTACACCCTGTGTGGCATCAAAATCCCATTATTATTGTTATCATCTGTTGCCATTCCAGTCTAATGACAAAACCCTATGAAGAATTTTCTACTCATTTCTTTGAAAAGTCCAATAATACCTCATCAATCAAGAGCCATTCCTGTTACGGTTCAGAATCAGCTTCACAAAAGTAAAACTCCAGGCTTCTGTTTAATACACAAAGCAATCCTCTCCAATATGTGGTATACTAGCTCATTTTAATCATTTAATCTGCAGCGCAAATACGTTTCAGAGTGAAAATCTTCCACTTATCTAGTTCCAAGTGATTGCAGCGTTATTATCATCATCATCTGCAGCCTCTTGTCACCACATTGTAATATTGGGGACTAATCTTCTGTTAACTCAAGTGCGTGGGTAAACACGGGACTGCACACTCCGGAACAGTCTGAATCGATGGCAACCTGGCAAGGTGAACGAGGCAGTGTTTGTGCTGCTGAAGGTGGTGTACACCATCACTGGAACCAGAGGTGCCGATGTTTTATTGCCTGTAGGCAGGCTGAGGGTTTGAAGCAGTCACACCTGCCCCATACGGGTCAGTGAAGTGATTGGCCTGTGTAGACATTCACCAATCATTTGTAATTTTTGTATGTGCTGACTTCCATGTCTTAATATTGATTTGGCTTTTTTTTTATTCATTCATGGGATGTGGGCGTCACTGGCAAGGCCGGCATTTATTGCCCATCCCTAATTGCTCTGCGAAGTTGGTGGTGACCTGCCTTCTTGAACCATAGAGGGCAGTTAAGAGTCAACCACATTGCTGTGGGTCTAGAGTCACATATTAAGGACGGCAGATTTCCTTCCCTAATAGGACATTAGTGAACCAGATGGGTTTTTACAACAATCTGGTAGTTTCATCGTCACCATTGCTGCTACTAGTTTGTAATTCCAGATTAATTTAATAAACAGCTGCTGTGGTGGGATTTGAACTCACGTCTCCAGATTATTAATACAGGCCTCTGGATTACTAGTCCAGTAACACAACCACTATGCTACCGTACCCTGTTGGCTGCTATATAAACCACTGTGCAATTTGAACAGGGTGGTTTCTTCAGCAAATACATTGTAGAGCTATTTGAAGTAGCTTTGGGAACAATGTTCCATCCATTTCTTTGTGAAAACCACAAACCAATCCTTGAATATGGAACATGTCTGCCTAGCAGCTGGGTTGGAGCAAATAAAAAGATTTAGACACAATGTAAATGTACTATCCAAAATATTGATAATGTTCTTCTGGAATAGTCACATGCTGTCTAGTTGTTACGTAGGTAATCGACATTATTTCCTTAAATGTATAACCAGAGAGAATAAATTCAAACCTGTCATGCAGGGAGTGCAAGAAAATGAGAGTAAAAATTCCCACCTCTACAACTTGTACTTCTGTAATTTCTTGTTGATATTATTCAGAGGCACAGGTCAACATTTGCATGTATGCTGATGACACCCAGTCCTACCTCATGATCTCCTTCATTGACCCCATAGATGTTGCCAGCATCTCCAAATGCTTATCCAGAATAATGTTAGCAAAACCAAACTCATCCTCTTTGGCTCCTACAAGCATCTACACATATCTGGCTTGGAGTCCATCTGCCTCTCTAGTTGCCAACTCTAGTGTAAAACTTTGGTATATTGCTCGACCCCAATCTCAATCTCTAGTTCCTCCACTGTCACCATTGCCACTTTCTTTCAGCTCCACGTCACCTGCCTCTGCCCCTATCTATCCCCCTCTGCTGCTGAGACCCTACTCCACGTTTTAGACTTCTCAAATACTTCTTTTGTGAGCCTCCTCCTTCTACCATCCATAACCTACAAGTCATCCAGGATTCCATCGCCCAAGTATTTAGCCACACCAAGGCCTGAATTCCCATCACCCCTGAACTCTTAAAGCTCCACTGCTTTGTCCTTGCATGACCCTCCACTCCTCCAATACTGGCCTACTTTTCAGTCCCTGCTCCACCATCAGTAACCACTCTTTCAGCCACATTGTCCACACACTCTGAAAGCCATTCGCTCAGCAGCTCCACCTTGCCACCTTCCTTCAAAAACTTGCTTAAAACCTTCCTCTTCGAATGTAATTCTGCACCCTCCTGACCGTCTTCCTCTTCCACTTGCTATCTACCACCCGGTAAAATAATTCAAGATGTATCTCTCCATGTAATGAGTGCCATAGAAATGTATGCAACCTTGATTGCTGTGATTATCTCTCTGCCGAGGTGTGATAAAGGGCAGTTGGAAAGATTAACTGTAATCATCTGGCAGTGTTCTCTGACTATATATGCTGTGACTATATGCATCTCTTCACTTCACCTGACGAAGGAGCAGCGCTCCGAAAGCTTGTGATTTCAAATAAAGCTGTTGGACTATAACCTGGTGTTGTGCGACTTCTCACATTTGTCCACCCCAGTCCAACACCGGCATCTCCACATCATAGAAATGTAAGTAGGTGCTCTCTATTAATAAGTCTCTATAAAAAGGCAGACATATACAGGCATTGCATTAACTGATATTGTGCATAGAACCAACTGCATTTCCTTGCTGAGATAAAAATCAAAAAGTGTGAATGCTAGAAATCTGGAAATAAAAACAGTAATAGCTGAAAATGCACAGCAGGTCAGTCAGCATTTGTAAGAGGCAGTTAGGTCAATATTTCAAATAGAAACCATCATCAGAACACCAGCAAAAAACTAAGCACAGCATAAAAAAGTATGGAAATATTGCAATTGTGGCACCACTTATCCTGGACCAGGCACGACTTCAGCGCTCCTGTTATTTAACGCTTGCTGGGAAAGGATGACCTGGTGCAGCGTCGGGAAATACAACAACAACTTGTATTTATAACAACAACAACTTGCATTTATATAGCGCCTTTAACATAGTAAAACGTCCCAAGGCACTGCATAGGAGTGTAATCAGACACCGAGCCAAAGAAGGAGACTTTAGGTCAGGTGACCAAATGTTTGGTCAAAGAGGTCGGTCTTAAGCAGCATCTTAAAGGACAAGGGAGAGGTGAAGAAGTTTGAGGAGGGAATTACAGAGCTTAGGGCCTAGATGGCTGAAGGTATGGCCGCCAATGGCGGGGCAAAGGAAGTGGGGGATGTACAAGAGGCCAGAGTTGGAGGAACGTTTAGTGGTGTAAAATTTAGGAATACAGGAATTCCTGTGATAATTATCAGTAAGCTGTATGGAGTTGATGTTTGAAAGATGAGCAAGACAGCAAGTTACATCTCACTGAACCCTGCTTCCAATCTTGAGCCCATGAAGATGGAATGCCCATAGACTATTGAATTTTAGAGCCAGAACTTCCTGTTTCTGTCCACAGAGGATTATCCTGGCTTCTTCCTGCCACTGCTAATGACAGCCCCGGTTCCTCATCATATAGTTGTGACTGAATCTGGCCTCCTGCAGTTATCTTCACCAGGAGAGATCAGACACGTGCAGTGAAAAGGCTATTATCACTTCATAGGGTCAGTCCTGCATTCCAAATCACTGAACGAATATATGCCAAAGAAACCAGTCACCAGGTACCATTCAGAACACCAGAACAGAAAGAAACAACTCTCCCAGAGAATAAGACAACAACAACAACTTGTATTTATATAGCGCCTTTAACACAGTAAAATGTCCCAAGGCGCTGCACAGGAGTATTTTAAGACAAAAAATTTGACACTGATCCACATAAGGAGAAATTAGGGCAGGTGATCAAAAGCTTGGTCAAAGAGGTAGGTTTTAAGGAGCGTCTTAAAGGAGGAAAGAGAGGTAGAGAGGCGGAGAGGTTTAGGCAGGGAATTCCAGAGCTTAGGGCCTAGGCAACAGAAGGCACGGCCACCAAAGGTTGAGTGATTATAATCAGGGATCCTCAAGAGGGCAGAATTAGAGGAGCACAGATATCTCGGGGGGTTGTGGGGCTGAAGGAGATTACAGAGATAGGAAGGGATTTGAAAACAAGGATGAGAATTTTGAAATCAAGGCGCTGCTTAACCGGGAGCCAATGTAGGTCAGCGAGCACAGGGGTGATGGGCAAACAGGACTTGGTGTGAGTTAGGACACGGGCAGCCAAATTTTGGATGACCTCAAGTTTACGTAGGGTAGAATGTGGAAGGCCAGCCAGGAATGCGTTGGAATAGCCAAGTCTAGAGGTAACAAAGGCATGGATGAGGGTTTTAGCAGCGGATGAGCTGAGGCAAGGGCAGAGACAGGCGATGTTATGGAGGTGGAAGTAGGTGGTCTTTGTTATGCTGCGGATATGTGGTCGGATGTTCATTTCAGGGTCAAATATGACACCAAGGTTGCGAACAGAATGGTTCAGCCTCAGACAGATGTTAGGGAGAGGGATGGAGTCAATGGCTAGGGAACGGAGTTTGTGGCGGGGACCGAAAACAATGGCTTTGGTTTTCCCAA